>OZ020204.1:899738-1499738 GCA_963971245.1 Cladonia rubrotincta | reverse complement strand
AAAATAGAAGATTAAAATAATGCGTATTCTGCTGCCGACAGTATACCGAATAGTGTACGCCGGGATGAGAGTCTAGTAAGAAAAATTTTTTTTTTTGGAAATGAAAAAAATGAGTCCGGTATAGCTAGAGATTTGGCCTGGGGAAGAGTGGCGGACGCAGCGGCCACTAAACCCCCTAGCCACTAGGTAGGTAAATCCCAGCCACTAAGGTAAGGCGAAATTCGCCCCACCTAATCTAGCTTCATAGCGCCAAAGAAATGCGGAGGGCCGTGCGCCCCCGTTTATTGCCATGCAGCTACCTGATCCCGGGAATTGGGTAGTGGGGCAGGGGTGTCCCCGGATATTGGGTGGTGGGGCAGGGGGGGGGGTTAGTATTGCCGAGGGTAGCCGCTAGGTACCTAAAGATGGATTTGGTAAGGATTGATTTACAGGGATTGATTAATTTAATGCGCTAGATTGGATGTGGATTGAATTAATCTCCTGAGAGGTTTGTCCGGTGGAGAAATGGTAAGGTATGTGGGGCGGGAGTATGGTGGAAAGTGTAAGCGTGGTTTTTGGGGTGGCGGGACGACGGGAGATGGGAGATGGGAGATCGAGATGTAGTGGCGGGATGGGGAGATGGGAATGCGGTGCGTGAAGTGCACGGGTTTTGTTAGTGCAGGAGTGGGAATGCGGTAAGTGACGAGGCCAAGGTTGGTTATTGTTAAGGTTAAAGGACATTTTTTGTTTTATTCCGGGCGGTAGTTATGGTCATGGTAGTATAGAGAGAGTAGTAGTTAGGAATGTTATGGGTCATGAATGGGCGTTATGATTCCTGTTGCTAATGAATTGACAGAAGTGGTATCATTTTCTCGCTATTTCCGGGGAAAAATGCAGGTAACCATTCCATATCCATAAATCCACTTCCAAGTCTCCAATTATTACACTTTTGCTTCCGTATTTTCCAACATTATATTAACTAGACAACCGAGCCCCTGCGCTCCACATCCTCCACAATCTCCGGGGCCAAAGTGCCCTTGTCCGTGAGACCCATTTCGGCAGCAAAAGTGCTGTGGGGTACCCACTTGGCGGAGTTGCGGGGTGTTGTCTCTTCCAACATGCGATCGACTTGTTCGAGGGAGAGGCCCTTTGTTTCGGGGATGAGGACGTAGGCGTAGATAAAGCAGCAGACGCAGAGGGCGCCCCAAATGAAAAAGACTTTGGCGCCGAGGTTGCCTTTGTCGGTGTCGACCATGTAGGGGGTGATGACTGCGATGATCTAGGCTTATTGTGAGTATAGCTGTCACAGTAGAACACATGGATGAGACTTACGCAGTTCCATAGCCAGTTGGAAGCGGTGGAGAGAGCAACACCGCGGGATCGAATAGGTAGAGGATAAATCTCGCCAATCACGACCCAAGCCCCAGGACCCCATGTAGAGGCGAAGAAGAAAATGTAGATGCAGATGAATGCGATTTCGGCTTTGACGGTTGAAGGGTTGCTGCCGTCGACGGTTCCAGCTATGGCGACGATGAATTCGCAGATCAACATACCCAACGCTCCATAGATCAACAACGTACGGCGACCGAAGCGCTCAATGGTGTAGAACGAGATGGGTGTGGAGCAGACGTTCACGAGGGTCGTGATCAACCCAATTAGGAAGGGGTTTGAAATCGTGCCGAGTTGCTCGAAAAAGGTGGTACCGAAGTAGAAGATGAAGTTAATACCGGTCCATTGCTGCATCATCTGAAGAGACGTTCCCAGAATGGTTCGGCGGAGATTGCTCTTTTGGTGGAAAAGGCCCCCCTTGAAACAATTGGCCCAGCTGCTGAAGTAACTGCCCTGGGGAATGACCTGAAGTTCGTATTCATGGTTGGCGACAATTTCAGCGAGTTCCGTCTGGATAAATTCCGAGTCACGGGGTTGTCCTCGAAGTCTGCCCAAGACATCAGCAGCGCGGTCGATCTTGCCTCGCTTGACGAAATAACGTGGAGATTCTGGGAGGAAGAAAAGACCACCAGCAAGGATTATGGCCCAGAGCATCTGGATAGCCATAGGAATGCGGTAAGAGCCGCTGTTGGTATAATTCTGGGTGCCGTAGTCGACGCAGGAGGCCAGAAGAAGACCAATTGTAATGCAGAATTGGTATCCTGAGACAATGGCACCACGGACCTTTTTTGGCGCAATTTCGGACATGTACAGGATAATGATGGCAGAGACAAAGCCAATACCAAAACCAGCAATCAGACGGCCCGCGACAAGGAGGCCGTAAGAACTCGATGCCGTCTGAAGAATGACACCAATGATGAAGACGACGCAACCCAAGATAATGGTGGTTCGACGTCCAATGAAGTCGGCAAAATCACCAGCCATCAGAGCGCCAAAGAAGGTACCAGCCGAGAGGATAGACACAATGAGCGACTTCTGCCAGGAAGGGAGAGCGAATCCCGATGGGTCGGAGCCAGTCTTGGAGTAGGCAGGATTGTTGGGGTCTTTGCCAGTGTAGAGGGTGATGAAGTAGTCCATGCCCAAGACACCGCTGATGTATCCCGAATCATATCCGAAGAAAATACCACCAAAGGCAGCAAACGCGCACATGAGATAGGCCTTGAGCGTGACGGGGGCCTCAATGCGCCCCGTGTCGGCCGTGGCAATCAAGCCCGCTCCTCCAGGCATATTGGCGGTGTGGTGATTAGTCGACTGGTGTGATTAAGGGGTCACTGGTGGCAGGAAGATCCAGTGTTTACTTGATGTTGAAGCAGAAGAGAGAGAGAGAGAAGAGTGGTAAGGAAACGGAGGTAGGAGGATGGCGGGGTCACCAGTGTGATGAACATTGTCCGGGGTGATAGCTCGTTCAAATAATATTTGCAGCATGCCGTTCTGCCATTGAGCAAGGTCCACATGCTCTGAACGGACTGCCGCAAGGGGGATGAAGTCAATACATCCTCGGCTGCTGATTCGACTAAATATGAACGAGAATTGTCTAGAATCTTACATAAGTAGATTCGTGAGTGAGGATTGGATGATGGAGAATATAATGCTGCATGTGATGTGCTTTCAAAGCTTTAGAACAAGGACCGAAGTTGATTCCCATTCGCCGAGTGCGGTTTTTGCTTGCAGTATCGATTTCCATTCATGCCGCTAATGGAAAGGCGGCGGCTTGCGGCTTGGCCGCTATCCTGCCCCGCATTGGAGATCGCTGCAGCAAGAAGCCGAATGGGCCAATTACTGTTTGCCATCTCCTGTCCCACAATGCCGTCACACCCCTTCTATGAAGTAGTCGCACAATGACGATGGTGCCTGCTCCGTCATTCGCGCCACATCTTCCACTGGTGAAGAGGAGCGACGGTCAGGTGGAGCGGTGCCACGTTTTGGTCACAATGACATGGCTCCCTTATTATGGTAGTTGAGTGACGTCCCGCAATCTGGAGGCGCCTCAGAGTACTTTCTGGGGATGATCATTTGGTTGGTGCACTGCTGAGTGAATTTCCCCGAGTCACGAGGGGCTGGTCCATTGTCTGGTCTATTGTCTAAGGTACTAAAGTATTGATGATTGATGCCCATCCCGGTAAGCATCGGTCTTACTTCGCAAATTCTGCGTTAAAGTAACATCAAGGTAGTATTCCATGTAGCCATCTGCCAGGAAAGGCCAATCGTGCGAAATCATTTACCATACCAGTGTAGAATTTTCGTACTGGGCTAGTCATTGGCTCCAGCGGATTTCCGTGCCGAATCTGAGATCCGGCCCACCGTTTGAGCCTTCAAGCCTCCAAGCCTTCAATGAATCCCCACAAAGCCACAGCGGCAATCCCTCCGATAAGCTCGCCGCCACCAGCCGCCACTCTCTCTGATCTCGTGTTTTCCCACCCTTCTCTCATGTCATCATTTGGCTGTCGCGTGACCTCGGCACGAGTTGTCTGGTTCGGAGCAGGAGCTGACTGAGTTTGATTGAATAGGTACTGCTAGGTGTACTTCGTATGGCTAAGAGGGTCTTCATCAACTTTACCCTCACTAGAGCAAGGTAGTAAGATTGCAAGTCCGGTCCCAGGACGCATGTCCGAGTTGCAAGTCATATATATGGTAGATGTCGCTTTGTGTGTTCCTTTTTTTTTTTCGAGTCCAAGTAAAGACTCGACCATCCTCCCGCTCCCCACACCCCAACGGCTGCTACCCGCTCTCGGGACCCATCCTCTAGCCCAATGTGAATAGATATCTGTAACCTGGAGAGCGCCTGGTTGCCGCATGGCTGCATTCCACATGCTACCGAGACAGCACGCTTAGCATGCCCTGAGTATTCCTTGTCAAACTATCCAAGATGCCATTTTATTTTGTCAGGTCCATGTCATAGGTGAGTATGGTCAGGACAGAGATATATGCCGTCGTACGTGAAAGATGGTGAGTTTCATTTTCCAATGTCAGCGCTGGCTATTCCTCTTTTGTCTCTTACACCCAGTGTCTCATTTGCTGTATCAATGGACTTGAAATAAATTAGAAGCCTCGACGGAGCGGTGGGGATACGTTCGAGGATATGGCGTCTATATCAGCAATCCTTGCGACCATGGGTATGTGGATGTTGGGGAAGTGAGCCCGGGAAAGGAGATGAGGATGTGGATGCCGAGCCCGGACATGATGGATCTCCGATTTGAAAGGACTTCGGCTTTTATAGAGTATGTTAACGAGACAAGTCTAGAAGAAGGGCGTCTCGACTGAGCTTTTGTCTAAAAATTTCGGTCTCCTCAATCTCATCTTTTTCCTCTCGTTCCTCTATTAGAGCAATTAGAGCATCGACTTTCTCGGCAAGTTTCTGATCGCGGTAACTCAAGCCTGACATGGAAAAATCTGGCGGCGCATTGTTGGGCCATCCTAGGATTATTGCATCTCCATCAGAGGTCGATGGGACAAGCTCTAACTTCTCCAGCTGACCGTGTTCAACCTTAGAGTCGCGGACCTGTAGCAATGGAATGTCATGTGTTCTATATAGCTCCCGCTCCTTGACCTGCCCAAAGTCAAATTTGGCATTATCGGTAGGTGGTTCCTCGTCTTCCTGAAGTTTCCAGCCATAAGCCCTAAAAATGGAGCTCCAGGTGGAATTTGACTGAACTGAGCCAGCCGTCCCAACCGTTTCAGCGCTCATCACGGACATGCTGCTGCTTATTTTTCCAGGGATATGTTCTTCCACATGAGCGCCTTCGTTTTCAAGCATCTGGAGTCTTTTGATGCAGGCTTCATTTTTCTGAGATAGTTCCATGATCTTCTTGGCACTCTCGTCTGCTTTTGCATCTGAACTGTAATGTGCGTGACATCTGTTAGCGATACTGGAGACAGTGTAATAGATCGGTAATGGTGTTACCTCTTATGATTGTGAACAGATTGCAACGTCATCATCAGTAGAATATTAATCTTCATACTATCCACCCTCGCACGAAGGTATTCCAGCTCCGTCTTGTCGCCCAACACCCACTTCATCTTTCCCCGCCGATTGACACTCTGAAGAGCATTCGGCTTGGCATGTAATCTATCGCTGAAACCATTTAGTTGAGAGAACATGCCACTGCACTCATCAAGTATCTGGCTCAAGAGAGTCTTCACGCCCGGCTCAAGGTGGCTTTTGGTGTTGTCTGGGAAAAGCACTTTGCGCAGCTGTTCCAGAATCTCTCCCAGCATGCAGACTTCGCGTCCGAAGGATTCAATCTGCGTTCTTGCTTGGTTGTAGTTGCTAGCAGCCTGAATGACGGCTTTTGAGAGCTGGGGTGCGATCGCTATGAGATTGACGATGGCCGAGGCCTCCCCCACACCGGCCATGGTGGACTGGCCTCACGGAAACGTTGCTATTGTAGCATTACGTTGTTGAGTAGGATGTCATCCAGGTGAATAAATCAACAGCTCAAGTTTTGAATCATCGAGATGGGTGCAATGATGATCGAAAGAGTGGGTGGTAAACAATGCGGGACGAGAAGTCTCTGTTCCTCGTAGCCTTATGGTGTTTCAAGATTCCAAGCCCCCCGTGAGGGCGCGACCCACCTCCGTTATCTCCAAACCCTCTCGGTTATGCGCAAATGTATCGCGACCTCCCAGCTCCCAAGAAAGATGGCATGATATTTTTGCTTCTATTACCCAGGACTAGCAGTACTCGGACCATCATCCAGACTTCTTCCCTGCAGCATGGCTTTGACTTTACCTACGTCTGTCCATACCTTCCTTCAGCGGTCTAGAATTTCTACATTGAGATTTTGAGCTATAGCAAAGTCAGGACATTGATTTACCAACGTCCGAATAAGACATAATGGAGGATTTGGGTTTATAGGAAACGACTAGTACTCTTTTTGAAAGAACAATTCTCTCTGCTACGTCAAATCCCAACCACCTCTCTCCCGTAAACGGCGCGCATCCACAAGAACCTCTCACTCTCTCACCCCCCTTCCCCACCTCCCCTCAACGGACTCTCGAAAAATCCACTTCCTTCTTCCCTCCCCCTTCCCCTCCTGACCGGCGTCTCAGGTCTACTCCCTATGCCCCTTCTCCCCCCAACCTCCGGCGTCATTCGCCCTCCCAACAAGTCGCTAGCCCCAATGTCCCTCCTCGGCTCCTCCAGCCGCTGAAATGCCAACCGTTTTCTCCATTCCTCATGCGCGCCATCAACCTCCTGCTCCAGCGTCCCCTTCGCGATAAATTCCTGTGCCTTCCGATACAATTGCAGCGCCGAGTGTGCGTCTTCGATACTGTCGTGGTTACCGACTTGGATGTCCTCTTTCAGGAAGTGGTTAGCGAGGAAGGAGAGACGGAGTGTATATTCGCCCTTTTGGAACAATTTGCTAGTATCGATGTATTGCTCGTCCGGGACATGGATGTTGCAGTTTCTAAAATCATTATAAAGGCCGTGACCAATGAAGATGGCGCCGAGGTTGAGAAGAAGCCAGAGCTTCTTGTACGCGACTTTCAAATGGATGGGCGCGTGGCGGCTAGTGGTGGGGTTGAGATCACCTTCTGAGAGGCCGGAGTATTGGGTTACGTAGTCGATGATTGATTCGGTTACGATGATATAGTCGTCTATGAAGGGGAGGCCAGAGGTAGGGCCGCTGCCGCCACGGAGAACGGAGAGACGGCCGATAGCGGAGCGAGGGGGCCGGATGATGTGTTCGGTTTGGGAGTAGGAGATTTCGATTTCTTTGCGTTGTAGGACGACGAATTCGGCGTCGATGGCTACTTGGGTGCCTGGCTGTATGTATTCTTCATTTGGGGTGAGGGTGTGGGGATTGCCGAGATGGCTGGTGTTGTCAGTGTGTGATTGGAAGATTCGTTAGGTCGCTTACTTCATGGAGCCGTCGTAGTATAGTGGATGAATGTCGATCGCCTTCTTCCAGGAATCATCGATGTTGTTTCTGGCGTGTGAGACTTGGTAAACAAGGACGACTGGAGTCTTCCAATGAGGTGCGAAGTCGAGTGCTTCTCGTTGATCGACAGGCGCAACCACGAAGTCGTTGAAGAGATGCCATTGGCTTTCAGTCCGAGGTTCCGGGTGCGAACCCGCAACTATATGAAGTCTTAGCAGATATAGTTGAGAATAGAGCACAAGGGTACATACCATCAATAAGGGAAACAAGATGTGAACTTTGTGTTTCTGCACCCGATATTTCCGCCACCAACCCCACAAGTTCGTATAAGGTGGTTGACCGATAGTTCCTGAACGGTTGCAATTGCTGACCCTCTATGCACATTATATGATTCCCTTCAACGGTGATACCTATCTCGTGCGGAAGCCACCCAGAATTGGCCCATAGTTGCCGACTTTTCGGACTCTTTTCCAAACCAGCATTGATAATGAGAACGTCTGAGACTCTGACAACATTCCTCTGTGATTCCATGGAGGCATATTTCTTGCAGCCCAGGCACCAACCTCTGGACCTTTGTTCGCCCTGGAAGCCTAAGCCAAGGGTTTCTGAAAATTTTGGAACATGATTGCGAGGTCGATTGAATAGATTCTGATCCCACTCAATATTGATTTTTAGCCAAAAGCCTTTGAGAGAAGCTTACCGAGTCTGGGTACATCAGATTGACAACGAGAGAAAACTCATTGCGATGGGTCTCGAAGCCACAATTCAAGCATTGATATCCTTGGAGTCCATTCGTTTTGAGTGTCTGGCATCAGTGAGCGAGAAACATGTGGGTGTCGGACTATGTAGCGTACCTGATCAAGCGAAAAATCGTACTGGAGGACTCTGCGGAAGTCATCGCAAATCTGCTCAAGAACAAAACGATTGGCAGTTGAGAGTCTTGCATCTAACTTATTGCGCGGCGAGGATTCCTCAAGAATGCCTAACTTCACAGCTAGAAACGAATTGAGCCTCTTGACAAGTTCATTCATGCAGAGTGCGTACCCTCGGGGCGGCTACCGAAAGCTTTCAGGAAGTTCATAGCTCGGCAGGCAGTGCCACCAGCCTTTTCCAACATATCAAACAGAAAACCCAGTTCACACAGTAAGCACCCTTCGGAGAGGCAACTTCCGGCAACATGATGCAATGCCAGGTTTCTAACGAGCACAGTAAATCTCAGGACTTGTATAAGTGGGTTCAGGTAACAATTTTGGATGTCATTTTCCAGTCCAGAATGGGTTGTCTTGTTGTAATATCTGTACAAAACATGAGCGGTTGTTCTAGCATGGCTTGTAGTATGACTCACTCGAAGTCAAATCCTTTCACGCCATGTTTATGGTCGTAGTTCATTCGAGCGTACTGGTAAAGCTGCGGCACTACTTCCTTTGTGGTAGATAATACAATATTGGCAAGCCTGTTTGTGCTGTCGCTAATACGGTTCTTCAATGAAGACGATCCATCGACTGGATGTGATTCATTCAAATCGACTTGGTTCCTTCGCACCTTGCGAGGGTTTGTCACCCATTGTGCACGGCCACTGCCTGTAGGGTCAAGGCGCAATTGTTTGAGAATGTCCGGATCAATGGCAGCAGGCGGCTTTTGAACCTTCAATTCTCGATCATAACCCCAGTTGGAAAACAAGCTCTCGTAATAGTAAGGCATACCAATCGTGCTCAAGGGCCTACGCATGCGAGTCCAGACTTAGCATGAACCTCTACACAAGATCGAATTCACTTACATATCAGCATCTACAGCCATATGAAGAGAAGGCATACTAGGATCGGCTAGCTCAGGAGGCTTGGAAATCTCACAGAATTGCAAGTCATGGGGTGAGCCCCACAAATGTATGGTATTGTCTTGGTCCGCAATCGCCCATACCTTGCCAGAAGGAGACATAATCATTAAACTCATGAAGTGGGCTAGGGTCATGTGCAATACTTTGACGTGATCAGTGTTGTGGATATCCGCAACATGAATCTGCCCATTCTGTGAGGCAACAACAGTCGTAGTGGACAGCTTTGGATGTATTTGTACAAAGGCTGCGCCTGCGGGAAAGGAGATAGGAGCTGCTTGCTCTAGCTTCTTGAGGTCGTACACTTTTGCAATGGTATCGAGACTTGGGTTGCCATGTGGTCTGGTGGACCACCCACACGTCACAAGAAAATCGTTCTTGGCATCCATGCTGCTGATCTTCGAGCTGTGAGCACTCCATGTCTTTACCACCTGAAGAGTCACTGGGTGTAAGAAGTCAATGCTGCCTGTATTAGTTGCTGCGCAGATATAGAGCCTTGAGTGCTTCATCATTATGTAATCCGAACTCGCAGGTACCTTCTCGACGATGGAGCCTTCGTCCACATCGATCTTGAACATGACCTTTTGACAGCCACCCACAAGAATCTGATGAGAGCTGTCTTTGGCCAGAAAACTCATACAAGATAGATTGATCATGTCGTTGTTCCTGCTTTTGTGTCAGTCGTGATAAGGATACGGCACAGATGCACAGACTCCAAATGCCATTGGGTCAACGCTCTTCGTATCATGAAATGTACGCTCTTTGCCGCGACGGATATGACTCCTTTCTCATTGAAAAGAAACTGCTGTACAGGACCTTCATCCTCCGTGTGAGCTTTCAGTGCTGTATATCTCAGTAGTTGCCTCTCGATTGGCCATCGGTAAGAGGTCACGCGTCCCTACGGAGAAGGTCAGTCGGTCGAATCAAGAATAGCGACATTGGTGGATCTCAAAGACTTACATGGATATCTCCGACCCACAGAAGTTCTTGTTGCGTATCAAAAGCAATGGTAGCTATATTAGGGATTGGCCCAAATTGATTATCTTCGGTCAACGGCAGCTGAATTTGTTGTACCTTATACTCAAGGGTGAGTAGATTTCTAAGATGAATTGGTTCTTCGCATGCAAGTGACGGGTTTTAAGATACATGACGCGGAGGATGAATAATTCTTTGCCTTTGTGATGGAACTCTGGCGCCTTACCTCTTGCCAATCCGAATCCATGTTGATGTGTGAACGTTCTACCGAGAGTAGCGGCAATCACCAGGATAGACAACGCCAGATACACCATAGGAATCGAGAAGGTAGTCAATAGAAGGATTTGCAATCCATTTTGGGACTGAAAGAGCCACAGCCTGATTCATGCGTAGTTCCCTAAAGATGGTATCGAAGCTAGGATTCAACCAGGGATATTTGATTCCCTCAGGGATTGCCGGCGTTGGAGTATATCCCAGCCATAAGGAATGAACAGTAGCGAATGCACTCGATTTCAGATCTACGAATACTGCCGGTTTCGAGGTGGTATTTGCATGTTGGTGGCTTTCGAATTGCAGATGATAGCTTGAAATGAGGACAGTCCTCTCCAAAATGGCCAGCAGAACTGGTGCCGTCCAGCTGCGGAGCTAGGGGTCAACTAGGGTTTGCTTGGCACGTCTGAGGTACTGGAGGTTGATTGTGAAACAAGGGATCACCAGGTGATGAATAAGCAAGAGCACATGCCATTACACAGCATTGTATGTTGTGGTTTGGAATTAAAGGAGAACGAAATTGCTGGTCCTATCCGGTTACCCATTGTATATGCTAACTACACGGTGATTTACATTTGCATGATATGCCTTGGGGCAATGTTACTCTGCCGACCTCGCGAGGCCTGTTCAATCTTTTGTTTACACTCTCACGAGATAGCCTCAAACAGCAGGGCCAGCTTTGATAACTTCGGGCGTCGCCTCATCTTCAAAACGCTTGAAGTTGTCTACGAAGAGCTTGCCAAGCTTCGTTACTTCTTCTTTGAAGTCCGTCTGTCCATTCCAGGATTTCGCAGGGTTCAGAAGCTCAGCTGGTACATCGGTGCAAGTTTTTGGTACGGAGAGATTGAAAGTCTCATAAACCTCGTACTCAACTTTCGCCAGCTCGCCCGAATGGATAGAGTCGAGGATTGCCCTTGTGTATTTCAATCTATCTATAGTAAGCATAATTTGTCACATATTAGGGCAGTTTAATCATACGGGCACCGTTTGCCACCAGTTGTAGCACCAGCACCAACCCAACCAGTGTTAAGTAACCACGCGTTTGCATTGTGGTGCTTGATCTTATCAGCCAACATCTTTGCGTACCGCATTGGGTGTAGAGCCAAGAATGGCTGAGCGAAGCACGAGGAGAACGTAGCCTGAGGCTCAGTGACACCGTCCTCGGTGCCAGCCATTTTCGAAGTATATCCAGATATGAAATGGAACATCGTCTGCTCGCTGTTGAGTTTCGATATTGGGGGCAGAACGCCTCGAGCATCACATGTAAGAAGGATGATGTTCGAGGGGTGGTTGTCGGACACGCAAGGGATCTTCGTATTTTCAATATATTCGATGGGGTACGCACAACGGGTATTCTCAGTAAGTGTCGAATCATCATAGTCCACCACTCGGGTCTCCGGGTCGAAGACTACATTTTCGAGGATTGAGCCAAACCTGATGGCATTGAAAATATCCGGTTCCTTCTCAGCCGAGAGATTGATACATTTAGCGTAACAACCGCCTTCAATGTTGAAGACTCCTGTGTCACTCCAGCAATGCTCATCATCGCCAATTAAAGCACGATTGTGATCCGCGGACAAGGTAGTCTTCCCGGTTCCTGAAAGTCCGAAAAATACTGTGACATCGCCGTTCTTGCCTTGATTAGCTGAGGAGTGCAGAGTCAAGACGTTATGCTTCACTGGCATCTCGTAAAAGAGGACGGTAAAAATACCCTTTTTCATTTCACCAGCATATTCGGTACCCAGTATGACCATCTCTTTGTCCGCGAAATTAATGGCGACGGAGGTAGATGAACTCATTCCAGTGGTGTATCGGTTAGCTGGGAACGAGCCGGCGTTGTAGACAGTATAATCTGGGTGAAACTTGGCCAGCTCTTCTCTTGAAGGTCGGATGAGCATGTTGCGCATGAACAAGGCATGGTAGGCTCGAGCGCAGACAATACGCACGCGGATCCTGTATCGCTCATCCCAGCCAGCAAAGCCATCGATGACATATATGCGGTTCCGTGTGTTTAGGTAGTCAACGGCACGCTCTCGGTTGATTTTCCATACCTATCGAGACGCGATTGTTAGAGAAAGGACACTCTCACGTGACAATAGATAAGATAAAGTGGGGCTCAATGCGGGGTGGTGCCGAGGCAGACGCAAAGAACCGCATCTGGATTCCGATGGGCATAGTTGGTGACGTTCTCAAGCAATTCTCAAAAACTACTCGTAGCATAAGACAGGAGCGCCTAGGACTGACCTGGGGGGACATGGGCTTGTTCACAGGGCCCCACCAGATATCTTTTTCAGAGTTCTCTTCCTTCACAATACGCTTGTCCAGTGGTGACCGACCGGTCTTCGCTCCAGAGTATGCTGTCAGTGCCCCGCTCGATGTGATGGCTGAGCCCGATTCATAGACTAAGGCATCCTCGTATAATGCTGGCACTGAAGGATTCGCAATCTTTGACGTCTTAACAGTGATCCTTCACAACCAAATTGGATAGGGGCTCACAATTGAAACACGGTTATAGTCAATGTGTGCTATTTCATGTAGTTCTTCCTCGATCTCGGTGTGCTCTTGTTTGGGCCTAGGTAGAAGAACAATTAGCAATGACGGAAATTTTTGAAAGATGGCAGACGCTGAGCATACTCTACACCACCTGGATGCAGGTTTGTTTTATTGACAGTTGCAGTATTCATCATACTGAGCGAGCTGGAGTGGTAGTTGTTGCCGTGTTGTTTTTGCTTTTGCTGAATGGTGAAATCGGAGGAGAGTGGAGATTGTGAAACTTGTTCTTGCTCTTTAGCGGGCATGGCCGTTATTATGTACTCTATGTTCTCCTGAATGTAGAGGTAAGCCTTGCGGACCATCGGCAAAAGTCGGGAAGGCGGTCACAGGGCGGCTTCACGTACCCTAATACCAAAGGCTGAGCAACGACTAGTGTGTTCACGGACAAGGACTAGTTGGAAGGATCGTTCTACAATTCCCCAAGTATTATGTTCTAGATCCTGTATCTGTTGTCGGCGGAAGCTGGGTTTCAGAATATCGAGGCTTGAGCGCTTCAAAAATTGCCTGACCATGTACCCGCAAACGTCTTTTTGACTGCGGCTTTGACGTAGCTCGGGACTACTTAACCCCGCCTTTTCGCTACGAAGTACTTTGCCTTTATGTAAATCCGTAGGATGCCATTGGATAATCGCTCTCATGGACAAATGGAGAACAAAACCTGTCGGGCTATGTTCCATGGTATGCTGCCGTTCCAGCGGCACTATTGATGGAGTTCACGCCATACCGGCAAGCGTGATCAACACTACATACTCCAATTATCTAGACGTGATTCCTCTACTATCCCTGACGTATCCTATCAGAGATGTCTCCGATTTCTCCCTTGAAGATCTCGGGTAGGATAACAGCAGCATCGCCTTCGAAGAACCAATCTTCCTTCTCCAACCCGTACATTCCCCCGGGAGTGTCTGCTCGGTCCATATTGATCACGGCGACTCTTGCTCCCTTCTCCTTGGCCTCTTCAACATAATCAGCAGCTGGAGTTACCCGCGCGCTAGTCCCAATAACGAAAATCAAATCTATCTTCTTGGAGCTGTCAATCCATTCGCTGATAGCATCAACTGTCTGACGCGGCAGCAGTTCGTTGAACCAAACAACACCTGGCCGCAGCAAACCATTGTCGCATTTGGGGCATTGAGGGAGGTCCTTGATATCTAGCTCAGGGATCTCGATTCGATCGTCTGCTATATCAAGCTCTTTCGCTGCCAATGCACTCTGCATTGCACCGCTCAGTGATTTTGTAGCTTCTGCTCCAGACTCGGCAGTCCCTAGTGGAGCTGGTTGAGTCACTTCCTTGGGGATTGCCAGTGCTGGTGTTATCGGGTCCGTAAAATTTTGCTCAGAATAGTTGCAGTAGAAGGCCGTGCATCTGACGTCAAACAAAGAGCCGTGAAGAAGATGGAGCTGAGATGAAGGGTGGCGTGCTCGTTGATGGAGACCTTTATTGATGTCAATCTTCCAGCCCCAACATTGTGGAGCGGGCGTGGGCTCACCATCAACATTTTGACTGAGGGTAAGGAAATTCTTCTTGCGTCGAGCCAGTTCTGCAAGTGCGAAATGGCCTGGATTTGGTTGTGCTTGCAATGCCATATGCCGTCTGTAGCTGTAGAACTGCCATACCAATCCCGGGTCATTGGCGAATGCTTGGGGTGTAGCCAAACGCTGTGCCTCGTGGCTCCTCCATAACCCACCTACACCTCGAAAGGTAGGCAATCCTGATGCCGCTGAAAGTCCAGCACCACACAGGGCCAAGATTCGGTCTGAGTTCCTTAGGTGCTTCGAGAATGACTCGAGGTCACTCTGGCCTATAGGATGAGACATACTCGTAGAGACGAATTGGTTGGTGTTAAGGCGTCTTAAGGTTGGAATGAAGCTTCCAGAGAAGCTCATACCTCTTGAACAGCATTGCAGCCTCGCTTGCCTCAGATAGGCCCCAAAGTGTTCGGAGGTTCGTGCCTAAGGCAGGGCAGGCGAGTGACGATGCGCGGAAGAGCACCGTCTCCGATCCATCACTCAACGCCGAGAGCGCCTTAACGCAGATACACTCAAGCATGCAATCATGTGTCCACGCCCTGAATAAGTGTATCAGGCCGGTTGTAGCACGAACTTCAGCATCAATTGCTACGCAAGCACCCAGAAGTGGTTTCACGGAGCACAATCGATCATACGCATCTGTTTCCGCCGGCGAGTTACGATTCGGTCAACCAGTGAATGAGACCCACCCCCATTTGCTGAAAGCTGGTGAACGTGAGCTGGTCGCCTTCGAACTTTGCAAAGACCTCGCTGATAGCCCTCGTCTCGCAGTCACCCCTGGCATTACAGCCCTCGAGTATGCTCAGCGCCGCTCTAATCTTGCGGCCAAACTTCCCAAAAATAGCTTCGCTCTCCTAGCTGCTTCAGAAGTCAAATACAGATCTGGCGCAGTCTTTTATGAGTTCCATCAAGACTCAAACTTCTTCTACCTGACAGGTAAGGCAGGAGCTGTCGTTAGTGCGCATATGCTGAAGAATTTAGGGTTCAATGAACCAGAAGCAGTCGCTGTGATAGGTAGGTCGTCTGCGGAGCTCCAAAGCGCTGGCAGGAGGCTTATTGCGATTAGGGAAGGGCGTCGCCGATGATAGTCATGTTTTTCATCTGTTCGTCCGGCCGAAGGACGCAAAAGCGGAACAATGGGATGGGGTGAGGTCAGGAACACAAGCGGCTTTGGATGTCTTCAACGCAGATGAGGTATGCTCAACGCATTTCGCAATCGGAATTTCCAGCTGAGGATTAAGGTAGACCGGAGATATCAACCAAATCTCGAGGCTCCTCTCGCCAATTGTCTCCTCAGCATCCAAAGTGTACACCGACTCCCCGTTCGAGGCCAAGACCAAGTCCTTCTTCTCCCGCTTCCTGCAAGATCGCTCTCCTAATGCTGAAAGCCTTTCCAAGGCTCTTCAGTCGACCACTGTACTACCTCTGAAGGACATCATAAACGAAATCCGCAATCTCAAGAGCGATGCCGAGATCGCAAACATGCGGAAAGCTGGTCAGGCTTCGGGTAGAGCCTTTACGGATGCTATGCGGCAAGCTTGGACGAAAGAAATGGACCTAGCCGCATATATGGAGTACAAATTCAGGACTAATATTTGTGATGGATCTGCCTACATACCCGTGGTTGCTGGTGGACAGGTAAGATCCGCACTTGCATGAATTGTGAACATGGCATTGACGCCAACAGAATGGCAGCATAATCCATTACACGCAGAATGATCATCTCTTGAAGTAGGATTCATCATCCCCATGACATTTTCTTTGGGCTGAAATTTGCACAGAGATAACGAGCTCGTCCTTGTAGATGCTGGCGGAGTATGTTCGTCTCCCAAGGGAACCGATGCATCTTTAATCTTTGTATAGGAGTACGGCGGTTATATCACAGACATCACTCGCACCTGGCCAGTATCAGGCAAGTTTACAGCAGCCCAGCGAGATCTCTACAACGCCGTCCTAAACACCCAGCGCCACTGCGTCTCCTTGTGCCGCGCCAATGCATCCTTCTCCCTTGACGGGCTTCACGAGATTGCGGAAAGCCATCTGAAAGATCAGCTTGGCCAGCTGGGGTTCGACATGTCTGGGAAGGTCCGTATCGCTTCGTCCTGACATGGTACGACTACCACTTTCTGACATTTGAATCCACTTCTAGGGAATCGAAACGCTCTTTCCCCATCACCTTAGCCATTACATTGGCCTAGATGTCCACGATACCCCTGGTCAATCTCGCAAAACTACGCTACAAGCCCGACAATGCGTTACTATCGAGCCGTGAGTCTTGCATCCTACAATACAGAGTCTGAGCACATTGCTAAAAGAAGACCTACAGCGGCATCTACGTCCCCAACACAGATGCATACCCGGCTCACTTCCGCGGCATGGGCATTCGCATCGAGGATAGCGTCTGTGTGCAGGAAGAACATCCGTTCGTGCTGACTACAGAAGCTGTGAAGGAGGTATGTTGTTCTGTGCCCGCTTGACATGGAGTAGAAAAGCTGATAGTGTATGAGGTTGATGACATTGAGGCGCTAAGGAGCTAGTCAATGTAACCTTCGGTGGGTCACAATTGTAGCGGACAGATACTTAGCATTTATTGGGATTAGCACTGTACTCTAGCGCAAATTTTGGTCTGAGAGGGAAAAGATGAACAAATATCAAAACGAAAGAGATGTCTATCCTTATGCGAATTGAGTTTCATCTTTCGGTTCAGTGTTATACCGGTTACCGGCCTATCATATGGAGTTGATAGAATTCATGTCCGTAGAAAATGGACACTCTCGAAATATCAGACAGAAATAAGGGACTCCAAGACAAGGTACTGATCATTAATATCGAGTGCGACAAGTATTGAATTTTATCGTTAAGATGCTATGAATCGCAATTTCAGTCAAGTAAATAGATATTAGGTATCCCCACCATCCTGAAGCCAATAAAGATGCGCCTGTTTATCCGTAGAGCCCGAATCCATTCCCGTCCTCATAAGCCGTAAGAGATTGTTGTCATAAAGGATGATAAGCCAAAAGCCATGCTACTAAGCCGTAAAATGCAAAGAAAAGCTGCCGCGAAATGCAACCGAATGCTGTAATTCGTAAATACCTGGAAGCAGAAGTATGCAAAGGAACAGAGGTGATATGATGCTGGATGGACGTTGACAAGTCGTGTATAGCCAGACTGTACGTCAAATCCAGATCGATCCATTGTGCAATGCAAAGGTCTCTCACAGTCCGATTCTCTAGAATGCTGACAGTCTAGATTTACTGTGTAATCATGTAATTTTGGGTGCCAGCGTTGGAGTCTCGCCGAAAGACTATACACCATATGCAAAGTGTGCGTGCTTGGGTTTCTCCATGTCCAATTTTGGCCGATCAGATGCGATGTCGAGCTGGTGGGGTCGGAGGAGATCGATAATGTTGGTGAAGTGACACAAAGCAGCGATCGCTAGAATAACGGCAAGTACTGAGGCTGCTGCCAGGAGCGGTAAAAGGTGCGTGTCAAATGGCAGAACAGCTGAGAAAGCGTCTTGGGCAGAGGTAATCAAAAGTAGAGCATCAAAGACACCGTAAGCCTTCAGAATGATTGTGGATACTGCGTGGCTCGTCAGCAGAGACCACAGATTTCCTTCGAGGGGAGGCTGACCGATTAGACCTGCAGCGCGGAGAGCAAACCCGAGGTTGAAAATGCAAAGAACGAAGAATAAGACAGATACGCAGAGCACGGTTGGAATCCATCTAGTGGCGCCGCGCAAATTGCCAATGAGAGAAGCCACTTGACCGACCAAGGCACTAGAGGTCTGGATGGTGGTGTGAAGGTTTGTCGCACTAGAAGTGATGTTGTCTAGCAATCCCCGGGTAACGTACATGTCAATTTGCATCTCGTTGTGGAGGCGCGCCTGCAACTCCGCTTGGCGAGTCTGAGCAGCTTGGAAGGACTCCGCTTTTGATTCAAAGCTTGCGAATGAGTTGTCAAGACTGATCAAGCGCTGTACCAAAGTCAGCACGATACGGACTCGCCGCGAGATTAGAATGAATACCTGATCCAAAGCATTCTGTCTTGTATGCAGGGAAGAAACCAGATCATTTGAGCTTTGCTAGTCATGGTCAGTGTTTGCGCAACAAGAATGTAGATGTATCTCTTACCAATTGGCCGTGTATACCGTGAAACAAGCTGAGCATAGCATTGATCTCCTGATCTCTCATATTTTGCAATGAACCCTGCAGTTCTTTCGCCATCTCCCGAGAGCGGTCTGCGTGCTGTGACTGAAACGCTGCAAGTTCTCCGCTGCCCTCAGCAACTTGCTGAAAGACCTTACCCACATTCCTCTGGAGGTCAACTGAATCGACATTGGCCTTGCGGACATTCTTGGAAATGTTCAGTACGGAATTGGAGGTAGAGTGAGGTCGAAGACACATACCTCGCTCAAACGAGCCGTATCGGCCTCGACCTCTGTTGTCAAGGAAGCCAAATTGCTCATTGCTATTTGCACTGCAGCGTCCATACTCCTCACCAATCTATCAATAAAGGAGTGCGCCTTCGCTGTGGAAGCATCGAGGTCTTGCATTAGCTGCTCCTGAAATGCATTTTTGGCTAATGCAAACTGATCATGCAACTGAAGTAGGGCAGCATTTGCTTGGCTTGTGGCTCTCGCCAGTGCTGAGTTCGCCTCTGCATTTGTGTCGACCATTGATCTATGAAGTTTGATGAGCTCATCTGGAACGAGTTAATTCATTACTCAATTTCAAACATTCAACACATGCCTTTCTCAATATCAACACGTGCAGCCTGACACATCACCACCGCATTTTGTCTGCTATTGCTATAGCTCGTCCACCACTGAGGTCTGGACTCCAAGATTTGTAGACATTGGCTCAATTGGCCTTTGCGGATGCTCTTCTGCGACAAAGGTTTATGTGCCTTCGAATCGAACACCGGAACCAAAGATCGACAAGAATCAGGCATGGAGGATTCGGCACTCACAATCTCACACATGGCTAGTTGTGCCGCATAAATTGATCTTGCATCATCGAATGATATTTCAGCATCTTGCCTGGACCCATCTATGGAATGGCAGGAATCTAAAAGCGTTGACGCAGCAACGCGATTGCATGAAGGTGACCCTTGCATTGCCGAGAGGAGTTGCAGTGCATGGGAATATATTCCCGACTGGTCATCCGGTATGGGTCTTACAAGTGCTGTAAGGTCGGCACTATCTTGTGGTTTGTCGCTGGTCGTTGAGATATCTGCTGAAGCCATTAGCAACCTCATCCAAGCTCTTATTGGCCCGGTGTCCAAGTCATTCGGCTTTGCGCTTACCATTATCACCAGAGCTGTAGAATTTGAAAGCAATTGATCTATGAACACAAAGCAGAAGATAAACAGCAATTGCCAATCGGCAATTGGCCCTCAAAGTCGAAGTCATTGCAATGTACGATGTCTTCAGCAGGCGGGAGGGTTCAAGTTGCGAAGACTCGGTGAGAAGATTTAAGAGAAATGACGAGCGGTTAATATATAGGGAATCAAAGCAGTGAAGATACTTGTACCCGCTTTCTGCGGGCTGAACTGGGTCTTGAATTCAATGTGAGTGTGGAGAAATATTCACTCTAATGTGAAGGAGTCCACCTTCTTCGAGTTAAACGCGGCTCTCGTTGCAGGTGGCAAACGGCAAGCGCTAAAAGCATGAGCAACCCGGTAATCCAGATCCAACAAGCATGTGGATATTAGCATGTTTTGTCCACTAGGTTGAAAGTTCGTTTGTTAGTTGTGCGGACTCGAGAAGGTAGTCACGATGATGACGCCTAGTCACGTGCCATTAGCGCGGCCGCGGCTGCTGGCCGACTTCGTTTCTCTACTCCGGGGTCAAGCATGGTCAACAAATCCACCAACAATGATTATAAGATCCAATCAATTGCTCGCGGCCCATCGAAGGGCTGCGGTGCTTCTACCTGATTTTCTGCTCCCGGCCTTTTCCTCACCGCACACGTCTAAGTCCTTCTCCACCACATCGAAATGCAAATCTCGAATAGGTAGTGAGCCATTGTCGCTGCCACCCAATGTCGACCTTCAGATCCTTGAACCTCCTGTGAAGAGAAATAAGAGTGTTACTTTGACGGAGCAACCAAAGGTCATTGAAGTTAAGGGTCCCTTAGGTACATTGGATCAAACATGCCGAAAAGTTTTCTCGCTGACCTTAAGCTCAGGAAAGATGACTGTACAAATACCCCCGTACATGAGTCTGGACCACGACAAAGAGTCCGGGAAAGCTACCCTAAACATACTGGATAGGGAAGAACGCAAGCAGCGCGAGATGTGGGGTATATCTGCTTCTATTTTAACTCATACAATTTTGGTCGACAATACTGACATGCCCCTGTCAGGGACCACTCGCGCATACTTAAACAATCACATACTTGGAGTGTCAGAAGGCCATACCGCAATTCTTCGGCTGGTGGGGGTAGGATACCGAGCCACTGTCGAGCCGTCAGCCGTTAGCGTTCAGCCAGAGTATGCCGGGCAGAAATTCGTTTCCCTGAAGGTCGGCTATTCGCATCCTATTGAGCTTGGCCTTCCTCTTGGTATGAAAGCTAGTACACCGCAGCCTACAAGAATATTGTTGGAGGGGATTGAGAAGGAAGTGGTGAATCAGTTCGCAGCGAAGATTAGAAAGTGGAGGGTCCCGGAGCCATATAAGGGGAAGGGTATATTTATCAATGGGGAGACTATCAAGATGAAGGCAAAGAAGATCAAGTGACGGTTTGCGGCGCTGGTCGACACTGTGAATAAAAGGCTGCATACTGGTCTCGCTGGGTCAGATCGGCCACTATGTATATTGATCACAACCTGTGCAGCGAACTGCACGCATTTACAAGTTTTCTATACCCCGGAATGGCCACCATGCAATCCTATACTATCCATCTGACCTGCAAATGCGCTGTACTGTGTACAATTCATGATCCTTCTGAAGGGTTCAATCCAAAAGCCCCTTATCTATAATTACCCGTCCTCTCATTCCTCTTTTTAGAGCCATGTTCCACGAGCGGCGGCACCCGACCATTCGAACTACGCTGGTGCTGACTTGGAGATCTCAGCACTGCCACAGCTTTCCTGCTCAGAGGCGGTGGTAGAGCAATTGCCATATGATGTAAAGGCTGCCAACATCTGCAAGACATAAGCTTAGGGTTTGCCCGTTTCACTCTGTTGTCCTGCAGAAAATGTTCTTTACACACATTGCACCGGCCCATCATGCACATGTCACGATAGGAAAGTGACCTCAAGCCTAACTGGTATTCACGACTAGCTTTGCCACTTGATTCACAACACCTTCATTCTTCAAACCCTAAGCATACGGAGGAATCTTCACCGCCTGAAGATCACTTCAGGACTTCCCACGCCGTAAATTCCCAGGTAGTTTTGAGGATTGCAGTTCAGACCGCACTGAGACCACATTCGGAGCCTCGGCACAGGTGTTGGAGGCTTTGCATGTTCGCAATGCGCGCGTTTCACGCAGCAGAGGTGTGATTAATCCTTCCTAAATTCAACTTACCAATGGTATAAAGCGCGATAAGGCAGTGTCGCTGAATTCAACGCTCAGCTCCGAGCGTTGATGCCAAGATGGCCCCCAAAAAGGGAGGTGGCGGTGCGACGAAGGATTTTTGCATTCTGGAATGCGGCAAAACCAAATATGAAACAACACAAAACATATGCACAAAAGCGAGCCTAACTAAGCTGCCGAGATTCTGAAGATTTTATAGCGTCTTCGGAAGTGCTGATGTTGCAGTCGTCATGTTCGTTAAGCGCTGCGAGGTACATGAGTACATAGCAACAGTCCAGACTTCAACACTTTAACCAATCATGGCTTTTGGAAGGAGGATGAAAGGTGGAGATCTGTATAATAGGAACAGAGTCGTAGCTCTCATGGTAGCATCGAAAATGGGCGCCGTGTGACAAGGTGCTGAGCAGCTGTTGATGGCGGCAAGGTATCTTGATACATCATAGCCATTGTGGCGAACAAGATGGTGTTGGCAAGCCTTTCTTCGTCTCAGGGTCATAAAAGCCATCTTCATGCTGATTTTAGAGGAGAAAAAGAGTGCAACTCAACGTGAACAATTCGTGAACCACCAGCGGCTTCAAGTGTGTTATACGTGAGCATTTTCACCCCATTGAATCTGCAGCTTTCGCAGGACAACAACCTACAGAACAGAGACGGAGACTGGGCCAGCATATAGCATGGGACAAATAAGCCAGAAAGCCTCGTCAGACAAGAGTGTCTTTTCCTCCAAAACCACCACTAGGACTGGGCAGCGGACTCCTTCGACGAGATCGAGCGTAGATCCTCGAGAAACAAAAGCACAGGGAGATATGGGCCGACTTACTCTGTAAGTATTTCAGTTAACGAACCGACAACTTAAAACTTATGACTTTACTGACATGCTTGGCGGCGTGGCAGAAGCCAGCTCATGCCCGTCGACGCGAACGAACGGAACGTTGAGAGCAGCAGGTATCCTCAGGCTTCCACTCCAGCAATGCAACGATGGCTATGTGAGAATCGGTCAAACAGGCCCTGGAGTGTGTATAGCTGCTATAATCGTTAGAAGCCCAAAGATGGATCTTGCGGGTCACCATTTCAGCTTCATAGCTTTATGCGGGAGGGTTCTTGATCGACGATAATAGTGCTGTTTAACCCGCGGCGATTTGCACGGAGCAATCGTAGTTGTCCATTTCGAAAAGCGCTAGCTGTTTGCAAAGCTTCGTGTCTTCGACGCATTCTGGCGTCTCTAATCCGCAATTCAATCAAGTCATTGCCCAATCGACAGACATGGGGTTGAGTAACCCTTATTCGTGGCTCCAATGTCCTGGTGAAATAAGAGTAAAATGGAATGGGTCCGACCTGAGGTATCTTGTCACAGAGCATGAGCGACAGTCATAGCCCAACGTGTTTATGATTCGTCGAGCCCCTTCCTGCCCCCTTCAAACTCACTAACATCATACTCTTCAGGATACTCATCCAGTAACCTCCCCAACTCCTTCATCTGGGCCTTGCTCTCTTCGCTCAGTTCTTCATAGACGTCAGTGAAGATCTCCCTAAGTGGCGCTTTCTTCTCCTTCTCGGCCTGCGCAAACGCCGAAAGTACACCCCTCCTGATCTGACTTCTCGCCTCCTTCTCCTTCTCCTCATCCCACATCCCTTTGTTCTCCATCCACTTCCGTAGTCGGGTGATTGGATTATCTCGGCGTTTCCAATCTTCTACTTCCACCTTGGCACGATAGGCGAAGCTATCATCACTAGTGCTGTGGTGCGATACGCGGTAGCTCATCGCTTCAATGAGGATGGGTTTGCCGCCATCTTGCAGTGCCATCCGCCGTGCTTCTTTGGCCACTTCGCGTACGGCGAAGATGTCGTTTCCATCTACACGGATGGTGTCGATACCGTAGCCTATACCTCGGCTGGCGATGCCATCGCCGCGGTATTGCTCCAGGGTCGGGGTGGAAATTGCGTAGCCGTTGTTGCGGCAGATGAAGACCACCGGGCAAGAGCGTGTAGCTGCAATATTGAGGGCGGCATGGAAGTCGCCCTCGCTGGCTGCACCTTCGCCGAAGTAGCAGGCTACAATCCGAGGAGCGACATTGGGGTTTTGGAGAGCTTGTATTTTGAGAGCGTAGGCCGCGCCAGCGGCTTGGGGGATTTGTGTTGCCAACGTGGAAGAGATAGTATGCTTTGATTCATGTTAGTAGAGCAGTGTCCCAAGAGAAAGTGGGATTTCAGACAATGTTGAGCTTGCTGCTACCATAATGCACGGGCATATTACGTCCCTTCCCATGATCTTTCGAATTAGCAAATAGCTGATTCATGAATTCTGAGAGAGTAAAGCCGCGTTGTTTAAATACACCAGTCTCTCTGTATTGGCAAAAGATAACATCTTCGGGTGTAAGAGCTGAAGCTGAACCAACTGCGATGCCTTCTTCACCTGCTGAGACCTTGTACTCGTTAGACTACAGCCGGCTGAGATATCGACCGGAAAGCGAACAAGCACGTACCATATAGAAGCTCAGTCTGCCTTGTCTCTGGGCATCATACATGATGAGGTCCATAATGCTAACTATTATGCTGACGCAGTCGCTTCAGCACTACTGATCACTGCCACATGCTCTGCCTCGGGGGATGGCCGTACCCGTCAACATATTCTTGTACCAGGTCAATACCTCCTCGTCGTTAATATCTGAGGGCTTTCTGCTCTCATCGACAATGGTGCCATCTGAATCCATGACCCGATATGTAGGCATCGCAGCGTGGGTGGAGGGGTGCTCGAACGCAAGCTCGGTTGTAAACTTGCTGTTCACGGCACCTGGGAAATGGACACTAATAGGGGATTAGCAACAAAATAGCTAATGCGATTGCAGTCTTACTGGTCTGAGCCCGGCCTCTGAGACACTGAGCTCCATCTTTGCTGTGCGAGAGAAAAATGCTGTGCTTTAAGGGCTCGGGTCCCAATGCAAGAAAGAGCAGTCGCTCTCAAGCAGCGGAGAGACATAATGCTATCTGTCAATCATCTCGGTCAAGGTACGGCCGTCGCAATGCTGTACTAATAGTTGGGAAATATCGTACTACTTCTACGCTTGCGAAGTGAACGTGGCGCGCTTTGCGTCGGCATCACAAACCCTACCGCTAGTCCCGTTTAGTCAACATATCGCAACTGTTTGCGCTCAGTACCATTCTTTCTCAAATAGAAAGCATGATGTCTTCTCCGACACTCTGGCGAAGATCAGCACGGCTGTCTCGACGCCTCTTAGCAATAAAGCAGCCCTATAGATGCCTCTCCTGCTCCCTCCGCCTAGCTCAAGAAGAAGCAAGACTGAATGCCAAAACCACCCACTTCGGCTTCGAGAGTGTACCAGAGGCAGAAAAGCAATCTAGAGGTACCATTTTCCCCCAAATCGCCCAATCATTATGCCACTAACCTACCGCCCCCATAGTCGGTGCAGTCTTCTCCTCCGTCGCCTCCTCCTACGACACAATGAACGACCTAATGTCCCTTTACACCCACCGCCTCTGGAAAGACCACTTCGTCCGCTCCCTCAATCCTGGCATCCACACATCCCTGTCCCCATCCTCCGATACGCCCGCGCCCCAAACCATCCTCGACATCGCAGGCGGCACAGGCGACATCGCATCCCGCATCCTATCCCACGCCACAACTATCAACAACGACCACTCATCCCGTGTCATTGTCTCCGATATCAACCCAGCTATGCTCGCCGAGGGCAAAAAACGCAGCTTACAGACAGAGTGGGCGAACAGTGAGAGACTAAGCTGGGTCGAGGCTAACGCTGAGGATTTACATATGATCGACTCCAACAGTATCGATCTCTACACCGTCGCGTTCGGGATCAGGAACTTCACGGACAAGATGGCCGCGTTGCGTGAGGCTTATCGTGTGCTCAAACCAGGGGGTGTGTTCGCGTGCCTGGAGTTTGGTAAGGTGCATAACTCGGTCTTGAATGGGGCTTATAAGCGGTGGAGTTTTGGCGCTATTCCGTTGATAGGACAGTTGGTTGCGGGGGATAGGGAGAGTTATCAGTATTTGGTCGAGAGTATTGAAAGGTTTCCTAGTCAGCGGGAGTTTGCGGGGATGATTAGGGGGGCGGGGTTTTTGCTGCCGGGGGGGATGGGGGAGGAGGGAGGGTGGGAGGATTTGATGGGGGGGATTGCGGCGGTGCATAGGGGGATTAAACGAACTGAGAGTTGATTGAGGTGGTTGACTGGAACGTTAGATAAGTCCATGACACATCGGGAGGCGATGGATTTGTGGGATGCATAGCGTGGCGTCGCATTGGAAAGGGATCAGGTTTGCCGAAAGCATAGAGCATGTGGTTCACTATATAGCTATGGAGCTGTGCTATGTAAATATGGTATATCCGCAGCGCTGTGAGGCTGAATATATAAGCAAAACCATACAAAAGCAGATTCAGAAGCAGATGTTCTATATCGCAGCAGATTAGCAACTGTTCAAATCATAAGCGACACCACCTTTCAAATGGCAACTGCAGATTTCATCCTAAACAGCAACAGGCAACTCTCACTCCAGCTCTTCTAAAATCCAAGCCCGATCCTCCTCCACGTTCCCTCGAGATCTTCAACTAGCTTGTGAAAATTCTCATCTTCAAGACAATCACAGATGAGCTTATCAATAGCCTTTGCTCTCTCCTCATCACTGTGCTTAGCATACTCTGCAAGATGGTCTTTTGAAGTTTTGGGCGGCTCAGGCGCAGGCAGATGATGGTACTTCTGGATCCAGCCATGAAGAGAGTCCAGAAGCTCTGCTGGTTTCATGTCTGAAAATGCCGAGCCCAGGGGGCCTTTCTGCTGCTCGACGGGGAGTGAAGAGGGTTCCTCGAGCGCCTGGGCCCTCCGTTTGTTGGTTTCATTATTCTCCAGGGCTATCAGCGGACGCTTCTTCGTTGTCTTTGCAACAGGTGGGCTAGAGGGATACGTTGTTTCACAGATGGGCGATACCTCTCGTGACGATGGCTTTCGAGAAGAGGTGGCTCTAAGTGGAGCACTTGATGGCGGAGCCGCTTCAGAGTCCTTCTTGGCTGCGGCTTTCTTCCTCGATCGAGCCTTGGGTGCCGATGAGCTAGGCTCTGGCGTTGGTAAGGAGGCCTTACGACCTGAGGACTTCGCCCTGGCATTGTTGGCTCGGCCCGTGGTCCGTTCTGCTGTCTGAGCCTTAGTCTTTTCCTTAGTCTTGTCGCTTACAGCAGGCTCTGCAATTTGTTCTTCTGCGGCCAATGCCCCATCATTACCGCCTGCAGGCTTTGCTTTAATTTCAGGAAATGGGAGCACGCGCTTTGGGGGTAGCACCTGGCTCAGCGTGACGTCATCGATCATAAGGCGCTGAGCTAATGTCTGTGTTTGTGGAGCACTAGTTGGTCGTGGTTCATGGTCGAAAGCTCGTGATTGGGTTCCTATCTCAGCGCTTGGCAAGAGTCTCGAAGGAAGTGGCGATGGCACTGCCGGATGGGGTCTTGAATCGAGGACGGCAGAGGATGAATAGGGCCTCGCAACAATATCGTAGCGACTAACATGAGCGCTCCTCGATCTTAGGAGGTCTTTCCGGGGGTCACAGATAAATGTAATAGGCTTGCTAACCTCGCCGTGATTGACTCCGCTAGTAGCTAAGATTGGTCGGGAGAGAGCATGAGCTGGGTTAATAGGCTGTGGCGCGGAGTCGTAGCTTGCGTTGTCAAAGTTACTGAGTCCCTGCTGGGAGCTGGATTGCGAATCGTGTCTAGTAGAAGCAGGCTGGGGAGGTATATGAGACCATTGCGCTGTCGGTATATTGGGGTCGTAGGTAGCAACAGCAGCGCTAGTCTGGACCTGGGGACGAAGCTGTGAGGGACTGGGAGGTCGTTCTTGCGAAGATTGTTGGCGCGGTGGCGCAGCCGGGGCGGTCTGAAGCACCAAAGGCTGGCTTTTATCTCGGATCGGAATACCGATGGATCTCAAGATGTTGACCGCTGCTTCACAGCCGGAGGTGGGTAGGAAGTTCATCTGGATCTTGCGTATCTAGAACGGTTACCAAGGGGAACAGTCATGAAAGCAGTAAAAGCTTACTTGGCCATCAGGCAATTGATAGCGGAGAGCAAGGCAAGGGATTTTGAGCAACACAATGACAATACGATCTTCATCTCGTAGTTGTTGAGACTCCGCTCTCGCTTCGTCTGTGCATACCTGATGCTGCAAAACATCGAGGTCTATTTGTTCCTGAGAATTTCCATCAGCTAGGAAAGACAAAGAGGAATGATTACTTACAAAAAGTTCTCCACCTCGTACGCATTTCAACAATGCCTTCTCACATACCACACCATCCGGGTTCCTTTTCATGACTTGGTCGAAGACAGCGAACATGCCATCTCGATTGGGCAAATGGGTCCACGTCATTGGCGAACGTGGCGTAAGGGCAGTGCAGAAGGATAGCTTGAACAATTGCAAGGAGAGGGGCCCCGGTGTGGCAACAGAAGTTGTGGAGATAGATGATGAAGCCATATCTGGTGGCAAGGAAATGGATCAGCTGAGTGAATGTCTTAGGAGGGCTAGTGCCCCCTGCGGGCGAGGCCTGCTATGCTATGCTATGCTATCGTGGGTTTGATCGACCGCACTCCATCAGACTTAATAGGTTGGGGAAGGAGAAAGGTCGAATCTTGTCAGGCCGGCCGATCTAGTATCGGATGGAGAAAGAATAAGGTTTCGGAGGTAAACAACTTCTTTCGGGAGGACATTGAATAGGACTGCAAACGCGTCAGACCTCTTCTCAAAGGTGGTATCATAATATCGCTCTGGACAGCAGACAGTCTAATCTCAAAGTGCATAATGCCGTCAGGTAGCCCTTTAGTCGCCTATGGCACGAAGGCCAGCCCGCATTTTCTCCAACGCCCATTAGATCCATGTCCAATACGCTCAGGAAATAGTGCTACCCTTCTCGATGTAGGCCAGCACTTCAAGCACATAACCAGCAAGTGGCTTATTGTAAGCCATCACGAACAGCAACCTATCCTTTAACGGCCCAAACAACGTATCAATCGCAGTCCTAGAGAGTTCGGCACGGTTGTCCGGCTTGAGCAGGCCAGCTGCCTTGGGAATGTTTCTTGCAAGATTTCGCAGCACTAACACGCTCCCCCATGGCAAACCAATCGCGTTTCCCACTTCATCGGACGCAGTCGCTTCATACTTCTGGTAGTAGACCTGTTCCTCTCGTCCGTGTTCTGGGTCTACTTTTGGGACTCCTGCAGCGGACGTGTGGGATTTCAACTGACTTGTGAGTGGGATCTTCTGGTTGACGGGTGTGCGGTTATATTTTTGCCTGAGTGGTGCCTTATGAGACTGATCTGGAAGGTGAGTTTTAACGTGCATACCCAAATCGTATGCCGTCGGCAGTGAACCATCACGGCGTGAAAAATGTCTACAGCCTGCCCAGAAGCAATCTGGGGGAAGCTGTGATGCACGCGATTTTGATTCCAAGTCCCACAATCCGTCTGGCTTTCGATCGATGCCCAGGTGTTGGTACACGACATGATCGAACATGTGTTTTGGCTTCAAGAGAAATTCTCCGCATTGATTTGAACCAGGCACTTTCCACAGACACCGATTGTAGACCCGACCTTTAGGGTCCATTGGAGCGTGGCGGGGTCGTATCCCTTTGATAATGAACTTCTGGCTTGCGCCATTGACTACTTGAGCGTTAGCCCCCGCAAAGATACTACTGACGTTCTTTATGAACTCTGCAGCCGGCAGTAACCCTGTCTGCTGATTGGTATGTTCAGTAAATCTATACTGGTAAGCTTGCCATAAAGCGATTTGCGTAATGTGGCTGTTCTCGTCCTCTTCAAAGACTGATCGAAGCCAATGATTAGAGCGGTCTGGTTCGTCATACTTGAGAAATTGGTCGAGTAAGTCCCGTGGAACGTTGGGAATGTCTGTCGCAGCTGTAATTGGGACTTTCTCCAGAGTTTTACTTCGGACGTAAGACGATGTGGACTGATGTTGCAGGAGTCGGGCCAGCTGGCCAAAGAAGGACGAGAGTGGGAGCTCTTCTGCGTTTGATAGTAGGAAGGCTACATTCTCGGGAACTGCGGTGAAAAAGTAGAGGAAGTCCAAACAAGCGTGAGTCAGCTCTTCATCTTCGAGAAGAATCCAATCAGATATGCGCCTAATGACTGAGACAGGTACGCCTGTGAGGAAGTTGATATCGTCAAGATTGAACGATATGCGGCTTAGAGAACGTAACCCAGTGTAAACAGCGCCACGATCATGGCCCTCATTAACTTGGGTAAGAAGCGACTGGTACAGTGGATCCGACGCATCCATCTTCCAATATTTGGTGACCTGCTCAGCGATTTCCAGAGCATAATGTTTGAGCTCCGTGACGGCTGGTGACATCGGAAGATTCAGAGCAATCGACAAGAAATCTCTGAGCTGGGGCATTTCGGACAGGTAAACAGCATTGTCTTCAAGGAGCGCTAGGTTTCGAATGGTGAGCCCTGCTTCGAGGATTTTTGTAAGCTTACGAGCAAAATCTTCTGATTCCATCTCGTCAGGTGGGTCGACCCGCTTTAAGCACTGGATCCTCTGCAAGATATCCGGTGTTCCATTGATACCGTCGAGTACATTTATACCGTGCTCGTCATCTGAGTAGCGGATTACCCATTTGACGTCGTAGAATAGACTACTTATGCCAAGCACGTACTCAATCAGACCTTCGGCGAGGTTAGGAAAAGCGTCAAACTTGTATTTGTCTCCTCGTTCATGGGAAATCTTAACCAGGTGATGTAACGCATAATCTTGCTCTTCTGGGACCTGTGAGCGTAGCCCCTGCAGGGTGCGAACATAGATGTTGGGCCCCTCAAAGCCGGCTACAACAGGTATCAGTATAATTACACGACATGGGCTGTAAGACTTACCCCCCGGCTTCATCATCCCTTTAGTACTTGGAGAGATTAAACCCAGCTCAACCTTTCGAGCTTCTCGTGCCAAGCGTTGCTTCTCTTTAAACAAGGCAGGATTGTTACTCGGAGTAAGAATTGGCCGTAACGTTAGAGGCATCGGAGGTCTCGGTTCGTAGTTTGCGATTGCGAAAGATGCACTATTTGGATTTGAGGACGCATAATTATAACCTGTATGGGCCGGTGCAGCTGGCTGAGGGGACTGTAGGTGACCAGATGAGTGGCGTGTTTGTCTTGAAGAAGACACATCTGGTTGGAAAAGTTGCCGGGGGGGCGGAGCTTGACGAAGGCCTTGAAATATTGTATCAGTACGACAGGGTAAAAGAATTTGGTAACAGTAGAGACAGCTCACCTCTTGTACTACGTCCCCCTGCTCCACTTCCTGGCTCGTCGATATCCATCTTCTCATCTTTAGGAGTCCTAGCCTCTTCTCCACCACTATCACTGTCCCCATTGGCCATGCTCGATCTGGGCGGTTGAAAGTTCTCCATATTACGGCTGAGGATGTCGCCTCCTTTAGCGGTCAGCTTTTCAAGAATCTCAACCGGCGGAGGTTCCCGTTTCCAATATGTCTTAATTTCGTATGCCCTGTAAGCCGTGAGTGATGTGTCCTAGCATTTACCGCTGAGACTGACGCAAGATTTTTGTAGTATGTAGTCTTCAACGCGAAGGCGTAGGCTGCTGCGTTTGTATTTCCGAGATTGAAATCAGTCCCTACTTTTCGCCATGCAAGCTTTTCTTTGCTGACAGCATCATAGCCTCCTCGAGATGTAACCACGTTCCATAATTTGTGAAGGTCGATATGTTTGCCGTTAACTCGTGAGTTGAAGTCCACGGTTATTCTGCAGGTGTGATGGGTCAATCTCTACCGCAGGAAAGGCATTGAACCTGGCATAGCTTACCCTCTTTCTTCAGCAAACTTCGTAAGGGATTCAACAAACTCATCGTGGTCTGGGTTTTCCTCTGGCTCGTCCTCATGAGAGCTTCTCGGACCCATCCTAGGGTGACAAACTGCTCGTACTGGCCGTAATTGTAGTTTTCTTTCGCCTGAGTCTGGATGAGTCAGAGCTGTCTGACCCTCTAAGAAAAGGTCGCAAGCATCGTTGTGGCATCAAAGCTACTTGGCGCAAATCGTGTATTCTCTGAGAACGCGACTTTGATGATCGACATACAGCAGTATCCGTAGGGATTAGCGCATTTGGCATATGCAAAACGGTTGCGAAAGCTTGGCGCGGAAAATCAAAAAAAAAACCCCCGCGCTCACCAATTTTTGACGATCACATACAAATTTAAATATGCAATAAGGCACTTTTCTCTACAAGTCTTTCTTTAATCTAGTATTATTTATTGGTCCTATATAGCTCTATATTGGCTTAAGTCAAAAAAAAAATTTCGAGCTTTTTTTTTTTGGATTTGTATCGAAATTTGGTGAGCGCGAGGGGTGTTTTTTTTTTGGATTTTCCGCGCCAAGCTTTCGCAACCGTTTTGCATATACCAAATGATGAGAGATCCGAGGTTTTGCCCTTAAGCGAGCCTCTATAAAGTACCTACATTGAGTGCTACCTTAGCTCTTACACGCCTAATGGCTTTTCGGTCCTCAGCGAGAGCGGGCACTTACAAAGAGTCAATCTGATGTTGTTACTCAAGAAGCATGAGAGCTTCAACATGAGAGCTTCAACATGCTTTGGTAAGTCGTACATGATACTAATTCATCGGACACCACAGCTTGTGACTGCAATTGCGGATCATCAAGAAGATTAGAGTCTTCTGGCACTCAATAAATCAAGGTGTGGGAGTTTAGCAATGTGCTCTGTGATATGTATCAAGCGCATAAATTTTGTGAGCTATAGCGCTCAGATGAGCTGGATTTGAAGGCATTTTGGGGCACAGTTTGCCTTGTTTCGCGCATCCAACGGCGGCTAAAAGCCTTGCATCTGTTGTCACAGCGTTTCAAATACATTGATAAGACACTTTTGATTCAAGATACGATTTACAGCTTCGATATCTGTTTGCTCTCGCTCCTAAATACGTTGAATCGGAACAATCTTGTTCTCTTCAGGACAATATTATAAAGAATGGGTAGGTCTACGCTTTAGCTCTTCCGTTCAGTCAATACTGAGTCACTGTCTACCACAAGATCTCCCTTTGCTCGACAACGACTCCATTGCCAAGAGCATACCATGGTACGACGAACATGGACGAGTTTCGGCCTATCTGCCCACAAATCACGAGGTTGAAGCTTTGACTATGCCGATAGTCCCCACACTAGTTGCGGCGGACGAGGAAATGCTTGCCTCAGAGTCGATAAATACGCGCATCCAGACTTTCTATGAAGGCCCTTGGAAAGATAAAGATCAACACTTTATTAATTGGGTTGAGAAACAACCCATGCAGGTACCGAAAATTGCCCAGGCAAGGTACAACAAGGCCATTATTCGAATCTACAAAGTCAAGGACTATTCCGTAGAGAATACGATTGGAGGCTTGACCCCGATGAAGTTATCTTCTATCACAGTCTCAAGCCCATCAATTGTTGCTGCCATCGAGCCAATCTTAGCAGATGCGGCCTTTCGGCCAGCAGACAAGGAGACTATGCGCTTCTACCATCCATTCATGGAGCTTTATTTCGCCTATACGCGTATTCTAGAAGTAGCTGATGAGCAAACCCCACAAACAGAAGCTAGCACTCAGTTGCAGGTCTTTGTCCAGGTCTTGAAAGATTTACTTGGAGAAAGGTTCGCAAAGGTCGCAACTCTCCAGAGTATGAACCAAATTTCCTACGAGTATATCTGGGCTATCTTCCCGAAAGATATCATCGTATATTCCCGAGTCGACGATTCCGACAGGTTATTCCAAGTAGTAAATGTCAATTGGTCTGCTTCTTATTGGCAGATAGATTGCCGCTTTGTGCAATTCAATGGGGTGAAGTTCGGCATGCTCTCCTACTGCTTCCAACTCCATCCATTCAAAGGTGCTCGAATAATCTCAGATCTGCAGGTATATCCGATAGGCTTCAATCCAGATCCAACTTTGGAAAAAAAACTTCTAGAGAGAGGTCGCGAAGTTTTGAACTATCAAGACACCGAATACCGACAATATGTTGGTGTCCACAGCTCAATCAATGAGGATGACGACAACAGTGAGAAAATCGATGACGAAAGCACAGGAGTGGAAGAGTACTACTCCGTATGTATGTAAATCCAATGGCAGATATAGATATTAACGATATAGGTGGATGGTCAAGTAGTCATCGATGCATTCGCGTTCGAAAAGTTCAATCCTGATCGTCGTATCGGACTGAGAAAATTGGACACCGAGGAAATGGAGGTAACTAGTACCAATAAATCGAGACCATCAGTGGAGGAACAGCGATCGAACAAGCACTCTATCGAAGCCAACCGCCGATACCTTCTCTTGATGAACCCTTTGCTGGCGGGTTATTCTTTAAAATTGAAGAGATGGTGTAGGTTGAGATCACTTTGTTGGAAATTCATAGCTGACAGCATCTGAGTCTGGTTGCACGTATCCGGCTTGCGGCCGATCCGTTGGAATGAGAGCGCGTTTGACGATCTCGTTTTTCCAGAAGAACGTAAAAATCTCCTCCTGAGCTTCGTGTGTAATCACAGGCACTCGAGCGAGCAGCGTAACGACATCATCGGAGGAAAAGGTATTCCCATACGTTCGCAATTTGACGCTCATGAAAAATTCTTACAGGCTTCCATGAACAGGGCAAGGACTTGTAATTCTTTTGAGTGGGCCACCAGGGACCGGCAAGACCTTGACAGCGGAATCCGGTGAGTGGTGGTCCGAATATGAGTGAATAATGACTGCTTATTTGCAATCCATATAGTGGCAGACAAGGCACGGCGACCGCTCTACTATCTACATACCGAGGAGCTAGGGACAAGCTCTTATGCAATTGGAGAGGCTCTGTCCAAAGCGTCGGCTCTTGCAACAGCATTCAATGCTGTACTTCTACTAGATGGTGTGTGTAACAGTATTGAGCGAGCCGTCACTGAGCTTATGAACCTGCAGAGGCTGATACATTGCTTTGCAAACGATCTGTTATCGACAAGTCACACAATGGATTAGTATCTGGTAAGCTAATTGGTTGTGTTGCAATCCCACCCACCAACTGACTAGCTATGCGCAAGCTGTTCTTCATCGCTTGGACAAATTCCGAGGGATTCTTTTTCTTACCACAAACCTTCTGTCAAATATGGATGATGCATTCTTATCTCGAATGCATCTTCATCTCCGTTATCCACCGCTTTCGGCTGCGTCTCGTATGATGCTCTGGGAGCAATTCCTCCTGCGTGCAGGTTCGTCCGAAATGCAATCGGAAGCTCAAATCCAAAGTCCACCGCAATTATCGCAGCCAACCCAAAGCAGAAATCCTTTAATAGATCTGTCGTCCGAAGATATGAACGCTCTTGCAGCATGGAGCCTGAATGGACGTGAAATCAGGAATGTCGTCAAGACCGCACGTCTATGGTGTACCTATAACAATTACGGTTTGACGTTGAACCGTATAGAAGCTGCGATTCGTGTCACAGCAGCATTTGCAGAGAAGACAACAGAAGAAGCCGAATGCACAGATTCTAGGAAGCGGCATTGACTTCTTTGAATCAAGTACCTGAGATCGCTAGCCTAGCAAGAGCGTAGAGAAAGGATATTACAGGATAGGATATAAGTCATACGTAGGGAGTCGCTCTATAATAATTCATATCTACCGAGTCAGTCCACCTTAGCAGTCAAGATCTCTGAATACATACTTTCAGTATAGGAAAGGGGGAGAAGTATACGTCGTAGTGTTGATATCCCGCCAGGTCCTTGGAACATGGTAGATGCTGGATAATTGCTCGTATAATGCTTCGTTAGACCAAACAGGAAACTCCTTTATCCCAAGTACGCTACGCTGCGATCCTCCTTTTGCATGGTACTGACTTGGTAAGACAATGAAGCATAAGTCATGCATAGAGAGCTCACACCTAACAAATTATTCCTAATATTAAACCTAGAAATGATCTTAGGTCTATTGTCCTTAATTATAGCTATTTTGTGCTTAAACAATCTATGATAAAAGTAATATGCTGCTTTAAAAGACTTTAATCAGTACCAAACCCAACTTTACAACCTTTCTATATGCATGACTTATGCCGCGTTTCCTTACATCCACTAGACTAGAATCATCTTCTATCTACGTGTCAAGCTCTTCTCAATGCAATATTACTCTTTCAGGGAGTTTGTGTTTCCAAAATAAAATAGATTTAGGCCGCCAGAGGACAAAAGCATATCAAGAGACCGAACGACGCTCGAACACAATGCTATTGTTGAACAGACCCGAGTGCCACCCTAGATCCCATAATTCCTTTCTGGTATAGTAAATTCCTCCCGAGACCGAGCAAAACCACGAGGTGGTATCGAGAGGGAAAGAGTCAAATACCTCGTAGCACATGTGCCCGTTCGGCCTGCGCTCTCGGGTAAACCTACTATCCAAGTCTTCGATAATGTGCACCTCGGAACCCACGCTCGTTGTTTCGTGAGCACTGCAGATGTGCAGTGTCTGCGCAGTTCCTTGAAACTTATATTCGAGCTCCTTCCATGTGTAAAATCCATGTTCGATAGCCGTTTGATAGCAATCATTGAAATGGGCCCAGTCAAAGATAGGCCCTAGGTCATTGGCTCCAAAAAGTGGCACATTGATTTTCACTGTGCCACCCGAATTTACGAAGTCTAGAATCATGCCTTTGCTATGGCAATAACAACAATTTTGTCTTTCCTCAGTGGGATCGACCCAGAGGCAGATGCGAAGAAGGCTTGAATCTATTGTTGGATCTGTCTCCTCGGATCTGGCTAAGATCGTTGTTATTTCCATTTCTGGATAAGGTTCAGACGGATCTCCAAAGCAGAGGCATCCAAATTCCTCGGAGCTAGAACCTTCCTCTGAGGTCATTTGTTGCCAGTCTCCTAGCCATCGTTGCATGCCACGACTGTCGAAGCCAAGAAGGCTTTGACACAGACTACAATTTTTAACTTTTTCGAGGAAGAGCTTGGTTTTTGAAGTGCTCAAGCACTCTGAGCTCTGTGGAGAGATCCAATAGAAGATTTGAGACAGCTCAGTGCGATGCGAAGCTCTTATGGGTTCCTGATTCTTCCCCTTGTTCAACAAGGTTTCTGCCAACTCGAGCACCAGATTGCGGGCCTGCCAGAAGAACCGCCTTGTTGTTTCCTCGTCTGAGAATCTTCCTCGACAGATTATACCGTGTCCAGCGTTTTGATGCGGATGGCGGTCAGTCGCTAAGTCCTGCTCCTTGAAACTCACAATATGTTCGAAGCTGACGCCGATGAAAGTCGTGGAAGCTATTATATGGTAGTGATGGCGGGTGTGTGATATGAAAGAGGCCCAATGATTGAGGGACTGTGTGACGTGAACAGAAGTCGGTGGCAAAGAGCCTCTACTTTGAGTTTCGGAGTCTATTTGTGAAGTGAGGATGTTTTCAATCCTCCCCTCTGGTGTTACATCGCCAATCACTGGTCTTGGAGTGTAATAGCTCACTCCAGCAGGTGTTACTGCGGACGAATCAGTGAGAAGCAAAAGAATAATGTAGGATGAATATACCAGCACAAGGGGACGTGTGATCATCCAGCCATACAGTCTCTCGTCTACTGAACCTTTCCAAACGTTCATCATCTAGCGTGACCCCCCGGACTGAGAATGTTGTTCTAACACCTCTTTCCCGGGCGCGCTTGTCCCTCTTTTTGGCAAGAATGCGTAAATCTGTTGCTTTGAAATGCTTTTCCATGCCCCATTCTTTGACCATCTTCTTATATTGACGGACACTAGAATGGGGTGTATTTAGCAACGTAAAGACAAAATAGAAGGGTTGACCCCCTTACTGTACAAACCCTCTTACTGTGCAGCCCTGTGGGGTAGGACCTAAAGCTGGCAAAAAGGACCGGGAAAACGCCCTGAAACTGGTCAACTAAGCAACAGAGTGGAGCCCCGGAGTTGATCACTTTAGGGAGTTTGCCATGGCCTTTCTTGCCAGCTTTAGGTCCAGCCCCACAAGGCTGTATAGTAAGAGGGTTTGTACAGTAAGAGGGTTTGTACAGTAAGAGGGTGTACCCTTCTAGAACTGGAGATGGTGATATCTAAGAGGCCTCCTTACCTAGCTTCGAAGTTGTACTTGAATTTCATTTCGCGCCGGGCGTCTTCTAGAGTATTGCCCTCCTGAAGGTAGATCAACGCAAAGTGATCCCTTATGGCCTCCCATTCCTGAGTGGTATGCCGATGGCGGCATTGCCTTCCTCTGCCTTGTCCATTGATTGTTGCTATATTAGGGTCCTCCAGATTGGACTGAGTTGCGAGAGGCATACTGTGCTTTGCAAGGGCCATCCTTGGAGCGAAGCGGACAGCTTGGCTTTGGATCTCTCAATGTCGAGATCGGTATAGAAAGAAAGTAAAATTGCAAGGTGGAGAAAGCTTGGAACAAGATGCAAACCTTTCTCTAGGTCACTATCCAGTAGGGTCGTAACTGTGTAAAGCCCTAATGCACCTCAAAATCATGAACTCGTCTGTCTCTCACCTCTAGGGATGGTCGTGTAATCCTCCTTGGTAGGTTACTCGAAGCTGGAAAAGCCTGGATCTAGGTCTTCAGAGATGCAATGTATATACGTGTTGGCAGATCGGTAAACGTTGCAGAAGTGCAATAGAGCGGGGCACAGGCCTAAAACGAGGCTGTCATATACCCGCGCAACAGAAGCGCAAAAGTGCACAACTCCGCCAGAAGCAACACCGCGCTAATTCTCGAGCCAATCAACAGAAGTGCATATTGAATTGGCCAATGGACCTGCCTTTATCTAACATATCAAGACTTCGTAATCCCATAACGTAAAAGTTAGTGTGTGGGTATTGTAGCGACTAGATCTGCATAATCGCACATGTAGCCAATTAGATTTCGAAGCAGAAGTGCAATCACAGACTTTCGGGGTAACAGTCCCACTCCAGACGCATGTCTGAATAGGTCTGAGCTCAATGATACCAAGGTAGACTATGAGCTGTTCCTAACAAATGGTAACTTTTGGCTTGGGTACACCAGTGGTGTCATATGCCCCACGTCCCATATCCAGAGTGTATGTGGCAGAACAGCAGATTGTGCCAAAGTTACCATATCCACCGCAAAACGTTCCAAGCGCCGACCAGTCTTTTGACTACTCATTGCGGAAAGGGCGTAACATTCCAGGTAACCTTCGTTTTGACCCACGATCCAGGGTAACATTCTGATAGTGCAGAAGGATAGCTGAGGAGAAGGCAGACCCGACCCACTCTTTTCAAACCCTCTAGACTGGGAAGATGGCCAGGACTGTGCTCCACTGGAGTCATCATAAGACCCCTCGACACCCCATGCAAATGCGAGAGTCCTCACGTATCTATTCTCAGCTTAATTGTCTCTGGGCATCTACCTGAGTCTGGAGTCCCTCAGAAAGTGGCCTCACACACTGAAGTGATAACAAAACCAAGGATGGGAAATAGTTTCAAACTGAAAGCTTTAGGTTCGACCCAGAATGTCCTCCAAATTTTAGCCACAGAGCAAGGCCCCGATTACATAGAGCAGTGCGCTTGTCTCCGCGAACCACAATGCCAAGGTGGAACATGCTGTTTGCATACTCTGTAAGCTTATGCCTATTACCTTTTTAGGCTTCGCTATGCGTCGGGTGATGCTAATTTGAGGTCCAATTCGCAGGTTAGATCGGCAGTACCCTGCAAATTGTGGCAACTTGAAGACAGAACAAACCAGTCAGGAGTCCCACAGAAATCTGGCTCCGCAAATGCAGAGATGGCTGAGCGAAAGTGCGAGAGAAGAGCCGTGGACTTGTGTTGCTTACAATAACAAATCTTCGCAAGACGAAGACAAAGAGCACGGAAAGGAACACCGGAAGACGACCTGTACAGTACGGAGCACCTTTAATGCCTAGAGGGAATGGTGGCTGGATAGTCCGAGGAAATTGGATAAGGTCGTAATCTCTGAGCTACCCCAGTAGCTCTGCTTTTATTGCAACTATGGGTGAGACAGATATAGTCTTGAATGTTGTGTTGATGGTTCGTGGTCATTGGAAATCTAGGTTGGAAGCTTCATAGTAATAGTGGCAAAAATTAATGCATAATTTTATGCAATAACGGCTTACGTCATCTGGTGCACGGCCCCACCTGATGCACGTTTTTACGATTTTCGACCACATCTTCCACCGCATACACCTCCACTATTATGAGCTCAATTGAAGCAGCCTTGGCCTTCATCGATAGCTTATCACCTAATGATCACATTAATATCGCAAAGATAGCTAAACAATTCAAATACAGCCGTTCCACCCTCTCAAGACGATATCGCGGTATTACCGGATCCCGTCATACCCAGTACCAAAACTAATGAAACCTCAACGACCAACAAGAAAAATCCTTAATTAAATATATCGATCGCTTATACGCGCGCGGCCTCCCTCCTAAATAAATATATGATTTAAAATTTCGCTCAGGAAATCTGTTATAAAGAGATAGGAAATGAATGGGTTTTGCGCTTTCTACGCCGTCACCAAACTGAGCTGGTTTCAAAGTGGATGATAGGCCTCAACCATAATCGCTCTAGGGCAGATTCAGCATTCAAATACTCATTATATTTTGAGCTATTGAGGAAGAAAATTGAGTAGTATAAGGTGGAGCTGTAGCATATCTATAATATAGATGAAAAGGGCTTTTTAATTGGAATTCTTTTAAGGATAAAGTAGGTTTTTTCGCGCAGGCATTATAAAGAAGGATCAATCAAACAAATCATTCAGGATAGAAACCGCGAATGGATTACTACCATCGCAACAATATATGCGGATAGCTTAGCTCTATCACCAAGACTAATCTATTAAGCAACTACAGGCCAGGTTCAGGATTTATAGCTCTAGGATTTTAATCTAAACGCTCAAAGCTGTTTCTTTGCCTCATCGCTATCTAGTTAGACCAATAATGAGCTAGGATTTCAATAGTTAACGTAAATTTTTAAGCGCGAAATAAAACTAAAGGCGCAAAGATCTTGGAGGCTTCTAATCCTTAATAGCTATAGCTCCCACATTAGTATAAAGTTCATCAACTATTGCGATAGCTATAGGATCCTTCTAGTTATATACCCACCACATTCAACGCATATACTACAGCCCCTAGATGTCTGTGTATTTCAGCTGTTATCACAGGCATATTCAGATCAACTGACATTATTTATAGATCAATATCAAGGCCTTTTATCTATTACTAAACGGGATTTTTTTCACTTATTCTGGCATGCCTAACAAACTATATTTACATCAGAAAACATCCTTTCTAGCTTCAAAGCTACCAGCCTCCACCCTTTCAATCCTCAGCTTATTATCACTAAGTTCACTAAAACTAATGATGATTGGCCTTCTTCTAGCTTTTCTATTTACTTAGTAATTGCTATAAAAGATTGGAAACGTATTGAAAAGCTTCTATATAATGTTGTTTCCAATATTTACGATAAAAAGGTGCAGAAACTGAGTAATATAATGCATGCGCTATTAGTTGAGAACATGCTATTAAAATAATAAAATAATAGCTTTAAAAAAAGCCTGATCAATGAAAAGAAGCGTTGAAAGCGTGGTAAGCTATTATTACTGGATTATCCTACTAAAAATGATGGTGGAGCAATGTTCTATTCCCCAACTAAGGTTTAGTATGCGCGCGATTAATAAGCTTAAAAAGATGCTAACGCGATAGCTAAACATTATTAAAAAGAGTTTAATAAAGTTTGCAAGGAAGCTGAAAAGGCTGAAAAGGCTTAGAAAGTTAAAGAGCGAAAAGCTATTAGAGCTAATATGAAGGAATAGAAACTATATAAATAAGCTGAAAAATAGTAAAAAAAAGATGAGGCTCTATAAGTAAAACAGGTCAGCTCGCAGCTATATAGTGAGCTTATAATAAGAGCTAAGAAGATTTAAAAGCTAATTTAAGCTCAAAAATAAAGCGATCCCAGGGGTAGTATAGATTTGGTGGTGGTAGAAGATAAAGACTCCCCCCCACCTTAAAATACTTATGGCAGGCAGATTCGGCTGCCTCAGCAATATCAATTAACTATTTAATAGCTTGATAGATGCGCCTAATTCTATAGATCACCTTACTAGAAAATCAGATAGATTAGATGTTGGTAGAGCTCTGAATATCATTAAAACTAATGATGGTGATGGAGCTAAAATCGTGCATCAGATGAGGCCGTGCACCAGATGACGTAAGCCGTTACACAAGTCATTCTTAACTTCGCTAATTCCTCTATGACAATTCTCGAATCTTTACAGAACACTCAACAGAAGCCTGTCAAGTGCGCTATATTCTTTCGTTGTGGTGATCCAATAACCCGAACTCCTACTTTCTTGCAGTGGCGATCCACATATAAGTCAGCCAACATGCAAGGCTTCAGTAAGCCTGCCGTCCTGTAAGAAGCGCTGTACGTTTACTGACAGTCCGTAGACATGGGGCGCTATGTGCCCCCGGAGCACGAAGGCACCACCACAGCTAACAAGCTCGCCGGTAAGCACGCTCTCGGATCCCGCGCTCGCAAAGCCGGTCAAGGTATTCTTACGGTTCGCTTCGAGATGCCTTTCGCCATCTGGTGCACCACCTGTCCCAAGCCTAGCATCATAGGCCAAGGCGTACGTTTCAACGCCGAGAAAAAAAAGGTCGGCAACTATCACACTACGCCAGTCTATAGCTTCCGGATGAAGCATGTATCGTGTGGGGGCTGGATCGAGATACGCACGGATCCAAAGAATACAGCATACATAGTAACGGAAGGGGCCACAAAACGAGATACCGGGGAAAACAAGGTAGAAGAAGGCGAGATTCGGATCAAAACTGAAGAAGAGAGAGAAAGACTGGCCAATGATGCATTTGCGGCGCTAGAAGGGAAGATTGACGATAAGCGACAAGCCTCTAGTGACAAGAGTAGAATCGAGGAACTGCAGAGAGCGAAAGACAGAGATTGGAGTGATCCTGGAGAGGCAAATCGGAGAGTAAGAAAGACATTCCGGGCGGAGAGAAAGCTCAGACAAAAGAAGGATGGCCTCACAGAGGGACTGAAGGAGAGGATGAGCTTAGGCATGGATCTCCTAGAAGAGACGGAAGAAGACAAAAGAAGGGCGGGTTTTGTCGAGTTCGGAAATTTTAATGATGAAGGAGCAGTCATCAAGGCAAAGTCTACGCCTTTGTTCGCAGAATCATCAATTATGGAGAAGCCGTTATCCAAAAGGCGGAAAACGATTAAGGCTGTCTCAGCAGCTGAACAGAAGCGGGAGGAACTACGTAAGGAGCTTGGAAGTAATACAAGAGCCGTGTTGGATCCATTCCTGAATATTGACAAGCCAAGTGCGCCGACCACGCACCGGGTCTCTTTGTTTAAGCGGAAAACGAGCTCGACTTACGACTTGCCTTCAACTCCGGATTTTGATCTAAAATCCGTCGAGACCCAGACTAAGCCTCCAGCCTTGGTGGAGTACGACTCGGATTGAACGACCTCGTAATGAAAAGTCGTTTACAAACGCACTGATACATGTCGAAGCAGCCCTAGATCTCCGCCACGAATGAACGCGGCTACCGATGGACGGATTAGAGCGGATCTCCCCGGGGAACCATAAGTGGGAAAGCTATTAATCAGAAATTCAATATCAGGTGAGCACTAGGGTTATCTGTTGCTATTTCAGATTGCTGATCAATTTTTGCCTTGACTCGCCCAGCACTCTTGGAGCCCCCCAGAGGAATAGCTATTGCAAGTCACTTATGCTTCAGCAATAAGAGGCGCCAGCTTAGCAACTTCAATTGTTTTTTCAGTGCCAAAAACTTCGCAGATATCCGCGTCTTACCTTGGAGTGAATTGGCGTCCATCGAGTGCTGTTCATATGCTTTGAACACTAGGAAAGCGTAGCATGCCGGCCAATCTCTATCATCGGGCAGATTTGTGGAACGAGGTTTCCTCCTCGATTTTGAGACATTCTTTCTATGCAAAACAATAACCTCCCGCGCCAAGAGATGGACCGATGGCATCCTATGGAGTCTATTTCGAATTATTGCAAATTATTGCAAATACTAAGTCATACAAGGGCTACGAGGTAGATGTCGAAGTAACTTGTATACGACGCCATTAGCCACTCTCGTGTCACGAAAACTAAGGGAAGCCGCGATAGAATTGGTTGGCTAATTCGAGAGATATGGCAATTGACCACGCGATCCCTGTCGGGGGAATCACTCCACCTACTAACTGTGTTCTCATCTATGATACAAGCTACTTGAGCAAATGTGACTTGTAGAATTCGAATCGCAAAGCAGCCCACAAAATTGGATCCTCATTCTTTAGCTCTCGAAGAGCTATTCTATCCCCTTTGCATTGATCTTGCTACACCCAAGACCATGCCAGGGCTCCTCTTGGGGTCTTTCGAGGAGCCATCTTTGCATCATTCCATTGCATTGCTCACTGCTCCTGCTGCGTTCCTCCTCTGTGTTGTGATATCGCTTGCTCTGGAGATGCTGATCTTGAATTGTGCTGCGGAACGATCTTAATCTAACACGTCTCGAGAAATACCGAATTGTTGCATACAACTTACGAAGCATTAGGACTCGAATCGTCAACCACTCTTGTCGGTTCACTGCCTGCATATGCCTTGATGGAAGAGTTCTCCACATCAACATTGTCTTCTGCCCTTGGTAAGCAACGGTCTTCTTACTTCTGACGTACAAGCCGCACTTGACAAAACACTCATCTTGGCGTCCTCCATGGTCAAACGTCACTGTCTGTTGTAATCTCAATCAATTGGTTTCGACCAAGTGTTCCGCGTTTGCATAACAAAGTCGCAATGAGAATGAAATAGGACGACATCCCCTATAAGGAGGGACTATCCGCTTAGGAAAAACAAGGCATCCAAAGGAGGTCAACGCACTGCATTAGTTTTCAAAGCTTGCAGAGTGCTCAGGAGTGAGCCTGCTCGCCCAACATACTGCCTCCCCAGGAGGTTGAATGCCAGCCAATAGGTAACGTCCTTTTTTCCGAGCGAGGATCATGATTGGTGTTTTCCGCCCCGAAGTGTGGTCCTGTTTTGTCGGCCTGTGGATGGGTTTGTAAGTGGGTGTTGCACGTAGCATGTGGCCGCAGTCTGACGCCTGGCATACGCGAACATAGAGAAGGAAGGGCCGTCTGGGCTGAACGGCCCAACCTGGGTGTCATGCACGTCCAGGTACCCTTTAGCCAAAAAGAGTTTTAGCGTCGTCAAAATGAAGTGGGAGCGCACGGAATCTTGGGTGGCATTAAGCATTGCGCTAGATTTGATACAGGCGGTAGATTAGTCATCTCAAGATCGTCGATGAACCAGCTGAAGCACGTAATTTGATAGGTGTAGGTAAGCTGCTGAACCGCACTAGCTCAACTGCAATATACTTCTAGTAGGATCGCCCGAGACTAGGGAGTATCGTGCGAGCGATTTGCGGCCTACATATGGACGAAGAAGTGCAGGGCTGGGATCGAGAGTGTTTTTGGCTGGTGGAGCAGGTAGCTTAAAGCTTTTTAGCGCAGACGGCATTTGAATGCATAACCCTAACGGCTTGAGAGCCTGCATACTGCTAAAACATTGTAGGACAAGGGCTAGAAGGGGCTCGTGGGGTGCATCATCCCTTCGGTGAAAGAGCCGTCTCAAAGTGAGTGATGACCTGGTTGGTGTAGGGAGAGTGGGTAGGCACAATCATCAAAACCGCTACTAGTGGCAGGACGCATGCATGCACAGGTTGTGTTCCTGGCCTTGATACAGGATGAGGATCGGGCAACGAGTATTTTAGGCAGGATCCCTGCGGGCAGGTGGGGCCGGCCTGACAATTTTAAAGGCCAGGTTGTGTTCCTGGCGTCCGAGGCATCGCGATGTGTCATAGGAGAGATCTTGATGGTCGATGGGGGTTAAAAGGGATGGTAGGCTGGGATGGGAAGCGCTAGAGCAGCTCTAGCGGACTTGAAAGGAGGCACCAGACAATTTGGTGCATGTTTAGGGGCTGTCAGAAGTCCATCTCACCATGCTGCTTTGGGTCGATGATTCCCAGAGCCATCTCGAAATCAGAATAGTATTGTAGGGTAAGGGAATAGAAGGCGCAGGCAAGGTTTGGTAATGGGCTATCACTAACATTGATGAAACGATAAGATTTTGGATTGTTACTGAATGGTAGGAATTTGTATGGAGAATTGATCGACAGCAGTCCGGGAGCTGCGTCGAGAGTGCGCTGGGAGTGCAGACCCCTATAAAGCTTGTACTGAATGGTGGTGAGACGGGTAATCGAAGTCCGAAGCTCAAGGCTGTAACGTTTGATGATTCTCATTGGGTTCAAATCAACCAGCACTGACTGAACGGTGGCATATATAAGTAATCGACGTTGGTTTCGCGCTGTCTGCTGCCCTCTTGTTCTCACTTTTCCCCCAGCGAGACAACACCAGGTACAGATAGCTTAGAATCTTGATAATCCGATCCAGCGGCTGGCCGGATCGAACCAAAAAGATAAGAGAATGGAGCATAAGTCAGGCATATAGCGAGGTAATCAGGTCAGAATTAAATACATGTTAAGATCCTTTAAAGTAGCATATACCTTTTATCAAATATTTTTTAAGTAATAAAAAGTTATAATAAAGGACTAGAAATCCTTTAGGCTGTGATTTCTAGTGTTTTATCAGTAACTATATACATGAATTTAGCTCTGTATGCATGACTTATGCCCTAATCTCTTATACTCTTTTAAGAGGATCTTGGCACATGTCCTCTGGTCGTCCGTGAGAATTGCTAGCTTTTCAGCCTTGCTCTCTTCTATCGGGAGTGAACTCTGCGTGAGCTTCCCAATCACAGACCCGACAAGCATCTTTTCCTACTCGCTCAGATCTGATCCACTTGATAATTTCTCCCGGATTGGTGCCAGGCACTTTCTTCTGCACGATGGGACGAAACCTCTTATCTACTAATGAGAGGTTTCGTCCCATCGTGCAGAAGCTGTGCCACGGAAAGACGCTGTACTTCATCTTCGTGCGGTTGTTGGTAAGTTTTTGCCTTACCCTTTCCAGTGTACGAAGGTCCCGGGTCCTGAAGATGACAGAGCTTATCTTTGTTGCACTGTCCATGTCTTTGATGATGTATCAGAAGCTGGATAGACAGTAGATGGGAATGAGACTGGTAACACGGATTCCCTTATGTTGTGCGAGAATAACGGTGATCTGTGAAAGGTCCTCCTCTAGTAATACCTAGTACTAGAATAGGTGGTTTACATGATGAATGTTTTACTCCTTTACTTCTCTTCCGTGCCGATCGATTGAAAGATGGTCTCAGAGATGTGGCGTCAAAATCATGATACAAGGACCTATCTATAGTCTGTAAAAAAACCGCGCCTAGCTTGGTATTGAAAACGCGTCCCCTAAGCGCGTTCAAAGGGCTTGCCAAGCATTTAAATGATCTCACTAAGGCGACCAGCATGACTCAAGCTAATACACTACGAAGTACAATCCTCGGTCTCTTTGGGCACAAGATATTGATGGGCTAAGCTGTACATACTGTTGCAGATGCGCGCTGAACAATATCCCGGATAGATTCCTTTGTTTCTTTGTTCTATATGCCAAGCAACAACCTTGAAATGGCTCTATTTCAGAAGAGCCAGTAAATGTAGCTAAATGAAGATCGACCGCCTTTGAAAGCATGGATTACGTTCCGTATCCTTTAGCATGAAGCAATACTATGGCTCGCAGAGGATCTGCCAAGAAACCCTCCAGCTTAAAGGCCGGGAAGGTACCAGCCAACGATGTTGTGCCCGATGTCTATCGGGATATGCTCTTTGATGCTACCTCTTCATCACCAACCCGGATAAACGAGGAAGGAAGAGCTATCAAAAGACGTAGGGTCAAAGGGCGTATTGTCACACAGAGCAAGGAAGAGTTAGCGTCTCACCATTCTGGTCAGAGCGGCGATGAGGCTCACAATAGCGAATCAAACGGACCCATCGAAGTTAGTGAGCCAAACTTGCAGCAGATATTCCAAACCGAGTCCGAAGATTCTGGGGATAGTGATGTCGACTGGGAAGAGATTGAGCTGCAGAACGATGCTGGTGCGCCTGACTATGAACATCACGAGCCAGAGGACCTTGATATTGTCCTGGGAGGTGAGAAGAGCGAGCAAAGATCTCCACATGGCGGAATGGTCAAGCGGAGGCCAATCACAGCTGAAGAAAAGATGCTGAGGCTCGAAATCCACAAAGTGCATTTGTGTTGCTCAATGGCACATGTCTTTCTTCGTAATTATTGGTGCAATGATGGGAAGGTTCATTCCGTACTGAAAGGCCTTTTGACGAAGAAAACTGCCACCTATCTCAATGCGGATGAAAGCCGCACTCAATTTCAAAGATCTCGATCTTTTATGGACGGCTTGACACAAGCGAGCGAAGCTTTTAGAGGGAGATTCAAAATCAACGCAAGGGGCATGGCAAAACCTAGGTGGGCTGATAGCCCCGAGACCTTGGCGCAAGTATGTAAACTCTGAAATATCGTGCCTTGAGGCCGCACTCACGCTATGACCATTGTAGCTGCAACCTCCGGAGGATATCGACCTCCCAATGCACCTGTCCGACTTTCGCGACGCTGCTGTAACACTTCAAGCTTCTCGCGATGTTGGAGTTCAATTGTTTTGCGCTTTGCTGCGTTCAATTGGTGTTGAGGTCAGATTAGTATGCTCGCTGCAGCTTCTGCCCTTTCAGCCAGCACCGAAAGTGACTATTTCGCAAGTGAGGCGCCGCGCTGCTCAAGCTTTAAATCTTGCAAATCGACAGACCACCGAACAGGAAGGGAGCGAATCTGATGCCAGTAGTGATGTGCAAGGTCCTACAGTAGAAAATAGAGGCCCTAGCGAGGGACACTCACGATCTGAACCCGATAAACCAGCAGATGCTGAAGAAGCTAGGAGTGGCCCCTCATCTGCAGGGGTGCCTCTTCGCTCAAGAAGTGAGTACAGTTGTACGCTGGATAAAATTGAAACAATCTGACTGGATAAGAGTACCCGCGCCGGCCGATTCGTGAATCGAAATACCCTGTATACTGGGTGGAGGCATTCAACGAGGCAATGCAAAAATGGGTCCCTGTAGACCCTCTTGTAACACGAACGATAGCCAAACCGTCAAAGTTTGAGCCACCCGCCGGCGAGCCAGAGAACCATATGAGCTACGTGATCGCCTTTGAAGACGATGGCTATGCTCGGGATGTCACTAGACGTTACACCAAAGCCTACAATGCCAAAACTCGACGTGACAGAGTTGAAGTGACAAATCGCGGTGACAGATGGTTGCGTAAGGTTATGAAAACGTACGGAAGACCTCATGTTCTAAATCGTGACCAAGTGGAGGATGCAGAGTTAGCAGCCAAAGAGGCCGCTGAACCAATGCCTAGGAATGTACAAGACTTCAAAGATCACCCGTATTACGCATTGGAACGGCATTTGAAACGCCATGAGGTTATACATCCGAAACGAGAAGTTGGAAAAGTCGGAGCCGGCCGCGCTAGTAGTACTAGTGCATTGGAATCTATTTATCGACGAAGGGACGTTCACATGGTCAAGAGTGCAGACAGGTGGTATAGATTGGGACGAGAGATCAAGCCAGGCGAGCAGCCTCTCAAACGCGTGCCCGCACGGCGGACAAGAGATCAGATCTTGGATCCTGAAGACCCGGACGCTAGCCTCGACGGGAATGCAGGTACCGCTCTTTACGCCGCTCATCAAACTAAGCTCTACTCTGCACCTCCGGTTCAGAATGGACGGATTCCAAAGAATATGTATGAAAATCTGGATATCTACGTTCCAAGCATGATTCCTCCTGGCGGCACCCACATTGCCCATCCAGAGACCGCTCGAGCCGCTCGAATCCTCGGTATTGACTATGCAGATGCAGTTACAGGCTTTACATTCAAAGGCCGACACGGTACAGCCGTTACGAAGGGAGCAGTAGTTGCTAGCGAGTATGGAGAGGCTGTTGAGGAAGTCTTGAAAGCATTCGATGATGAGAAGATTCGAATCGAGGAGGAGAGGCGAAGTAAGGAGGCATTTAAAATGTGGAGGAGGTTGCTGGCAGGATTGAGAATTTGGGAGAGGATTCAAGGGTATGAGGTCGAAGGGGAGAGGGATGCTGCAAAAGGGCGGGAAATGGCGGATACTGAGGATGAGGACTGGGAAGATACCAATGAGGGAGGAGGTTTCCTACCTGATAGGGATAGACAGGAGATCGCCCAACCAACTACAGGGAGAGGTATCATGCCACGACGGTTAGCGGATCTCGCCGATGAAGGTGGTGGATTCGATGCTGGAGAATCATACGAATACACGAGAGGCCTAGACGACGAGGTGACTACGCCGTCTCAAGCTGGAGATGCCTTTCTCAACAATACGGAGGATGATGACGGCGGTGGATTCGTAGTCAATGACGACGATGCCGACGCCGAAGAAGCATTGCGAGAAATAACCACCAGGCACACTGAAAGCTCTGATGTCCATCCCCCAAACGTGAGAACAATATCTTCACCTCCCGATATTACCAACTCAGAGGATGAGGGTGACGGCTTCATGCCTGACGCCCTCACCACCAACACTGCTCCCCAGCAAACAGCCCCATCAACCAAAAAACCTCACCCTTCTACATCAACATCACACCACTCCCCACAGCCTCCTTCCCCCCAAAACACAACACCCAACCCACCATCTGACGCCTCTCACCCCTTCCCCTCCCTCCCCACCGCCGAGCTAGAAGAAGCCAGACTCCTCCAACAACTCTACGAAAGCGGTGGTATGACCCATCATCCTCAGCCTCAGCCTCAGCCTCAGTCTCAGTCTCCCTCTCAACCTTCAATCACCAAGGACGAGCCCGAGTATGAGCATAAAGAGCACTTCGAACAGTCCATACATGTATCTACCGGACAGATGGAAGAGGAAGCTGCTCGTGATGGTGATGATGATAATGGAGAGGGGGAGGATGAGGAGGGAGATAACCAGAAGGAATATTCTTCCGAAGACGATCAAGGTAGTCTACTATCCAATGATCCTGAAGACGAGGACGCGGAGCCGGAATGGCTCGCTTGATACAGGAAGAGTAACTCGTGTGTGCAATATACCTTGGATAGGGGGCCTCTACCTCACCTTACGTTATCACTTTCGGTTCCCCCTTCGGCGTTTGTTCATTCCGCTCTTTTGGATTGATCGATTGACTAGATACGATGTTAATTAGTTTGAATAACAAATTACCCATCCCTGTTCATCTCACACACACTCAAACTCCTTCCTAGAGCGTATTACGCATCCCATATGCACATATCATTACTATAAGTAGGCGTTGCTAAATACATAAATACAGTAGGTAGCGGATAGCTAGCTACATCAAGAATCGGAGTCCATTTGGATCTCTCTATGTGTGTATGGAGATCGGTTTAATTGTTACATGGCAAATCCGACAACATTTACCTATCCCTCGAATGATATTGTAGCGGGGTGAGTGTGGGAGTTGTATGGTGAGGAAGGATAGGCTATGAGCGGCAGTAGTAGATAGCCAGAACCGTTACATAACAGAGGTACATGGCGAGACAGGAGGAGTGTCGTTTTTCATTGATTGACTTGATTGACTTGATTGATTGATTGGTTTATGATCAATTGCTATAAACGTCCTCTCGTTGCATGGCAATGCTTGCATGCGAACGATCGATCACAGATATGTAAGGCAGGCATGGAGTTTTCCCAACCAGCCAGCCATGCCATGCGGCCAGTGGACAAGATATACATGTACAACAAAGTCGAGAGCTCGATCCTGAACACCCTTCTCCTGCCTGCTAACCCGTCACATTCGCATCATATGCGCAAAGCTGCACTGCTTATCCAAGATACATACACGAATTCACTCTTATCTTTTTTTCTTTTTTTTCTTTTCCCTTTTAAAACACCCCCCTTCATTCCTCCTTATCGGCGGCATTGATCTCCTGCAACCTCTTATTCACCTGCTGACCCGACACTCCACCCTGAGAACCCTTGCTCATCCCAACAGCATAACTCGGATTCCGACTCGGCATACGACTTCCCCTCCTCGAAGCAGGGTGCGATCCATACCCAGCAGCAGGCACGAAAGATGGTCTTCGTCCACCAGCGTCGTTCTTTGAATTCTTAAGGTGCTGTGCGAAGGGCGACCTTTCTCGTAATTTGGGACCAAAGTTGTAGATAACGTAGACAGCGATGACGAGAACGAAAGAGATGGCGAATAGGATCGTGCAGGCGATTGCAAGGTGTTTTTGCCCGCCAATGTTGGTGAAGAAGGGCGTGGCGGGAATGGTGAGGACACCGGCGAGGAAGTCACGAGACCAGCCATTGCCACCTGTTGCGGAGGCAGAGTAGGGTCCGTAGGCGGTGATCATGTAATCGATTGTGGCCATGTAGATGGAGTAGTTTGCGATGCCGACGATAGCAGCGAAGATAGAGGAGCCAATCCAATGGAGAGGTGGGCCGGTGCAAGTCCATGCAAAACCGATGAGACCGATTGGGAGGCAGGGTGCAGTGTAGAGGAGGAAATAGAGGCGGGATTCATATTGTGCTTTTTCGGAATCGGGATTCTGTTGTCGTTCTCTGATGTTGCGTTTGATGGCGGGAATGAAGGCGAACCAGGCGAGGAAGTAGCCGATCAGAATTGGGATGAAGGAGAGGCCTTGGGCTACGGTTCCGAAACCCCATTGGGTGTAGACGAGAGTGAAGGATTGTATGAACATGAAAATCAGGGCATCAGAGAATCCGGACAGGAGGGACAGGGTTAGGACGATGGGCTCGGTGAGGAACATTTTGAAGGGACGCATCCAGGTCAAGAGAATTTCTTTGAAAGAGAACCTGTCCTTGAAAGGGGTGATCTCATCTGGGCCGTAGATGTTCGGGTTCTGGCCGGACGCACGTCGCTTCTTTGCGATCCTGTTCATCAAGATTGTGGTTCTGGTTTCCGGGACAAAGATCAGATGGATAATTTGCACAGCCCCACCAAAGATGAGCTGAATCCAGATGCACCAACGCCATGCAAGGTATTCCTCAACGAAACCACCAATGAGAGGCCCAAGGACTGAACCACCAACGGAAGAGAAGACGACGAAGGCAACGGCATATTGTTGGTGATCAGCTTCCCATAGATCGGCTATCATACCCAGGGTGACAGAGCCTCCAGCAGAGGAGAGACCACCAAGGGCACGACCAACCGTGATAGAAGCGAAATTAGGAGCGAGGGCGACAGGGAGTTGCCAGATGTTAACGAGGAGGAGAGACAATTGGAGGATTGGCTTGCGTCCAAATTCCTCAGACCAAGGGGCCCATAGTTCACAACCAAAAGCGTATAGGACAAGGAAGATCATAGCACCGCATCGGGCACCTTGTTCGCTGACGCCAAACTCCTTGGAGATGCCACCGAGGGCGTTGGAGTACAAGCTGGTATTGAAGTTCATCGAGACTTGGACAAGGAAGATGACCGAAAGAACTGTCCATTTCTTGAGCTCAGGCCAGGAGTATCCAAGCTCATCGAAGCAGTCTTCCTCAGTCATCTCAATCCTATTGTCCTCATCTCCCAAGGGCACTTGCTTTTCATTGTGGATAGCATCTGGTGGAGTGCCGGTAGCTTTGGCTGTTTCCGAAGAGGCATCATCGGAGGTAGCGTTAGCCTCAGTGGCAGTATGAGCCAATTGGCTGTCGTGAGTAGGGAAGTGGGCGGCAGGGTGGGATGCCATTGCTGCTCAGTGCTACACCTGTCTGGTGGAAGGGGACAAGATTGCGATCAGACTGGTATGGATCCCTAATTGGGAGCTGGTTGTTTAATGATGCACAATGGGTAATGCTACAGCTCAGTTGAGGGTATTGACATGTCCAAAAGACAGTCGATGAGGGTATGGGAAGAACAATGCGAAGAGGAGAAGAATGGGTGGTGATGGCAAGATAAAGTAGTAGTGGGAAAGACAGTTGATGATAAAGAATGTTCCGCTAATTCAGATCTCGATCACAAGATGGGAATTTGAATGTTGGTACCCCCAATGACTGGGCAGTCTGGGGCAGTTCTGGGCAGAGCGGGTTGCAGATGTGACGTCGATGGCTGCGGCGTACTAAACCGAGCGGGCTAAGGCTGACCCGCCTTGGTGGAGTGCCGGCTGCCCTCGGTTAGCTTAGTGCTACCTTCCACTGGCCCCCCGGGGAGGTGACTTTTTCCCACAACTACCCAAACTACACCAGTAATGATGTTGCATAGCGGAAAGTTGGTGGCTGATCACCAGGCTTATCTACCACTGTATATCCAGCGATTAAGATGGCTCTTGAAGCATCTGGAGGTTTCTTACTGGTAGAAGTCTGCTGGAGTTCGTTCGGAGACCGTGTGAGGGGACGCTACACTACCCCACGGGGTAGAAGTCAATATTCCTCCCCAGTCGCCACCACTATCCACCATTCGCCGTCTGCCATCTTCCTTACGTGCTCCACATCTCGAATGTCGTGAAGAACAAATTCCAACAAGCGTCGTTGGTAGGGTGGTTGAAGGCGCTCAAGGGGAGTATATTGTGAAACACCAATGCAACAAGATGAAAGTTGTGAGGCTGTGTGCCAAAGTATGCAATACAAACGTTAGGTATTGAAGACTTTCTTTTCTCGACAAGGCTAAGGCGTCAAAAACTCAAGACCAATTCAACGATGAAACTTAGTTGGAATAGCCTTCTTGGATATCTGAGACAGCCGCCAGACAGTCCAATGAAATAACCAACAAATAAGTCAATCACCCGGACCCTTGCAATCAGCCTCATCGTACTATCAACCTGAATCCGCTGCCTTTGCTCTCTAGCGGTTTCGACGATGGCGTCTCGCTGACAAGCTCAAATCTCAACCGCCGTAGCATCCCATGGAATAGGGGAGAGAAGTCCAAGATCTGCGAAGGTAGCGCTGGTCATCAAATTCTGCCTCTGAACCTTCCAACCCAAGAGACGAGTCCGAGTGCGGCATGCATGAGTGGTGTGATACGCCTTGCTTTTGATAATGTATGCTGATGTCAGTTCAGTCGGGCAATCGGCGTGTGACTTTCCCGCTTTAGTTATGGTTGCGATTTGCTTGGGCTTGGCAAGGCTTTGTCAATCTAGAAGTATCGGCGCCTTCAAGCTTCTAGGCGAATCTTGCTTCCGAACCAAATCATACCACGTTCGCACCTTCCATGCTATCTCCCGCCTATTGTGAGCCTACTCCCATGACGTAAGCAACAAGGTCGTTTGTGATTCGATAACGAGTCCACATTTGGCCAGCTAACAACCTCATAGTACGCACATTAAATCACCTTCATATCTCGAGACACCTTACGACCACTGTACTGGTCCTGCATTGGTATCTGATTTGAGTGAGCGGTGGCTTCCGCATCACGAGCACTTAATGTCAAATTATGAATTTGTCTTGGGTGGCGTGTGTACGTGATCATCTTTGGCTTAAGCCTCGTCAAATTATACAACTGCAAGGCTGTCACCCATGTTGACAGACACAAAGGTATTAGTTGAAGTATAGGATTTTGTCCAGCTAAACACTGGGAAGTGATGATGGGTACACTTGTCGACCGGCAAGCTCGCGTTTTGGTTCCTACTAAGGCCGGCACCCTTGTGTTGTAGCATCGTCACAGCAGGTGCCGATGACCATAACATAGAGTTCGAAATGGTCATAATCACGGGGACGACATCAAGGCTGTCATTCTGGCTATCGGCGGATGCACTCTGAACTGTATTGCGCCAAAACAGCGGAGTCCCCGGGTGTCTTGGAAGCGGCCGGGAGATGGGTACCAAGATTCTGAGCCGTACCAAGCATCATATCATCGTCTATTGCTGCTTTTGCTATCATTTACCCCGTCAATATGTTATCCTTTATCTAAGGGCGAGCATTTCTCGACAAGACGTGTCACTATCCCGAGAGTGCCGATGCTTACAGTCCTAAACAACCTTTCCTCTCTTAAGAGCCATTTCTTTAACATCTGAATTCAGGAACAGGGATCTGTAATAGCTTTCTTTGCATGCCACTGTCTCCGCGGGGTGTTTGGATAATCAAGGTCATGTCGCTGTGGTGCTAGTATAAGCGTACGGAGCAGGTTGTGTGGTTTCCTGTTGTCAATTATATCTCTCAAGCAAAGCGGTTTGAATTACGCAGGAGCCAACATTTTTGTGAGTACCCAAATCTGGTCAAATGAGAGAATGAAGCGGTAGGACTCCGTACATGCATAGGACTCAAGACTTGCTAAGTTGGTGCTCCAAACCTGGAAAACCTATCTGACGAATTGAGATACGTTGTTCAATATCTGTCAATGCTTCGAATCTTTTCTCAAACCCTCCCTCACTGACCAGTTTCCAGGGTTTCAAGAAGTCGTCAGTACAGTCACCACAGGGTTGGAAAGCTGTGAGGCCGTTGATCCATTGCTTTGAAAACGTTCCAGATGATTTCATCTGGAGCTCCAAAATATCAGCGAATAGCTGCAAGACATCTATGATCCTTGGATAGCAAACGTCGCATACGCATCGCTTCCCATTTACATGATCTCTGCATCACAGTCCCACCCCGTATATATGACAATTGTCTCTTGCAAACCTCTGATAGCGCTCCGGACAAAGCTATCCTTCACGCGGACTTCAATTACTCTTGTAAGAAGAAAGCTCAGAAAATACCAATCAGAGTGTCCAGAAGAATAAATTTCCATCGAGTCACCCATACTATCAATGAATGCAAGGAGACAATTCCACGAACCACCACAAAGCAGATATCCCAGCCCTTCAGCAACAATTTCCTCCCCATCCACGAAAAATCGCAAAACCGCCAAACTGGCTCGTCACCATAACAAGGCTATATGGATAACTGAAGCCAAACCCTCAAATACCCTTTGATGACTCCCTGATCAATCAACTCTACAGAAATACCACCTCCTGAAGCCATGCCTATACGTAAATCTAACCATGCCCATCTTCCAATCATCTCCTCCACTCCACGCTCGATCACGCAACAAACCCTCCCCACACGACCTTCGCTCCGTGCTCTTAATGATTCATCCGCTTAGCATTATTACATCGAGCGGATTTGCGAGGTGTATCGTCTCATTCATAGAAACATTTCGTTGCTATTTTATCGCGTTTTTAGGTTCTTGGAATGGAGAGAATATTCCAGGGGTTTGTATGTATATGGTCAGGGCAAATAGATAATTGAATGAATTGGATTGATGAGCTTTGGGAGATGATTTTCTTAGAGGACGAGGATATTTACTGGACTGGAGGTTCTTATTTACGGGAGATTTTTTTACTTATTGGACATTCTGTTCCATTCATCACTCAGCTTTACACTAGGCTCTCCAGCCTCCTGGTCAATGCAAGGCTAAGGTATCAATCACATCTCTTGTGTAGGAGACTGGGTGTAATTCTAGTAAATGAGAATAGAACAGACTAGTCTATTGAATTTGAATCGCTAACGATAAGAACTGCGTGTAGACACGAGAATACACTGGTGTCTTTTCCTATAGAGATTCTGATGCCTAGACTTCGTCGTATTCTTACCTCTCATCAGTCTTCCATCAATTTCCAAAAGCCCAACTGAACTATAGATTCCAAAAAAAATTTTCAACCACATAACGACCTTCACTAGACGCCCGCATCTAAAAAGTCCTTATGAAACAACCCACCGCGTAAGAACCGTCTGGATGTTGGACTACGCAACTAGGCCCAGCAATCGCCGCCCCCAAGCTCCACCTCGCAACAGTAATCCCCGCCGCCCTCAGCTCGCCATACAAAGTTGAGCTCGTGCCCGCATTTGTATGAGTGTGTTCCGTAAGCGAAGTCAAGAAGCTCAGTGCCGCGATTACGAGGTCCTTGCTCAAAGGTTGCTCGACGGTGGCTACGATCTGCATTACCGCGTTCGGGAAAGCCCGGTCGAGCAACGCATCACCGGTTCTTGTGATAAGCTCTGCGTAGGTAGGATTTTGGCCGGAGTCGGCGATTAGGCTTGTGAGTGCGTTGCTGCATAGGTGATAGAGCATGCCGGTCATTACTCTGGTTGTTGCCCTTCGCACTGTCATATGGATGCCGTCCACGCCGAGGGCGATGGTGTACGCGCGTTTGGCAAGGCGAAGACCGCCGTCGGCGCCACCAGGGTGGTTTGAGGCTGGTGGTGATGCTGCCGCGGGAGCTGGTGCCGGGATGTCGCCGAAGCTGGGCGCGACAAAGAAGTCTACGCCGCGGGAACCATCAGACATTGTGACGTAGCCATTCCAGGTCATGTTACTGGTGGGGTATTTGATTGTGAGGTTGGTTAAGAAGCCGGTGATGAGGCTGAAATCGCCCCAGTTGAAGGGTTGGGGGCCTGAGCCTGCCTCGCCATATGCCATGGCTGCGATGGTCAGACCTTGGGAGGTGAATCTGTAGTAGTTGTGGTCAGACTCGATTCCCAGGAGATTTCCGGTGTTGTATTGGGCCAGGGAGTAAGCTGTGGCATCTTGAAACATCTGCGCCATGGCCGTATTATTCACGTCAGTTGAGTACACTGTTGTTCCATTCCGGGTAGAGGTAGATCCGTCGTTGGCGTGGAGAGTCACATAGTTGGAAATTGATCTGCTCGTCAATGCGTCATTAGGATCGGCCGAGGGCCTTGTGAGGAAGGCCTCGACGACTTCTGTTTCACTCGAACCTGTCTGCGTTGGCATTTGCAACGGATTGAAGACGAAGTCCACCAGATCCACATCATCCACGACGTCGTCAGCGGCAGATATAGTATTGGTGGCATTATCACTCGAATCGGCTAAAAAGGTGCCAGTAGTGCCAGTGCCGATGCCTGGAGCGGCAACGGGAGTTGGTAGACTGCTAGGCGCGACATTGGTGACGGGGTTAGGAGGAACACTGGTAGCTTGAGGGTTTGGAAATGCATGTGAAAGGCCTAGTAAGGAGAGAATGGTGTAGGAAAGAAGTAGTAGAGGGTGGGAATGCGTCATATTTGTGGACGTAATGTGGAGTAGATTGTGCTTGATAGTGGATTTTGTTATTTTCCCTGCACCGCCCTCGCCCATGTATATAATCTTACCAAAACCGTTGAAATCTGACAAGAAATTTGAAGATCTGGAATTAGAAGATTTGTACAGAACGAAAATTGATCTCTCATCACTAGAATTTATCAGTGGCAGGACGCTCACAAAAGGACCAAACCACTAGCCAAAACTTCAATATGAGACACCCCCCTAGCAACGGCATATCATTCAGGAACATGTATCCTATAGAAATCTCACGAATAGAAATAAATTCCCCGTGGAACGGACACTGGAGGCTAAGGGCTGTAACTGATAGCGATTTGCGCATATTTCGTCAAACGCTCGCAAGCGGCTGTAGAAATGGTTAACGGTACGGCGGGAATCCAACTTTGGCGGTCCACTAGTTAGAGCAACATATTCCCTAGTGTTTCTGCTCCCGTCGAGTAGGTCGAGAAGGGTCCTACTATGGTACATCAAGAGGAGCGTGGGTCTGGAACACTGTCGTAGATCCGCGAAACCTCCACAGGCACGGCCCGTTCCCCATCTAATCTTCATGTTTTCGAAACCTATTGATGCTCAGTGGGGAGAACGATAACGCCAGTTTGAATCTGGTGAGCAATCTCTCATGACCGACCCAACAAGGGGTTCTATTTGCTGGGAAATATGGCTCTGATGTTTGCTAAGTGTCTTGGCATTTTCATGCCCTGTAAGGCTGAGGCTAAAGCTAGCTAAGCAGGCCCTGGAGGAACCCTAAAGCTGGGCACCTAAGGGATAGAATTAAGCCCCAGAGATGACCATGCTAGCCCTTAAGGACGGAGCCTAGGGCGATGAAACCGGGACATTCCAGCGACTATTCTCATCGCCCGGGTGCCAAATTTAGGGGACTTGAGGGCTGTTTCAGGGTTCACCTCTGAGCCCTACAATTAGTGGGTTTACCTACTTTGAGAATACAGTAAGGCGGTGAACCCTTCTACGGCAAAGTTCCGCGTGTGTGATAAAACATGTGATGAATAACCTTCGTCCGTTACTGATTGAAAATCGATCGGCTGAGAATGTTTGCCTCCCATATCATTATTCTTGAGCAGCTTCTTATCTGGTGATCAATGATCAATGACCTCATCTTCCAGGGTGGATAAGTAAGGGCTGGGTATTCGCCCCTCATATTCGGCATCTTCGCGGGTCCGGTAAGGCTGCACTGAGTAGGTTGCTGTAGCCAATCAATAGCATAGAACGTGATACGGAAATGGTGGTCAGCCGACCTTTGTGCAGATATGCTTGGTTCCACAAAAAAAAGCATTTCAAGCATCTCATATGCTGCAATGAGGACGCCGAACTGCCGAAGAGGCCGTCTTTGTCAGATCTCGAGCAGATGTACCTTGTGGTTGGTAAAGACAAGAGTTCCGTGCCCCTTTTGCATTCCGTTGGTGGATTCTACCCTTTATGGATGGAAAGGCCCTAGCTATTGGTGCTATGCATATCTATGGATGGCCGGGGGTCCCATTGTCCTTCCATGCATCTCGGAGACACCAGGAATCCTCCAAACTACGTTCGACCTCCGTGGATAGCTAATTGGCCTTCCATCAGTACTGATCCTCATCTATAAAACACCTTATCGCTTCGAACATTGTTTCACTATTGATACCTTGTTGCCATTCTGACAAAGCATAGGCATAACAAAAAACAGTTTTACCCTCCAACAAAACAGCCATCTATCATATGGGAAGATGATAAGTCTATCAGAAATTTTTATTAAAATCCGTTGAACAATAGTTCCGTCCACGGTTATCTCTGCCATCCATTAAGCCTGCCACCGATATATGTAGGTCATCCGTGGGGATATTGGCTTACAAATGCTATTTGACGTCTATACGATAACCCACCGATCATTGTTCATACGCTTTGGTTTGCTGCTGGATGCGATTCCCCACGGTCAAATGAGCGTCGTTCGTAGGCAGCCCCTCGACAAGCTAGCTTTGACTGCTCAACGACCCAGAAGATTGGCGTTGCCGTCTCGGAGACTCCGTCGAGGGCTCTATGGCCGTGGTGGACGGAATGATGATAGGTGGGGGCGGAGTGATGAGAGTACAAGCCAGCCAATCATTTTGCCTTCAGACAGTGACCGCCTTACGGATAGATGTGCGGTAGATAGGTGCGATGCGCCAAATCGCATTCGCGCGTTCGTGATGATATGGTCCGTATCTGCAAGTATCGTCGATGTGAATGACTTCGCAGCGTACTCCCGTGTCATACGTGGAAATCCTTCAAGGTATGAGACGCCGGCCGTTATTTAGGCCACATCATCACGGTGTACCCACTCTAAGTAGCACGTGGGATTAATGCTCCAAGGTCGAGGAAACGGACTGAAGCGGTGTAAATAATTGGTGAAATATGACGTGTTTCACACAACAGAGACGCGACGTCATGGCCTACTTATGCTGACATACCACAAGGGACATAGAGAGCACGAGAATATCATGTAAATCAGTGAATATTGCGCTTTGGGCTGACTCTATGAACGCTGGAGATTTTTTCGGAATCTGAATTATCATGACCCAGGCGTGTCAGACGGAATAGCGTATAGGTTTTGTTTGCTTACGGCTGAATGCGCCAAGGATTATGGGGAAGGACTTTAAGTGGTACCACTGGCTGCATAATGATGGGACCCTGCATGCGTGCGACAAATTAATCTTGAGAAAATGCGAGCTTTTCACCGTAGCTGTTCGGACAGCGAGAGGTACAGCGAAAGCCGAAAGATAATGATAAGCCTTTCGCGATACACTCCATAGACATGGAGCCGGGACCCCCCACGATTGGTTGCACTGTATTCCGTGTCACAAACACATTACTATATAAGGAGCATCGTACACCCGGAACAGCATGCGAATTTACACATATATGAATGTTCCGGTTTCCCAGTAATTGTGAGTCGACCAGAAACGTGTACCAGTAAGACAACCCTGCACCCATCGCATCACGTTAAAGCATGGCAAGAACAGAGGCGAACAAAACATGGGAAAATGGCTTCGCGCAGCCAAGTGCAACAGCAACATGGAATCTCGAAGACTCCTATCGCACGGAGGACGGCGAAAAGTCACACTATGCGGTTCCATCGTTCGAGAAGCCTTTGTCGTCGACAATTCACAATTCGCTTGGCTTGAACACTGTCCGGACTTGGCCTAGCCTTCACAATGGCACTGAATCACCACAAGGAGTTCCAGGTTGGTGGCAGCCTCGAAAGGAAGTTGATGTGTTGATATGCGGTGGTAGGGAAACATGTAATCCAGTCATATCATACAGATACTGAAAAGGTGTTTTATAGCTGGTCCGTTCGGCCTAGCAATGGCACTGAGTCTAGCCCGACAAGGAGTGACATTCCGAATAATTGGTAATTATTCCTCTTGTAGAATCGTCAGCTTGGTTGTCAAGCACGTAGCTTCATTTGGTGAGAAATGGCTGACAATTTCTAAGATAAGGGAAATGAGCCCATAACAGCTGGTCGCGCCGACGCTATGCATCCACGGTCACTCGAGATACTCCATTCATGGGGCGTCGCCGAAGAATTTCACGAGGAAGGTCCGCTCTTGGACCACAGCGTTGTGTACAGAAATGGTGTGTTACTTCAATATAACAGGGCTTTTCAGTCCGATTCGAGATATCGCGGCATGCATACTATCCCACAGAATCAGATCGAGAGGATATTTATCAGAGACATTTTACGGCATAAAATGATTGTCGAGCGAAGCACTATTCTTGATAATTTTGAGGTCAAGAATGACATTTCGACCTCTCATCCTGTTGAAGCGCAAGTGAAGAATACAAAGTCAGGAGACAATGAGCTCATCAAGGCTAAATTTCTCATTGGTGCTGAGGGAGCTGCCAGTAGTATAAGGAAGCAGCTGGCAATACCCTTCGATGGATTAACGACTGATATCCATTGGGGCATCATGGACTGTAAATGGGAGACCGACTATCCGCATATCACCACGTTTGGGTAAGTCTAATCATAGTTCTCGCCTTCATTTGTAACGTGACTGACTTTGCAGTCTCGTCCTCAATAGAGAACATGGTGGATGTATTGTTATTCCCAGGGAAGATGGATACACGAGGTTCGCGTTCCAATCGTCCCTTTGTTTTGAGGCTTAGACAGGTTTACCGATACGGGTCATAGGATATATACCAGGCTTGACGCAGAGCGAGTCAAAGAGCTGGCAGAGGACCGTCGTGAAGCAGGTGGCAGGGTTGATGTCCATTCCATCACACCGGATGAATTGTTGGAGCAAACCAATAAAGTCTTCGCACCATACACAGTGCGATTTGCGGCTCCACTGGCTTGGTTCGCTATATGGAAGGGTCAGTTTAGTCGTCCCTCGGTACAAGCGCCCATGAGCTAAACGTCCTAGTATCCGAACGAGCAGCACGAACCTTCTCATCTCCTGACCTTCGGGTCCACATAGGTGGCGATGCAGCGTATGTCATGACCAGTCCACGTTCTTGTACAGGGATAGCTGATCCGCTTTGAAAAGCCACGTGCATAGTGTCGTGGGAGCCTTTGGTATGAACACAGCTATCTACGACGCTGCTAATCTAGGCTGGAAGCTTGGTCTTTGCGCCCGCAATCTCGCTTCCCCTGCGGCTCTACTGCCGACTTACGACCTTGAGCGGCGCACATCCGCTAACCGGGTCATTCGGGTCTCCGGCGCCTTTTTGCGCTTTATTTCAGGTATCGCCCTGCCACTCGCAGAGCTACGCAACCCTGGCGATGTATTAGCTACTGACATGAAAGAGCTTCCACCTTCTGATGGGACAAGAGAAAGCGACTTGATGTGGTGTGATGCCCATTTCCGCCAACAAGGAACGTTCATCCTTGGACTTGAGGTGCCAAACATAGCTTCCGAAATCTGTCCTCTAAAAAGGGAGTCTGGGAAAAGGAGATCTATTACAATTGAGAGTGGTAGACGGGCTCCGAACCCACGCATATGTTTCGACAAAGCTACCACCGGATATTTGTATGATAGCATGGTCGGTATTGAGAGATTCCATATCTTGATTTTCGGTTCAGACCTACAAGGTCCAGTGCGTGAGCGCATTGGACGGTTCTCGCAGCAAGCCTTAGGGCCGCAGGGATTCTTTGCTACGTACGGTGGGAAGAAGATGTTCAACATCGTGCTGGTACTGAAGGCTCTACCATTTGAAAAGGATCAGCTGCTCCATGGTGATGACATGCGTAATCTGCGAGACTACGCAAGGGTGGTTTATGACGACCGTGCCCCTGACGAAGATGCTGGATATTGGTACGGTATTAACCATGCTCGAGGCGCGGTGGTTGCTGTGCGGCCGGACCTTTGCGTGGGAACTAGCTGTTGGCCTGAAGAGGACTCGATACTAGGAAGTTACTTCAAAGGCTTCTTACTTGGGAATCGTGGACCGGGTAATGGTGGACTGACGAAAGGAGAAATGACGAATGGAGGACTAACGAATGGAGGTCTCACGAACGGAGGACTGACAAATGGGGAATGAACAAAGGGTGGTCTGACGAATGGAGAATGATGTTGGCCGGTGCCGAACTGTCTGCACGCTCAGAGCACATCAGGCGAACTTAACGCGCTTTTAGGTTGCCGTTGAAAACACACTAACTTTCCCTTGGTCAGTTAGGAAGCAAATTCAGCATGGATATTCAGATTCTTTGTATCTTACTCACTCATAGCTATACTTATAATACTCGGTGGATATTATGAATATAGTGCCTTGTGAGACCCTGTCAAAGTCGATGAGTGGACGCACTGAAGTCGTGAGGCATTGGACATTTCCCCAACTCACTATACAGGTAAGTGAAGCTGCAAAAGCCGGTCCATGAGGAAGTCGTAAGACGTCACAAAATATGACAATTTGGTATTAGTATTTTAATGATTGAAACTTTGGTCAATCTTGGTCTTTCAGGATTACAACCATTCTAGCCCACACATCAATCCCACAATCCATCAACGAATCTGAAAACCTTGTTTAGCAGACCTCCGAAGTAGCTGACAAAGCGCTTCCAGTGCTTGCCACATCGTAAGAAGCCAGTAGGTATCTCCGTGAACGGAAACAAGATGAAGCCAATCAAAAAGAAGCAACCAATGACAAGAATTAGGGCAACAGCGATTAGTGTCAGTATTGAGAATAGGAGAAACCTAATCCCATCCCACAAAGAGTGCCAGCCAACATCATATCCATCAGCTTCAGGTGAAGATTCCGAGAGGCCTTGGATCGTGGGAGGAGCGACTGGAGGTTTGAAAGTTTGTTGGTGAGTACGTTCATTGGTATTATCGCTTATCATGGAAGGTTGCATAAAATGTCGGCCATCTATACCCACTCCGTATTGGTGTCTGACCAATAGCCTAAAGATCCGTTAGGCCACAGCCAATTTCAAGGAGCGGGAATGTTTCCTTGCCTCGTATACAACGTGTTTAATGGGAATATCTGATCCCGTATTTTGCGTGGGAGCCTTCCATTTCCATCCCATGCCCACCCTATCTGGTCGCAGATCCCTGGTGTTCTGGTGCCTAGGCTGCTGTACTTTTGTAATTGGCTCTCCAACTTATGTAGCGAATCCGAAAGGGGGACTGCAATCGCCTCGAGTTCCGCTCGTTCTTCATCCGTTAACCTCTGTCCCCGCCATATATTCTCAATAGATGTCAACGTTCCGCGCAGGCTAAGCGCATGAACGGAAAATTCTCTAAATTCCCCGCTCGAGGCTTTGCATCTATCGTAAATCTGCAGGCAGAGATTGCTCACAGCGATGATGTCGCCTATACCGAAACCGACGCTCATTATGTATTTGCTACAGGCATCATTATGTCTGGGCTTTGGGGGGACAATGGAGAGGATGGTTCAATGTTTCCCTTAAAGACCTGGGGAGCTCGTACTTGAGCCTCCGTAGACGGCTAGCGTCAGGAATCCTCGGTAAAGAAAGGCCAATTTGGGCCACTGGCAGCGTTCGCCTTCCGTTGATTGTCGCATTCGATCATGGTGGCGCTACCTGGCTTGAGTCTAGACCAGCACTTTCCAGCCAGTCAGAACTCGGTCCCATGGTCGTAAAGCTATTGGGAAGCAGTCTCTTTCCAATTATATCTTCCTGTAAGGTCTTGTGATAGTCATTGAAAAGTATACTTCAGAGGATGTATTGTAGAATCATGTATCTGTGCGAACAGAAGGCCAGATCCAGGAACCTCCAAGTCGATCCGAATTTCAAGACAGCAGAGCAACCTCTGCAAGGTCTACAATGGTAAGTCTCACATGCGATTTCCAAGAAGCTTAACGGTCTTCCTTTCACCCTCCTTCCTCGTTGTCACCAAAGCATGGTGTATTACGAAGCATAAGAGCCCAGCGCCCAGCAGGCAGCTGATAACAATTGAACGACCCCAGCTGACAGCCCAGTCTAGATGATAATGGGTAGGCGCCCTTCTCAACCATTTGTCGTATCGATATAATGAACTGCCCAGCTATGACAAGCCTGAGAACCCGTGAAGGTCCAATTCCGTTAATATCTGATGATCTAGCATGATCATTGGGTTCGTGTCCCATGCTCCGTCACGGAAGGGCAAAGATAGTCCGCCCCACGCAATTGATCCCTTTATTGTCAATGACGGGTTTTGATAGCTGAGATTAGAATAGATGCAAGATCTAAGGTCCTGTTGTAGCAAATAGGTACAGACCAGATTACTACACTAAACCCTATTAGGCATTCCGAAGCGACGCGTCGAACGACGCGCCGAAGTGCCTTAAGAACCCCGAAGCAAGCATATATCTGCAGTAAATATAAATCTCCATGCCCAGAAAACGGAGGTCTACAGGCAAAAGAGTTGACACCGGATCCAACCTCAGGCAAGTTCAGTTCTCTGCTCCTGAGCGTACAATCAAGGAGCGAGGTCCAACATGGTCCGCTCCGAGCAAATTTCAGCAGACTATAACTCAGATGAACCCTTCTATATATATCCCTAGACCGGAATACGAGGGACTAACGACGGACGATGATCAAGAGCAAGAAAGCTACATTGCTTCGCCGGAGAGGAGAAAGAGGCGGAAGATCACTCCAGCGACGACCTCGTCTCGCAGGACTGGCACCAAAAGCGCACAACGCCAGACTATCACACAGATGGACCCTTTCCGCGCACTGTACCATCCAGAAGTTGAGGAAGAGAATCTGGATGATCTGGAAGATGAGCACAAAGAGAACAATGTGCCTTCGCCTATTAAGAGGAGGAAGCGGAAGGTTTCGCCAGAGAAAGCACCACCAAGTGGCAAGTTTCGGAAAAGGCGTCTAAAACAAGAAGTATCCCAAACGGAGCATCAGCTTGGTCGAGGGACCGAGTATGATGAGCGGCAACATGAAAAAGGAAGTAGACTATGGCAGCAAAAGAGTCCAGAGAAAATCTTGCCTCCTCCTGTAACTCCACGCCCCAAGAGGAAGAAGGAGATTCCATCCTCCCAGTCCCCGGCAGATACTCCGCTTTCTACGCAGAGCAGAGGATCTTTTCAAGCCTACTCTAGATCGCCACTAAAGGAAAGGTCTACAAATATTGGTCTAGCTAAGACTTCTTGCCAAGATGGAGCTCGTGAGAGAAAGAAAATTGAGATAGCAGACAGCATGGAAAGTCGGGAGGACGAGAGTCCGGTCTTCATGCGTGCCAGTACATCCATGGCTGCCTCTACTTCCAAGAATTCGTCCAAGTTTGGAGAGAAATATTCACAGTTTCCAATGGATAGCACCATCACTCGGACTGTCGTACTCGACCGCAGTTTTGACAAAGGGCAGCGGCATGAAACAGAGAGAAAGGTTCCAGATCGTAATAGATTGGGAAGAGAGATAGTTGATTCCGATGAAGAAGACGATGATGACGATTCTGATATTCATTTAGAAAGACAGGCTACACTGCACAGCAAGGATACCAGTCTGACTCAACAGCGTGCGCCTGACAACCAAAGAGATCGGTTCAGAGCAGCCGGGTCTTCAAGCCCGTCACAGTCGCCGCAGCAGAGCAATTCTCGAAATCGCTACTCAACTGAGAGATTTGAATTGACCAAGCATATCCCTACTCAGCCAACTCTTTCACCGCCATCAATCCCCCCCTTCCGCCAAACAGACTCTGAACAAGCCTCCGCCCAACTCCTCAAAGACCTCCACCGCGTCACCGAACCAACCCTCGAAACAGAATCCCAATTCGAAGCCGGTTGGAACTCTTACCACCCACCAACCAACGACAATGACTCCCCTCCCCCTCTCCTATCATCGCCACCACCACCAATCGAATCTCCCTCCTCGGCATCAATGACCGTACCAACCCAACTACTTCCACCACCCATCACAGCTGATTACTCAACCCAACACAACACCTCAACGCAACTCAAACTTCCAGTGCCCCCTTCCCAAGCAACAACCACGGACGCAACACAGCCCTCGCCACGGAAAATGCCTTCTTCGCAATTCCTCCACTCACCGTATCAACTGCCGCCGTTTTCAAAAACAGCAACCGCTTTCCCATCCTCCCCACCACCGATGCCACCGCCTTCGTCATCGCTGATGGCGGATGAGAGCACGGCGGCAGATCCTGGGGTGGGGTGGAAGTGGAATGGGGTGAGGTTGACTGATAGCCAGTTGTTGCCGGAGAGTCTGTTGAATGATAGCCTGATTGGGCCGGTTGGGGGGTTTGGACTGAGTCAGGAGAGTTTGGAGGAGGAACAATAGGGATCGATTGAAGGCAGTGGTTGGTTGAGTAGGTATGAATATTGTGGGACTAGAGCGATAGAAAAAAGCTGATCACCACAATCACAATATTTAAAGTCATCGTGCCTCAAACCTACCCTCTTATCCAAACAATCTCAACCCTCCTTCCTCCTTCCCGTCCCCATTCCCATCCACATCCCCATCCATCTCCTTATCCCCCCTTCCCTCCTCCGCATCGTCACCCTCGCCCTCCCCCAAAACAACCCTCCTCCCTAACAAACTCGCAAACAACTCCCCCCTCTGCCTCTCCCCCCACCCCCCCCTATCCTCCGCCGCCATAAAATTCTGCAATTTCTCATGCACCGTATACCTCATCTTCCGCCCCTTACTAGCCTTCGTATCCACCACCTTCTTGACCTTAAAATCCCTCATATCCCTCATATGAATAGGCAACCCACCATTCACACCAACAGCACCACCAGTCGCCGCATTATTATTATTCGAATCCGCCATCCTCTGATCCACCAATTCCCGTAAAAGCAGGGTATAAAAATCGGCATCGTCGTAGATATGTGGATCTGCGATGGGGATTTTGGAGGATGCGGTCGCTTGTATAGGGGCGCAGGAGCGGGGGATGTGGGAGCGGTGGAGGAGTTTGTCGAAGGAGGGGCCGGTGAGGTGGGCGTCTAGGATTGTGGGGAGGGGTTGGTGGGTGGGGGTTTGGGAGAATTTGGAGGGGCGGGGGAGGGTGGGGAGGGGGTTTGTTTTTTGGGACCATTTTGTTAGGGTGGTGCGGCGGGGGGGGAGGGAGAGGGATTCGTGGTGTTGCATGCGGGTCCAGATGGTTGGGAAGGGGGTGGTTGGGGTTGCTGAGAAGGGGGGGTTGTTGGGGTTGGGGGGATGGAGGGAGGAGCGGAGGGTGGATATGGTGTTCCATAGGTTTAGGGCTGCTGATTCTGCGGCGAGGATTGTTTCTGTGTCGTCGGTGGAAGTGTTTGGGGACGCGCTCATGGAATTGGTGGAGATGAGGGCCTTTTGGAGTTTTATTCGAGTATTCAGGAGGGAGTCGAAGGTGCTTCTTTGATGTTTGATGGCGCGACCTTTGGCAATGTCGGCTTTCGCTGCCTTATAAAGTGAGGCTGCTACTGTCTTTTGCTCTTCTGCCATCATTTTGCGGAGTGCGGCTCGATCATCTGCCTTGGGTTCGTCAGGTTCGGCGCTCATGCTAGTGTTTTCGCTGTCGCTGTCGCCGTCGCCAGATTCCTTACCATCACTCATCTCAATATCCGATCCATCGTCCTCTTGTCCCGCTGAATCGCTGGCCACGCCATTGGATTCATCAGCAGAGGCTTCCGTGTCCTCATCAGCGTGCAAATCCTCTTTATCTTCAGCATCCCCTACCTCTTCATCTTGGCTCTTTTTGGCAATCTTACTGCCTCCAAAAGTATAGCTCCCAGAATGTTTATCGTCCCCACTCTCTAATGCGTCGTCCTCTTCCTGCTGGTCTTGGCCCTGCTCAGGATCCGCGCTCTTGGAATCATCTTGTTCTTCTCTTGTGCTCTTGCTGCCTCTGAATGTAAAGACACCAAATTTCTCATCATCTCCACTCTCAAAAGCCTCATCACTGTCAATTTCCTCATCTTCGTCCTGTTCCCTCTCTTCTAAGTCTCCTTCAGGATCCGCATACTCAGAATTCCCTGACTCTTCCTGCTCGCTATGCTTTGCAAAGGGGTCATCATCACTTTCATCTTCAAGGAGCGCTCCGCGGCTTATACCGGAGCCTTTATATTGAGGCCCGACTACAGTACCATTGGATTTGCGAAGGTCGCTTTTCCTGAGAGAGTCTTAGCAAAAGAAGATATTCATAATTGGTTGGCTGCGTACCCAACATCCACATAGTGTTCACGCGCCTCGGCCGGATCTACGTCGCTGGCAGAGCCGGAAGCATCATCGCCCGCAACATCTTGGTATTGGTCTTCTGGATCAAAATCTATAACAGGTTAGAGACCTGAAAACTTACAGCTGCATGGAGGCTCCAAGTTCCTACCTTTTGGAGTAGGGTCTTCTAAATCTTTCAGCTGTTCTGCCCAGGATTTGGACGGTTTTCCTTTTGCCATAATTGGAAGGGAACAATTTTACAAATATCGAGCAGCATTTTACAATATTTTGGGTGCTTGTCACGGCTAAACCGCGGCACTCGGTATCGGCGTTTTGATTAGCGTGACCGATATTCACCATATATCACACAGCAATGACGCGGGATTTCTATAGAGAACCAGGTATGAGCACGTTTACTGTACGTTGGCAATGGTATGCGAGGCAAGAGCTGCCAAAAAAGAAAGGATTGAACTGGAATGCGCCTTTTACCTTTGAGAATTCGCTAGAAAGAGGCTCTATCAACCCAAGCGATGCTCATCATCGCATCTCGTCGCGACCCACGTAACTCTACGCCATACCCTGTAGATCACCTACGTCATACTTAACACGCTCAAAATTCCCCACGATATTCCCAAAACCTTGCTTTGTTTACAAGCAATCTGCCCAGCTCCGTTCTATAAAACGAGTTCACCTACCTCCACTTCACCTCCACAAACTCTACACCCTACTGAAAGAATCAGCCAAGACTTGAACAAACACTCTACGCATACCAATCCACAACGATCATCAACCATGGCCGGCATATTCGACGGCCTCACAAACCTCATCTCCTCCATCCTCGAAATCTTCCAAGGCATCCTCTCCACCATTCTCTCCGCCTTCCAATCCGTCTTCAGCATCATCGCGAACCTCTTCAGTTCGATCATCGGCCTGTTCCAAAACCTGATCTCTTCCGTATTCGATCTCATGAGTGGAGCTGTGGGGTTTGTTCTTGGTAAGTGAAATTCCTACCTTACTTCTAGTATTTATCGCGTGCCATATCCGCGCGTTAGTACTTATCACGCTGGTGATATTGATTGAATTGACTAATGATATGTTGGGTATTGTGTAGGCAATATCATTATTATTGGAGTGTTGGTTGCGGCGTATGTGGGGTATTCTGCTTATACGCAGAAGAATCGCGGCGGAGGGATTACGGGGGGGAAGAAGCGCGCTTGAGCTGTGAGAGAGAGAGGGATGGGCTTGAGGTTGGGGTTGGGGTTGGCCTGGTGGGATTGGGTGGGAAAGAGAAGGAAAGGGTTCATGGATGCTTGTATAATATTGTTAGGATATGATGGAGGCTTCGAGAGGGATCACGTGTGGATGGCAGCGTATTTTGTAGGATAGATACCCTTCACATTTGTCGGATTTGATATGGAACGAAGATAGTCCAAGATTCGGAATCATCGCACCTTTCACGGGGTGCCATCAGGCTGGACTGATCATCACGACTCCAAAATGATCCAATTAAATAATCTATCAGTACCAAAATCACGTACATGCTCATGCTTAGCCGCATACCAAATCTATACACATAAAACCGAATGGCAAGAGAAATCATGTCGCATATCCTGATGATGACCAGCTGCACATCATCTACCCTTCTGCTTTTCCACCGTGGTCAGTCCCACTCGCTTTCACCTTTCGCCGGTACAAAAGTACCTTCTTCGCCCTCATAATGATGTGCCCACACGTGATCACCACTGTCCGAATGTTGTGGCAATGAAAGTCCACCCATAGCTTCTGTAGGTGTTTCCGGATGTGCCATCTTTTGCGCATCATGCACTGTAAAACCATGCCTCACAAATGCTTCTGGTCCACCAGCAGTGGGCTCCTCGAATTCGGAGGGAGAAGCGGTGGTTTTCAGGAATATTTCATAGTCAAGACTGTTCAGATTCGTTGAAGAGAGCGCGGAGGTCTGTTGTGGGAGGCTGGTAAAAGATGATGAGCTCAGTCTGTTATAGCTGACATCCTCGGAAGACGTAGAGGGAAGGTCCGGTCTAAGTAATGAGCCTTGTCCGTGCGAGATATAATCTTCCACTTCTGAAACCTCGCCAGACGAAGAGGTCGCGAGAGGCGGTCGGCTCATATTACTTGGTTCAAAGCTGGCGTAGGACGGTGGTTGGCTGTATGCGGCAGATAAAGCACTGCTAGTCAAATCGATATCGTTCCAATCCATAGGAGGCATGCTCAAACCGGCGGACATAGCAGGTGGCTCTTCTTGTGAGGTGTAATAATTCTCTAGCCCACCAGGAGACTGCGAATACTCTTCAGAGTAGGTACCGGAGCCGTTCTCGTATGGGTATTGGAGATCCAGTGGTGGAAGGACTCCGATATTCTCACGAAAGCTTGGAATCCTGGGCTCTGGGGATCCATGAGCAGACCTGACCTGCCGCATTTCTTGTTTGGCGCTGGTGAAAGACTCATGTAGTTGTGAATGCGTCTCCTCTCTCTTCTTGACCAAGGGTAGACTGTCGGTTGACCGTCGAGCATACTCGGTGTTGCCAGGCACGCTGTGCGGGATCGGTATCTTGTAGGGCAGGCCGCATTTATGGGCTGAGTCATTGTGCTTGTGTACCGGCTTGTGATGTCCGTTCATAAACACGGTCATAGAATTGACAGAGTTATCTGAGCCTGCTTTGAGGAGACGGGGCTTGGACGAGGTGCTGGTCGATCGTTTTGGAGGGATAGCGGCTAAGTCGATCTCTGGCACAGGATCGAGGTGATCCTTTTTCAACGCGCATGAGCACCGCATCCCATGCGTGCAGCAGCATTTCGGATCTACCGCGCCAGGATCAGGCCCCGGGTCTGAATGCACCTCGCCAGACTCGCTGTTATCGACGCATTCCTCCTTTGTGTGTGATTTGGCCCCACAGTCGCACTGGACATGCGAAGATCGAGCTTTGCGTAGACCTCTGCAGTGTGGACATTGTGAAACTGGTCTTCCTTTTTTGTTTATGTGTGTAAGAGCCCGGTCTTAGCCACCAGTCAGCAAGCGCCCATGAGAAGGCCCTTACGGAGCAAGGGAGAGCTCGAAAGCTTACCCGAGTGCTGACAAGTGCTGACTCGGTGGCCTCTCACACATGCTTCACAGGCGTACTTCTCGCCTTCGATCAACATCGCCGTAGTTGTGTATACAGGCGAGGGTAAGTGTGATGGCTTCTTTGGAGTCAGCCTCGGAAAGTGGGGAGTGGGGGTGTGCTGACGACAGGCGTGGGGCGGGAAGGGATCGATCCGCCGGGTGGGCCAAAGGTGCTCTGTTGAAGAAGAATGGCGAGAATGGCAGACTGGAGGAGTGAGGACACGGTCGGCTTTGTGGGAGAAGGGGATAATTTAAGCAATTAGAGACCACGGCGGGTTCCGCAATATTGTAGTTCTATGGGGATGTTGAAGCCTTAAATCAGGGCAAACAACCCCGATGTTTGAATGTGGCACGCGCGAGGGAGGCGCCTAGTAGGTCTAGATAGTAGAAAAAAGAAGGTTGGCCGGCCCTTCGCTGTAGTCAAGAGTGAACCCAAATGATAATTGTGTAAAGTAATGTGGAAAATATGGCAATCATGGGGATTATTATATGTAGCCTGGCCACCTGCGGCGGTTAAGTCGTACGGCTTCTACTTGGCAGGGCGTGGCGCAATAGTCGAAGGAAAAGTCGGGCTCACGATGTGCCTTGCTGTTTGGATGACTCGGTGTAAGATACATGGAGAAAATTTTCAGGAAGTTTGCGATCGCGTCCAGCGGAAGCGCAAACCAGATGGTTGGAGCTGGAGTGTAACATGCAATCGAAACGTTTATGCGGGGTGTGATTGGGGGTTTTATGACCCGAACGATGGAGAAGGAAGGCACAAGAGTGCACGAGAGCAGGGAGATCTGCGAAGCGAGAGCGAGCCGACGAAGAAGTGTAGGAAGAGATTACGATATACTGTACTACTAATGTAATAGTAGTATGGTAAGGTACCCTAAGGTACTTCTACTTCTAGGTGCAGAGAGACTGATAGAAGTAATCTAATCAGCCCCCGAGTAGAGGGGCCAGAAGGGGTCAGAAGGGGTCTCTAGGCTTGAAAATAGGCTTCCATGGCCTTCGCTAGGTATGCCACCTCACCTGGAAGGCTGTTCGTGGGGCTGTACCTGCTAACTTTGGCTCCCCACTGGTAAAAATCCCTCGAAGCGGACCAATCATTCTGCCGCTCATTGTGTCACTGAAGTCATTGAAGCACTCCCCACGCCCACTTCTTTCTGTCTCTCGTTAGAAGTATTCCTTATGCACCTCGCTTGCAATCACTTCATACATTCATTATTTCATACATCATCCCCAGGCTTGTCACAAGATACTGAAGATAATTTATCATACTTCTACATATCACGGCCGTTTCCACACCGTCACCCAGTGAGGCAGTGCTCCATGCTCGCACGGACCCAACAGATATGGCCATCATCCCGCCGATCAGCGGTCAAGATATGAACAGTACGTATTCCGATTACGAGGGTCGTGTGCCTGCAAATGGCACCTTTTTCGACCACCAACCGACCCGTGCTTTAGTCCGCCGAAGCCGCAGGACAAAGGCGAGAAAAAGACGAAGAAAAAGGGCGAGGAAAAAAGCAAACACAACAAACAATTTTGCGCAAATTCCTAACGCCACTAATGTTAGTCCGGCCATCATGTTTCTGGGTCACAGCGATTTCCCACATGTTCTATTCTATCCGATGTCTACACTGTCATGACTTTGTGTCGCGATGCGAGTCGCCACAGCCTGGAGTCCAGTTCTGGGCTGTTCAGTGCAAGTACGCGCATTCTCAAATGACGGTGTGGTCATGCATGATGGAGATGACTCTCTATGAGTCTGACGCCGGAAACGCTTTGAAGTGCTCCAATCAATTACAGCTTTGGATGAATATCGGCTTCCGAGCGAACGGCCTTGCCGAAAGGACCTGACACACAGCCCTCTCCAGCTTGCATGCATGTTGGCCATGACCCTGCCACGGCTTTTCGTTGCATACCGTAGGATCAATGCAGGTATGCTGCGGTCATCATCATTAATGACACAAACGTGGGTCATTCAAGTCTCGACCGGCATCGATGCACAAGATCCATTCAGGCAGAGGCAAGTGTTTAAATGCTGATCTTGCAAGCTGCGGCCACCTTCATAGCAGCATTCACGATACTACGTGTGCTCGCTCACGTATGTCCGCCGATCATACTGTTCTCCTGCAAGTGAAGGCTATTTTAAGCGGACCGTCTTGTAAGTCCTGCCGCTGGTGAATGTCTACCGATATTCAGGTTTAAGATATGGCCTTCATAGGAATCGCTCTTCATGGCGATCTTCATGAAGGACAGCCTTCAAGATGTCGACTTCATTGTCCAAATACTATTCATCACCAAGCTGCCACTTTTATTCATTGGTATTTAAAGAGTCCAATCTCCATCTCTCGCTTGTCATTTCTTCTTCTCCGTCTTCCCAACGTGACAGAACTCCTGTATCGGCGCTGCTTTTGTCATAACCATCAGTATATACTATTACGTTTTACTACCGTGGCCCCCTGACCAGACCTCATCTAAGCTTCTGCAAATTTTCTATCAGGGCCGTTTTGTTTGTTGAGCTTGACGGGCGTAAGCCAGCAATCGTTGATCTTCCTCCTATTTGTTGTATACAGATGACTCACGAATTCGTTGACAGCCGGCAATGCGTCGCATCTTACTCTTGTTTCTGAGACCATTCAAGTACTCTTATAAATATATAATTTGCAACTACAGCAAGCTTTCAATTCGCCTTACATCTCAGTGCTTGCGCAAAGTGGCAGTGACAGCGCCCAGCGATAAGGACTTTGGGAAGAATCCTACTGGCATCTCGCTAACGAGCGCGAAAAGGCGTCGGGGCTGGGTGCGTTAATCAAACTCTCTTCGGTGATTGGTCATCCCTCTTTGTCTTCCCATCCTTCATTACTGATGATCAAATGGGGCAGCAAAGGAGAAGCTCGCTTTACCCCGGCTTTTGGCATCCTGACACGAAATGGGGGCGAGCTCCTACGACAGCCTTTACTTTTACCACGTGATTAGAAACCGATAACGTGCGTTTGATGTTCAGCAATGCCGTCATCCGCTCTTTACACCACCATTACATTCCCAAGCTTGCCTGAGTGAGACTGACGCTGAATCCCGACAAATGGTAGTTCTTCATGTCCAAAAGTCCACAGCCTCGGCCGCCATAGAGTCGAATTAGGTATCCGCTTGATTTGTTAAAACAAGGTTGAAAGAGTCGAAGACGTTTGAGACTACAAGTGCATTCAAGCAAAAGGCTGGAGAGATTTTCAGTGCAGAGGAGAAAGGCATTGTTGGAATCGATGATACAGGGAGTTTAGGAGAAACAAAGCCAGCTCCTCCAAAGAGAAGAAGAAGGCAGACGGCAGCCGATTGGAAAGAGGAATTTGACTAGGATATACACATCGTTAATGAATGCTCCATGGAAGAAGACACTGGAAACAACCGAGAAGTCGCTTGGACAATCGAATAACCACCTTCTATGGATACTCAACATCAAAACGTGCTAAACAACATACTTATCTTGAAAACTGACCAAAACATCGGTAAGAGACCAGCGTATTTGCCCACTGCACACTTAATATATCAAATACTGATCGAGATTCAGGCAAGATATTAGCTTTCATTCAATCACAGCTTGGATATCGCTTTTCACCACACCACCAATGGCTCGAAACCCCACCAACACCACCAACCACCGCTACTCTGCTCAATTTTTCTATATCGACCTAGACATCTTTCAAGTTGGACAGACTACTGGTCTCGCCGTTGGAGCGATAGAACGACTTTCCTCGTACGTGAAGATTACAAGACAATCAGATAGCAAACAGGAGCCGCCCATACGGACGACTCTGGAGACATATATGTAGTCCGAGGCTTATATGATACGGTCTTTGATAAGGCTGAAGACTCCGGAGCATGAATTCTGGGTCGATAAGGAGACCTCATGGGTCTGCTTAAAGGGGGACTGTGAGGAGAGAGGTCATAGTTACCTTACGCCCATCCGACTTGTCATCGACGACATTGAGAAGTTTCTACGGAACAAAGTCGAGATGTATTAAGGCTGTAGACTGTTCTTAGGACCTTGCGAAGAGTGATCGCTGCACATTACCCCGGTGGTTGCGCTAATTTAAGCAGGAGAAGGGCAACATCGATGACCTTCGATATCAGCGAATACCAAACCTCCCTGTCCTCCATTTACCGGACGAGGATATCCTAATACCGGTGGTTCTTGTCAGCAAAGGAGGGGAGGCCCACGAACTCACAAATGATCAAATTTCGAAAGAAGATTAGGAGAATTTTTGGAAGCTGACATAAACCCGTGTAACGCAATCACTCGAAATCTAAACAGAGGAAGACTTTGGTACAATGTTAACAAGTCTACACTCCGAAGCCAATCTAAAACTACACAGCGTGGTGTTCCCTACGTTATTTGCCCATATGTCCCTTATACTAGATTACCGCAAACCTTCAGCAAAGGCCAAGCAAATGAATAAGGAAGCTATCAAGACCTTCCTACACTACATCACACAAAACGCCGAACACTTATTAGTGGCCAAACGTGTTCCCTCTAACGGACCCCTTCGGCCTTCCTGGACGAACAAGGGCCTAGCGCCAAAATATGGTCTCATGTTCGTCAGAAATGGGTCAGAAATTGGGGATCAAACCCTAGAGGGACATGACAAGCAGGCGGTATGGCCGACGTCAAGTACACTCCGAGCTTTCCAAGCAGGAGCTACTCCTCGAACGCAGTGTCGGGCCATCCTTTCGTCATAGCCAACAATGTCAACCTGAGCATTGAGCCAAGGTATAGACTTATGGATTTGCTAGCTACGAATACGGGTGCGAGCAAATATGAGCCCGCAATGCAACCTCGCAATCGTAAATTACGGTGAAATCTTGTAGCCTGTGTTCCTTGTCTCATTGCCCTCTGTTGAAAGGAGCAAAAACAAAATTCTCACTTTGGATTGTTTCATCACTCCGGAGGTAACAGGATGCCATTAATAGGACGAGGGACCTTGTCCAAAACTCAACGAACCACTATGTCCACTGCACATATGGTTGTGACGGGCTATCAACTGACATTTACAGCCTCTGCTGCTTGAAGGAGTCGTATGCACAGGATCCATCTGGTAGTCAAGACCGTCCAAGCATAAGTTAATTGAAATCGACATTGACCCAAAAATTATAGAGAAGCAAGTATGGTTAACGGCACCGTAAGTTTGGACTAAGAAAGAGATCTTATATAGAGAATTGGGAAAAGCTTCTTTGCCGGGTAGAAGATGAGCTATAGGAGAGTTTAATAGCTCATTGGAGGGAGGAACAATATATGCAACTATATGACGATCAGGGGTCGATGATTACTTCTAAATGATACACGGCAGGTCTAAGCTATGCGCTGGAGAGTGTGCCGAGTGTAGCGTCAATTCTTCTTAACAGAGTTAATTTGAATTGAAATTTTGTGGATAGGCCTCTATCTAGTGACGTTAAATACTCTTTGTGGCTGGTGCTAGCTTTTTGAGGAATTGGCCGAGTCGTGATGGCCGTACTCAGTGCAGTGCGGCAAGTGAGGGATAGCCAGAACGCTGCACTAATCACATTATTCACGATCAGACTTGGTTATCATCGCAGCAATAGCTTCAACCATGGTACGTTTGCCTTTGCTAATGTCATCAGTCGTCGGAATAGGGGCGACGAGAACTCAGGGTTGCAGTAGACCGGTTCCCACCAGGCTGGATCAAAGCCCACAGCTGCCGGACTCGCCTCGTGAAGGTCAAGGCCGACACCTCCTCTCAGACAAGGGCAATTCGAAGTACATTTGTGCGAGGTCTTTATCCGGTTCGGTATTGATCATTCTGGCGCATTTCTACTCCGAACCTAGCGCATGGAGCATTTCTGGATAAAACTTTGGAAGACTTATATTTCTTAGCAAGTTTTTGACTTAGATTATTTCTTACTAATAATAACTTTATTCGCCAGCATCGTCTCCTCCGTCATTGAAGTACTGTTCCGCATCATAATCCCCACCATCATCGTCATCATCGAATGCATCATCCTCGAGCAGCGTTGGTCTGTCGATGATAATGGTCATACATTTTCCATTCATAAATAAAATTAGACTAAGTTAGTGTATTACCTTCCTACCTCACTCTCACTTGTATGTTCTCGCCTTCAACGTTGTTTGTCCTTAACTTTTCTAAGTCTTTTCTATGTACTACATCAGGGCAACTGCATTCCACGATCTAGTCTCGCTTTCAATTTCCAGTCTACACTCATCGTACCTTGTCGCCATTGGCCTACTACTAAATCTCTCACTTGATCATTGTGACAGGCTATGATTACAATGAACTGCCTGCTAAGTGGGCGAAGGGCTATGTTTAGAAGAGTCCTAGTGTTACGGCGACCTATTCATTATCGATACTTGACAAAGCGAAGCCATTCTTCACTCAGGTACAAGTAGAGCTAGCAAATGACACGCTAAGCAAAGATTGGGAGGAGGAACGGGAGGCGCTACTGCTGCTACTACTACTACCACTCCTGCTGCCACTCCTCCTGGTGCCCGAACAGCACCACCGCCTCACCGGAGAATCTTAAAGGCTGTAAAAAGAGTTGGCAGAAGAACTCTTATCCAGGCTAACTCTACACGGAAGAAGGCGAGGAGCGACATGTTTAACCCAGTAGTGTCGCGATCAGCCATCCCACTGCAGGAAGACGTTGGGAACACAAGGCTCTTCCCTCTGGACGAAAAGAAGATCAGAAAGGAACGTCAAGGCACAGGACAAGGATCTAGACGAATTGCAGCTGTAGAGATGTCCCTGGAATCTAGAGTTTCGGAGTCTAATGATGGCTCGGTCTTCGTCTAATGTTAGACGGAGGAGATTGAACAATTGAGAGAACAACTGAAAGACTCGAACGACAACTACTTCGAGGAACTCGATAGCTCGATGGTACTAGAACAGACCCAAGCCAAGGCCGATGGGAAGGTTACGATGATGACGAGTGTGCTTTAAAACGCATTCAACACTACCCTTCATTTAACCCAAGGTCTGGACTCCAGCGCAGCGATGGCGAAAAGTTTCTTTAAGGAATACAAGGACCTGCCTTCTGCAAGGGAGATCAGGATTAGATCGTTCCGAAGAAGGTCAAGGCGAGACTTGGTTTCCTCTTCCTATAAAGTCAGCGCCTAGCATTATGCCTGTCTTTATGAACCCTTTCTATACACACGATTTGTCCGACTTTCCTTAATACTCTTGTGCTATTAGCCTATACTAAGCGTTAACCTTTCATCATTACTGCTTATCAGGGATATGAATAAGGAAACCCTTACCTTCGACGAGTCCCATCAATGACGCGGGCAATACTAGTGGAAAGAAATATAGCGCATATACCATTGAGGATCTGATCGGAGAGAGAGATGAAGTTTGCAAAAGATGTAGGAAGCTCACTAACTTTCTAGCGACTATACTTAAGAATGTCAAATTGAAGGTTGACGACATCATTGAGTACCTCAAGACCACGACCCTTATATTCGAGGAAGTCAACGAGGGTTGTAACACTTTTAAACGTTGCTTTCCCGTATCTAAAAGGATCGTTTCGGAATCCAGCGATTGTTATAACTGGATGGAAGCAGCCGCTGCACCATGGAGGAAGGTAGTGGAAGAAGGCGACATCTCTGCACGACAAAGGCGAGCCGTCAAAACCAATTGAAGAGGCTCCGCGATACCACCAGGGTCTTGTAATTTCGACTTAATTTCAATTTTGTTAACCACGAAAGCGTCCACAATTTGGATCCCCGTCCACCCATGTAACCGGACCAGCGGTTCCGTAGGGGCTGCCCGAATGGCTGATACCAATCTTGGCGCTCTAAGGCGCTCCAGGGTGTACTACATGATTAATCAATAGCCTAACAGGAGGAGTCCTAAAGCCATGAGAGAATAAAGATACAACTGTTAAAGGAGGAGGAGCAGCAGATATCGGATAATTACGCCCCAATTAAGGAGACGTCTGGAGGGTAAGATACGAGCTTAGGAATATTACGCAGACGCGAGCAGGATCTTCGAACACACCGAGCTTCTTGAGACACTGACCGGGCTTGGAATTGTCGCAGAGGGCAAATGAGACGGAAGACGTGGCTGGGTGGTACGCAGCTCAGGAATGGACTCGTTAGTCCCTGGCCGGGCCCCCATGGGGGACCTTCAGCTACTTCTCGCCCTCATGGGGGGCCATGGTGCATAAAGGGGAGGGCTGTGAGGGCCATAGGGCCATTGGCAGGCATGACCAATCTTCCATTCGGCTGTGACCGGCAAGTAGGCCTTAGGGGTATTGGCAGGTGCGCTCCACCAGAGATCATGTAATATTAGCATTCTTCCCATCGGCCTTAGGGATTAGACCTCCGAGATTCGTTTTTCATTGCTCTGCCCATTTCATAGATATTCCCAATGCTAGCACAGCCTCTTGGGCGGCATGTGTAGTCGTATGCCTTCTCAGTATGATGAGATGACGTTGGGACGACGACGTTCGAAGGTGAACGAAAAAACCTCAAATAGGTATAGTGTCTGCTCATCGTGTTGTGATGATCTGAATTTCGGACGCTAGAGGGTTAGTCAATATCAGATTGCTAAGGCCGCCACACCTAGCCGACTTAACACTGCTGGTACCTCCTAAATCGGCGTTCGGTGGAGTCTTTGATGTGTACTTGGCCTTCTGAGGGATGTATTCGGTTCGAAGGACGGGAGACACGTCACGGAGAATGAGTGTCACGTGTGTCTGTCTTCTACACTTCTTCTTTCGAAGAAATAAACACACATTTGCGGGTCCTTCAATTCTTTATCTTCTTGAGCAAGCAAAGGACGTGGTAAAAGGGAAGAAGGAAGGGGACAATTGAAGATGAAGTAGAACCCAAGCTGTTACACATATACCCGAAAGAATTTAAGCCGGCAGCTCGCGATGGGGTACCATGAATTGTGGATAAAGTAGCCCTTGCCAGACAACAGGACGAAGCAGCAAAAAGAGAACGCAGGCCAATCTGACCTTTTTAAGGTCCATAGGAAAGTAGGAAATTTGGCTTATATGCTTGAGCTTCCGCCTACCATGAGCATACATCCTGTGTTTTCAGTCGCTTCCCTTGAGCCTGCGCCTAAAGGCCAGGATCCGTACGGCCGCAAAAGGGATGACGGACGACCTACGGTGGTTGACAACGACGTAGAAGGAACAGCGGACCACTACGAAATCAACCTTCTGCTAGACCGACGTGAACGACGTCTACGGGGCAAGGGAAATAACTCAGTCGTAGAGTTCCTCGTGAAGTGGAAAAGCTGGAGTCCATATTGGAACTCATGGTATGACATCAAAGATCTAGGATCAGATATGAGCAGAAGTGACGACAACAATCATAACCAAGTTAGATGGCGAACATGAGCAGCGGGTAACGTCAGGCATAAGCCCAAGATGGACGGAATACTAAGAATTTTGTACCCTCCCGGTACGAACCCCGGGGATGGATAATACAATACTCTGCGCGGCTCAAGAAAATGACACCTCCAGAATCATTCTCTCATTTAAGGGAAGAGGTGTAGGCAAGAATTAGGCACACAGCACTTTTGTGAGGCAATACCGTTCTGTCCCTTACTTATTAAGCAAGAGCCTATACCTACCTAGCATAAAATCGACCACCTTCTTTTAAGCCAAAGTTTATCCTATGCTAGAGCTGAGTCTTTCAGTTGGAGCCGAAGAAGGGAAATTTATAATTTTCACAAATCAACACGGCGGCCTGCACGTCACATTGGTCTTCCCAGCAAAACCTCCATTTTCTATGTTACGTTAAAAATTGATTTGCTATCTCCTAAACTGGTCCCTCCCCCTTGATTGCACCATCAATCCCAATTATTATGTCTGTTTTGAGCGACACGAATCGTTAATCACATCGTAATGGCAGGTAGCAAGACGTCTAGAGAACCTAGCAAGGCAAAAGGCCCCGTAAAGGTTGCTGCTGGCTGCAGAGGAGTGCAAGCTAAAGCAGCAAGCCAACCAGCGGATTTATTCATTCGTTAACGAAGTAAAAATGATCTTGCTCCCAATAAACACCGAGTCGCCTCTAGATCCGTCCGCTGAGTAGAAGCAGGTGCGGTCAACGATCATTGCCGTACGAGCAGTTTTGCCGGCGTGAGAACGTCACAAGTGAAAGGGAACCTTAACACAAAAGGCATGCTGCAACCACAATATGACCATTCTCGCCTTCCGTACCACGTTTCGCGCGCATTTGGTGGTCTTTCATGTAAGACTCCGTCCAGCGCCGCGAGGCAGTCCTGAGGGACGGAGACGAGGTTGGCTGGGGAATTGATGCAATGTAAGCCAGGTTTGAAGGATCGTTAGTGTTATTGCTCCAAAAAGAAATGAATTGTCTTCCTCCAATGATGATGTTGCCGAGATCGTCACGTCAAAGACTGCCGTGTTCCTTATCGTAATAAAGCCACTTATGTACCCATGCTCCGCCATCATGCGCCTGTGCTGGACGACAGAGGCCTCTTGTGTAACTTCTATCTCATAAAAATCGCGCGAGGGCTTTCTGTAGTTGGAATAAGATGATGTCCAAGTTCGTCGGCCAAGCCATGTAATAGGCTCCTAGGGCAGCCTCTCGGCTACTGTCTACTAATTGCAAAGGAACGATCCGCTGGATTTTCAATAGGAACGGGAGCTGGGAATGGGGTGGGCGGAAATTATGCTGGCTTTGTATTTAGGGCTGTGGTGTTGCTGGCAGCTTGACTTTCAACATCATTTGATAGCAGCACTCCGTAAAGTGCCACAGCAAAGGTCCTAGTCAGGCTATCAAGTTCCGTATATCCACCTCGGTAGCCATATTCTTCTGTATTGCATACGGCCATAAGTCTCGAAGCTGCGTCTGCGATATCAAGATATGAAAAAAGGTCACCGGATCCTGGGTACTTCGGGTACAAGGCCACTCTACAGCCCATGAAGGTCCAGTTTCGCAGGGAAATGCCCGGGGGCCACCACATAGGTTCGTCGCTCTGCCCTTCTGGAGCCTCGTTTAATACATTGAGTATAGCTACAGCACAACCGCCTAGCGGTGGGATAGGAATAGGATTGAACCGTCGAGGCGGACTGCAAACAGGATTAATTCCTAGGCCAGTGGGGTTATGATTGACAGATGCAGAGGTCGAAATGGTCGTAGTGGACAGTGAGTGCGATGGTTCGGCCGGCTGGAGGTTGTAAGCAACAGTTTGATTCAGAGGACCAGCAACGTTCTGTATTGATTCTTTGGCTAGACGATTTGAGGGTATAGCAATTGTAGTAATTAAGAGACAGAATGCACAACAAAGAGTAAAGGATGAGGTAGACATTGATCCTTTAATGATTTTAAGCTTAGTAAAGACTCATGTAAGGGGTAGAAATAGATAGGAGAAAATAGTGAATAAAGAACAAATGAGATGTCTCGGATTGCTGAAGAGTCTGCGCTCGCATGTATCGCTAATCTTCAATGTTTGTCTCAGTTGAGCCAATCGACCCAACTAGGCTTTGTACATAGCCGCAGTGATCATACTCTCCCGGCAAGACCCGTCGCTTCTCGCATGCTTCGCTCCCCACCATTGCACATGCTGGATGATCTCAATAGTCAACGAACCACAGGGTCATACGTTCATTCCAGGCATGAATTTAGGCTTTCCGGTTTAATATAATGAATGGTGAGCTCCCCAACCTAATCTTGGGTGCGCTTCATGACGCCCTCATTCCCTGCGTTTCGGCAGCAGATGTGAACCCCATGGGGAGAGGATCTTCGCGATTCTGCGGCTTGATGCTACTCAGCGGATGGCAAGTTGACGTAAATCATGTTATTTCAGGCTCAGTCATTATGCCAAGATCTTCGTGACCGGGCGTCCAAGTTGTAATATTCCGAAGAAAGGTACTCAGTTCAGCCGAGGACCTGGTCAGTCTTGTTTGTGGCGCCCTCTTTTCTTTTTCCTGTTTTCACATGGAAGATCTGCTTCAGTCTTTTCAGCTTTGCCCACCTCTCCTTGTCTCTTTCGGCTTCATCCTTTCGGTCTCTGCTTATAGCGGCTAAACTTACCACGCTACCAACCTCGCTAACAGCGTCGTCTAGATCTGTTCTCGTCACAGCCGAGGCCATCCCAGACTCATGTCCTTCATGTTGTGCAATCGCAGTTACAGTTCGTAGCAAGACCTGCCAGCCCGCAAGACCATCTGAAGAGGTCCGCCGCGACGAAGTACCTGTTTGAGAAAGAGCGTTTATCCATGGACAGTAGTCTCGATGTTCGCCTATTACGTCCAAACGGTTCATGCTCGACTGTGAAGCTGGATCTAGTGAGGGTTTGAAGAGCCAAAGTCCCAAGCGTCGGAAGCAGGCTGTGCAAGTCGCGAGTCCAGATATATGTCCTTCTTCTGCTTGCCAGCCGAAAAGGGCGAGAGTCAATGCCGCGGTGTTGACTGGTAGTGGTGAAGCTGTGCGAGCAATAGGGTCCGATGAACAACGTGCGGCAGCTTTGGCGCCATCTGTGGGGTTGTTTGGCGGAGATGAGCATATCAGAGGAGCCACACGCGCCTGTATGTCCGAAATGTCAGAGCCTTCGGGCGTCGAGGGGTCTGTTGGGAGTTCAGAGGCCATGGTGACAAGAGATTGATAGCGTTGGCGTAGGTTATCTATCGCTGTGACACGATGCGCAAGAGGAAGCCGTTGAATTGTATCTGCAAACTTCGTAAGTATTTTACGGGTATGGACTCAATGAAACAGAATGCATACCATCACATCCACGTCTCCTCCAGAGACAGCCACCGTCATGCCAGGTGACAATCATCTCCGCGTACTTCTCGACCAGCTGCTCCTGTGCTTTCTCCCGCCAATCGTCCTCATCCGCCTGCTCTCCAGATGACCACCCTTCCTCGTTTTCTTTATCTACGCGATCGTCCTCCAACTTGATTACCAACTCTTTCGCGCAACCGCCAATGCAACCAACGGTTTCCCTTCCAATGCATGACCAGCCACGCCTGGCCCATTGGACTTCATTGATCTTCTCCGGTTTACCCATCCATTTGTCTACGTGTCTGTACGTCTTTAATCGTTCCAGAAATTGTGCTCGGTCCCAAGGCGCAAAATTCGGTGCTTTACGCTCCTCATTTGGAGGTGCGAGCGAGATGGAGGGTTGCTTGGAGGCTGTTACAGGCCGATTGCTTGATTTTGAAGTCATTATAATTCGTGTGCTTGGAGGTACGTAGGCTGAAGTAGGTCTTGCAACCCGCGCTTTCTTCGTAGGAGGATCCAAACTTGCTGGCAGTGTGGTTGTCGATGCATTGCCCTTGACATGACTCGTGCTTAGGGAAGTGCTTGACGCGTTCGAGATGGAATCGAGAATCTTATGAAACTTTCGCTTGGTAGTGGTCAAAGCGGGAGGCATGTTAAGGTCCGATAGCATCAAGCAAATAAAGCAATATCAATTCCAAGCTCCAAGTATGAGATTGAATCTCAAAGCGCGGCTGGCGGTTGCGGCGCTTACTTTCAACGTGACCTCATCCTCTTCCCAGTACAGTAGAGCACCGTATCCTTCCTGCTGTGCATATCATTTGGTCTGACTCGATGAATCTTCAGACCTGCAGAGCAGAATAGCTAGCTATAGAATCAAGCTTTGCCCGCTCTCCACGAATGCTAGCGGATTGGGTTCAGCCTGTCAACCTCTGTATCTCTCGCTTCCTCTTGCTTGTGCTTCCACCTCTCGTCATCCTGGCTCTGAACCAATTTTCAGGCTTCTCATCTCGCCTTTCTCTTTTCACCAGACAGCTTTCCCCCTTTGCTCCAACTAGTCATTGTTCTTCATTACCTATCACCATGTCCTACCGCAAGGAACTCAAAGTTGCTGAGCTCGCAGTCCAACGTGCCACATTACTGACGCAGCGAGTTTTTCATGAGAAAGCCAAAGGAACGCTCTCGAAAGATGATAAGTCACCAGTCACGATTGGAGACTTTGGTGCTCAAGCACTTATCATACACGCTATAAGGCGAAATTTTCCGACTGACGAGATTGTTGGTGAGGAAGAAGCTAGCTCTTTGCGGGAGGACAAACATCTCTCGAATCAGATCTGGGAGCTTGTAAATACTACTAAGCTGGATGATGAAGCTTCTGAAGAGCAGTTGGGGGGTTCCATGAAGTCAGAGTGGGAGATGCATCAGGCCATAGATGCGGGCCAAAGCGCAGGAGGGCGCCATGGGAGGATATGGGCACTGGATCCAATTGATGGTACAAAAGGCTTCTTGAGAGGTGGGCAGTATGCTGTGTGCCTCGCTCTCATCGTGGACGGACACGTCAAAGTGGGAGTACTGGGTTGCCCAAATTTACCAGTCGACAATTCTTCGCCGCTCTCAGCAGATGTGGGAGATAAGGGGGGTGGAGGACAAGGGGTACTCTTCGCAGCAGTACTAGGATCTGGTGCCGTAAGTAGACCTCTGAGTGGAGGTGCACTCCAAGATAGTCAACCTATACATATGAGGGAGGTGACGGACATCGCACAAGCTACTTTCTGCGAAAGTGTTGAAGCTGGGCACTCGTCACATGGTGATCAGGCCATGATAGCGAAGAAGCTTGGTATCATCAAGGATAGTGTCCGTATGGACTCGCAAGCGAAATATGGGTCTATCGCGAGGGGAGCTGGCGACCTGTATTTGAGGTTGCCAGTGCGGGCAGATTATCAGGAGAAAATCTGGGATCATGCAGCTGGAGACCTGATTGTAAGAGAAGCTGGCGGACAAGTCACTGATGTGGAAGGGAGAAGGCTGGATTTTAGCCAGGGGAGGACGCTGAAAGAGAATAAGGGCGTGGTAGCAGCGCCTAAGGAGGTCCATGAACAGGTACTGGATGCAGTACGAAGTGTCTTAGGATCCCAATGACTAAGCGTTCCTACTACAATACATGCGTGCATGCTACGTGAAACGGCAGAATACGAAAGTTAGGCAAACGTCCCAATGACATGCCCTCGAACATCCTTTGTCAATGTACCTCGATCTGAATCCGACTTCCGACTTCGAACCTGCTATTGATAGAGGCAATAGGGATTCCGCCCCTATGTAAAATCCGAATTCATTTGACAAGTTTGAACAGCGTCGAAGCAGGTATCCGAGGTGGCTTATGTGGCGATGAACTTGAGCGGCAAGGTACAGCTATAGACCTGAGAAGAGCCTATTAATTGATCCAGTCAATGGTTTTGAAAATGCAGGAGGCAGGAAACATCGATACAAGATGCAGTAGCAATGCTGCAGTGAATGTCGGGTCGGCAGGAAATCCATGTGTTGAGCGTGGCAACTTTGCCGAAATAACGGCGGCAAATGAATATTAATTCAATTAATTGAATGACTTAGTGTCGGGGCTGGTGGTGCAGTGGTTTCGCTTTCAGATTCCCTTGCCACTGGCCCCCCGAACGCTGCACGGGTTCGATACTGGGTCAGCCGCGATGACGCCGCACGGTTTGTGTGCAGCGGATTTGTGCGGCTGCATTGCGGCTTGCTCAGTCAAGCTACTCAATCTTTGGAACAAAAAGCCTCTTCATGGGGCCCCCATGTTTTTGCTATCTTATCGAGTAAATTTGGAGGCAATCATCTTGATATTTGCCTCCTACTTGATTGATCATGTCAAAAAAACAAAAAAAAAGCATGACTCGCTTAAATTTTTGGTGGCTATAGTTGTGTTATCAACAAAGTTGGGCGCACCGCAAGTCCGATCCCGATCCTCTTGCTTTGCTGTGTTAACACGCTTTTCATTCTCTACTCTGATAATCTTAGCTACTTTGTACTTATCACGAGACGAGTTGGGTCTTACAGGACGTGACGGTGGATCACGATAACAGCATATCTCACTTGAAAGATCAAATTGCCATTCATGTATCTTCCATTCCACCGTCGACCCGACCCAGAAACTCCCCTCTCTCGCCTCTCAGCAATTTATCAACATCAATGCCGCCCGCAGTCAAATACCTCTCGCTAACACCCACATTAATTCTCTTCCCAAGCTCTTCTCTCAACTCAGCCCTCAACGCCCCTACTTCCGCTTTCGTCAATCCCCTTGCCTCCTTTTCCTTCTTCATCCGGCCCTGCCCTCTACCCTTCCTACTTTCTCCTTCGGCAGCAAATTCGTTACTGTCATAATCCACACCAAGCTCCTCCGCCGCTGTCTTCAGCCAGTTGTCTTCATGACCTCTCTTCTCTTTGGCAAGAGCAGCGTCAGAGATCTTCTTGCTGAGTACTACACGCGGTTTAACACGCGATACTACGCGACTGTCGAGCTCAATAGTGCGCATAAAGAAATTTTTGCCGTCTTCAGTAGTGCTTGCATTTCGTGCATGCACTTTCGCAACTAGACGACGGACGCCCTGAACTTCCTCGGGCGCACAGAGTAAGACACTCGATCCCGATTTCTCAGCCCGCGCTGTTCGACCGGAACGATGCACATATGTGTCTGCTGCACGAGGAAGGTGGTAGTGGATGATTAGCTGGACCGAGGGAATATCCAAACCTCTCGCTGCGACATCAGTTGCTATAAGTATGGGGTGTTGGGAAGAAGGAGCTGAGAATCGTTCAACGGATCTTAAGCGTGCTTTCTGTGGCATTTGGGAGTGCAGGGCTTGAGCCGGTACGTTGAGGTTCTGGAGGAATGGTGTTAGGCGGCGGACCGAGCTTATTGAATTTGTGAAGATGAGAGTACGGGTATTAGGATGGTGGAGCAGCAGGGAATAGAGATAGAGGTCCTGCAAAGCAAGTTATCAGCAGGGTTGAATGAAAGGCGGCCACGGTCGTACCTTGTCTGTGCCTGCACATTCCACAATACCCTCTTTCAAACCCGATGCCATCTGCGATATAGGATTGACATCTATGAATTGGGGTTTCTCTTCTCGGAAATTAAGCTTCTTCAAGAGATATTCCATAGACTCCCTTTTGCCCATAAGGTCACCTCCCAGTGATTTGCCCTTTCCTGCCAGCTTCTGCTGCAAGTCTCTGTGGAACGTTGCTGAGAAGACTAAGGTCTGCCTTTGCTGTTTACCATACATTGTCTTGGTATCATCCACAGGCTTGTCCTCGACGGTTTCATCACCTCTATTTAGAATTCGTAAGATCTCTTCTACTTCCTTAAAGTGGCCCTCGCTTAGCAACCTATCGGCCTCATCCACAACCAAAAATCTAATGGATCTCAACGACTTTGAAAGCTCTGCACTCCCATTAATAACCTCCCACAATCGACCTGGCGTTCCGATAACTATATCGGCCCTAGCCAGAATACGCTGCTGTTTGTGCACCGACAACCCTCCTGTCACAATTGCAATAGTTGGAGCGGGACAGCTGGGTTCCGAACAGAGTGCTGTCAGATGAGCAGACAATTGATGTGCCAGCTCTCGAGTAGGTGAAAGAATAAGAGCTACGGGAGGAAGTGTTCGGTTACCCGCCTTCCCTTCTGCGGAGGACTGGCTAAAGCGTGTCTTAAGGTAATGCTCATAGATTGGCAGGCCATATGCTAATGTTTTGCCACTCCCGGTTGGTGCTTTGCCAATAACGTCGTGACCATTCAAGATGGCTGGAATAGCCGCCTGCTGTATCGAGGTAGGGTTTAAGAATTTCAATCTAGCAATAGACGACAGCGTTGAACTAGATAGGTTCAGAGAATCCCACGCAGACACTAAGGCTTCAGTAAGCACTATCACCAATTGAGAATCTGACTTGCTTACCGTCAATCTCGTCGACTGCGTCGTTCGTGTCGTCATCCACTTTGGCCAACGCATCGAAAGGGTTGACTAAAGCTTTGCTTGGAGCTTGCTTGGGTGAGACATCTTCACAGTCCTTATTTTGGCGCCCTTCGGGCTTCAGCTTAATCTTGCTTGCGTCCTTCTCTGCATTTGTCATCTCTGGCGCTCGCTTTGCATCTTTACCTTCTGCCTTATCAAGCTCTTCGAAGCCTTCCCATTGCTCATCTTCCGCAGTAACCCTCCGAGCCGCAGTATTCTTAGTATGGTTGGGCCCTGCACCATGTTTACTCTTCTCTTGAGGTTTACTCCTGGACGTGTCATTGGGAATCTAGACAGCACTGTTAGTCGTGTGGTAGATGGAATTTAGAGGGAGCTGACACACCCTGTATTCCACTTTGCCTAGCTCTGGATCTTTCACGACTTCCACATCCGAGATCTCTTCCAACCCAAAAAACCCTTCCGCATCTTCAAACCCACTTTCTGGGAAAGCTACTTCTTGCCATGGCAGGCTTTCCAAAGACACTGGTCGAGTACTTGATTTCTGGGATCGCTTGTTGACCTCCTGGCCATGCTTTGGCCTCTTACGACTTTCAAAGTTGACTTCAGCCCGGGTCCTTTTCTTCACGATCGGCGCCATCCTCAAACAATTTTCTGCAGTACTGCTGTCGTGGAGCGCAAGAATTACAGACAGCCTTGTACCGGGTAGTAGAGGTGAAAGTTTTCTGCGGCTTTGTTCCGCGCCAATCCCACCGTGACTCCGCCGTTCTTAGCTTTGACTTTGGGGACATAGATAAAATTCACCGCACTCTTTGTCAATGGGCAAATCATCAAAGGATAAGCGGGACGCCTACTATCGTCTGGCAAAAGAGCAAGGCTGGCGTGCTCGGTCAGCATTCAAGCTGCTCCAAATTGATGAGCAATTCGACCTCTTCCGTAATGTCTCCCGTGTTGTTGACCTCTGTGCCGCCCCAGGAAGCTGGAGTCAGGTACTTTCACGGGTCTTAATTAAGGGTGAAAGCTTCGGGAGGAGAGCTTGGGAGGAGCAGCAGACAAGGGAGCGCAAATTGATCTACGGCAAAGGAGTGGGTGGTGGCCAAGCAGTGGGAAAAGGCGAATTACAAAGCGAGGGGCAAAGCGAAGGGAAGGAAGAGGAAAATGAAGAGAACCAAGGAGATTTGAGGCCAAGAAAAGGAGTGAAGATTGTCGCTGTGGATTTGCAACCTATGGCAAGCTTGGAGGGGATTACAACTTTGAAAGGGGATATTACACATCCGGCTACTATCCCACGAATCTTGCAGGCATTAGATTTGGAGAGCTACAAACCGGATGAAGGAACTGGGGAATCAGGGAGTAATCCTGTGGACTTGGTACTGAGCGACGGCGCGCCAGACGTGACTGGCTTACACGATCTGGACATATACATTCAATCTCAGCTCCTATATTCAGCTCTAAATCTAGCGCTAAAGATTCTAAGGCCCGGGGGAAGCTTTGTTGCAAAAGTCTTCAGAGGCAAGGATGTAGATCTTATTTTTGCACAGCTGAGGTGCTTCTTCGCCAGTGTGCATTGTGCCAAGCCAAGAAGCTCCCGAGCAAGCAGTTTAGAGGCCTTTGTCGTTTGTCAAGGATTTGAGATGCCGAAGGGGTACAAGCTTGATCCGGAGAGGCCTGTTGGATTGGGAGCACGAATTCCTCTGCCACCAGGGAAGGACAACAAGGATGATTTCGTCAGCGGGCAGAGAAAGACCGTTACCGAAAATGGCGTTACTGTCCTGGAACTCGAGTCCGAGGGCGAGGACAGTAATCGCTGGATCGCACCTTTTGTGGCATGTGGGGACTTGTCGGCTTGGGATGCTGATGCTACTTATCAACTACCCAAGGACCACGTCAGTCTGGATCCTGTGCAGCCACCAACAGCGCCTCCATATAAGAGGGCTCTGGAATTAAGAAGACAGAGAGGTGGCTTCTATGGTAAGACGGTCAAGGAAGTTCGGAAGCCAAGACAGTAGAGTGGTACCAGGATTGCCGGCTCGAGGTCGCAAACAAGACTCAAGTACGCTCGCGATTCGCTGGCCGCGGTGCTTCATAACAGTTCCACATTCTTATTAGAATCTCCTAGTTGCAGACGTACTATGAACCGATACCAGCGGAGCTTAGCGTGCGTTGTATGGAGCTGGTGAGTCTGCATGAAGCCATGTCGTTCCTCCTAGGTCCTTCATCTTTAATGGCCGTGAGAGATCTCCCCCATTTACTAAGACACTTGATCCAGGTATCCTCAAATATCGCAACCGTATCGTGGAGGAGCGCCATCACTGAACAAGCGGTATACATATAGAAGCCAGCATATCTACCAAGGAATGTGGCAGCTGATGGGCCTTTTAGCGCCTCGCCTAGGACGGAGAAACATAATTCTCATGGGGTAGTTGTCGGCAGGCAGATGCTCGCGCGTCTTCTCAGCATTATATCAACTACCTTCGCTCGGCGTTGTCGGAAGTTCTACGGGTCTAGAACGGGCCTCGGCCGGCGTTTGGAAGCGGCGCTGCTGTCTCTTCTGAAGGAATTGCTCCCGGATATTTGGGGCATGGACCTGTAATCCTGCCTCCAGATGATGGATTTCCTCAACTGGTTGCATAGCGGCAACCATATTCACCATGGCAGCGAGAATCACGCTCACTAACGGCAAGAATAGACTGAGGAGGAGCTCTGACTGTGCACTCGAGGCTTCGGCAGGGGTCATCAGAGTGACCGTCGATACGTCGAGTATCATAGCAGAGATGATAATTATGATACCAGCCCTAGAATCTATTAGCCATCCGAATCAGCTCGAGTGATCGTGTCTCTCGAACCTGGTAGGTATTCGATGCTTGCTAAAGGCGGCGTGACCATACTGATATGCCGAAACTGCCCATAGAAAGAGGACCCTAATTGCATTCGATCAGAAATGGGACCACTAAACATTCCGTGATAGACTTACACCGCAGAGATCGGGAGACTCGTACTAGAGTCGGCTCGGATGGTCCACCATCCAAAAGCCCAGCTGGTCATCATACATCCCCAAACAAAGTTAGCATCTTTCATATGTGCTAGATATTGAGCCCCAAGGAGCGTAATGGTCACAAATGCAAGATATGGCCAGTGCCCTAGCGGTACCACAGCAGCAGTGAAGCTGCCAGTGGATCCTTCATTGCTAGTGTTTCTCGGTATAGTGCGAGCTGCGGTAGGTACTACGAAGCTTGTACAGGTAGTGAGAGTGAGAGCGAAGGAGCCCCTGAGCTTGGACGCCGCGCGTACCGGGGGCCACCGAATGGGTCCCGAGGATTTTCCACGTGAGCTCGACCTCATACTCCAATGGGAGATTCGATCCAAGGCTGACCTTAACATGTTTGGGAACGTGCTGATTAGCTGATGCCATGTCGAGCTTTCATCCTGTGTGCCTGTACCAATAAGTGGCTCCGATCTATCAAGATTTCGGTAAGGAATATCTTCATAGACGCCTTGCAACGGTCCTCTCGACATTCCATTTCTGAAAGATCCATACTCGAAAATGGCTGCGATGTACGCAACGGCTGTGTGAACATCCCCCTCCTTGAATCTTGAAGTTTCCGTTAGGAAATAGTCTTCGAGATAATTGTTCCAGCCATTAATCATTGGATTTCCGCTGAAAAGATTCCCATGTGCCTTATCAAAGACAACTTCCAAAGAAGATGACCCACGTTCAGTTGCATATGTGCCACTGAGAACGGGGTTGAAAAGTGTCATAATACTCGCCCGTGCGCTCTCAAACGGAGTCACACAAGTCAATGCTCTTATATATGACGAAAGCTGTTTCAAAGAGTAAGGACGGGCAAGTATCGCTAGATGATGATACAGTCTTCCCACGCGAGGGCTTTCATCAGCGACTGTATTGTACCAGAATCTAGCAACGTTGCTCCACACCTCACGGTCCCTAGGTCCGTCATCTTCAATGGCCATACGATACCTACCCAAATCCCCTAGACAGTCGATCCATTTGTCCTCGAATGCTGGCACTGTCTCATAAAGGAGCGCCATCATTGAATATGCGATGTAAATGAATGCCAACATATGCTCCAGAGATTCTGGGAGCCTGTGACGTAAGACCTCAAGGAAGGCATGTATACCATGGCGCCACATCCTTGCTGGCATAGAGTATTTAGCGGCGAGCCTGCTCAACGCTGGGCTGGCAGCTGGATGTTGTGACGCCAGAAAAAAATCGTGATGTTCATGGAGCAGCTGTTTGTGTAAAGCAATCAATGACTGATGCTGGTCGTTCTTTAGTATAGCTCTCTTAGAGGGATCCTTTTCCTGGGCAGCGGCAGACTGTTTTTCATCAATATCAATACATTTAGCCTCTACCATCACCAAACCGGCATAGATTCCTTTTACTTCTATAACGAGTTGATCGTGGGATATAGGTCGCGTCTCAGGCTGTAGCAGCATTTGCGGTTCGACGTCAAAGATTTCTGAGGGACTTTCATTAGGCCGGGATCTGTCCCACTCCAGGCCATAGTAAGAGGCAATGGGTCCAGTCTCATCTCTCTTTTCAGGATATATGGAGACCTCATCCCAAACGGCATGCAAATCATCTAGCGGGCGAGGCGATATATCGATATCCAAATCAAGTGTTGAGCAGTACGATGGCCTGAGTGTAGATCTAGTCTCAGGTCTGACATCCATCTCATCTGTCCAACAACCAACATGTCGCAATTGCGGATGCTCGCCGCCTGAGTTCCCCCTATGTTCCATTCCCGGATCCATCTAGACGTCCTCCTCATGAATCTTCGTATGGCCTTTTGGACCCGGAAAGGAGCCGTAGAGAACCTTCGTCCGCTCCAATGACGCCCAGATATCCTCTAGAGTCCCAAGTGTATTAGGAATATCCTTCTTGTGGGTGTCTTTAGAGGGTGACCGCTGACTCGATTTGCAGTCCTATCTTTGATGACAAAGGACCTTTCAGTGACGTTCAAGTCTGTATTTGTTTTGTTAGCTGAGCGTAGCTTAATGCTTGGGTCTTCTTACATCTTGATGATGATTGTGTATGGGGATAAAGTGATCTTGTCCGAAGTTGTATCTGGCGACGCCGAAAATTCCAGTATATTTGTTCTGGGCTGCATTATCCTAGAGTGCTGCGGAAAAATCACTTATAAGTTATTTCGAGGCTCTGCTTCTTTGGAAAACCAGGCATTTGGCGAAAAAGCGGGGTGAATTTGGCGAACCAGGCAGGCAACTTTGGCGGACCAGGCAACCCCGACTAAAGGAGGCAATAGCGGGGTCAATTTCTCTCAGCCTCTACAACTTTTGTACTCGTAGACCTGGAATACTCCTTTCTGTTTCTCATGTCCGTTGCATTGACCACTATGGATGATCATCTCCTATACATACTGGCAATCGTGGTGGAGACAGCAGCCACCGTGGTAATCAGCCGATATGATCCATTACACAATCCAAGAACACTGTCGTGCCCATCGTGGTCTTCTCCTCAGGGCCAGTGTCTATCCTGGAAGGCTTGTGCACAGATTCAAGTAATTCGATCAAGTGTCTAGACAAATTGTCAGTGCTGATGCTAAGCAACAGTGGTATCCCGCGCGACAAATAGCACGCAGCGTAGACGATCCATCGCCAGAAGCTTTCATTGGGGCTTTGTCAGCGTTCACCCTGGCAGCTCTGTTCGTACACCACTTTCATCGAGGGAATCGGTATCAGGATGCGGTTCTTGTTGGTTGTGTATGCGTAATAGCCTCCATTTCCTGTATTCTGCATATCGCACTGCCAGGAACGTCGTGGTCGAAGACAATGTACATGCGGACATATCTACCACCGACTATGATCGTTGGGTCTCTTCTCAGCGCCATAGTTCATCGGCTGGGGATACTAGGTCACGCGAATACAGCGAAACAGCCATACCGGGGAAAGCAAAAAGAGAATGAAGCCGCCAAGATGCGGAATGGAGCTGGCACGAAAGGGGCAATTTGAAGACACTGACCATATGTCATGATTGAATGAAGAGCGAGGACAACAACGGTGAAGATACTCTGTTCAAGAAGGTTATAACAGCACGACTGCAAGACAGTATGATTGCAAGACAGCATATCTGCAAATCGGCATGAGTGCAGAGTATCTTCTAAACAGGGCTGTGTAGCAGGATGCTTGGTCTCCTTCGCAGCTACTCACACCATACATCCTGATTTATAAACATACCCTAAGACCTAGGTACGACGCGGCAGGACTACGAAGTAACGATGTTTGCCGGCTCTGTGAATCCAGGTCAAGGATAAAGGTGCACCCTGGTCAAAGGAGATACAGCAGTAGCAGGAAGAAGGCCAATTTATCAGTGTCAGAGGCTTGGTGTGACTTCGGCAGAAGATTGAGGGAGGCGAAATGCAGAAGAACTCGCTTTCAACTGGCACAGTGCCCTTGGCACTAAGCATGAGGCGAGCGTCTGTTACTTTTGCGGTAAGCAGTAGTGCGGCAGTTTAGTCACTAAGCACCAAAGTTTGTTCGCTATGTAAAAAAAGATCATAGCTCCGATAGGGTAACTCATCACTTGACAATACAATTCAATCTCAAGCAAAGCATCAATCTATACATCTCAAGCGTTTGCGAGTCTAACCCCATTGTTGGTTGATTGCAAGAATGTGCACATTTGACGAGACTGGGGTTCGAAGTCGAACTCGACGTCGAATTATCAGTCATGGTCGATCTACTTCGTTCAGGATTGCTTACACCAGGGTCCAGCTTAGCATAGTATTTAGAGAACCATCTTCTCATATACCGAGGCCTGACGTTGACAGCCTGATAGGGGTGATTCAGGGTGAGATAAGTGAGAAATGCAACAACTGATTACTTGCCTGCTATCCACCGATGAGCATGAAGATATTTCAAAAGCATGAAAAGGCGGAAGAGGACTCCATCAGTGCGAAGCAATGCTGTCCCTATACACGCAGTGGCTACAACAAGCTTTATGACGCAAGAGTGAGTTTCGTGCTTTAACAGCGCCTCATGAGAGGATGGAGCATAAGTCATGTACAGAGAGCTCACACCTAACAAATTATTCCTAATATTAACCCTAGAGATAATTATTACAGAGGTCTATTATCCTTACTTATAGCTATTCTGTGCTTAATAAATATATAAATAGAAGTAATATGCTACACTAAAGGACTTTAATTGGTATCAAATCCGAGTTTACAACCTTTCTATATGCATGACTTATGCCGCATTCTCTTACATCAAATCCACGAGAAGGACCATGGAACTTTGCATTTCAACAACATAGATGAAAGCATGTGGGCCTCATACTGGCTAGGAGGTCTCAGCCTCTAAGGAGCAACTGGATTAATGAAAGCATATATGAACAGCACATGCGATGTTGAATATTTAGAGCTCTCCAATGAGACGAGGAATGAGGAAACTGCTTTGTATCACTTCCAGGACCAACGTCGAAGCTCAAGGAACAGGACAATGTCCTAGATTTGGTCTTGATCTAGATTAGGATCTGGAGTCAATACTCAGCGTTCCCGAAGGGAGCACATTGAGTCCAAATGCTTCGGACCACGGCTCTTCCCAGAGCTCACTGATCAAGCCTCAACGGGGGGCGAACGATGGCCCTTGTGCTTGCCATAGATGCTTGTATAGTGTTGCTGTGCTCAATACGCCCCCAAAACGAAGTGAAGCGGTGAACACTCCGTACAAGTTGGTGAGCAGATGAAGTCGTATTCCGAAGCCACATCAGAATAGATGCTTGTCTGTGGTCGGGTGTTGGTCTCAATTGCCACCAAATATCAACAATTTGCTAGGCAAGTAAGCTCAATGGCAGTTGTGGTTCGTCTGAGTTTGCTTCAAATCTTTGCGCGTGTGGAGCTAGCCACGTTGGGTCAGACAGCTGTTAGCGGCTTGGCACGGATTCAAAAAATGATGGCCCTCTCACTTGTGCCTTCCTGAACTCAATATTCAACACACCTGCACTTCTCACCTTTTACCTAGCAGGCTCAGCATTCTTGTGCTTCTCTGTACATCATCCCTTCAATCAGTCAGCCAGCCGGTGTACATTGCCAGCTAGCTTCTCTCAGATCACCCTCGGCCTCTCAGTAACAACCTTAGCTTTGATGGCTTCTGTAAGTTTTTCTCGTCTGAGAGCTACTGCCCGGCATCATCATTACAGCAGGGACCCCACTAATGAGCGCATAGCCTCGTCCATACTACAACAATCAACAAGGTCACTTACCCAATGGCGCGAACAACGCTGGAAATATGAGCTCGACAGGTGGCCAAGGCACGACCTTTCTTCCAAACAATGGCCGTGTCTTACAGAGCGGAGCTACACGTATCTTATGTGTTGCAGACGTTCGCGGTATGCTTTTAGCGTTGCAGAATGAAGTGCAAGTTCTGACATCCGCTCGCATAAGGCAATCTGAAATCACTGAACGACCTTGCACAACAAGCAAAGGCGAATTACATAATTCACACTGGCGATTTTGGGTTCTATGACGAAGAGTCATTGAAGCGTATTGCAGATAAGTATGGGACTAAGTATATTGTTAAACACTCAGATCACGCGACTGACCTGTCATATTAGAACTTTAAAGCATGTCGCTCAGTACTCTCCACTACTATCAGAAAACACCAAACGTGTTATCCAAGCATCGCAACCACAAAACTACGATGTGAAGTCCCGCTTCTCTCCTCACGAGCTTCAGCTCTCGGAGCTGTCCATGTTTATCAACAAGCAACTAAAGCTAGAGGTGCCAGTCTACACGGTGTGGGGTGCTTGCGAAGATGTCCGCGTTCTGGAGAAATTCAGATCTGGGGAGTACAAGGTGGACAATTTACATATCATTGATGAAGCTAACTCAAGACTCTTGGAGGTTGGTGGCGTGAAGCTACGACTGCTGGGCTTAGGCGGCGCCGTGGTCATGCACAAGCTCTTCGACAACGGTGAGGGTCGTACAACTATTGCCGGAGGTCAGGGCACAATGTGGACTACACTTCTACAGATGGGAGAGTTAGTTGATACGGCTAATCGCGTCTACGACCCCACAGAGACAAGAGTATTTGTGACTCATGCTTCTCCCGCACGTGAGGGCCTGTTAAACCAGCTGTCTGTCACTCTCAAGGCCGACTTTTCGGTATCAGCAGGCCTGCACTTCCGGTATGGTAGCTCTTACAATGAGTTCAGCGTCAACCCTACCCTGGATCATTATCGTGGCAAGCTTGCAGCGTCAAAGGCATCCTTTAATGATGTCTGGGATACTGTAAAGAGCGAGGTTGAGCCAGCTGTGGCAGCGAACGAAGCCCAGCGACAGCTGCTGGAAAATGCGCTTGACATTGTGCATAAAATGCCTACGATTGCAAATGGAGGCAACCCTTTCAGCCAGGCTGTACCCGGGCAAGGTACGGGCGGCCAAGTGGACGAGAGTGCTTTCAAGAACATGTGGAACTTTAATCTGGCTGATGCAGCATTCGGATACTTGGTACTAGAGATCGAAGCTGGCAGGATAGGCACAGAGATGAGAGCGCAGGGTTTCAATTTCGCTCATCGTGGTACTGGCGGCAAGCAGGCTGTAACTCAGCCAATCCAGTCACCAGCTCAAGGTGGACCAACAAACGCTGTCATGCAAGGCATGGGACCTCAAAATAACCGTCCCCCTGTCGCTCCCTCATCTCAGTCCAGCCAACAATTCAGTCAAGCTCAACAGCCCGGACAACAGCCAAGAAGCCAACAGCCTCCAACCCAGCCAAAGCCAGCACCGCCGCAACAGCAGCAACAACAGCAACCACCACCACCGCAACAGCAGCCTACCCAACAGCAGCCTACCCAACAGCAAAACAGAGCACCAGCAAATCAAGCACGTCCAGCCCCTTCACCAGCCCCCCCTGCTACAAGCCAAACTCAGGTAAAGCCAGCAACGCCTCAACCTACGATATCCACTGCGAATAATGCTACTCCCTCTACCAATTCAGAAAAGCCGGCTACGTCAAATCAGCAACCTTCTAAACCCTTGGAAAAGACGAACGGAACTACAGGCTGGGATAGCTCAAGCGCAAACCCCTCAGGGGAAAAGAAGCCAGCTTCGCCGGCTGTCGAAAAGAAACCAAGCACGGGCTTATTCATCCACAACATGGAGAATGAGCAGGCAGTGCGTGACATCTTCCCAGATGAGGACAAGGCAAAGATAATTAAGATTGAGAACCATGGCAAGACCAATCACGTCGTCCATTTCGCTTCACATGACGATGCAGCTGCAGCATTGGCGCGTCAACCAGCAGAGCATAAGCAGAGGAACCCTGGGCCACCTCAAGCTGGTCAAACACGCAAACCGAACGTCAAATGGTACGACGATCGGGGGCCCAAGCCGAAGTTCCGAGACGGCCAAGGCACACAAGGAGCGGGGACATGGCAAGGTAGCAACCGAACAGCGTCTGGCTCCGGTGCTCGGGGCGGATACCAAAGTGACCGTAATGCTAGTGATAGCGAGGGTGGCAGAGGAAGAGGCGGTTTCCAAGCCCGTGGACGAGGCAGAGGCAACAACGATCGAGGAGGTAGAGGTGGAGGGCGTGCAGGCCGAGGCCGTGGTGGAGGTGATGATGGACCAGCATCCACAGCAACAGGTGCCGATTCAAAAGCAGCCTCGACTTCAGCACCAGCGGCGGCAACGTCCAGTGGTGAAAAAGCTTGATCTTCTTCCGTTCAATATAATTAGCAGCAAGGTGCATGGCTTTCGGCGATCAAATCTGCTTCATGGACATAGCGTACTGCTTCAGTGGCTTGTCTCTGTGTCTTCACTATTTCCTACTTACGAATTTTAGAGCTAGACCAGGTCTGGCGAGTGGAATGTCAGAGGCTAGAGGGGAGTTGTCTGCGGGTGCTCAGCAGGCGCCATTTATCTCAAAGGAAGCAGCTCGTCGTGATCTTCTGCTAGGTCACCGAGCATTCGTGTATCAGTCCATTAGTAATGTACTTTAGCCTAGAACAAGGACTTGTCCGCACCCCGATGTATTTGCACAAATACTTTCTACCGATGTGTGACTCCCGTGCTCCTCAGTCCATGAGTTCATCTGTGCTTGAGCTTTGCCCGAGTTCTGGTGTGAGGTGCTGTGGCTGTGCAGCCAGCTTATTTAGGATTAGCTGTCGATCAGTCTTCGGAGCTCCTCCGCCTTCTTTTCGATGATCCTGTTTGCCATGCTCTCAGACCGCGAAATACATAACACTATCCCCACCTTCCCCCATCCTTTCAGTCACGTACAGACGGTACATGCTGTGAGATGCGCTTGATATGGTCCTATCTATCGGATCTGGGGGTCTGACCTAACTCGAGCGGCTTCTGTGCAAGCACCTGAAACCGCTGTTGCCTACCTCTTGCTGTCCTAGTTCTGGGCGACCAGCAGCTCTGTTGACCTCAAGCAATTCTTTTAGCCACTGCTCTTTCGCGCGACTTCATCTAGCAAAGCTCGAAGTGGCAAATAGAGCTCGCTAGAGGCTAAGGGTCAAACGATACAACTGATGGCGTGGCGGGCGGCCCTTGGGCCAGCGCAAGGGCCAGCGAGGAGACTACTCACACTGACCACCATTGCCATTCTGGCTCTGAGCATCTTTGCAAAGGAGGTCAACTTGACTGAAAAGCACGAAGCTGGTCGATGTGCCATAAGAGGTCAATGTGGCAAACAGTCTTTTTTCGGCAGCGAGCTTCCATGTCCGGACAACGGCTTAGCCAAAGAACCTGATGCGGACACGCGAAAGAAGCTCGTCAATATTTGTGGTGATGCTTGGAGCGAAGGCGACGTGTGTTGTGAAAGTGCCCAGGTAATGTTCTCTCTAAAAGGTCCAAGAGGACTTTAGCTGACCAGAAACCAGATCGACGTCCTGACTTCGAATCTCAAACGCGCGGAGCCTATTATATCATCTTGTCCAGCGTGCAAAGAGAACTTTTTCAACCTCTTCTGCACTTTTACTTGCTCTCCAGACCAATCCCTTTTCGTCAACGTGACAGCCACGGAAAAAGCGTCCTCTGGGAAAGAAATAGTCACCGAGCTCGATAACCTGTGGTCAGATCGCTACGGAAAAGGCTTCTACGATAGCTGTAAAGATGTTAAATTTGGCGCGACTGGTGGAAAGGCTATGGATTTCATTGGGGGTGGAGCCAAGAACTACACCTCATTTCTCAAGTTTCTAGGTGATAAAAAGCTCCTCGGAAGTCCATTTCAGATTAATTTCCCAAGACCGGCTACGAAAAGCTTCGAAAACATGACGGCTATGGATCCCACACCTAAGGCGTGCAACGACACCGATGAGGCATACCGTTGCGCATGTGTAGACTGTCCAGGCTCGTGCCCGGAGCTGGCGAAGGTTAAGGAGCAGGAATACTGCCATGTGGGCGCTTTACCTTGTCTATCGTTTGCTGTCATCATTGTTTACTGTGCTTTCTTATTACTGCTGGTCACAGCGGTATCCGGCCATGTCGCATACCAGCAGCATAATCGAAGGAAGAGCGAGAGGTTGCAGCTCCTGCAAGATGCGGCTCTAAGTGACGACGAAGACGAGGGTGATATGGTACACAATGCAGGCATGATGGACAGGGTCCAGAGGCAATACAAGCTGAATACTATTTGCGACAACGCTTTCAACGCTCTTGGGAGGACCTGTGCAACCTATCCTTTGATCACAATAGGCGCCAGTATCCTGGTTGTCGTTGTATTCAGTATGGGTTGGATCAACTTCGAAATTGAGACCGACCCTGTACGGCTATGGGTTGCCCCGTCATCCGCAGCAGCTAAGGAAAAGGAGTTTTTTGATGATAACTTTGGGCCTTTCTATCGCGCAGAGCAAGCTTTTGTGGTCAATGATACGCACTATTCTAGTCCAGGACCTGTTTTGAGTTATGATACTTTAGCATGGTGGTTCGATGTCGAGAGCAGGGTTCAACGCATGATGTCGCCAGATGAGCGAGTAACTCTTGGCGACGTCTGTTTCAATCCCACTGGAGAAGCTTGCGTCGTACAGTCACTATCAGGTTACTTTGGAGGCTCATTCTCGAGCGTCGATCCAGATACATGGCAGGATGATCTCAGGCACTGTACAGAGTCACCTGTAGAATGTCTGCCAGACTTCCAGCAGCCGCTGAGCAAGGACATGATCCTGGGCGGCTATGACCGCAGTGGTGATGTGCTTGACGCTGAAGCTATGATCACGACGTGGGTGGTAAGAAACTATCCTCAAGGCGATCCAGGCGAGAAGCGCGCAATGGATTGGGAGAAAGGCCTCCAGAACATCCTTCGAACTGCACAGCAAGAAGCAATGGACAGAGGGTTGCGATTATCATTCTCCACCGAGCGGAGTCTGGAAGAGGAATTGAACGAAACGACTAACACGGACGCAAAGATCGTAGTGATCAGCTACATCATCATGTTCCTCTATGCCTCGCTAGCTCTGGGGTCTACAACGCTTTCAGTCAGGTCAATATTACATAACCCGGCCAATGCACTAGTAGTGTCAAAATTCACCTTGGGCGTCATTGGCATTGTCATCGTATTGATGTCCGTCTCTGCCTCTGTGGGTTTGTTCTCAGCATGCGGTATTAAGGTCACCTTGATCATCGCCGAAGTCATACCATTTCTGGTGCTCGCTGTTGGCGTTGACAACATCTTTCTCATTGTTCATGAATTTGAAAGAGTCAATATCAGCAATCCGGATGACGATATTGAAACTCGCGTTGCCAAAGCGCTTGGTAGAATGGGACCCAGTATTTTGCTCTCAGCTTCTACAGAGACAATTGCGTTCGCCTTGGGCGCTGCTGTCGGGATGCCAGCTGTGAAGAATTTTGCAGTCTACGCTGCCGGTGCCGTTCTAATCAACGCTCTACTTCAAGTTACGATGTTCGTAGCGGTGCTTGCTCTCAACCAGAGGAGAGTCGAGAGCAGCAGGGCTGACTGTTTTCCGTTTATAAAGATTAAGAGAGCAGACGTTGGCAGTGCTCATGGGGCTGGTGCTTACGGCTACGACGATGAGGGCCCATTGCAAAGGTTCATACGCAAGACCTACGCTCCAGCGCTCCTTGATCGGAAAGTTAAAGTGGCAATTGTTGTCATCTTTCTTGGTCTCTTCACTGCAGGCCTCGCCCTAATCCCGGAAGTGGCACTCGGACTTGACCAACGCATTGCATTTCCGCGTGGATCATATCTGATACCCTACTTCAATGACCTCGATGCCTACTTCAACACTGGCCCACCAGTCTACTTCGTCGTCCAGGACGTCAATGTGTTAGAGCGCAAGCATCAGCGCGAGCTCTGCGGTCTTTATTCTACCTGCGACTCTTATTCCCTTGCCAACGTCCTAGAACAAGAGTCAAAAAGACCCAATGTATCTTACATGACGGGCTCGACGGCCAGCTGGATAGATGATTTCTTCGCCTGGTTGAACCCGGTCAACGAAGCATGCTGTGTCGAACACGGCGAGACTTGCTTCGAAGGCCGCGATCCACCCTGGAACATAACTCTCTACGGGATGCCCGAAGGTGAAGAATTCGCACACTACTTGACCCACTGGATCCACGCCCCTACCAATGAAGAATGCCCCTTGGGAGGCGTAGCGCCCTACAGCACCGCTCTCGTCATCGATCCCTCAACCCACCCGCCTTCAGTTCCTGCCTCCCACTTCCGCACATCTCACACCCCACTGCGCTCGCAAAAAGACTTCATAGACGCCTACGCCTCTGCCCGTCGCATCGCCAACACAGTCAGCGAATCTCAAAACATCAAAGTCTTCCCCTACTCCAAATTCTACATCTTCTTCGACCAATACGCCTCCATCATCCGCCTCACAGGCACCCTCATCGGCTCCGCCCTCGCTATCATCTTCGTCCTCTCCTCTCTCCTCCTCGGCTCCATACCCACCGGCCTCGTCGTCACCCTCACCGTCGCCATGATCGTCACTGACGTCATCGGCACCATGGCCCTCGCAGGCGTCTCTCTAAACGCCATCTCCCTCGTCAACCTAGTCATCTGCGTCGGCATCGGCGTGGAATTCTGCGCCCACGTCGCCAGGGCATTCATGTTCCCGTCTAAATCCGTCATGGAGAAAGCAAAAGGAAAATACCGAAGCCGTGACCTTCGGGCTTGGACCGCATTGGTGAATGTTGGTGGGAGTGTCTTTACTGGGATTGGAATCACGAAATTCCTGGGTGTATTTGTGCTGGCTTTCACGCGGAGCAAAATCTTTGAGATATATTATTTTAGGATTTGGTTGGCTTTGGTGATATTAGCGGCGTTGCATGCATTGGTCTTCTTGCCGGTGGCTTTAAGCTTGGTTGGTGGTGAAGGTAAGTCGAATACTATGCCTCCCTTCCCGGATAACCTTACAACAACCGAACCTAAAATACTAATTCTTCAATAATAGGTTACGCGGATCCAGAATCTGACGGCAGTCTCGAAGACGATTTAGCCGCACGACGATATAGAGCCCTCCTCCCGGAAGACGACTACGATTCCGACGACTATTGACCCTCGCCCTCGCCGTCGTCGTCCGTTCATAGGGGCAAAGACATTTTTTGGATTCAAGTATGCATAGCGAGGAAAAGAAGGGGAAGCTATTATTGTACAATATAGCGAGATCTGCAAGAAAGCATAAGCATCAATTGTAACATTGCTCACCCATCCATCCTTCTTGTGTAAACTTTCCCCTGCCGAAAATGGAAGATTTAGAACATCCGTTCTAGTGCACTTAAGGATGCCTTGGATCACTCACCCCTTTACGACGTTAAAATTTACATAAGAATGAGGCTGGTTCTCATCCATATGCTCATCCATCCATTCATTCGTTCTCTCACACACACAACCAAGCGCAACCCCTCTATTCTAATTCCCAATCCTCCTTCACGCTAGCGGTTTTATATGATAGAATTCAGTTGTTGTTTGATTGCTTATGAGAACACACGTAGATATCTTGCTATTCTACCTACCATATCGTGTTACTATCAAATGGATGCTCTTTCTTCGATAATCAACGGGAAAAGCGGAAAAGTTCAAATCTTAAATTGCCAACATCTTTTTTTACATTACAAGCAACACATTTGCATTGCCAATGTACCATTCATTTCCTTTTACATTTCTTTTCTCAGAACTGTAGCTCTCACATACGCTTGAATACCAGCAATAATGAAACCGCCACTTCTACCACCAGCGTAGGGGGTCAATCGCATCTCTGGATCTACTAGTGATCTTGGCCTTGTCTTTGACTGTAGCACCGTCATCAGGCGCGGCGCCCTGATGCGATTCCTGGTCTTTTTAGCACCAGCGGTGTCATGGACACCTTTGAGCTGCTCCAGGGGAGATTTGCGAGAACGTAAGAATATGTTGTGGAGCTGGTGCGGGTTTTGAGATGAGTTCCTGGGAGCGATGTTTTCGCTGCGAGAAGGGTAAAGGGGGAATGTAGAAGGCCAGGCTTCCTGGTGATGGGTGGAATGACTATAGTAAAAGGGGGGTATCAAGGTACCGCTCACAAGGAAGAGACGTATCACGGGGAACGGGGGCGTGGGTTCAGAGATAGCGATGTAAGTGCCAAAGCTTTGAGTTCTTCCCTCCAGGGAGATACATTTCCGTAGATATTCGTGTTCCTGGGCTGAATGAAGGGGGCGATTGGTCAATTGATTGCGCTTCTTTAAAGTTGGGCTGCTCAGGAGATATGGAACGATCATATCATCTCAGCACAAACTCGCATTCTTCCATGGTATCCCTGAGAGATGGCTGGTCCACTGCAGCCCCGTCCATAAGACCGTGAATATAGCTTTCGCCCACAAAACGATGATCTTGGCCATACTTCCGAATGATGACAGGTACAGAACATCCGTAAAGTATACACACCAGGTCTCCTATTTGTGCGTTCGTTGGTCCTAGACCTAAATAGCCTTTCTTGGTGAGGACAAGAGCTCGAGCACAAACGCTGTGTATCATGCCCGCGACGAGCGATTTCTGAGATAGATCCGGGCTAGGAGCTGCTGGGTCGTTGAGCGATTTTGGGGCCTTGGACCAGTATAATTTGTAGTCGCTGTCAGTTATTATCTTGCTGTCTGAGAGTCGGTTAGTGGCTAGTGTCCGCACGTAGGCTTCGGCCAAAGGTCCTCCAGTAATATATTGAGGACTGAACGCGTGAGACGAAAATCTGATTTTCCTGTGCAGTTTCTGTAGAATCCTGTACGACGAGTAAGTGGGCTTGCTCACTGCTTTCAGTGTTCTCAATATCATAGCCAGGCTTCTGCCAGCCCACGGTGTGGAATTGGGAGTCTCTATCAGCGACATCAGAAGTCTGTGGTATTGATCTGAGACGTCGAAAATTGATGGGCCATGTGCTGGTTGGGCTATCTTGCTTTTCAAGCCTTCAAAATGGTTCAGTATAAGGCTTTCCCATGGATGAAGATTGATAAGGAGCCGGTTCCAGACGAAAGGATATCCCATTACAATCGGTTCGCCAATGACCTCAACCACATCTACTAGTAAGCCCTTGCATGCTAGGGTTGGGGGCGATCTGATGATTCTTGCTGCCGGCGACTTGTTTCCGCAGGCATACCACGGGTTGTCGGACAAGAAATTCTGATAGGTGGGAATGAGTGGGAATGGTGCACGACCAGAAAAGTCTGATACGAAGTCCCAGCCTAAGCGTGGGGGCTTCGTCCAGTCAGGACACCAGGAAGGAAGGTCATTTCGGATACTTCCTTGACTCAAGCAAATAATGTCGAGGCTATTTTCTATTCGCACTGAATATTCGATCAGATTTATGAAGACGGTTGATGCTGAGTTGGAGTCCGAATAATTCGGCCTGAGCAACGGGTCATCGCGTTCCTTTGCGAGTCCAAGAAATGCGTAGACGAGGTCTCTTGGATCAGTGGCTGCTTGCCGATTGCCCGCAACAAGTGTCGAGATGGACGGCAGGGAGCCTTGTCTGACCCTCCTTCGAAGTGTTTCGATGTTCGAAAGGCTGCTCATGCTGCTGAATTCCTTCCTGAAAATTGGTGAACCGAGCTCAGTGGGGACTGCACCAGTCATAACTACTGTCCATATCGCATCACATACGTCAGACCATTCAAGCTCAGATTCACCGATGACGACCGTGGCCCTGGAGCTGACAGCGACTTCCTGTATTACCCAGACCCTTCCCCACCAGGCTTGCATCAGAAGGTCGCGGAACAGGAACGAGAGACCTTCTTTGGCTGACATATCAGTATCCAAGTAATTCCGTATTTTCGCCATATCCGACTGACTCGGCGTCCCCCCTCCGTCCGTACTTTCATTGACATGGATCATTTCTTTGACAGACCTCAAAAGATTCAAGGCTGACACATTCTCTGGGGTATCAATGCCTAGCCAAACGACAACTCTGCTAGCGTATCTATAAATATGGCGCATGAGAAGTACTTGGGATGACCGCTCCTCGTGGTCGCCTTGGTTGATGCATATTGCGTCAATCCATAACCTGCGAGGTCGATCCGTACGGCGGAGGTCTCCAAGGGCGAAACTGAGATTTAATCCGACAGGGAAGACCTGGCCGTTAAGTAGAATCTCTTGGGGATAGCTTTGGTCGCCCCATACGTATGACAAAGCTTCGTAGTGTAGCTTTTCGTCCAGTGAACAGATTTCCAGGTCACACTTGATCTGTTGGGATTCTTGATTCTTTGGTTGGATTGTGACAAGCCGGATTTGTGAGTTCTCTGAAGCCAAAGGTTTATAGATGTTGCTGTGCGGAGTCATGGCTCACCTGGATTTTCGCCAGTGGAAATAGTCATGTAGGTAGATAAATCTGAGAAAGTTTCATCGCTCATGATACTTGGACAACAAAGAGAAGGGTCTGCGATGTGACCCGGACCTTGCCAGTGCGGCTGACCTTCCTGGCTCTGAAGCGCCAATCTCCCCGCACAGTAGCTCTGGGGGCTGAAGTGGCTTGCTGCACGAAGATAGATCGATGGTTGTAGAGTCCGACTTGAGCCTACAGTCTCTGATATCATCCCTGGGACGAGCACAGGACGAGATCCGAAGTAGCATAATAGCGCCAGTAGAGTAACATGTTCAGACTTTGGTGAAGTTGAGACAGAAAGGCTTACTGCTAGGGAAGGTGGCATCCATCCTTCCCTCTTCCCCGGCTAAGCTAGCGCAGCCAGCTTCTTCAAATACCTAGTCTTCCAGCCATATCATAAACTATACCTCAGGTAAGAAAGGTACAAACTAACAAGTATTCATATATCATTTCGTCAAAGCGCTATGAGGTATATGTACAGAGCGAAGAAGAGGATATTACTATCAAGCCAGCAAGCCATATTATATAATTCAACCCTCCCTCTAGTCCCGGCATTAATCACATTATCGCCCCTCCGGCCTATATGGCCTGTACGTCGTCCCTGGCAACTCAGGAGGCAATTGCTGCCCTTCTTCACCTTCGCCTACCACAGGGAGCTGGGGCTCCCGTGGTGATGCTGAAACGCCCGTGAGCGGACTTGACCCCGCTGCAAGTTCCGAGCCTCTGGAGTCCCTAAATGTTGGTACAGTAGGGCTACCCTGCAACTCCGACAGCGGACGCTGCTGCCCATCTTCGCCTCTATAACTTGGTGGCGCCGTACTAGGATTTGGGGAATGTCCTACGTACGGTGAGCCTTCGAGTTCTGATTTTCCAGTATAGGGTTCGGTTTGCACGGGTGGTTTAGTCTCCTGCGCGCCGTACATGGGTGTGAGCTCGTCGACTTTGGTTGAATGATCAGTAGTGGAGGAGGCGGTGCGTCGGTTCCGGCGACGACGCCAGAGGAGGAAGAACGCAAGGGCTAGAAGGGCGAGGACGGCGACGGGAACGCCTACCGCAGGGCCTATAATGGTGCCCAAGCTCTTTGAAGTTGAGGAGCTTGCGGTGGTGCTGGAGGAAGATGTTGCTGCGGCTGCGGTGGGGGATGTAGATGTGATTAAAGTAGTTGCACCATCGTTTTCTGTGACAATGGATGTGAGGACTGAGATGGACGGGCTTGATGAGCCCTGGCTGGCTGCATTTTTGACTGAGGCACTTGGCGAAGTGGGAGAGGCTGTAGAAGGAGATGGGGACGATGACGAGGGGGTGTTGGAGGCTGGAGCGGAGCTTGAGGCTGGAGCAGAGCTTGAGGCCGCAACATTGGATGTAGATGATGGAGCGCTACCCATGCTGCCCATGCTGGTACCACCACCTGCAATAATAGGTAGTGCAGCCAACGAGAATCTGCTTGTGCTAGCCTCACAGCACGCAGTCCCACCCGACAGTTCCGGACGATTAGAATCGCAGCAATAGCTGCCGGAACTGCATTGAAGGATGGCTTCATCGCCTGCAGCGGTCTTGTCTGGAACACAATTAGTGAATTGGCCTTTGCGATGTTGAGATGGATGTGGATACACACCATAAGTGCAAATTTGCGGGCAATTGGGGGAATCCCAGGTCTGGTCGGTACATGTGTAACGTCCATAGTAGCCGGCATTAGCTAGATAGCAGAGGCCATTTGACTCGCAAGACCAATTGAGAGGACAGCAGGGACCGTCGGCACTGCTGGAGTTGCAAGGAATATCACCCGAGGAGGGATTGCCATTAGGGTAGTAACAAGTCATTGTGTTGACAGAGAGTTGACGCTGGTTACAGAAGGATTAGGTAGCTCGTGTGGGCACAGCTGTGCAGTTCAATCATGTAGCACACTCTGAGCAGAGCCAGCAGGGCAATTGGGGGCAGAAAGATTGAGGGTGGCTATGCGACATGACCCGCGCAGTCGGAAGGAGTTGGATTTGGGATGCAGGCTGAAGCAATAGGGTAGGTGTATGTAGGTAGGGTTGGTAGGGTAGGTAGATTTTCGCCCTCAATCGGGATTCCAAGTTTGAGGTGGCGCATGATGCAGGTAGCCTACTACGGTAGTCAATTGTGACACTTTTTAGTGTACTGCCATCCCATCACCCCCATCACTGGTGTGAAATATGATGTCAGTCCTATGGAGATAGAGCGACAGAGCGTTCTCCCTAGTCGTATGGGTGTAGTGTAGCGCTAGGGCAGCGTTCAGTGAAGTGACCATGACCATGAGACCACGACTACGATGGTGACTGGCAGCCCATGCCATCCATGCCAACAAGAACAGGCGGATTGGCAATTGGTGATGTTGTTTCTGATCAAGGATGGGAAAGATCCCCACTGACCAGGAAGAACGAACGGCAGCTGGGATACAGTGCTAAGCTAGAAATGGCTTGACCTTGCGGGTGTGCACACCAATACCTATCGACTTCTCTTTCAATAGTGCGCTAAATCCATGTCATCCCGAAATTGCTATTCTTCTCTCATTTCCACCTATCTGGTAGAAGTATATTACCATAACTACCTAATATTCATCCAATTCAGCTTTGCGGGATAGGTGCTTGATGATAGCTACACAGCGCACCAAAAGTGCCGGTGCAACTATTGCACAGTGGAATGATCAAACCAACACCCCATAAGCCCCTGCCTATGAAGTAAGCATGTCGTCGATCTTACCCTTAAACGGACATCCCCCGGGTCTTCCAAAAATAGTCCGCCCTCGTATCCGACGCTGATCCCGAATAGCTTACGAAGTAGTATCTATCGTGTACTCTGAATCAACCGAGTGCTGCTACTTGTCTTGCACTTAAAATCTATGTTTGGTAAGGTAGTGCTGAAAAGCGGGAAAGCTCCCCTGCGCTTACAATATCAAGCGCCCCACGATCATACCAGCGGGAGTCCCCTGGCGGCCGTTATGCTATGCTCGCAGTCTTTCAGGAGAACGGAAAGTACGAGTCTCGTTCGAGCATTTTACTACCTCTGGCTCTCTCGGATGTTTGTTTTCTCTTCTGTCGCCCCTGCTCACTGTGTCCTGCTGCGTCGGCCAGCTGATATGAGGAATATCCGAAGAGTTTGTCGAATGGATCAGTATTCGACACAAGAAGAACCGAGCATCGTGTTCCCTAATATGATCGAGCCTTCTGAGACGGCGAGGATCATGGCGACGAGAGATCAGATGGTGTGGGAAGAGAAGCGAAATCAAAATTCTTCTCGATGGTCTCTCGGGGCCAATCAACCGCTGACAGCCATTCGGATGGAAGCACTTGACAAACAGCTTCAAGTAGAAGCTTACCTCGGCCTTCTAGCCACCATGGACCATTGTTGCTATGGAGGAGAACAGCGTAGTGTCCGAGGATGGCTAATGCCATCGGCGCTCGATTCCTCAATTCCATAATGAATCTTTCTGGAACCACTACTGGCCAGATGAGAGCCAAACCAGGCTCATCTCGGATCACCTCATCAGTCTGGAAAGCTACTTTGAGTCTTTGAATGGCTCTTGCGTACGCTTCACAGAGAACAGGCCCTTCTGCTGCCTCTTCACCCTTCCTCTCTAGGCGTTCAAATGCCGCTTTGACATCTTCGGCGAGAGGTGCTAAGCTGGGTTGCCAGTTGTGTTGCGTGAACGTGGCCAAGGGACCCTGAGCGATCCATTCTTTGGCACTTGAGAGAACCGTTTTGACTCCTCGTATAACCATGAAAAACTCCAAGGTCGTGTCTAGTGGATCTGATGGTAAGCCTAAGAGTGGTGGAGCTGATGGATGTGGGAATATCAAGCTGAGGACCGAAATTATGTTGGAAAGAGCGAACAGAGCATGACAATTGATTGGCGTGATATTGTTCAGGAATGGAATAGAAGAGGTCAGTGCTAGATTCCGATGCTTCGTTGCTGACTCTTCGTATATGTGTTGCTTGCTCGGACGAATGTGCATGAGGTGTGCCGCTGAAACAGCAAGCAAGGCATGCATGAGAAAGGGGTAGGTTAGTGCCTCTCTTGGGACAGCAATCTGCCAGGTTGATTGTTTTGCTGGTATCCTCGATATTTCGAAGCACGTGACTGTGGAATAGTGGTGCATAAGTTCCAAATCTAGGAGGCTTAGTTGCGGTCTGATAGGAATTTGCAAGCTTAAAGGTGCCTCAATCGCGGCATCCTGACTTAATGGTCCTCGAAAATGGCTGGACGGAACTTCCAACGATCCCAAGTTTAGCTCGCCAGTGAGAGTAGAGGACTCACTGCTAGTCGGCCTTGGCTTTACGAGAGGTAAACCACTGGACTGCAGTTCTACAAGACTGCATTGGGTACCAGATCTGATGCATCGGCTGCAAGCAAGACGATTCTCATCACACTGTTTCCGACAGATCAGATTAATCAATATTCAGGGGGGCTTGACCTACTTTTACTCTTCGAGCCTTACATTGGGTGCAGCCATGCCGCGTTTTCTGGTGCAAGCGTCGTGAAGGCATCGTAGCTTGCCAGGAAGAAGTGGAATGTCAAAACCTCGAGTGATAACAGATGTAATTAAACGCTGCTGAGTGCTCGCTTAGGCTGCGAGAGTTCGCAATGGGTGTAAAATTAGCTAAGTCTTCTTCCATGCCGAAATTTTGCGGGCCGGAGACATGACAGTCTCCGAAGGCAGCTACATGAGAGCGAGCAAACGCATTCGGTTTGTGGCGCCTGAGACCAGTTTGGTAAGGTGTACGATAGACGCGTCACAACTTCCGAGCTGCTTCGGAAAAAGATGCTAAGCCTCACGCGTTATCTCGGATAATTGAGAGCTAGCACGAACACAGCTACTGATGCGCAAGGCCAGGCGGGAATACCCCTATCTGACCGCCCCAGGCTGTCAGCATGTCGCCTAAGAAGGCAAAACTTTACGATGCATGGCGAAGTACAGGGTCGCGGGATTATATGGAATGGAAATGCACAAATCAAGTCACGGAAGGAAGCAGGGTGCTTGGCCAAACGACAAGCGCTCTACTCGAATAGGCATGGTGTACGAGCGAGACTTGCAGACTCATTGATATGCCTTGTGGCTTCCATGAGATCTTCAAAGCTCTCAAAGCTCTCTATTCTTTCTACAATACCACCTCTCGGTATATAAAGAGTTTATCATCCCTTTCTCGACATTCGTTTACCATATTCTACGACTACGATCAATTATACGTTAGTGTTCTTCAAGCTATTCACTCCTTTATAGAACCAAAGTACGCGATTAGCACATCAACATATTCAGTGCCTTCACCGAAAATATGGCAGGAGATACTGATAGCAATTGGTTCAAATACTATCGCTATGATCCTTCAATGGCTGCTGCCATCATCTTCATCGTTCTGTTCTTTGCAACAACAGTCCTGCATTTCTATCAGCTTATTCGAACGAAGACATGGATTGTTATTCCTTTACTTGTCGGAGGCATCTGTACGCTGCTCCAATCGAGAAACAATAGTAGCAGAACAAGCTAATGTCTTTTGCGTAGTCGAGTACAACGGCTACATCGGCAGAGCAGTCTCAAGCCGGCAAACTCCTGACTGGACACTTGGCCCATACATCGTTCAAGCCGTACTTCTCTTAGTCGCACCTGCTCTCTTCGCAGCCACAATTTACATGGAACTCGGCCGAATCATCACCCTCGTTGACGGGGAACACCACTCCATCATAAAGAAGAGATGGCTCACCAAAACATTCGTTTGTGGAGACATTGTGAGCTTCTTAATGCAGTCTGGTGGTATTTTTCCCACACACAGCAATTGGAAAAGGCGCTGGGCTGACTTCATCAGGTGCTAGCATCATGGCTGGAAAGACAATGACCGCGGTACGCAATGGTCAGCACGTTGTGATTGGAGGCCTTGCACTTCAAATCATCTTCTTTGGCTTCTTCGTCGCAACGGCGACGGTCTTCAATCTCCGCATCAACAAAGTCCCCACCGCTCGCTCCGCCTCGAGTAGTGTCCCCTGGTGGAGACACATTCATGCTCTCTATTACGCTAGCGGTCTAGTCATGCTTCGCTCTATCTTCAGGGTCGTGGAATATGTGCAGGGAAATGCTGGATACATCATGTCGCATGAGGCATTCCTTTATATCTTCGACAGCATTTTAATGTTGGGTGTCATGGTTCTTCTCAACGTCGTACATCCCAGCGAGATCTATGCTCTGAGCAGAGGTGGCAAGGTGTCACGAGGTGGATTGAAGCTGTACGATATCGGCCCACAGTCTTTGGCATATAGTTGAGCTGCATTTTCCGTGAGCCGACGCGGCATAGGTTTTGCAGAAGAGGTGAGCTTGCGAAACTTTGCAACAGAGGACGCCATGTCAGAAGGGTTGACGTTCCTATGAGAAGACGCATTAGGACTTAAGCTAGTTGGGACAGGCATTGGCAATAATAGGGTGTACCCAGTGAAAACCAATACATTTCTAGCTCTACGTTAATGCCGGCAATAGATTTTTTGCGCCTATATATACATTGAGCATCTTTTGTAGTACAACAGTAGCTTTTGTACCATTTAAGGTGCCCAGCACCGCATAGCCCCGCAGGGCTGATATGGATCCCCCTAGAGACGCCCTAGAGTTGGTCGCCTAGGGAATCGAATTGGTCCCCACCGGTTGTTTTGCCCAAGCCATAAATCTCCAAAATCTGAAAGCTCTGGGGTCTGTCCATTTTCCCAAGGGACCAACCAGCTTTGAGATTCTTTTATTGTCTTTCGCGCCCCGAGATTGAACCCTTCTAGCCGCTAAAGGGAAAGCGTCCTTGCATAAGAAATACACGATCTAATCGCGTTCCTTTGAATTGCATCTTGAATTGGTTCCTACATGATCTACAATCACATATAAATACCCGTAATTAGACAACATCGGCAGCATGTTGTCTAGAAGTTCTTGCTTCAGCTACTGGGTCCGATCCCAGAGCAAATTTCCGTGTTGGCAAGTCCGTGTGAGGCATGCATCACGCATATGTCACGAAGCTCACAAACCACTAACGTGGAAATCGCGATTGTTGTGGGCTTCTGGTATGTAGCGTAGAGCCAATGCAAAAGTATGTAGACGCTAACGCCAGAGCAGTGGGCTTAGGTTCCGGCTTCAGTCTAGTGGCGTACGAGGTGTTAAGGGACTGGAATCCTGTGGATCATGCATCAAGTCTGAAGCTAGAAGCAGCTCTATTCGGGTCAACTATGCCAATAGCTGTCTTGAATCCTTCTTTCTCACCTCGCCACGACATCTCGCCAGAAAATATAGATGAAGCCCGAAAGGAATTCTTGGCTATCGTTGGCCAGTCGGGCATTGACGACGATCCAAGAAATCTACGGTCACGTTCCAGCAGCGAATGGTCTGAATTTCCAGTTGATAATTACGCTTCCCTTATTCTGTTTCCCCAAAGTACCCTGCAAGTCAGCAAGATCATGCAAGTATGTCATAAGCGGCAAATCCCAGTCACAGGCTTCTCAGGAGGCACAAGCCTTGATGGTGCGCTAGCTGCCACGCGAGGTGGTATTTGCATCGATTTTTCCCGCATGAACAAGATTCTAGAGCTCCACGAACGAGATATGGACGTCGTAGTACAGCCAGCTGTCGGCTGGGAACATTTAAACCAATATCTGGCAAGGGAGGGGCTATTTTTCCCTCCTGATCCTGGACCTGGCGCTCAGATTGGTGGCATGATTGCTACCGGCTGTTCAGGCACGAATGCCTATCGCTATGGTACTATGAAAGATTGGGTCATCTCTACAACTGTTGTTCTTGCCGATGGGACTATTGTAAAGACTCGCAATCGGCCAAGAAAGTCAACTGCTGGATATGATCTCACCCGTCTGATGGTTGGATCATCAGGAACTTTAGGTTTGGTCACTGAGGCAGTTTTGAAAGTTACAGCCAAGCCTGAGAATGAACAAGTCGCTGTCATTGCGTTCCCCAGCACGTACAAAGCCGTTAGTACAGTCATTGACGCGGTTCAGCAAGGCCTCCCTCTTGCAGCCCTGGAATTACTCGATGAATATACCATGAAATGTGTTAATGAAAGCGGCTATGCTACTAAAACATGGAAAGAGACTCCTACCCTCTTCGTGAAATTTAATGGTACTAAGCAGGCTGTAAAAGAACAGATCGATGTCATAGGAGCCCTGGCGGAGAAGCATGGCAGAGAATCATTCGAGTCCTCCAGCGATCCAGAGCAGATCGATTCGCTTTGGAGTGGACGTAAGACCGCGTTGTGGAGCTTCATTGCCCAGAAAAGATACCCAGATGATAAATTCCTAAGCTCCGATGTGGCGGTGCCTATTTCGCGACTCGCTGATATCATCGAGGAAGCTAAGGACATGGTACGCAAGGCAGGCCTATTGGGATCAACACTCGGTCATGTTGGAGATGGTAAGAGCCTACCTTTTCAGCATTGTGGTCAACAGCAATTGGCTTACAAGAATTAGGGAATTTCCATACAGGCATTCTGTACAGCGAAAAGGATAGAGTAGCTGCCGAGAAAATAATCCTAGATCTGCAAAGGCGAGCCATCGAAATGGAGGGCACAGTCACCGGGGAGCATGGAATTGGGCTGGCCTTGCGAGACGTATTAGAGGAAGAACTGGGTGAGAGTGCAACTGACATGATGCGCAAGGTAAGCTGGCCAAGTACTATGTGGCCGCCGTCTAATAGTTTTCAGATCAAATTCGCGCTCGATCCTTATTGTTTGCTCAACTGTGATAAAATCATTCGAATGGAGCCGGGCACTCACGAAGATAGCAGTGGCGAGCAAGCCAATGAGTAGCTATCTATGAAAATTTAAAATGCTGAGCTACAATAGTGAGTTCAAAGAGCACCAAACAGAAAGACTAGACACTGTGTTAATATAGCACAGCAGAAGAGGCATATATCATGGACCCCACAAGCGCCACATCTCTCTTTCGAGAACGGTCAATCTCCGTACAATAACAAGCATCGATCTTATATCTGTCATCGGGCATTTTAATCAATGCTTAGATTGCACGACAGCAAAGCTGCCGAAGTCACGACGAAGCCATAACATGGTATCGACCGCGAACGATCCTCAACTAATTCCTTTTCTTCTCCTCTACTTCCCATCCAAATGACCGTAGAGTCCGCCTTCCTGAGTATGATCCCGACCTCTTCGAGCTGTTCACTCAATGGATATACATTGGCACTCTACCAGCATTATCCGAATATGTCCCTCACCGCGTTAAAGCATGGATATTGGGAGACAAGCTTGGATGTCCGGACAATGTTTCAAAACTGTGCAATGCTCGAAGTCCTCGTGTTATACGCTATGGGCATAGTCATGTAATCTTTCAACTCTATAACTCATATGAGAAAGGTCTACTGCAAGGCCAAGACAGCCGAAATGGGCTCTTGGGTACTATCACTAGGAACTCGTTATTAGGATCTTGAGGCCCGGATTCAGCAGAGGATATTCATGGCTAATTTACGGCAAAGAAAGTATCACAATGACCATTAATCTGTATTGGGTAGAACTTGTTTAGCTATGCTCCAGGTCATCTCAACGCCAATGGAGGCTATCCCATAATGAAAATGCCTTTCCTCAATGCGAAAGGTACAGTCTGAGGATGAAGAGGTAGCCTTATAGGGTTCTGGCGCTAGTTCGGACCTAAAGTCTGTATCAAGAGGAGTTTTTCGTGGACATTAATGCGGCCTGAAGCTCAAAACCTCCATATACTGCTGCCCGTTGGTATACGGATTTGTTGGTTTGCCTTGCAGCGAAAATTCCACACTGGCTTCCATGTAATCCTGGCTGAAATCCTCGATACTTTTAGTCTCTGAGACCCATAGGAGATTTCGCTGCAGAACCGCAAACTCCCCATCTCTGGTTGTTTTCATTTCGAAGAGAAAGATGTTAAGGGCCCATTTCCGAAGCTTTGACCCTGGTGCTGATCCCTCGTAGGCTGTACGTAAGGTCGAGGTCTCAATTAAGGGTCTCTCCACTTTTGGTGAGTGGCATGCCAGCAGCTCCACCATGACATTGTCCTGGAAGATTGGGCAGCCAAGTTTGTCCCCTAGTATCCAAGCCTTCACCAAGACATCGTTGATACCTTCAACGCGTAGGATTGTGCAGATGATTTTCCCGATGTAAATCCATTGGACCCAGTGTCTGAATACTTCAGGATCATCGTCCGGCATTGTGATCGAGCTCAATTTCGCTTCGGCAAAGGATCCGTTCAGTGCCGCAGCGAAGAAGGGGGAGTAGCCGGTTAAAAGCGCTTTTGGTAGATGCCAAGTTATTGCTGCATCTTGAGAGCCCACTGTAACAGTGACGGATTTGGGGTTCTCAAGTCTATATCTGGCTTAGCAATGCGTCAGGTGTTCTGGTGAGGGTATTAACAGTTTCAAATTTCCTACATGTTTGACGCCGAAGTAGGAAGTCTTTTCTGAAGGCGAGGATGACGCTGATGGTACCATTTTTGGGTATTCCAAAGCTGTATGTGTTGAGGAATTGGGAAAGAAGAAAGTTGTTGATGAGTAAATAAATTTGAGGAGTGACAGATATTGAAAAGTGATCGGTGGTTTGCGGGCCAAGTGTTGACAGAACAGAAAGTGACAATCACAGTAACTGAAGGACCGCAAAACCCGAGCAAAACAACATCGTAGAATCAACTCATCGCGACAAACTCGCCCTTGCAAAACAACAAACAAAATCAACAAGCCACCCCTTAGACCAACAAATCATCCAGTCTGCACTACCAAACCCTCAGCAATCATCGCGCTGACCACATCGTCGCCAGTCCTATGTTGCTCACCTTCGTCTAATACACAAATGCCCATACCCTGCATCCCCCAGCCTCCAAGAACCGCTCATCCCTTTCGTTCCAGCAACAACGCACAAATACCTTACTCTCGCTAACCCATCCAACACCCAACGAGAACCTCTACCTGACCAGCGCAGCGATGAAAGGTCCACTATAACCACCAAGATCAAAATAATTATTAAGCAATGTAGCCGTCCAAAACACCTCAACCTAGCATCTACAGTCCCATCCACTAAGGTAGTCATGCATCAGCGCTGCTCGCGGTAGTCAAACTTAGCTACAGGATAAAATAAGTGATACTTGAAATAGCCGTCTCAAACACCTTAGCCTAGTATCTGTAGGCATATCCACTAAGGTAGTCATGGATCAGGGCTGCTAAATGTGGGCAAAGTGAGGGGTAAGGCTTATGGTAGGAGGGGATAGAATTGCTTTGCTAGGGAGCGATAGGGTTGTTGCGGCCACTAGATGGAGGTGGTTTGTTCTTTGCATGTACGGTAGGGTTCCAGAGCGGGATGCAACATTCTTCGTATATAAGAAGAGCAGAGTAGGAGGGTAGGAGAAGTTAGGACTTGAAGGTCTACATTGCTCATTCTGCTAAATCTAACACCCAACGCTACCCTCATCCAGTCCCTCATCTCCACCCTATCCCCAAACCTCCCCGCTACAAAAACCATCAAGGACCCACATTAAACCTCATCTTCACCCCCATAGCACTCAACTCCACATCCAAATACCTCAACACCCCAGGTACCGCCACAACCGTCGTATCCTCCCCCCCCACCCATTTCTCCCCAAACCCATCCTCCCATTCCTCGCCAATACCTACTTCTTTCCCTTCTTGAATCAGGTCGGCAAGCTTAATCGCACACCGTCTACATCTGACAACGCCTGTGCCTTTTCCTCTTTTATTACTACTCAGTCCGCTACCCCAGACAGTCGGTTGGGTGGAGAGGAAGGAGCCGCAGCCTTTACAGATCCATTCTTTTCTGTAGTCGCTGCAGCCCATCAGGCGGTCCTGGAGGAGGTATGCAGTGCCGTGCGCTAGCAGCGCATCTCTTTCCATTTCTCCGACTCTGATACCACCGCCCTTCGCTCTTCCCTTGATCGGTTGACCTGTCAATTGGGTTACGGGACCGGTTGTGCGCACTTGGAATTTGTCCTCGACCATATGTCTCAAACGCTGGTAGAAGACGACACCCTGGTAGATGTCGGCGGCGAATTCTCGGCCTGTGATACCGCTGTACATGGGTTCATTGCCATGGTAGTTGTATCCTGCGAGGCGTAGTTGCTCTCCGAAATAATCACCTGCTGTGTCTTGTTCTGTGAAGCGCCAAGGTGTGGAATCCTGGGCGAAGCCGTGCAGTGCACCAGCTTTTCCAGCGAGTGATTCGATGAACATACCGATGGTCATACGAGAGGGGAAGGCGTGTGGATTGATAATAATATCGGGTATAATACCTGATTCGCTGAAGGGCATATCGATGGCTGGCCATTTTTGGGAGCAGACCCCTTTTTGACCATGGCGAGAGGAGAACTTGTCGCCGATGATGGGAGAGCGGGGAATGCGAAATTTGATACTTAGAGATTGGCAAGGTTCAGCGCCTGACTCCGAGCCAATGAGGCGAACCTCTTCCACGTAGGCAACTTCGGCGTCTTTGTATTTGTGAAGTTGTGTAACCCCATCACGATTGGTGTACGGTGATGTCGTTTTCGCGGGGTCATAGGTCACAGTGTGGGAAGCGCACAGTGGGTCGCCTTCGCTGATCTTGGCACCAATGTGTGGAAGACCATCGGAGTCCAGCTTGCCTCGCGTAGAGGCGGATACGAAGCTGTTTGGAGCGAAGCCAAAGAGCTTGGTGATGGCTCGAGCTGACTTGTTTCGCGCTCGACTCGTTCTTTCGTTCTCATCGAGGTGAATAACCTTAGTCTTGTAGATAGTGCCATGGCCGAAACCGCGCTCATGAGCTGACTTGTTCAAAATCATAGCGTCATCCATGTCATAACCCGTATATGAGATGACAGCTACCACAGCATTCGTCCCGTTGGGGAAGTTGTCAAGGCCGTACTCATTATATAGGGGTGGACGGACAATGGGTGTTTGACCTGTCTGAAGACGGTAGGTCTTGTTGTCAGTACGATACCGAATAGATGTGCCAGTGGTCCCCATAGTTTGCTTGCTCATTTGACACTGATACATGTTACGTGGAGACTGGTTGAAGTCTGAGAAGGGTGTTTGGTTGGCGAGAATGGATAGGATATTGGTAGGGTCAAACTCGACATGAGTTGATTCACCGGATTCGATCTCGTTTTCAATGCATGCTATCGACATGAATGGCTGTTCGAAAGGCCCAACAAAGTCTTGCTTCTCAAGAGGAAGATATTTGACAGGCCGAACCATCCGAGCTGCTTGGGAAAAAATGTAGATGCCTGGATACTGACCACCCTCTGCGTTAGGTACGTAGCCGATTTCAAGTTCTGCAGGAATATCGTGGGTGCCTTCAACTTTCCAGTATCGTAAAGTGTCTCCAATAATACGAGCTTGCTTAGGCGTGCAGAAACCTACGATTCTGCCATCAATCTGTACTACGACGCTTTCGTCCAAGGAAGCAGAAGAAGATTCGGAAACGCCCAACCGGGCCAGTAGCCGCGGTAATGTAGAGATATTCAGGTTAGTTGTGGTAATTTTGCATTTGTGCGCCAAATGGTTGAGTAATCCACAAGGAGCACCATCGGGAGTGTGTACAGGACATAGGAAACCCCAACTTTCAGGTAACAGCTTGCGGACGGTTGTAGTCTTCAGTTGAGCAAAGAAACTTCCTCTGTGAACCATGCGAAAATGACTGATGAATCTGTAGAAATTGATCTTCTCAGCTACAATAGTGAAACCTGACGTCTGCTGAAGGTCAAGTCCAGTCGGGCTAACCAGGTTGCCTGTAGAAAGGAAATACTCAAGCAGACCTCCTATGTTCTCATTGGTTCGTTTCAGGATCTTTGTGGGAAATTCTTTTAAGAAATTTGGGTCTGTGAAGGAGGCCCTGTTGTTTCTTGAACACCAGTCTTGGCAAGCTCCTTGTATGGATCTTAGCCAATCATCAAGCTTCTCTTTCAGGATCATGCCGTACAGGAACCCAGGGAGCAAAATCTCTTGGCTTGAAACTGCGTCTGGATTGTCAACTGCACACGCGCCATTGACCAAGGAGTACAGTTTTCGGACCATGAACAGAAGCATTCTAAACTTGTCATTGTTTTGAGACTCAGTAACGTCAACATTACCCAAATGCACAAGAACAACTTTTCGTAGAAAATCCGACCCAGCCTCTTCATCTGATAAGTCATCAGGTACACCAAGTACAGGCTTAAACTTTTCACCCAGATATGCCCGAGTGTTGGCCTTTCCATTGAGGTTGTAGACTTTGTATGTTCGTAACAGTAGCTCAACCCGCTCCGTCATGAATGTGTTATCGGCGCCCTTGGAGCCTTTCGGACCCACGATTCCTTCGAAGATTTCTCGATCGTTCGTTTCTACTAAAGCTTTCAATATCATCATCACAGGAACCAAGTATTCGTTCTTTCGCCAAGAGAAACGAAATGTAACATTGCCATCGCTGAGATAATGAAGGACATTGGTCTGGGATGTCTGATCTGGCCTTACAGATCGAATCTGCATGCCGAATTTTGTGTAAGATGAGCCTCTATTGACGAACGACCCACGAATGATAGCCATTGGATAGTCGCGCTTTAAGACGATCAGCATCCGTATGAGTTTTTCGATGCCATTCACAATGAAGTAGCCTCCAAGCTCCTCGGATTCCTCTTTGTGCTGGACCAATTGTGCAGGTGTATCATGTTCAAGATGGCACCGATTGGACCTGAGCATGAGAGGAACCTGACCCATCTCCCTGATTGTCTCTTGCCACTCGCCTTCGTTCAAGCGATATTCGAGCCTCGCTTTTAGCTTGCCTCTGTAGCTTACATGCCTTTCCCTGCACTCCGATGGATATATATCTCGATTCTTTGTGCTGAACTTGTTGTTCGGAGGCAGTACGGCTTTGTCAAGGTAAAGCTCCCGTATCCTGACATTGACTCGATTTCTCTTTTCTCTAGGCAATCCATCTTGAAGCCTCTGCGCTTGCTGTTGTTGAGACTCCTGTTGGCCGTCCAGGAATGTCTTTGTACCGATATCTTTCAGAGCAGCTTCGAGGACTTTTGCCTCAGCAAGCAAAGCGTTGAAAGATTGGATATGAGGTTGTATAGCTTCGAGCAGTGCAGGGTAAGGTGTGTGATCTTTTGGTGGGTTCTTGAACAGCTCCTCTCGACGTAAGGTGTCGAGCTCATGAGACCACTGTGTGCTTGTTGGGAGGATAGCGGTCGGCATGGTGGGGATAGGCTATGAGTGTTTGGTAAGGTCAGTTCCCCGCACAAGATCCTCTGCCAATGTGCGCCTTGGTTGGTGGGGTCTGGTAGAAATAGTGGCTTATGCCCCCAAATTATCTACCCAATGAGTTCGGCACTGAATAATTCATGGGACCAAACACGGAGGCACAGACAGCGAAGACGTTCGGCTTTGCAAGCCAGTGAACAGGGGCATGTACTGTCCATCAGCTTGGTCCATCTGGGCAGGTCGTCGAGGGTAAATTCGAAAGGAGGATGGAGAATAACGCAAGAGGAAATTTGTTCGGTCTGTATGGCTGTCGGACGCCCGCCGAAGAAAAGTTTCAAGGATCGGCGACGCCAAGACAGGGTTTCGGCGTTAGATTGCTTTTGCTGCTGCGCTGCTGCAATGAATGAAGTTACGCATTTGCGCCTAAGCTTTGGTCACCTGCACACCAAAAAGCAAAGGCACGAAATTGAGGCCCGAGTGCAGACGAGCGCATATGAAGATCCACAACAAGCAACATTCTATAGAATTGATTGTTCGAAACATAAGGCATTGATCGTCTATGCTCTTAGTCTCCATTATAAGGTAGAAGGACGATTCTCTACTCCGACATTACTACGACAACAACGGCAAGGCCCCCGCCTCCCGCTGGCTTTTTTTTCCACCCGTCCTCAAGCTCAACCAAGGTCCTGGCCACACGAGTCAGCTGGGATAATTCGCAACGACTGGACAGCAAGACACGCAGCCAGAGAAGCCATAGCCATAGTCTCCCTAGGCTCGGGACAAATTAGAGATCCGTTACCATGGCAGGCCTCTTCAAGATCATCTATGACTGGCTGCTGCGCACCTTCTGGTACGTCTGCTCCATTATTTACCCCAACAATCACAACAGCCGCAACGCGCCTTATCCATCCCCGCACAGACCATGATGTAGAATGATTCGTTGGATACCGGCAGACCGTATTGACCCTCTCTCTTGATAAGGGCGACTGAAATGGACGTAACCATGATCGGATTGCAGAATGCCGGCAAGACGTCTCTGCTTCGAGTCCTTGCGGTAAGTCATCCAGTCCAATGATACCTTTAAATGATGCTGATGCAAATAATTCAGGGAGGAGAGTTCACAATAGAGTATGTTGATCGCTCCGCTTATGTTAGCACTAGGCTGTTCTGACAAGACCGTCATCTCTCTCTAGCTCGATCCCGACGGTAGGCTTCAATATGAAACGGGTTCAAAAGGGCCACGTGACACTCAAGTGGTATGTTGCTTGCGCTGCATAGTCTTATGAGACCGTAGCCTGACTGCCCCAGTTGGGATCTCGGCGGTCAACCAAGGTTCCGGTCGATGTGGGAGCGATATTGCCGCGGCGTCAACGCCATCGTGTAAGCACCATGCCTGGCTTGCACACTCGAGCCATATTGACATCCATACTAGGTATGTTGTGGATGCTGCCGACAAGGCTGCCATTCCCGTAGCAAAGGAGGAGCTACATGCTTTGCTTGAGAAACCGGTCTTGGATGGAATCCCGCTACTTGTCCTTGGCAACAAGTCCGACCTTCCCAACAAGATGTCAGTCGATGAGCTAATCGAAGCCTTGAATATGAAAGCTATCTCCCACCGGGAGGTCAGCTGCTATGGCATAAGCGCAAAAGAGGAGACAAATCTCGACGCTGTCCTGGAGTGGCTGATCAACAAGACGGCCCACTGATGAGTCTCTCACCGAAGGAACGACTTGCAACGACGCCGTGCATGACTGCCAATGATGTTCTAATACGACCTGTGCATTCACGACGTTGACGAAGCGATGAAAAGACGCATGCTAGCAATGGCAAGATAAACTTCAGCGCTCGGAGCAATCCAATATAACTTTCACTCATGGATGATTCTGATGTATCTGTTTCCTTTTCGACCGATTCATGGTGTATATTTCACTTCCAGACGGTAATGAGAGTTCTTGGAGTAGATTTTAGGGGTCAAGCGGGAAGGATTAGTATAGTTCACCGTGAGAGGGTGAGTCGCATGATAATGGAAGACGAAATTCTCATTTCAGTCTCCCACAATTGAACGCAAATGCGTAGTGAAAGGGTGTGGAGGTTGATGGAAGTGAAGAAGGAAACGACTCTCCATCCCATCAAAAACACGGCCAAAAAAGAACAACACATTACCCGTTAGACTAGACCACACTTAGAATAGTGCAGATCTTTGCAAGAAACCGGGCGCTAGGCGGTTTTCAGTCGATGAGCTAATCAGACCGATGACCTTGATATTTTGCACTGCCTCACGCCAAGGCAAGGTCTTGTGTGGAAGCATACGCCACCGACAGGCTTACGAGCTACAAAGGGGATCCGTGAAGATACCCAATATCTTGAAGAGACTTATTATCGTACTCGCACATATCCCTCATTAATCTCATTCAAATAGCGCACCATAGCCACCATTCCACGCGGTTCGAGACCCAAAGTCCCTAACGGCTTGCGTGACATCCACTCTACAAATTACCGTCCCCGTCTTCATTTTCCTGCACACCTTCAACATCCGCAGCAACCACGTCGGACAGTCGACATCTCTAAACTTTAGAGTTACATCTACACCATCCTCAAAATGCCTATTCTCTTCACGAGATCTATTAACAACAAGTAAGTCGTCCAGCAAGTCCCGTGCTCGGGCCCCGCTCATAAGATTCTACGCGACAATACTAATCCTATTCATCTGCAGTAATTGCAACAATAACGATGGTTATTATAACAACAATGACTGCTATTACTCGAGCCCGTGGTCTAACTGGGGTCGATGGTAAGCTTTCACCCAAGCCGAAATACTTCACCAAGAATGATACTAACAGTCAATCCAGGGTTGTCCTTGGTGCCCTCATCGTCGGCGCCTTCCTTATCTTTCTCATATTCAGCTGTATAACTGCTCGACGCCGCCGCCGTCAAGGCCAGCAACCGTGGCGAGGAACAGGCTGGGCAGCGGGCGTGCCCCCACCGGGCCACGGACCAGCGCAGTATACTGGTGCTCCACCTCAGCAATACAATGGAAACACTTCTGCCGCACCGCCTTACTCGCCTCCCGCTAACCAAGGATATTATGGGCAGGGCTATAACAGTGGCTCAAACCAGGGTTATTTTGGTGGACAGCAACAAGGTGTGGAGTTGCAGCAGCCGGAGAATGCGTATGCGCGGGGTGGAGAGGAAGTCTATTCGCCACCAGCTGGTCCTCCACCAGGAAAGAAAGCTGGTGATGGTATCATCAGATGAGATCAATGGACAGGACAGGCTATGGTTGGGGCAAAAATGGCTTCGTTGACCTAAATAGGGGTCATGGCGTCCTGGAGTGTTGAATGCTTGGTTCATAATATATGGTTGGACGTCGAACAGCGGTGATACGGTCATTCAATGGGGCGCTCGACGCTGTGTAAGGTTTTTAATCGGGTGCCTAAGCATTCTTATTCCAATATGCCTCCCATTCGCCGCTGACTTTGTCGATTTCGGTTGAACTTTCCAAATGACTTTCTGCGTGCTTAAAATACAGAATTATGCAGTCGGGGTGTCCTTTGTTCATTCGCTGGTGACTCAGGGAAATGATGGTTATTCCTTATGCGATATACCATGACAAAGTGGGACTGATTCTATAACTCTGTAAATGTCGTTACACAGTTGGCTCGCCCAGATAATCCGGGCTGCAACTATCGAATGGGGCCTCAGTGTGCTGTTAAATGATTCTATTTCCAATTGTTCGGTATTTTCATTACCCTTTGCTTTATATGAAAGCCAGAGAAAAACAGCTTCCAGGATTCCTTTAGATTTTGATATATAGCGGCTTGAAGCAGTAGCTCTCTTCCTTAATTCTAATAGTAGGCTACATCTATATCAGTCCTCATTGTAATTGGCAACTCTGTTTCCACGCCCGATGGGCATGATGGCGCCACACTGTACAGGTACCCAAGACTTACCGCCACAGTGGCAAATGTGGCTTGACCTCGGCTGCCTTAATCATTAGCTTTGTTTTCCCTGCTTGCTGAATCCAGACAAAACAACGATTTTCTTGTATAGTCGCGTTTGCTTATTATCAATCGTCTTAACTCCATTGCTCTTTAAAACACTGGGCGCGCAAGAGCTGGAGCTTACAATACCAATACTTCAGCCTGTAGCACAGTAAAACTTCTTATCAACCGCTATTTAACATTGACTTCACTCAACCAGTGCGTAGCTGGATAAAGACGACCACCATTCTTCGAATTACTACCAGACGTCATGGCTTCACCTGATGATGACCTGGAATATCTCTCGCCATCTTTCGATCCTGCATCGCTCACCATGCCCCGGCTACGCAACATTCTGATGTCACACGACATCACTTATCCATCCTCAGCTAAGAAGCCTCAGCTTGTGGACATTTTTACTCAAGAGCTGAAGCCTAAGGCTCGGAAGATACTTGCAGCTAGAGATAGGGTCAGGCGGACTAGCAAAGGTATCACGGACATGCCAAGCAGCCAGGAGGGAACAGTCAACGGGGATCATGACGATGACGCCAGTTCCATGCCACCTCCACCAGTGCCTGATACGCCAAGGCAACGAAGGTCGAGGAAAACCGCGTCCTTATCAGCAGAGCCTATTCCACAATCGCCAGCTACGAAAGCATCAGGCACTAGAAGAAGCTCAAGCAAACACGCCCGTCAGTCAGACACGGAGACAGACAAAGAGCAGGAGCACAAGCGTCCAGTAGCACGCAAGAGCCGGAAGAGCGAGGCAGTGCCAAAGGTGAAGGTCGAAGAGTCAGATGATGTACAGACTAGACCCCCAATGAGAGGGGGTGTGTTTAGCGATGACAATCCATTCCAGAGCGGCAGCTCGCCTCCAGCGCCCGGAGAACATAGGCGCAGAAGTGCAGGTATAAGCAGTGATAAGAAGAAGATTACCACTGGCAGACGCAAGACCGAAGGCGTGCCAAGTTCCACGATAAAGCAAGAAGATGGGATTGTTGTACCGTCATCGAGGACATTCGAGGTTCCTATTTCAAGATTGAATCAGCGAGAGATCAAGAACGAACCGGAAGATGAATTGGAGGCTGGGGAAGACTTCACACCTGAAGAGCAACTCGAGCTCGTTAGAGAACGTGCAGCGAATGGCGAGGTGGATATCCTTCCACCTCGGAGGAAGGGGCAGCCCAAGAGATCTACAATCCCGAGATCAGCCCCTTGGATCGTGTTTTTGGCACTGCTTGGCGGCTATGCTACATGGTGGCGCCAGGAGAAGCTGGCTGTCGGCTACTGCGGTATTGGCAGGCCATCCAACGCCATGTCCAATGTCCAGATGCCGGATTGGGCAAGCGGCCTGAAGCCAACATGCGAGCCCTGTCCTCAGCATGCAATCTGCTACCCGAACATGGACACAAAATGTGAACAGGACTTCATTTTACAGCAACATCCGTTCTCACTTGGAGGACTGATACCCTTCCCGCCAACCTGCGAGCCTGATGGCGAAAAGGTGCGAAGAGTCAAGGCTGTAGCTGATCGTGCTGTTGAGGAATTGAGGGAGAGAAAAGCTCAAGCGGAATGTGGGACATTGAAGGATGACAAGGGAAAGGATATGCCAGCCGAAATTGACGAGCAAGATTTAAAAAAAGAAGTTGCCAAGAAGCGGAGGAAGGGGATGAGCGAAGCCGAGTTTGAAGAGCTATGGCGCCCTGCTATAGGGGAGATTATGGGCCGTGAAGAGGTTGTCACCTCATCAGATGGGTAAGTTATCTTCCCACGGCCCCTCTACCTACGCCTCCGACATACCTCACCCCATCCCAAACGAAATTACCACCATCTGACCATCAATCAAACTAATCAGATACCTCATCGATCCTACAGAACCCACCTCCACCTCAGCAGCACCTCCCTCGCTCGTCTCTCCCTTACCTGTGCCATCAAACGATCCACGCGCCTCACGCTGGCGAAGCATCGACTCTCTCTTTCCTTCATAACCCTCTGCATCCTCAGCTACTTCTACATCCGCTCCACGATCCGCACCGCCCGCAGCGACACAGCTCGCATCCCCTCTCTCGTAGCCACAACTCTCGACCGCCTAGCCACCCAAGCCGCCTTACACGCCAGAGGCGACGCAGCAGAAAGCTGGATTAGCGTCGGCCAGCTACGCGACGACGTTCTCCGCGACGAATTCAGCGATAAGAGGCGGACAAGTTTGTGGAAACGCGTTAGTGCTGTAGTGGAGAAGAATGCTAATGTCAGAGCGAGCGTGAGAGAGGGACGAAGTGGTGATGTTTCCCGTGTTTGGGAATGGATTGGGAGCGTGGGATTACTGGATGAGTCGTGGTCTGATAGGAGGAGTGGTGGGGGGAAGAGAGTTAGTTTTGGGGGTGTGGTGGATAATGAGGGGACGCCGGAGGGGGGGAGAAATGGGACGCCTAGTGCGGGGAGGGAGATGATTGAGCAAAGGACATGGGATGAGGGGAGGCCGCTTTATTAGACGTTGTCACTTGCGGATCGAGATTATGATATGGGAGCTTTTTTTCTCTCTTAAAGCTTGCGTGGGCACTGTCTCAACATACAAGGCATTTTCTTTGACCTGGGAAGTGGGATAGCGAATAAAATGTATCCTGGATGAGCAGGTTTCTCTATAGCCTTTTCTAGTATGGGTAAAATAAATTTTAATGTCTTATGAAATATATTTCGATCTTATGAATATATATAAATCCTCATGCCAAATAAATGGCTTGGATGAAAAGTACACGGTTTGGCACATTGAAGTGCCCCGTCCTAATAATTATATAATCATAATTACTATATGTTATTTTATCAAAACACTAATATCATAGAAGTAAAAATTGACCCATTCGATCCGAAAATTATGTATTGACAAAAGTGGCTTCCTGATCTCTTATACCACATTCATCATCATCATCCTCATCCTCATCCACCAGAACCCAACAAAGCCCACGCCCTCCCACCAAAATCTCCTACATCTTATTCCCACTGCCCCTCCTCCATGTACCTGACTCCCCGGCCTCGCAGCACCAGCACTACCAACAATTACACTCGTACTCCTACCTCCAGACGTGATACTACTACTACTACTACTACTACTACTACTACTACTACTACTACTACTACTACTACTACTACTACTACTACTACTACTACTACTACTACTACTACTACTACTACTACTACTACTGATTCCAGCCTCGATAGAGGAGGCTGTGAGATTGAGATTGGGGGTAGATGTCGCGCTAGCGATGTTGGAAGCAGGTAGAGAAAATGTAGTATTCCCGATTACCAATTTCCCACCCGATTCTAGGAATATGGAAGTACCGTTAATAATTACACCTGGCCCGCCGGCAGTGAGGGTTGTACCATTAATAGGGAAGGCTGTAGGGTTTGGTGTGAATGTTTGGCCGGCGATGGTGTAGGCGGTTGGGGACGGGAGCTTGATGGTGCTGCCTCCAATATCTAACAATCCGGAAGTACCCAAGCTGATGAGGGTGCCGGAGATGGCAATACCAGGTCCACCAGCTGTGAGGGTTGTGCCCGCTATTGAAAAAGCCGTTGGTTCGGGGGTAAAGGTCTGGTCAGCGACCGTTAGGGCAATCGGCGATAGATTCACTGTACTGCTCCCAATGTCTAGTATTCCAGAAGCGCCCAAGCTGATGCGCGTGCCGGCGATTTTGATACCGGGGCTGCCAGGTGCAAGGGTTGTGCCGGCTATACTGAAGCCTAGAGGATTTGCGGTGAAGATTTGTCCGGCGGCGGATAGTACAGTCGTGACTGGGAATTGCTGGGTTGGTGCGGCGGCATTTGGTGCTGGTCCTGGTGCTGCTGGTGTAGCGAAGGCGTAGGTTGAGGAGCCGACGACGAGACCTCCTGGGCCGAGGGAGAAAATTGTACCGTGATCAGTTGTTCCAGGACCGTTCAAAGAGAGTGTGACGTCGTTGACAGCCACGGCGGTGCTGCCTAGAGGCGTGAACACTTCGCTGCCCGCGGTAAGGATTCCAGTTGCAGCGTTGCTGCCGGCTGTGGCCAAAGGAATGGTAGAGGTCCCAAGGATTAAAGCGCCAGATGGGGCCAGAGAGTAGCTGGTGCCACTGATTAGGGCGGCTGGGAGTCCGCGGAGAAGTGTCGTACCGGATACGACGTATGCATTCGGATTATTAGGTACTTGTGTGAGGCTTTGACCTCCTGCCAAATGCAGAACGGAGGGAGGTGGTGCCTCTCCAATGGTCGAGGTCGTAACTGTTGGTCCTGGCGGATAGGTCTGAGTCCCAACCACGGGAGAACCCTGCGGGTTGACGTATACGGAGATGCCTTCAATGTTTGCAGTAGCACCTTCACGGCCAGGACTTTGACCATTTACTTGGAGATTGCCTCCTCCTGCGTCGACAACCGGCTTACCAGCAACTACTGGTGCTGGCTGTGTGGTTATTTGCGGCAGAAAGAAGGTGCTGCTGTCGGGCGAAACATCTGCCGGAGCAGCTGAGCCATGATTATCAGAGTCTGGCAAAGACACGGCCTGATTGTTGGGGTTGTCCTGTTGTTGGCTTGTTGCGGGATGAAGACCTGAATCCGTTGTCCCAGCTGTGGCAGGGCTAGAGGCTGGTGCTAAAGATTGGTCCAGCCGAGAGAGTTGCGCAGTGCCTGTCTGAGAGGCCGCTGCTTGCTTTGCAGGTACCAAAGCTCGCGCTGTTTGTAAGGCAAGTTGTATGAATGCTGCCCCTTCGTGGTCCGACTGATTAAGGTAGGTGCCATTAGCATGTGATAGCGATGTTTGATTAAATACATGATTGCTGAACCCCGTTGTCATTACAGGCCGTGAAGCTGCTGTAGCCTCTGTTATGAATGATCTGTTTGTCCTTGAAGAGACGCCTTGAAGAGACCGATAACCGTAAGTCAAGAAACCGATGGATGCTATCACTCCATTAGATGGGAGATTTGACAGTGCATGGCTTGTGAATGAGGAAGTGCTCTGCAAGTCCCATATATTCATATTCAGCGAGCCGTTGATTGTGATAGTCTATCCCTGGGAGGAGGATATCAGCTTTGACGGATGGGAGGTTAAATTTGTGTCGGTTGCAGTCGTGTCAGAGCTAGATCGAGGGGTGGACACGTTCCATGAGTCTTGTGATCTTGGGTCTTTTGATGGAATTATAGTATTGATGCGGGTATCGGCTATGAAAGAGTAGAACATCACTAACAGACAACAAGAGCTGGTACGCGATCAAAGTGTTGGCGCATCTTTTCCAGAGGGGAAAGCAGCACGGGCCTATGTTCGACTGCGCAAAAATGAAGGAAGGATTGATCAGAAGCAAAGTGACGAATGGTCGCAGCATAATTTTACTTATGCCTCAAAATACAATGATTACGGTTAGTCGATAATCGACTGATATCAACAAAGTAGGAAACATTACATTTACTAGTAACGACAACACAACATAAAGGGAAATTTTGGATTATCAATGAATTGCGATAATTGATTCAATTGCACAGGGCTGTGCCACCATCAGCTTTCGGAGATGGCCTCAATAAACCGAATTGGGAGACTGCAGGGCCAAGGACGAACAAGTGAAACCAGGTGAAACCAGGCTTACGTAGCTTGAACAAGCCACGCTGATCTGCATATCGTACGAGAACATCTCGAATGAAGACCCGGGAGATGCATAAGGCTCTGAGAGGCGAGAACAGAAGGATATGCAGACCAGTTGAAAACGTGGCTAGATTGGTCCTTCAGCAATGGTCTATTCATGGATGCAGACTGAGAGAGAAGATATAAGTCTTGATTTGCGCTAACCATTTTAGTGATAGCCCTAGCCCTAAATAAAGATTGGGCCCCTGGGGTGCGCCTGTACTCTTAGGGGGCTATGGGGCCTGGACTTGAGCTTTTTAGCGGGCATCTTAGGCGACGGTCCCCTAATCAGTGAGCTGTACCGGGGGTAGACGCACCCTATGATTGGCCCACCAAGTGGGTGTTGTCTAGGCACCCCTTTAGGAGTGTATCAATAGGGCTGACTTCTTGGCACGCCAAGATCATCAGCGCAAATCAAGACTTATATCTTCTCTCTCCTTCCAATCTGTAAAGACCTTGGTGGAGGACTTGGGTGCTGCCAACTCATGGCGACAGGTTTGACATCGTGTCCTTATTTCCTGGCAGGATAAATGTGCGTGAGTGAGTGAGAGTATGAACAGTCCTTCATTTGTTTCATTGCAGCTATCTTGCAGGAGGCAGAGTAAAGGGATCTCAGTAATATAAATCGGCCCGCACGGAGACTACGTTAGTAAGTATACCAATTTCTTAGGGTCAGCGATCTATCTTAGGGCTTAGCCCGCAGATTCTTCCCAAAGCTGGGGAGGATTTGAAGACCTGTAGGCGAACGACACCTCTATTACCATTCGTTTCTCCTTGGGGTGACTTCTGAATGGCAGTAGACGGCAGTACTGTGTAGCGTATGTATCTTACATGTAGTTCTATAGGCAGAAGCGCCGTCGTAGAACTTTGTTCCCGCGTACAAAGGACCCGATTTTCACCGAGTAAACGTCCATCTCCCTTCACATTTGTCTCGAGGTCAACGTCATTGTTGATAGCTTTGAGGAACCCTACCAACTCATAGAAATCGACAGAGGGTCGATTAGGCCAATGAATCTCGGCTCGCTTAGGCAGGGGATGGAAAGTCAGGCTTGTGATCGGGGCGCAGTTCGATGTTCTCTGAAGCTATTCACCGCTAACATGTCGGTCTTATGCGTGAACGGAATAGTAAAATAAGCAATAGCTGCTTCACAATCTTTTCAGCTCTACTTGATCGCTCATCAAGAGATGCGATTTCGACATTAGTCTCGCATGCTGCATGATTATTGAGGCTTATGCATAAAAGCCTGCTGTATGCTACCTGCTTTGCCACAAGCAACCGGTCGGTCTCACGGTATTCCATTCCCCTATTCCAGAGCGCAACACAGGCGATGGATTCCTCTCACGCGAGGTCTCGGAACGGTAAGCTCAGCCATACGGACGTAGACAACGTCGCGGCTGTGGGACAAACCTCTGAGCCTTCGCTGCAGATCGATGTGAGCCACACTTCATAAGTGTCACCAAAACCTGTTTTATCTCTCTACTCACCCCCTAGATCTACTCTTACTTCTTTCAAGCGAGCTCTGTCTCAACGAGGTGTCTGTCTTCTGTTATAGTCCTTTTGACACCCATTCCTGAATCACTACAAAACCACAATACTTACTTACTAAGAGTAAACCAGTCGAACATCAAAATCTCTCTTAAGATGTGCGATAACTCGAAACCGCTGGCTCTAAGAGGCGGAGTGTACAGTAAGATCTTTCATTCCTTTGTCTACAGTGACGTGTCGATATTAAGGCACATTGTCTACAGTCGATGGCACCCTCAAAAGAGGGAAGTTCGGTGTTGCAGTTGATAAGTCGATGGAGTCCCTATTACGCACCGAGGACCTAGATGGCGACGACTTAATCACTGTGGACGACCACGGACCAAAGGTACTCGCTTCAACTCTTGGATCCTGGCAAGATGGCTGATCACTACTTTCTTATCCAGTGTTTCTCACCAGACACACTAGGGAAAAGCCATGTCCAGATCAAAGGTACATATTACTTGGCCAACACTCTCCAAGAGCTATTCCATGCTCAGACTAGAGGCGAGGAATATGTTGAGCTTCATTCGGATCAACTATCTGAAGGTCCAGTAAGTCGACTTGAGCGACTGATTACAAGAAGCTGGTGGAACAATCTCACCAGAACTATTGATGCTTCCGGAATTGCCAAGTCAGCCAAAGATCCTAAACCTGGCGCTGACCCTCACGATCGGCCAAGGATCTATGTGCCGCATGGGGCGCCAGAACAGCATGCTTACTATACACAGCTGGCGGCGGAAATGCCAAAATTGAATTTAGATGTACAATGGCTTCCCGAAGGTGAGATCACTGCTGAGTTCATCAGGAGTCTGAATGACAAGTCGGGCCTTCTCGCGCTTGGAATGGAGGAAGACTCGAACGAGCGACTCGGTCTCAAGGGTTATCCGTTTATTGTCCCCGGCGATCGTTTCAATGAGCTTTACAATTGGGACGCCTGCTTCTGTGCTATGGGGATGATAAAAACCCACCCCGAGATTGTCAAGGGTATCATCCGAAACTTTGTCTTCGAGATCGACCATTATGGAAAGATTCTCAATGCTAATCGCTCCTACTATCTGGGAAGATCGCAGCCACCCTTTTTGACGGATCTGGCGTTGAGGACTTACAAAGCAACTCGGGAAGAGGCCGGAGCCAAAGATCTGCTAAAGCTTGCAATCTTCGCCGCAATGAAGGAATATCATAATTATTGGATGACCGCTCCGAGATATGACGCGGTTTCGGGACTGTCTAGATATAGGCCTATTGGAGTCGGTATTTGTCCCGAGACACCCGCACATGAGTTTGCCCACGTGTTGAAACCTTACGCTGAAAAGTACAACATGACTGTCGAGGAGTTTGGCCATGCATACACATATGGGCAGATCCAAGAGCCCGACCTCGATGTTTTCTTCCTTCATGATAGAGCTTTACGAGAGAATGGTCACGATACCACAAGGCGGCTAGAAGGTGTTTGTGCAGATTTGGGGACAGTCGATCTCAATTGCCTTCTCTATAAGATCGAAACGGACATTGCGGAAGCTATCCACACTGTGTTCGATAACCACCTCGAGGTTCCAGCTGCGTTCGCCCCTGGTCAAGAAGACGGCCGGGTTGAATCATCAGCAGCATGGAGCCGCGCTGCGGAACACCGGAAGCAGCTCATCGACAAGTACATGTGGAACGAAGATAAAGGGATTTATTTTGATTTTAATACGGTGACGAAAACCCATACGGATTTCGAATATGTAACAACCCTCTGGCCTTTGTGGTGCGGTGTTGCCAGTCCTCACCAAGCCGCCATTGTCGTGGAGAAAGCACTGCCTAGATTTGAATGCGTTGGTGGTGTTTCCACGAGCACAGAGCACTCGCGAGGGCCGATTAGCGCCAAGCATCCTCAGTTCCAATGGGACTACCCATATGGTTGGGCTCCTCATCAGATCATGGCTTGGGATGGCTTGAAGAAATACGGCTATCATGACGATGCGGAACGACTGGCCTATCGCTGGCTACACATGTTGACACGGGTATTTTGTGATTACAATGGTACTATAGTGGAGAAGTACAATGTTACCACGCTGGATGGCTCACACAAGGTTCTCGCGGAATACGGAAACCAGGGATCGAGGTTCAAATATGCTCCGCAGGAAGGGTAAGTCTCTTATCCAATGTATCCTGCTGTGAATGAAAATGCTGAGCCCGAATTTCTAGATTTGGATGGACGAATGCCAGTTTTATTTGCGGCCTCTCACTTCTCAGTCCACGTGCAAGACAAGCACTCGAAGAGCTTACACCATACGAGGAATATGCAAACGGCGAGAAAGAAGGTTAACAGAGACGACCACAGGGAAAGTGGCGTTGGGTGTCCAAAAGTCGGATTTACGAAAGGATGATGATTTAGGACTGATCGAATTCGGACGCCATCTATTCCTTCACGCATGACAGAAGAAAAACCAAAATTTATGACACGTGCAGCTAGAGAGATTGAATAAAAACATGCAAGTCTGATATGGAATACAGTCATACACAAAATCCATGCTTAGCGTACACCTTGTTTCAGAGCCCACTCTTTCCCCAATGCTAAAAATGAGCGTCACCGCTTTGCACATCAATGTCATAAGCTCAATGTTTCAGCCCATCATCGCTTTCCAACCATTGCAGATTTGAGTCTCTCTTTTCATATCATAAGTCCACCAATAATCTGCCTATAGCTAGCTGCCACAACTCCCAGCACCATTCTCACCCACCACCTCACCAATTTCCAGTCCACTTCCTCTCCCTCTCCTCATCACGTAGCTTATTCTCTAATGCATCGTGCGCCGACATGCACTGTTTCCTATACTCCTCATTGTTCTTCTCACCAACTGCGGTCCCAGCCTGGTGCGATGTAGATGTGGTGGTGGTGGATGTGGGGTTCTTGCCATCCGGGGTGTTGAGTTTGGAGGAGCCGAGGATGTTGAAGGAGGGGTTGGAGGACATTGTTTGGAGGTTGTTTGAGAGTTGGGGTTTCTGGTGTAGAAGGGCGAGGGTCTTGCTGGATTGATGTGGGCAGTGGTATCGTTGCTTGCGCGGAGCTCGGTTTTGGTATTATGGTTTGCGCTTATAGAGGGAGGAGCTGATTGTAATGTTAGGTTGTATTTGACACTTGATGGTAGATCTGGAAGCCTGTTGTTTCCCCAAAATTGAACCCCGCCATGCACGGTTCAAGGATCTGGCAGATCATCGTCATCGCGCCATCCGAGTACGGCATAGTTTAATACTGTAAAGAATTTTGCTTACACCCAGATAGATTTCATGGTGTGTCTACACGTGAGCAGCCTTCAACGTTTGAATGTAGGACATGCTGAAGTCACCATGCCGCCTACTAAGGACGTCCCTTCGGCATGGCCTACAAGTTTCACTACCACGCAAACAGTATTCTGTGGCAGCAACTGTCACTACGAAGTCGAAGTCGAAGGTTCCTGCAGAATACCGCCGTGAAGATCATCTACTGCGCGAAATCTTCGACTCGCCAAATTTCTGGAGGCAATTCTCTCAAAGAGGTGAATCGGGATCGCCCAATGTTCCCCAAGGCTTGTTTCAGAATCACCACCTAACAGAACCCGGGGGCTTCTTGAGATATGCCGAACTCACCCGGACAAGAGCGCAGAAGATTGTGGAAGAGGTTCTGTCAGCTTCATCGACAGAGGAATACATAGCATTGCCCCGGCGGCTCGATCTTCTGAGCGACACACTATGCAGGATCCTCGACCCTGCAGATTTCGTACGCTCCACCCATCCACAATTACCTTATCGACAAGCTGCCACCGAGGCCTACGCCTATCTATTCGAGTACATGAACCTTCTGAATACGACACCAGGACTGAAGCAGCAGCTAGATAAGGCTATCTCAAGCCCAGAGGTTTCAAGAGCATGGAATGAAGCAGAGAAAACAGTGGCGCAGATCTTGCTAAAGGATTTTAGCCAGTCTGCTATTGATCTGCCGCAGGAGAAGAGACAGAGATTCGTGGAACTCTCAAATGAGACTAAAAGACTGGGTCATGCCTTCGTAGAGAATATGGAGCCAAGGACATCACACCTCCGATTTGACGTGGATCAATTAAAGGGCATGAATCCCCAAGTAGTCGCGAGATACTCCTCCAAACGCGGCCTGGTATTATTGCCTACTGCGGGTCCAGCACCATATATGGCCCTGGACTCCGTAAAGGACGAAAGTGTCCGGAGAGATATTTACATTCATGGCAGACAATCTTCACCAGCCCAGATTCAAACGCTAGAGACGCTCATGAAGGCCCGCGCCGAGATAGCGAGTCTTTCTGACTATAAGAGTTATGCACACATGAATCTCGAGAATAAGATGGCTGAGTCACCGGAAGCAGTAAACTCGTTCTTGACAGCGCTCTCCGCAGACAATGCCCCACATGTGAGGAAAGAAATAGACGAGATGAAAGCGTTGAAGGTGAGGGAGGGTGAGACAGGTGAGATTCATCCGTGGGACGTGATGTACTATCGAAACCGTATCAACGCTATGTCTCAATCGAATTCACGCAAACCAGACTTCATGGCCGCCTACTTTTCCCTAGGTACAGTAATGCAAGGCTTATCGCGTCTTTTCAACCGCCTTTACAAAATCCGCTTCGTCCCTCGGGAGACTACGCCTAGAGAGGTATGGGATGAAAAAGTCCGTCGTCTCGATGTATACCATGAAACTGAGGGTCACGTGGCGGTCCTTTATTGTGACCTCTTTGGTCGTGCAGGCAAAACCCCAAATCCGACGCACTTTACACTTCGCTGCTCTCGACTCATCTCTTCAGCGGATCCGGTCGAGGAAGATAATGATGGTATGGCGGTATCTAGTCCTACTGGCAGCAGGGATCGTTTTCAACTTCCAGTTATTGCCTTAGTCTGTGACTTTCCCCACCCTAAGAACGATACCACTCCTACACTCCTCGGTTTCCAGGATGTACGGACACTCTTCCATGAAATGGGTCACGCTATCCACTCAATCTTGGGCCGCACACCATTACAGGTCGTCTCTGGCACTCGCTGTCCCACCGATTTTGCAGAATTGCCTTCCGTACTCATGGAGTCTTTCGCTGCAGATCCATCAGTGCTAGCACTCTTCGCACGTCATTGGGAAACCGACGCCCCTCTTCCTTACGAAATGGTAGAAAATTTCCTTCAGACCCAGCGGCGCGGCCAGGGTTTCCAGACGGAGACACAAATCCTATTCAGCCTCCTCGATCAAGCTTATCATTCCTCCCTACCTCTAACAATGGAAGGCGGTTTCGATAGCACAAAAGTGTTCTTTAACGTCTACGATAAGTACGGCAGCGTGAGAGAGCCGCGAGATACCACTGCGCAGGGTTTCTTTGGACATCTTGTCGAGTATGGCGGCACATATTACAGCTACTTGTTCGATAGGGCTATTGCGGGAAAGCTCTGGAGAGAAGTTTTCCGCGGTGGTAGGGATGGGGGAGGCATTGACAGAGAAGCGGGCGAGAGGTATAAGGAGGAGGTCTTGAAGTGGGGAGGTAGTAGGAGTGGATGGGCTTGTGTTAGTGGAGTGCTGAAAGATGAGAGGTTGAAGGAGGGGGGCAAAGAGGCTATGGAAGAGGTGGGGAGATGGGGTGTTCATGATTGAATGTATAGAAATATAGATATCTAAAACAAAGTTCAAAGTCTTTATCAGGTACGATTATGTCTTACTTGCCCTCCATCACCTGTGTCCTTAGGATGGCAGTATCGTTGAAGACCTACGCGATTTGAATAGGGTAAGAGCATTAACTTCGCTCTTTTTGCTCGCGTCTACAAGGTGCTATTTGATGATTATCAAGGTAAGACGGACAACGCGACGATTTAGCTAGCTAAAACACTCCGTCCATCATATCGGATTCAGATCATTCATACATCCAGAGACCAGCCTATGCATATATCCGAAAAAAGGTAAACATCTCTTGAGCATGATCTCAGACCCTACATGGAGCACTCAAGATTAAAGAGCTAGCTACAGTGCCACGATTCGTAGAAATGATCTTTCAGAACCAGGACGTGAATAGGTCTCGTGAAGAAATTCTCTAATCTAAAAAAAAAAAAAAAAAAAAAAAAAAGAATACAGAAAGAAAGATGGTAGCGACATCTAGCTGCTCGTAACTACGATACAGGTATCGGTCCTACAAGGCATATCCACACTCTTTCACCAAAATCATCCTCTAATTACCCCTTCGCACACATCCTTATCCGGTTTCGCAATCTTTCAGCACCACGATCATACATGCACCATGATCGGACCTCCACACCATACATAGTCCCAATGAACCGTTTTGAAATTCTACAATATTAACACTCCGAAGGGGAATCCAGACAACCTCTCATTTCCACCACCATCGACGATACTTCTTAGTCATGAGTCTCAAAGAGGTGTCAGGGCACATCCACCCCCATCTGTCCAGTATCAAAGACCACGGGGGAACGCAAGATAACTCATACAACAACAATATCCAACGGCAGCTTATAGTATATATCGTAATCAAATTCATGGCTCCACCACACAAAGAACGCCTTGATAAGAGCAATCACACCATCCGGAGTCAGAGCCTCACTGACCTCCTTCCCCGTAGCAGGAACGTCAACGTGCCGACTCCAAAACGTCGTACAATCCATCTCCGGCTGGCTTTTGTCCCAAAGACTCTCAGCAATGGCAGAGATAATTCGACAGACATCACCACTGCAACGGCCGTCGCCCCTAATAGCCGATTCAGCCTGTTGAGCCATGGATTGTGCAATGAACTCCTTATCTTTCCAGCCACTTTTGTGAAGAGCGTTTAGGTGGGTCTGGACCACTTTTCCCAATTCTTCGGCGAGGACTTCACGGTAAGCCATCATGTACGGATAAGCGTAAGCGATGAGGATGTCCTTCATGCCTCTATGAATGGACCATGCAAGTGTGGACCAGGGGAGGTGGTCGAGGCAATCTGCAATTGCCGTAGCTTCTGCTTGTCTCAGATATACTGTCGAGGACTGGTCTTCGATCAGGGAAGGAACGGTTAACACGCGGACGTGCTGTGGCGGAACGGTCTCATCCTCGAGTCGTTCCCGGACGAAGAAATCAACCTCATGGGCCTCACCACCTAGCTTATTGTATAAGTCGGCAGCGCTACGTTGTGCACCAAATCGCTTAGGAAGCAGGGTCAACATATATGGTCCAGGTTTCTTCCGCCCAGAGAACGCTACACGGTTTGATCCGTCTTCCCTCAAACCCCGGTCGATTATTCCAACGGCCATCTGTACACACATTCGCGGTCTGCGGGAGAAGCAGAGGGGAAACGGATCTTTGCCATTCATGAAGGTCTCGTGTGGTTCGAAGTGGAGCGTTGGTCGCTCCCCGAGGGGCCATTCAAATCGATCTGATCATTCGGTTAACACGCTCTCGAAGCAGAAGCTTGGTACTAGACTTACAGAATCCGTTATAGCTTGCCCATCCCAGACGCAGTCCAGATGATCCGTCGTGGCGGTACTCTTCTCTTCCTTGTGAAAGCAAGACAAAAACGATCAACGTCATTCGAGATATTTTTGCGCAGGCTACGTCTTTGTAATAGATTAGTGGTACCGTAGGTAAGACATGATGCCACTGTTGGTGCTGAGAGGTCTTCTGAGGTGGCCTGGGAGGCGGCTGGTGTAGTTTATCTAGCATTTGCATAGATGACAAGACCTTCTCCTCGTTGAGGCTCGTCTCCTCCGATTCTATCTGGTTGCGCAGCTGGGCAGAATGTGGATGGAATACTGCTAGCATGACAGTCCATGACGGAACCCCAACACGGCATATGGGTCTCCTGCTCAAATGTAGGGTCTCCAAATCTAAGCTTCTATGGAGGTCCGCACGGATTACTGGACCCTCAGGCGGTGGTTTTGCGAGATCGTACCAAGCTGTCCGTCGCTGGCGTTGACCCCAGGAGCCCAAATGCTCTTCCCCGCGAGCGTTGGAAAACGGGTCGAGTTGATTTCTGATAGTGTTCACTTGCACGAGCACAGAGCTCAGGCCAATTGTTGTGACCACGGCTGATACCCAGGCAGCCGCTAAGTTTGCAGCATCGCTAGCAGACATTACCAAACACGCTTCAACAACAATACGCAAGAAACAGCAATTGAAAAACTTCTAAAGAAATTTGGATATGACAACGGTATAATTCATTCATTGTGGATATTTCCGGCGTCCTGCGCAATTAGTATGCGCCAGGCAGCGAGCTGATTTCATGTCAATGTCTGCTCATATCACATCAGGTGACGCTTAATCGCTGGCTAAAACTTCTAGCACAACAAGTAGTAGAATGTAAATCACGCGGTTCTTATTAGTTTCATGATTTGTCCATTCATTGGTATGTCGTCGAGTCATCGCACAATGCCTTGTGTTCGCCTTGTTGTCGTCGCAAGCCTGCACAGCCTCTTTTAGCTCATCTGTCAAAATGCGGCATTGCGTCAGGAGGCTCCTCCGCCCTTGCATGGTGGAAATTGATATCCCCTACAGAATTGATTGAGCGTTGATTAAGGCTGTGACTCTCATGTCTTTGCTGTGCTGAATTGCTGATCGCTAAAGTAGGGAGTACCTCACCGTTGAAAGTCGGATTGGTGCACAAATAGCGCCAGTTTTGATATTCTCATAGTACGGAACACAACTCACTAATCTCGAAGAATTGCCTGTTATCATCCACCCTCTAGATCCTAAGCCATCTGATCGAAACAACAATAGACCTGGTGCTACATTCATCTTTCAAGAAGACGATTTGTCGTGGCCTGATGTTACCAGGTGGCGCTCGCTTAAGCCGCATTAGAATTGTGGCTAGCGCGCACGTGACCGTGAAGGTGCAAAGGACGCGTTTGTTGACCAACCTCGATTGGATGCATCAACGCGATGAATCCATCGCTTTGAAATCATCAAGTGAACGTATTCTACATGCTGTCCTTACGAACAATTTGTTCGTTACAACGACTAGGTCAATTATCTCTGGGTTCAAGCGTACAAAAGCTGCGCTAGTGTTGTATGAAACTCTACCCCGCCATAGCCTGATGAATGCCCAACCTCCTTTGAAGTGTATACAACTAGAAATGCTCTCTTTGCCAGAATCCGAGAATCAGTAAGAAGGTAATGACGCTGCAGTTGTAAGATCATTCATTCCTTGGTCCAATTGATGATTGGTCTTCCTGATTAAGTCTCCTCACCCATTTGTGTACCGGTGGTCTGGTGCAGCATTAAAAGCTGGCACGCTGGCACTATTGATGGCGTTCAAGGGCAATCTATCACCCTTTAGAGACTTGACCAGTCCTTTATCACAACTCAGGTTGTTGGCAAACGCTTTCTCAGCTAGCTATCAATACGGAGGTACACCTCAGCCGTTTACATTTGTGTTGTATTCACTGCCTACTGCCGCGCTTATTCAAATATACGACGGAGGCCTCACAACAATTATAAGCAACCTTCTTAGCACGACTACAATCAGCTTCACATCTCGTCCACCAATATACCACCCCATCAACCCACCATGGCCATCCGACTGAACATCCGTAGACGCCTCCACCGCATCCTCTGCAGGATTCCCTACTACTGCGAGTACGTCTCCAATCGCAGTCTCAAAAAACGTCAAAAAGCTTTGCCCAAGCCTCTCGCCCCTCGCATGAAGCATCAAAACCTCTCCAGCATCGCCATCGACCCAATCACAAACGCGAACTGCTTATTCCTTACGATGCTCCCCCTCGAAATCCGCCTACAAATCTACACAGAGGTATTCAGTTACCCCAAGTTTGACAGATGGGTTACCCTATTCGGGAAGGGCTATCGCCTCACTGCCTCCTGCTGCTGCCACCCAGTACGTCAGCCAATCTGATATTCTACCACCATCCTTACTTACTAACCTCCAAATAGGACATTTTCCACCAACCTTTCCTCCACCTCTGCCTCCTCTCGCTCCCCAAAACCTGCCGCCAAATCTACATCGAATCCCTCCCCTTCCTTTACGCTCACCAACCCCTCTGCTTTGTCGAGCTGTCCAATGTCGTATCTTTCACTCGCACCATCCTCCCCACGCGCCTCTCTCTAATCCGTTACTTGTGTCTACATCTCGACTTCTGCTACCTCAGTGTCCTCTCCCGGGACCCTCTTACCAATCTCACCCTAGACGAAACATGGGACCTCATTGCAACACAGATGACGGGACTTAGAGAATTGGATGTGTGGGTGGTTCTGCGTAACCATGAGTTCGGTTGGGAGGACGATATGGTGGAGCGTGAGAAGAAGGTGTTGGGCGGGTTAGCAAAGTGTAGAGGATTGCGGGCGTTCAATGCTATGATTGAGCACTGGAGCCTGCTTGGTCCGGCTGATGGGGTGGATGAGAGAGAGGGTGCGAGGAGGTGGAGGGAGGAGTTGGCGAGGAAGATGACGAGGCCAAGATCGGATGTCGGAGAGATTGAGGACAAGACTTTTGCGGTTGATTTGGGGTATGAGGCTAATGAAGGGAGCATTCTGGGAGCCCATAGCCATTACTAATAAAGGGAAGCGTGAACAGAGGCGTTAGGCGTGCCAGGATGGGTTTTAACGATGACCAAGCGTTGTTATTTCATGTTTATATGCCCAAGGATCTTGTGATGGTGAAAGAAGGATCTGCTTTAAGAGCAATACACTCCCAATAGATGGTCATTAGCAACGACACGAGCGTCTGTCAACTTAATGTGGAAAGAAAGATTCATTTCAAGAGCAACACACTCCCAATACTCCAAAATCAATAGCCATTAAACAGATTGATTGCCTTACTATGAAAACCGCGATAACTCCTCAAGGAACCCCTTTTTGTTCTTTGTGTTGTATTCCACCCCTGGAATCTTCCATCCATGAATGGCAAAGACTTCCATAATATCCTTCCATACATCTCGTCGCTAGGTAGTTTTAACGACCAACAGCGCCTTCCATCCATCATCACCCCATTTTTATCTAACCTGAGCTTTATTTAAGAAGTACCTCTCACTAATAAGAAATCGACGATAGGAAGAAATAGCATCGCGATTCTACTTAGGTAGATAATAGGCGGCGATAAAGGGTTTTGTAATGCTGGGATGGTTAGGGATATGTAAAGGGATCTTATATATCTATGGGAATTTCTTCGATCTATAGATGGTAGGCGCCATTGGTCGTTAAAACTAGCGAAGAGATAGACATATGGAAGGATAGTACGCAAGTCCCTACCATACATGGATAGAAGATTACATGGGTGCAATGCAACATTTGCAGCAATGGCATTGATTATATCACAATCAGCATGAAAGGCACGCATCAATAACATAACCCGTCCTCATAACTTGTAACACATAACATCTAGAATTTCATTCGTTCACGCTATCCAAGCTACCAACGTATTGACTCTATGCTCCCATCCATCTCGTGGAGAATATGTGCAAAGCCTGCCCACCCGTTGCGTGTTGCGGGCGCAAAAAAAAGCCTCCACCCATAGCAGACCAGCAGACCAGCCCAGACGCCTGTCTCTCTCATAGGGTATATGGAACAAAGCAAAGCAAAGCAGCCGCTCTACCTCCAACTACCAAATATGAAAAGGTGCTCATCAAAGAGCCCACCCAGGACGTTCGTTCGTTGCAAAACGCATGCAGTAAGAGATAGAAAACATAATCAACAAGGAAGATAAGAATATGATACAGCCAGTTGCGCCCCAGGTCCCCCATGTTTGCTCTTCGCTATGCAAGGAATTAGTACCGTGGTCTGTCTGCTCGACTGAGCACTCCATCAATCGATCTCTACGACATCATCTTCCGCTTTCCGTTTCAGCGTGTTCGACTCTTCAGGTGTATGCTTGGAGGAGCGGAATACTTCATCCAACTTAGCGACGAGGTTCTCGACCCCGTGTAGGTGTGCGATCATTCCCCCATTGCATCCCCACCAATCCTCTCCCTTGCCCCTCATAACAGCTTTCAAACCCTCATCGAACGCATCACCCCCAGTCTCTGGTTTCTTGAGGCTAGCGTCCGAAATAAACCACATGGGATCGTCGCGCCGATACTGAAGACGGATGTCATAACTCACTTTGGGGAATGGATCCGAGTAGCGGATTTGGTACCATTGTTCTGAGCGGACGAGGACTTCGACGCCGCCGGTTTCGATGGCAGAGAGGGCGTTTAAGATGGGAATGGTCATGCGCATGGTCCCTATCACGGCTGAGAGGTCTTGCGAACGGAGTAAGGTGGTTAGGTGGTCGATGATCCGGAGGTGGGGATTGGGTGAGTGGAGAGACATGTGCTTAGGATCGTCGAGGGCGAAGTGGACGGTTGCTTTGAGTGTCCGAGGATGTTTGGAGTAGGAGAAGTTGATGTGGGCGAGAGAGACGGCGTTGAATTTTATCTTGTGGGATTTGATGGTGGAGACGAAGTCGAGAAGGAGGCCGATCGCCGATAGACGGCTGAGAAGGTAGTCAATTGTAGTCTCGCCTACTTTGGTAACAATGTGGAATATAAGAGTCTCGGACGTAGTACGGAAGGCTATAGAGGGAATGGCAGAGATTACGTCTTTAATATTGGATATGGATTTCGACATCCGGACGTGTACAACCTGGACTGCGGAGGTGTTAGAATGATCGAGGCCACGGTACTCAAGCTTAACGATCTCATGGGCCCATGGAATCGTAACATCCTCGGCTGAGCGTAGGACAGACGGAGCGCGATGAGTAGGAAAGCGCATAAACATCGTTGCTGTTGGCGATAGACTCTTCGTACTTTTAGGCGTACCCAGTCGAATCTTGTGTGTAATGTTGATAGCTCCGAGCCGACGAGAATCGATATTCTGAGATATCATACCGGCAGCAGTTCGCTCGACTTCGCCCATCGCTGAAGAGGAAGGTTCCATAATAAGCGAGGTTTGGCCGGCTAGGACTATCTTATAAGCTGCCTTTAGTGATCTTCGAGTTGTTGGAGGTATGGTCGCCTGCCGCGAGGCTACCTCGTCGTCTGCAAGCTCTACAACCCACCAAGAATCTCCTTCGAGACTTGTAGTGAAAGCTAGAAGCCAACTTGAATTCCACAGCGGTCTTTTGAAAAACAGTGGCCTTTGAACGCCTTTCGAGAATAGTTGTTGAATAATTTCCTGCCCCAGGTTCAGATATCGTACGGGCTCCCAGCCCATTAAGCGAGCATTGGTGTTCACTTCCTCCTGAGTCACTGAAGAACGAAGATGCGAAAGACGGGACGACCCGTCCGTTGCAGGTGAGACTAGCCGATTCAACTCAATCTCTACACTACCATTCAGTCGCGAAGCTGGCAAAACGGCAAACCTGCCAGATATAGGTTCCTGTACGACTTTGATAGCCTTCGAAGTCGTGAGTTGTACGAGTAGAGATGCATCCATTGGCTCTGTCGTTGCTGAATCAGTCCTTAGCCTCAGATAAGCCCCTGAATATAAAGGTGCCTCGCTTAGCTTGGCGGCCATATTCTTGAAATGGTAATTCGTGTGCAACGCAATGATTTGCTTGAGAATGTCTGAAAGCGACAGCTCACCCAGTTTGAGGTTCACTTTTACATCGTCGACCTCCTTGCCGTTGCGGAACCATCGCAGAGCGATATTGGGGATCCTTTGAGTGCCCAAAGAGGACGCCACGCGGATTTCTTTACCACGATTGAGACCAATCTCAATCCAATTCTTTCCTCCCGGTCTATTAAGCCAGTACTGGACGACCACTGATCGATGCACTGCTTCTACAAGCAGACTGTCCGACCAATAGCCTCTTGCCATTTCGAAAGCTTGACTCTTTAAGACAGCAAGCTTGTGTGTGAGTACAAAGTTATGCAGGAAATCAAATAGACCCTGTAAACCCTCGCGCCCAAGGATGTCGTTGGCTCTACCTTCAATTTCATTCCGCAGCCTCCCGGCTGGCAGATCCCTAGGTGTTGGCGAGAAGATGAACCGGAAGTCTATAAAGTAAAGCTGCGAAGATGGCTCTTCTTGCGCTATTGAGAGATCGACCTCGAATTCTTCGGGTATTCGGAACGTAGCTCGACCATTAGCGATTGTAAAATCTCTAAAGACCGGTGGTATGTTTTCATATATGTTAAGACGAATGGACAGGAGTGTATTGATTTTGCGAAGGACGTTGAGGAGCTGATGAGGCGAAAGGTTCTCATGAGGTAGATAGCCGAGATCGGGTAACCATGATGCCTTGCCCAGAGAAAGCACTTCCAAAGCAGTCTTTATATCCGGATTGGGGTCTCTAAGTGGTACAAGTACCCTCTTGAGCTCCCCAATCCACGACACGCAATTCTTGTATTCCCCAATACGTGTACCCGCCCAGACATTCAGGTCTATGACTTTGCTTATTGCATCTGCTTGTCGAGCCCACCGTGACAGTATCAGAATCTTGATAAATTGTGCTCGTTTGTCATTGGCAAAATTGAGTATGCGCAGTTTTTTCTGGATATTCCCGTCCGTGCTGGCATTGCCATTGAGTTGGTTATTCACGTGGTTGAGGGTCCCGTTCTGACCTGACTGGGAGACAGGTATCTCCGCCATATCATTGATAGTGTCGGTAAGGCCATTGAATGTCTCCTGAACGAGCCTTGATATGAGGGTAGAAAAGGGCACGTAACCCTCCGTAATATGCTGTATCTCAGGAGGAAGTTGGCCCATAAGATTCTCGATCGCGGTTGAAGTCTGATGCTGGAGTTCTGGCGGGGTTGTAGGGATTCCGTTGGCGTAGGTCCCATTTATGGGGAGGTGAGTGCCGTTTGTCTGCGTATTCCCATTCGCATAGTCCTCCATCTTGATCCCTTCCATATTACCACTAGTCAGGGCCTCGTTCTTAATACCAACTGTCGTTTTGATCCCTCCAGCGCCTTTGTTGGAGGGAAGGTCCGACCTTGGTATAATGCCCGGCATGTTTTGCGACCCACCAAACACACTACGGTCTATGTCGCCCTTGCCCTCAGCGACGGCTCCATCCACAGCACTCCCCTGCCCCTCCAACTTTTCCCTTCCCACGCGCTTTATCGACTCTATTTTGCCCTACCAATCACCATGCGAGGTCGGATTCTGCGAGAGAGATGGGCTCCCAAGGATTCCAAAGGGACAAGTGAGTGCTATCGACCAAGTGCGGCTCTTATGTGTCGATGCGACAACATCGAATTAGACGGCGCCGAACAGTAGCTGGGGTGGCAGGAGCAATGGGTAGAGTGTATTGATGGTGAGTTGTGGGGTGACGAGGGTCTGGGCTTAGCGCGCCAGCGAAGAATCGCCCGTTGCCTCACTTTACGGAGCAGGCCCCTTTGCGCAGCATGTAGTACTGTGGTAATGGTTTCCAGAGAGCGAGGGCTGATGTGAGTGATCGATATGAAGATTCTCGAAGAGACCGAGGTGAGGGTTGGTTGGTGGATGTTTGTTTCAGTCTGATGCGGAATGAGGCAGTTCTGAGTCGGTATTCTATCCTTAATCCTTTAGCGCGGGCGTTGGATGCGCTGCCAACGAGTCAGGACTCAGGAACGAAACAACAAACGAAAGCTCAATGGAAATGACTTTAATATTCTGTTTGCATCAAGGGTACCATACGCCGTATGAAATCACGAGTGCGAGAGTGAACGCATGACCATGGCTTTATTGTCTACAATACTCCGTACTCTAGGGGAGGTACCCCATCTACTGCTTGTATCCTTTACGGGGGCGTGGGGTTTTCATGGCTTGAAAGTGGCTGAACAAAGGCTTTCTGTTGCCTTGTAACGGGTACAGTACAGTACAATAAGACGTCCAACCCCGCTCCAACTGTATGCAGTCGCGGGATCAGGTATTCTGGCTTTATGGATGGTCACCATCCCCAATGCTGTTGGTTATCTATAACTACTTCTAAGCGGCACCAAAATGGAAACTCTCGGGCCTTAGATTAGGTCCTTAATGTGACAGACCACTACGGCAGCAGGGTAGATAACCATATGACCTGGCCGAACCCCTCTCACGTATCATATATCATCTTCTCGCCGTGAGTAGCTCCAGTCACTCCTTTCTTCGTTCGTCAACCTGCCGTTTGTCGATTGGATACGATGTAGGATGATGGAGGAGGAGCAATGGAGAAAGGTCGACTTGTGTTAGGCTTCCCGGGGAATCAACCCGATTGATGGAGAGGGAGCCCCCCCCTACAGCCCCTAGAACTACCGCCGCGACAACGTGCGAGGGATCGCCCAAGCTCCCAAGCTGCTGATCATACCTTGTTGTATCTTACTACCACCTGTCATCATGGTTCGTCAGGCATCTTCTTCATTCCTGCCTCTGCCTCTGCCTGCCCCTGTTATCTTCCCTCCCTCTGCTTCATGCTCATTTTCAGGTTCCTCGCAATGAGCCGCCTCAGCCGCCCGACTATCAAACAGAGTCACCACAACACGCCAAGTCCTCACTCTTCTCACCCACTCCTTCCTCCCTTGCCGATGACGAACATTCCATAAGCTCCCTCTCTAGCCAGCAGAGTATGGAGCGCTTCCCAGATCTCGAACCTGCTCTAGATGAGCCGCAGTACCCTGGTGAGGATACGCGCTTAACGAGCCAAAAAGAGTTGTCGGGCTGGTATAGCTATGGATGGGCTGCAGAGGTACATTACTTCATCTCCTCTGCTGCACCGCACACCCCTGATCATGGATTGCTAGGTCTTTGTCATTTGCGGAATTGGATCCTTCATTCCGATCACCCTGGAACAGCTTGCCCGCGAGCGAGGTGTCCTCTTGCACGACAGAACTAAACCCTGTTCGGCGTCTTTCCAAACCGCAGCACCACATACCAATTCGTCGCTACCGAACCATGTTATACGATCGTTATCAATTGAAGCCGAGTCAGCGCAGTGTATCATAAATTTTCTGGGTGCCGAAATCAACACTGCAAGCTTCGCCATGTACACGTTCTCAATCAGTGTGCTCGTACAGGCTCTCATAATCATTTCCATGAGTGGAGCTGCGGATCATGGAATCTACAGGAAGAGTTTCCTCCTCTCATTTGCTTTTACTGGTTCCGTCGCAACAATGCTGTTTCTCGCCGTGGTGCCACAGATCTACGCGTTTGGTGCATTGCTCGCAATCATTGCCAATACTTGTTTTGGCGCTTCCTTTGTACTCCTCAACTCCTTCCTTCCCGTCCTTGTTCGCCGTCACCCATCAATTCAAGCAATGGCCTCCAAATCCGATGGGCATCCGAGATGTGATGAGCAACCTGATAGCGATGAGACAGGCACAGAAGATGACGACCGAGAGCTTGAGAGCTCTGCAGACGCTTTGTTACAATCTGCGGACTCTCGCCGGCTGCCTCCAGCATCAAGAACGAACGCTTCTGCCTCTCCTGCATTGCAATTATCGACTAGGATCTCGTCGTACGGCATAGGCATTGGGTATATAGCGGCCGTCATCGTTCAAACTTTAGGAATCCTGGTTGTGCTATTGGCTGGCCGTCTTACCACGTCCTCGACCCTGATCCTTCGTGTCGTGCTCTTTTTCGTGGGACTATGGTGGTTCGTTTTTACTATTCCCGCAGCACTGTGGCTTCGGCCCCGTCCAGGTCCCCCTCTGCCCTTTTCGAATAAGAATAAGCATACCCGAAGCTGGGCAGGCTACATCGCCTATGCATGGCGGTCGCTTTTTAAGACTATTATGCGAGCCCGCCACCTCAAGGACGTTGTCTTATTCCTCGTTGCATGGTTCCTCCTAAGTGACAGTATTGCTACGGTCAGCGGCACTGCAGTATTATTCGCCAAAACAGAATTGCAAATGAAGCCCGCCGCTCTTGCATTGATTAGTCTTATTGGTACTCTGACTGGCGTAGTTGGGGCTTTCAGCTGGAGCAAGCTTTCCCGGTGGCTGGACATCCGTCCTTCTCAGACCATCATCGCATGTATCTGCCTGTTTGAAGTTATTCCTGTTTATGGTCTTTTAGGTTATATACCTGCCATACAACGCCTTGGATTTCTTGGCCTGCAGCAACCCTGGGAAATGTATCCGCTTGGCGCTGTATATGGCTTTGTACTGGGAGGCTTGTCCTCGTATTGCCGCAGTCTGTTTGGAGAGCTCATTCCTCCAGGATCGGAAGCAGCATTCTACGCTCTGTATGCCATAACTGACAAAGGGTCAAGCGTGTTTGGGCCGGCCATCGTAGGCGCGATTACTGACCGATATGGGGAGATTAGACCAGCTTTTGTCTTCCTGGCGGTCTTGATCTTCGTACCTCTGCCGCTCATGCTGCTTGTGGATGTGGACCGAGGAAAAAGAGAGGGTATGGAGATGGCAAGAGAGCTAGAAGGTCAGCAGGATTCAGAAACGCCTCCTCCAAATGGTGACGGCACTATTCGTCTGATCGACGAAGAAGACGACACTAGGCGGTGAGGTCGCTCATGATCGATAGATTCTGTATATATCAAAGGATCGCTTTTTGGATTTAGCGATGGCGTTGGCACGGCAGTGTTGATTAATCATAGGTTTTAGGTTACAGTATTATCAATAAACGATAGCAATTAAGGCCTTCGCAATGCTGCAGATTTCCATACCTGGACTCGCCACGGCTTTCTTGTCTACTTTCGTAATTAATCGCATCTCTTTGATGGCGTCGGTAGAATGGTGTACTTCTAGCGGTTTCGATGGTTTCTTTGGGCTCGCGTGACCATTCGCCTAGTCGCGCCTTAGCGCCGGAAGCAAAGTCGGGGATTTTCCCATCCTTATCTAATCTCAAGGCTGCGTTACGATCATTGCTGTGCCATCTATCTTTGCTTGGTCCACATTCTTCCCTTCTCACACGTCAGGCTACTCCGAACGTTCTGTCAAAACCCCAGAAGTATGAGTCGCGGAGGTAAATTGGCTCCCGAAGTGAATCGGTAAGCCACTTCCTACTGGGCAAGATCACAATTATCAGTACAGAGCTTACCCGCATCGCTGCGCCAGGGCACTCTTTGTTAAGAACCTCAGGTCAGCATATTCTTCCCCGAACCTCCCTCACCCATTCCTCAAGCCGCTGCCATCTCTGGGATCCGAGCAAGCCGTTAACGAGGCGCATGCAGCTACAATGTCACACCAGAAGAGCTCTTCGACCTTTTTGGCAAATTCGGCCCTGTACGGTACGCTGCGATGACTTCTACAGAGACTATACTTCTCCTGGCGCAAAGCTCTAATATGTATTGCAGACAAATAAGGCAGGGTATGGCAAATAATACCAAGGGCACGGCATTCGTCGTCTACGAGGATGTCATGGATGCAAAGCAGGCATGTGACAAATTGAATGGCTTCAATTTTCAGAATCGCTATTTAGTCGGTACGTGGGAATGCTCTAGCGAGCGACACAACCTTGTCTGCCAAAAAATGCTGATGGAGGGTATGCATTGCAGTGCTATATCACCAGCCGGAGAAGATGGCGAAGACGAAAGAAGATCTTGCTGAGAGACAGGAGAATCTGGAAAAGCTGAAAAAGCAACATGGTATCGATTGAGAATGGGAATTAATGGATTTTTCATGGCGTTGAATGAAGTCAAAATTGACGGTGGAGTGCTACGGTGGACAATTTTGTTATAATGGGGCAATGACGTGGAGGCACGCTTTATTTTGGGAGGCTATGGGGAAAAATAATTGAATGGTGTGATTGGGCCGTCATGACAGTCTTTGGGGCGTATTGAAAGCACCTAAGAAAAGCCTCGCTATATTATTCTATTGGGTTGAAGGTCTTGCGACTTTGCTTCAAAATCAAAGTCAGGTTGCAATTGAAAATACTACTAAAGAATTTACCTTATTCTTAGTCGCGATTGTGTGATGAAGTAGATCCCTCTTAGAACTTATTGATGGTTAGAAGAGTCAGTCATATGAAATCTCCTCACACTGCCAAAGGCGGCCTTAGTCAGCAATACCATCTCAGTTTAGCGCTAAAAATATCCGGATGAAGCTCGACAGCAAGCGTTATTTCCCATTCTATGTAACAGCAAGATGACTTTTAGACATTTGGCCCGGCGGGTAAGCTACCTACAATCAATTGGTACCGGAACAATGGTTAACACTCAGCAGCGTCCAATATCTCCCTTAGCAATTGGTGCTTTCACAGCAGGGGTGCTCCTACTTCCTCAGTCGACGCTACACGCCGAAGCACCTCCAGAGGAACATGTACGGTTCAGAATCCGTTGCTACGCCAGCTATCATGTATATTGACCACCACAGCTCGCCCGCAAACCCATATACGAAGACCTCGCCTCCCTCCGCCAACCACCCAAATCTCAACTTCCACCCACCGAACAACCTTCCAACTCCTCACCCACACCCACAGATCGCCTAGCAGCCGAAATCCGCAAAGTCCGACTCTTCATCCACGCCCACTCCGTCGCCGCCGAAGACCGCATCAATGCCTTCATGTCCTCCGTCCTCCACAACGAACGCGCATTCACCCAAACCATCGCCTCCCTAGCTCCTCCCCCCTCAACCCACGAGCGCGTGATGCCAGGAGCTCTCTACGTCCTCGTTGCCGCCATGACCGGCTCCATAATCTCCAGGAACCGAAATATCTTGCTGAGAGCAACAACGCCCTTCGCAGTGGGGCTGGGAGCCGCGTGGATTGTGCTGCCGTATACGATGCGGAATGTGGCGGATTTGGTGTGGACGTATGAAGAGAAGGTGCCGGTTGTTGCGATTAATCATATGCGGATTAGGGGGGCGGTGGAGGAGAGTTGGAGACAGGCGAGGATTAGGGGGGAGGCTACGAAGAGGTGGGGTGATGAGGTGGTTAGGGAGGGGAGGGAGGCTGTTGAGGGGTGGGTTAGGAAAGAGAGGTGATGTGTCCTCTATATTCTGACCAGGTCCATGTGAAGTGCGACATGATCCATTTGCCAGTTGGCTCGCCTTGTGGCGTTTAGCTAACGGTGAAGACACTCTTCAATAGTTATTGTACAAATCAAGGCCTCTTCTCTTTCAAGACGGAAGTCACTCAAACCTGGTCTTCACTTGTCTTTTATATTGTTCTGTGAAATCCTACGCTGGATGGTTTTCCACACTATCAGCTTAGCGGAGCAGATTTTTCGTCCAACAACTTACGTTGGGAGATTTTGTTAATCACGCACAGTTCTCACAGGACACGAAGAATCCTTCGAAGCATTCAACAGAAGGCGGGATGAGTTCCATTCCTCCTTCTTAATCACAACTGACCCTACTCGCAGGAGACAAAACTTTAGACGACAAAGCTTGAACTTTAATTTCTACAGCTCCATTGACATGCTGGAATGACATCAATATGCATTTATAAATATACAGATGGACAAATCTTTACGGTAATGTACTCAGAGGCTCTGCCAACTTGCGCTTGTCGCGGTACGGTTTGGATGTTCGTTGGCAGAGTGTCTGGATGAGTTTGACTTCAGACGATTCGCTTCCACCTTGATACAATCTTCAGCTTGTATATCGAGATCCTATTAGGAGAATGGTTGGATTGATCTAACCTAACTGTTAAGGAGATGGCATAAACGATGCAGTGTGCTACACCCAGGTATCGTGTCAAGAGAACAACGAAGGCTAAAGCTAGATCTCAGCACCTGCTACTTCTTATTAAACTCAAAAGCTAAGAAATGGCCAGCAAACTGTTAATGACCATGTAGTCACCGTTCGAGAAGCACGAATCGAGTTCTACGCTGGATGAAAGTCAAGCATTGGTGGTTAGGACATCATTTACCAAATTCCAGGCATTTCACAGCAACAATCTTCGAAGATCCACTTGGCACGTCCAGGACGCACACTATCAATCCCACTTACTTCCGCCTGAAGGTTTTCGGAACTTCAAATGGCGGCCTAAGGGGTCCACTTTTGCCCTCAAACTCAATATACTTCGCAAGGCTGCGGCTAGCGTCCTCATTGTTTCGCACAAGGCTTTACTAATCGACTGGTATCACAGCTTGATTGGATGCTTGAGGGTCCACTTGATCACGAGCAGCTCTACTCAAGTGGCAGCTTCTCGTACTTGGCTGTACGCCAAAGGCCATTTTCACATGGGGAGACGTTCAAGTCTTAACTTGAGTAAGGCTCAAAAGCTTTGCGCTAGTGACATTGAAAAAGCTTTTCTTGGACAGAAAATCTTCATAAACCCTCTCGTTCTCTCTACCTTCCACCTGCTGATATCTGGAATTCGGAGCTTTATGAGTATTCACTTTTAGTACCTGGAAATCAGAGCTTCATAAGTATACTCGCTCTGAGCATCTGGTACTCAAACCTTTATAAGTATACTCACTGTTTGTATCTGGAACTCAGAGCTTCTTATACTCACTCTTAGTATCTGTACCTCAGAGCTTTATAGGTATGTCCACTGTTAGCCACAGCATTATACGTACTAACGATAGTACCACAGTCAACAACTCACCCGACAGCATGGCTCAACAAGTCACTTCCCTCGCACGAGCGTCACTCCGTGATTTGCCCGTGGAAATGTATGTCTCTTTAATGGAGAGGATACCTGACTTCTCCGCGCTCGACAACTTCGTAAATGCGTTTCCTAGGATGACTCCAATATTCAAAGCTTTCCAAAAACAGATATTCACCGGTGTCCTCAGATCCTCTGGGCTGTCCTTACAGCTTCAAAAAATTATCGCTGCAATCATGACCCTTCGGGATCAATACCCAGCAACTCCTTGCCCGCCAAAGGCTTTCTTCTACGTCTATTTAGATCGGAAGGACCAACCAGTCGATATGATAAGATTTGCTGATCCCATTGGAATGCTTCGCTACGTTGTGCGGACTACGGAAAGCATCAACGACAATGTAGAGTCGTTTGTGCGTATGCGGATTTTAGGCCGTGGCGTGACAAACGTCCCGCTCAAGGATACAGAGACTTACCGTGTGCGTCGAGCTTTCTGGCGTTTTCAGCTCTGTTACGAGCTCTGTCATCCAGAAGGCTCTGTAGACATGACACACAATGCCGAGGCGCCAGAGAGATGGGCAAGAAGGTATATAAATAACGAACATACCGTTACCGAGTCTCTAACCATGAAAGGCTGGCTCTTTCGTCGTGGAGAGCCACAAGCACCACTATTGAAGGACTTCCTTCAAACATTGTGGCCCTGGGAGATCGAGGAGCTTAAAGTTGCCTGCTTCCACTTAACAACCCAAGTCAATGCGTTCCAGTACAATCGCATTGCAGGCACCCCAGATGATCTCAGGAATCAAAATTTGCTCTTACAAAGATTGGTCATGGACCTCGATAACTGGCATGCTGATCCCGAAAACCCTAGAGATCATCTCTTAGTTACAAATCTACAAGGATTTCAAAGGGAGCCTTATTCGTGTCACGACCCGGTATGGCCAGATAATCCACTAGCAGTAGGGTCCAATAATGTCGAGCCCGCTGATCTCAACGACCTCCACCGCGTGGAAAGACAGTGGGGATGGTGTATGTGGGACCTTGAACGACTTGAATCATGTGGTCCAATATTTCTTTCCAATTCCACCAGAGCTTGGTTTGGGAATACGTTGGCGAGCGCCTTCAGGAGCTATGCCCAGATCATGGGTTTCGTTGATGGTCAATTCAGCGCGATTGACAATGAGCTCGTCAAACGCTTTCGACGGCAGTTTGAGGGGGAATTGCAAGCTTATGATCGAGGACAGCACATGAGAAGAAGAGAATGGCTCATGACCTGGATTAGCACCAGAGATCCGGGCCTGTATCGGGAGTGGCGTGATATCTGCGAGAGGACTCCATTCGACACATACAGAGCTACAACTTGTTACCTGAGAGCGCTAAATTTTAAGAGAGCGACGGATTGGGCAAGGCACGCTCGCCCTTAGCTATGAAGAGTCTGTGGTGAATTCAGACTTTGAAGAATCGGACTAACGACACTCGATCCCCCTCGCGGGCAGATTCTGGCATGTAACGGCATCGAAGCCTACGAGGATTACCGAAAAGCGCGACGTGCCAGGCAGGATAAAAGTAATGACTCCCATGTAGCTAGAAGTTATGTAGTTGGCGGAGAAATTTACGCTTCTCATGATCTCTCTCCTTTTCATAGCCCTATACTTAGGTTATCTTGGGACAAAAAAAATGAAGCAGAGAGCTCAGCACTCAGCCCACCATGTAAAAGCAGAAATTTCAAGCGAGCGTAGTAATTTAAGAAACTAGCTCACAAATCAAGCAAACTTTCTCTCAGATACCTACACTCCGCCAAAGCTATCACCAAAAAAGCTTTACCTAGCAAGCCAAATGCATCACGGCCACGAAATTTGTCAAGAACACAAAGCACTTGGGTAAACCCTTTAGCTCGGGGCTTCTTGTTGTTAAGATCGACTTTGAATTATGGAAAACATACCATCGAAAATTCTAAAAGTCCCTGAAAGCTATGAGCGTTCATGTCATGTCCCCCAACACTCGCTCTCGGTGACTCGCAAGAGACACGCACGCACACTTCGGAGTGATGCAATCCCAACATCTCCAACACACCTACCTAATACAGATAGAGCAAGCTCTCAAGATCTTGCGAGGTGTACGAAAGAATAGAGCAGACGCCTCTAGAACCATTGTAGATGCACAGATCCTGTCGACTATAGATATCTGGACGTTTATAGTCTCTACTCTAGCTCTCACCGCAGCGAGAGAGTTACTATTCTCGTAAGGTTTCGGAATTAGTAAAACATAATTCACCCAGCTCAACAACACATAGATCTTAATACCGAGGAGTCAATATTCGGCTCGCAATCTGCTATGACGGCGAAATTTGTCAGAGAAATTCTGGTGCCTCTCTGACTTGCTGTGAATCCGGGTTTCATCGGCACGGATGGGAAAGTTGTAGACAGATTTGAATTAGGTTGATACTATTAAATATTAAGAGCTAAAAGCCCTGTGTAACATGTGCAAGACGCTCTTCTCCATCAAAAATATAATGGTATCTGGTTCGTGAAGGTAGTAGCTTGGTGCTAAGGACTTTTGTGGGTTGCAAAACTGTTCTGGAGGATGTACGTTGGAAGGCAATAGACGATGAGTTGAACGATACGAAAGCTAGCTTCTCTATCTGTCTTTTGACTCAGCGTATTGAGCGGTGCTACATACTACCCGTGTGGGGTCTTGGAGGTTTCCTTGATGTCTATATAGTACCATTCAAAAGCAGAGCAGGTCGATGCCACCACATAGTTAAGACATTGACAATTGACAAGGTCCTGTCCACGATGACATCCTTCTCCTCCATACTTCTGTAGGAAAAAAGAGTAAAGACAACAAAGTCCTGTCCAACATGACATCCTTTTCCTCCATTCTTTTGTAGGAAATAATAACAGCGATGATAAGGTCCTGTCCAGTACGACATCCTTCTCCTCCATTCTTTTATAGGAAAAGCACATCTCGTCAACAAATTGTGCCAATACATAAGCAAGGCACCGACCGCTCGCTAACCCGCTCATATTATAAGAGTAAGATACTCTGAGAACGCGCTTTGTCCAATGCGTTGGTCTTCCCAACACCCGAAGTCAACATGATCCCCTAAACACCTGCCTTCTCAGGCGGAACATCCAAATTCCAATCGATCACACCATCGTCACCATATCTCTGCTTCAACCACTCATTGGTCTTCTTGAAGTGTCCACAATCAAACTACGCCACGTATCAGTCTTTTTCGCCAATAGCATTGGAAAGAAGAACTTACGAATCCCCTTGAAGCACTCAAAGGACTAGGATGCACGCTCTGCAAAACACAATGCTTGACCCTATCGACTTTCTTCACCCTGTTGGCAGCAGGCGTCCCCCAAGCCAAGAACACTACGCCATTGGTCCTCTTCTTGGCAACAATGTCAATGACCCTCTGCGTGAATTTCTCCCAGCCCTGGTTGGCGTGGCTGTTGGCTTCGTGTGCCCTAACTGTCAGGCAGGCATTCAAGAGTAGCACTCCCCTATCAGCCCATGGAGTGAGCAATCCTCCCTTATTGGGTGGCGGAGAGAAGATGTCGTAGTCCTTTTTGAGTGCCTTATAGATATTTTGGAGGGAGGGCGGAGCGGGTGTGGGAGGGCGGACTGAGAAGCAGAGACCGTGCGCTTGGCCGTGGTTGTGGTAGGGATCTTGGCCGAGGATGACAACTTTGACAGTGTTTAGTGGGGTGTGGCGGGACCTAAGCGAGTTCAGTCTGTGAAATTGAAAGTGTTGAGATGATTGTGTGATAAGCCCACCATGAATACACGTCTGCAGCGGGTGGAAAAATCTTCTTCCCAGCTTCATGCTCCTTCTTGAGAAAGCGCTTTAGTTCCAAGAAGTCTTTGCTAAGCACATCATCTTTCAAGTGTGCGAGCCAACTCTCGTCTAATGATTGGATCTCCAAAGCCAGCAAGTCCTTTTGCTCCGGTGTCAGTTTCTCGACCCATTTTGCCTTGTCAAATTTAGGTACAGGTGTTGAAGCTGAAGAAACAGTGCTGGCGGCGGTGAATACAGGAGCAGGCGTAGTGCTAGTAGTAATAGATGCCCCATCTCCAGTAGCTGTAGGAGGGGAGGAAGAGACGGTAGAGGAAGCTTGCGAGGCAATAGTGTTAACAGATTTGGCAGGGCCCGAGGGTGAAGAGAAGAAAGAGGTTATAGAGGCATTGGCTTTGGGTTTCTTGGCCGTGGACGTAGCAATGTCGGCCGCTTTACGCTTCAGAGGTGTGGCCATGACCAAACTGGATGAGGTCACGAATGACCAGTGTTGAAGAGGTCAGTGGAGTAGAGAAGGAAATCTTCACAGCAGATGTGACGTGACAAGGCAAATGTCTTGGCGCGTCATAGACGCGCTACCTTAGTCATCCGCTGTCAATTCACTCCCTAAGAAAGCTACTTGAGAAGCCACAGCTTCAGCAGAGAGCCAGAGCGACCAGCACCTTATAAGCAAAGACTTATACTAAATTAAAACCTTCGCTAATGCTATGGGAGTTATAATACGAGGGTATATTTGACCCCTGTACTTTCTATGAGAACATGGCGTATATCTAGTCTGATCATATGATTAAGCAGATAGGTATAGCGTGCATATGACTATGTTGCTGTGTGTCGACTTATGCAAAGACCGTCTGCTTCAGATCTCACGGGGCAGTCTAGCCGCCAAGATCAAATCTTATAAGGCTTTGGAGAGATCCAGAGCTCTTCACGTCAGCCTCCCACATCGTATGGGCTTTTGGAAAGGTATAACCAAGTCCTCTAACGCTAGGGATCAGCTCCGTCGGCGAAATGTCCTTCCGTACTAGTAAGACCGTGCTATCAATACCTTACGATTGCAAACTCGGCACAAAAATGGCGCTAGTCTAGAATCATCACAGGCACGATAAGCCGCTGCTGGCTTTTCTACTCAAACAACATTCGTCCTCTTCGCGATACTTTGCTGCTGGCCATCTAAGCACGCAAAAATGCCTGCCCTTCCCTTCCTCTCAGGAGCGGCCTATTCTCCGATTATGGAGCCTTTAAAAACTCCATCTATTGAGCTTGCTTCTCTGCCTGGCAAAGCTGAAGTACTTGCGCTTGGGAAGCCTTGCAAGAAAGCTGACGTGGACAAGATTGATATTGTGGTTGTAATGGTCTCTCTGATATGCTTGGTTCTCTCGGTCTGCGTGGTTACGCCGAGACTCAGTCTTGCGTGGCGTCTCGGTTTTGAGGATCAGATTGTCATTATCGGATTCTTACTGAGTATCATGAACCTCTGCCTAAGAAAGGGTATTTCCTTATGGTTCTTGATATTTGAAGAACGTTGGGGCGGCTCGACTCTACAGAACTACGACGCTATCCTACGAAACACGGCCTTGCTTTCCCAAACCAGCTTTCTTTGGCGTGGGACTATCCTCGCCCTAATTATTCTGCCTTTGACCTTGAGCGTGGCATACAAGAGATTCACAGGAGGAGAAATCAGTACGAACGTCTATAGCGATTTCCCGGGCAGTTACGGTATCGCTTCCGCTCCCTTGACCGCCAACAATGTTCTGAACAATTCTATCTACCAAATGATGACCGCTACTGCTCCGTTCATGATTGCCTCGGCAAGTGATTCAGTCTCACCGGCAGAATATCCAATAGCATACGGGTATAACACACTGCTTCTTGACCACTCTTCGGCAGCTATGCTCGATATGCCTATGCCCGACTATGTATCTTCGATCCAGCAGAACCTAACGAAAGATGAATTCTGGAGTCTATCGGCCCCCATCAACGGAATTTTAGCCAGGTACAATTCTTCAACGGAAATATATAGGAACGATGATGCCTTTTGGCAAACTCTCATCGATCAGCCGGACGGGTTTGCAGCCTTTGAGCTGTATGAGAGTGCATCGGACCACATGGTTGCTCTTCGCACCGGTCTTCCAACCCAGTCTAACGGAACATACTGCCTATTAGGGACTTTCTCGACCTTTGGAAACGATGCGGATGGTGTTCAATTTTTCTACAACGTCACAGATCGCGAGAGTATCGCCTTCCGAGACGCTGCTCTGATGTTTAACGTTCAACGAGTGCAATGCTCAGGGGTTTGGCAAGTAAATCGCACCAGCATTCAACTGGTAAGTGGTGATTGCACGGGTAATTTGACAGACCAATCCGTTTTAACGGGTTCATCACACTGTCATCCTTTCTACTTGGATGCTTTGCCGGTCCTTCGTTATAATGTCGAGAGTTATGTTACACTGCGCGTAAATTCCACGTGGTACCTGCCCACCTACGCCATATCGGTTGCTAGCATGTACTGGGCTCGCCTCACCTTTATGGCCCAACTGCCCTCATCATGGCATTCCTGTACGAATACGGTGAATGTCAGCTACGCCGTTGATTCCGAAACAGTCACTTCGACGAGGACAACGCTTAATCCTAGATGGCTTCTCTACATCGTCCTCGCGCTCCAACCATTGCTGACCTGCATTACATTCCTCCTGGTAACACTATGTTATTGCAGCCCGATCGGCGAAGGCTTCGGCATGATAGCAGTCTTGTCAGGTGTCAATAAGGATAGTCTGGACCTGGTGCGAGGTGCTGCGCTGTCAGGTGAGCTTAGCAAGTCTGTTAAGCTGGGCATCGAGGTTGACGGCGTTGACGATACGTCGATAACTCGAGGAGACATTGCGTTGAGGAACCACGGATCGACAGGGCGCATTGTTTACACTCTCGGTCAGCAGTCAGGAAAGACGCGGCCGCTGGAGCGGGGCAAGAAGTACATGTAGGAGGGTTTCAGTGGAAGTCTGTACTTTGCTGGCAATTGATGAATGCGATCTATAAGGGGTTCTCAAGGAAGCGGTGATGCTTTTGATTGTTTATGCTGAGTCTTTTTGCTCCAGTTTAGCTGGGGGTTAGTACTCGATGATATCGTTGCCGGTGGCCACTAGCAGCTACGACTCGCAACGGGTCGGGTCGGGTTCAGGTCAGGTTTTGGGTCAGATTTTAGGGCTTAACCAAAAACCTAAACCTGACCTGATAGTACCTAGGTTTTCAGGTTCAACCCAACCAACCTCGAACAGTAATTTTGGAAGTGGCTGAAATCTTTGTGGTATGCTTTCAGCGCTTTCAGCGGTCGTTAGTCGACCTCAGGACATGCGACATGCTTATCAGCACCCGGCGATGATTTTCAGTGATGGAAGCAACAAAAGAGCAGAAGAATTAATAAAGTCAACGTCACTCAATTTCTTCAAAACTTGACCCAGCGGCGGAGATGGAGGCTGCACAGGCGTTTGACCAGCTCTCCGCGCTGGTCGAGGGCTCGGAAGGGATTCCTGTCTCCTCCTCGAGATGATAGAAAAGGGTGGTGCCCTTGAGCGGCACTAGATCTGCGCCATTTGACATTGTCAGTAGACATGGGCAAGGAATGGTGGTCCGCAGATGGGTTGTGGTGCTTCATCCTGTAGGCGGGGTAATCGAAGTATCGTGGCTTAGATTTCATGACTAAGCTTCTTGGCTGACTATTTCTACTGTTATCTTGGTATCCCTCAAATTCATATGTAGGGTCTTTTGGAGGTTCAATGCTTGAAATATTGCAGATTGGTGCAGTGGTTGTTTAATTTTGTAAATGCGCTTTGGCGGACAGTTACACATCTTGAAATGCCAGGCGTTTCGCAGTTTGTTTACACGTCGTAAAAATCCCTCTTGAACCGATAAGCAAAGGAAAAATAATACACCCTCATCGGGAATCTTCCTTATCGCCATGGCTCCATCTCCTTACAATACTTTCTCATGGCCGCCGAAGGCTGGGCCAGCCATGAGCACGCTGTACGCCACAGTGGCTCATGCATCAAAAAAAGCCATCCCCGTTGCGCAGCAGAACAACATCGTTAGCGATGAAAAGAAAAAATAAGATGCGCATTCCGATCAATCATGGGCAGGGGCTTTCGATGAGACGTTCAAAGGGATCAAAACACAGATTGATGAGGGAACAGGAAGAACAGAGGGAATACACTTTGGAAAGGATGCGAAGGACGCGGAGATGAGGAGGAGGATGAGGGGGCTTCCTGACGGGGACCTGGGTGGGCTTTATGGGCGTTTTATTAGAGGAGAAGAGCCGGGTGGGTTGTTGACGCCGGTGGAGGCGAATGTGGAACGATATCAGAGCGGAGGGGATGAGAGTCGAGATCGTGAGGGATTGGGATTGCCACTCGTAACAACGGAAAAGACGAAGAAGTCGAAGAAAAGGAAATATATGGAGGTCGTGGCTCACGACCTTGAGGTGCGGATCATGGAAGCTCCGGCGAAGGTTCGACAGAAAAGGCTATCTTACTCAGACCAAGGAGAACAAACCATGAATACTCATCCACAGATCCGGGACTTCACAGCCGTTAACCATAACCAAGACATGTTGTGTGTGAAGGTTTGGCGAGGTGTAGAGGAAGAGAGAAAGGAGGAACACTGCAAGAAGCAGAAGGAGCTCGTGACCTGGCAACTTCCTAGCATTAACACGATCCAACAACGCTCGCAATGGGTTGCTGCGCTAGAGGTCCAACAAAGACGAACTCGGCAGATAGAAAAGCAAAGGAAAAGGAAAGCAACGGAGGCAAAGAAAGGGGCGCTGCGGATACCGAAGAAGCCTTTGACTCTGGAGGAGAAACGGGAGAGGAATAGACTGAAGAATGATAGACACAGAGCTCTGAGGACGCCGCAGATGATTGCCGATGATAAGGAACGTAATCGGAAGCTGTACAATTGGGAGCTCGCAAAGCTTCCACACAGTAGGGGGGTCCATTTTCGGGCGCAAAGTGGGCCAGTTGTATGAGCTTGGATGGCTGGAACACCAAGAAAGTTTGGTTGTTGGTATGCCAACTAGTGCTAATTACATCTATGCTATATCAGAGCATAAGAAGAGCAAATTGGGAACTTCTTTACCCTAGCCGTAAGCCTCCCATTCTCTAGGGCCCTGCTCCGTCGGTTTCTGACACGTATGCCTGGTCTATGCCTCTAGGTTGTCCAGGCACCGCATCTTCAACCTTTACCATCTCTTGGCCCATGCCAAGGGAGCGGTCATACAGCAGCCGGTAGATCTAGATATGGTCACGCTGGATCGACTCATTGGATCCAGCTTCGATCCAGAAAACCGCAGTGTTGTCACGTCTGTATTCGCGGATGTAGTTCAGTACCAGCTGCGACTTGCCCGCTCTGCCGAGCCCCACACCACTAGGATCTATACGTCTTCCACCCCGTCATCTTTGTCTTCATCGCCGCCACCGGAGAAGGTCGTCTACCACATCCAAATTTCGGAGGATAAGACGATGCAGCCGACAGACCTTTTCCGAACCAGATTCTGGGCGAAGCCCAAGAATACAATGCGTGCTTGCGCGGAATGAAGAGTGGATGTCCTTGCGTTAGATCCTCATAACGTAGCCAGCATACTCAACAGACACCTTCTCTGGCGGGGTAAAACCACCGACAGTGATAATCTTGTTTCATGGACAAGCTCATTGTTATTCGCGGTTCAATATATGACGTATACAGCATATCTATCTTTACAGCTAAGCCCCAAGCCATACCCAGGCTGTCCCATAGCACATTCAGCTTGCTTCCTTTGACCTCGTGCCATCCAATTGGGTCTTCAGCCACTGGTATACTTGCTAACTCAGCAAGTATTAGCATTTCCACGTCAAATATCCAGCCTTCCGAATGCACATATAGTATTATGTAAGGTAGCGATCGACGAGAAAACAATCTGAAGCCACATTAAGTATCTGCGATGGCGGCTGTAGCGGGAGGTGTGAGAATGTGAAGGAGAAGATGAATGGAATGTATAAGATGTGCTCGGCTCTGTCTGTTAGACTTCCTCGGAGTTCATTTGCGAGTTGGAGATCTTCTTCGCAGCAAGCTCCTCAGGCACAAGGCCCAAAACGGAAAGATGGTGATGATAGACCTGTCTTACTTTCGAATAATTGAGTAGTTATGATTGCCCAAACTTCATATCCCCATATCCCCTATCGCAACCCAACTATCTCTAGTAGAGACGACGACTAGAAAGCCGAATCCTCTATACTTCCGACGAAAACAAAGCGCTTGCCAGCCTGTGGCTTTTGCCATCTGTTTTGGATGCCAGATTGAGGATGGTTGGGGGCTGCTTGAATGATTTCAGCATCTCAAGCCTGATTACTATGCAGATAGAGGCCTAAGGTATGTATTATCGCATATGTCCAGTTTTGCTTTCTTGGCCCTCATAGCCATGGTGAGCCGAGAATAACGCGCAAGTGAAGACGTTTCTTGATGGAAAAAATTTACACTGTAAAGCTAGCAGCGAATCGAAAGCTCCTCACTCCTTATGCATGAGGTATACTCCATCTTATATTCTATCTTTCATGTTAGAGCCCGCCATTGATCATCCGTGCCTCACATCCTATCGCATAAACATACAAGCATAACACAAATACCGCCAGGGACGCGACTAACCTACAAGAACCCATGGAATACCCGTCCGGCAAATTCAAACCGCACCAGTAATCCTCCTAATATTTCTCCTCGGCCCTTCCCCACCCACCACAACCTGTCCCTCCTGCTCTAAACTTCTCAAAGCCTCCGCGAACTCCGTCCCCTCAACCTGCGCACTCCCCTGCTCCCCAATCCTCCTAAAAACTTCAGCATACCTCGCGCTTCCACCACCCCTAGTCATCTCATCCAATAAATCCGTAATCGCCTTCTTCAAATCCGCTTTCCTCCTCCTCTCACTCGCACTCGTCCCTTCTGTCAACAATCCCATATCAATCAACCCGGTCCTCGCGTCCGTCGCAGCCTGCTTCAAGGCAGACTTGATTAGGCGAACGGCTTCATGGACGTCATTGGCGGTGACTTCGGTCGACAGGCGCATTTTGGCGTGGGCTTCGGCGAGACGGATCATGGATTCGAGTTGACGTGTGGTGGCTGTTATGCGACGCTCGGCAGCGCGGACGTCTTCACCTAGTTTGCGCATTTGGACATAGGCGGTGACGAGAGCTTCGGCTGCGGGTTGGGTGATGCGGGGCTGGATGTAGGTACGGGCGTAGGAGATGTAGGAGGTTAGGAATTCTACGGGCTAGAGAGGTGGTCAATTATCTCGTAAATTGAAATGAGCAAAGAGTGCTTACGAGAATTTCTTGGCTACTGGCGTTTTCAGGGTTGTCTTCAAGATACATGCTTACGAGATGTCTGGCCAAGCGCCGATCGGTCTGCTCATCGACTTGATCGAGCACGAGGTAGACGAGGTCGAAACGAGAGAGTAAGGTTGGTGGCAAGTCGATGTTCTGTGGGACTGGAAGGTTGACATTGTACTTGCTCCCGATAGGGTTTGCAGAGGCTAGGATGCTTGTACGAGCATTGAGAGTCGTAATGATTCCAGCTTTCGCAATAGAGACAGTCTGCTGCTCCATGACTTCGTGGAGCACGGAGCGAGTCGAATCTGACATCTTGTCGAACTCATCAATACAGCAGACACCCCCATCTGAAAGTACCAGGGCACCAGATTCAAGCACCACTTGCCTGGTCTCAGGATCGCGACTGATGTAGGCAGTAAGACCAACAGCGGAGGAACCTTTGCCGCTGGTGTACACACCTCGGGGTGCAATTTTGTGGACATACATCAGAAGCTGGGACTTCGATGTTGAGGGATCACCACAAAGTAGTACATTGATGTCTCCTCGATACTTGGGACTGCCGCCTTTCTCGAAAGTCTTATTTGTCCCGCCGAACAACTGCAGTAGAATTCCTTTTTTTACGTCGTCCATTTCGTACACGCTCGGTGCTAATGATCTGGACAAAAGCTCATATACGTCGCCTCGAGCAGCGGTAGCTTTGATCTTGGCTTCTTCTTCCTCGCTAATCTTTCGAGTTTCTTCTACGTCGCCAGCGACTTGCTCAGAAAGCTCTTGTTCGATCGTGGAGACGTCCTGACCTAGCCGTCTTTTATCGACCTTTTGGATGTGTAGGACGTCAACATAAGTCTTGAACAACGCTTTTATGGTCCTTTGTCTTGGATTTATGCGGACAGGATTACTTCTGAAGATGCCAGTGACTTCAATGCGGTCACCAGCTTTGCAGACGTCAACAAGCTCCTCGTAGGCACAAAGAGAGACCGAATGCGGTGTCTGGCCGTCTGGCACACTGTCAGGCGTCTCTTGAAGCTTAATGACCTGTTTGTCTGCAAATTCACAACGATTATGAATGATCTGCATAGAATTCTGAGACTCGCACGCCTGGCGAGGGCATCTTGTTGGTTCCGCAATTTTCCCTCTGTCAAGCGATACATTGACCGCGTGGTTGCAGACCTGGCAGCGGAAGAAGGCTTTGATGATCGTTAGTCTCTGCGCTTTGTCAAGTCACTAATTTAAATTCCTTACCTGTCTTCATATCTGGTATTACGGGAGTAGTACGGATGACAAGACCTTTGATGCTGATCATCTTGTCCATATCTAATATTCGTCAACGTTGTGTCTCATGATATTTAGGGGTTAGTCATTACCATTCGGGTTCAGCTCTCTCATATTCACGGACTTATCAAGCCCAAATGGTTTGACTTTATAGATCTTGGTCTCAACTTCTTGTACTAAGTCCGGTACCATGGATTGCGAATTTACATGTCCATTGGTCTCCGAGCTTGGGACTGGAGGTATTGAGCTATCAGGCCTCGATTGCCGCTGTAGTTGCTGCTCAGCCCGCAACCTTTTCATTTCCTCCTCGGCTTGGTCTACAATTATATCCTTGATCGCCTGATCCATTAGGGGAATTATCTCATGCGGATAGGCTTGTAATTGATGCCAAAGTTTGACTGTAGAAGGAAATGCTTTGAGGTTGCGCACGTCAAGATTAAGTCCAGTGACACCTAAGTGGCGCATATCGTTCAACATTTTAACATACTCTCTTTCGTTGCCTCCACTTCCGGACTCCGAAGTTTCCTCTTCTGTAGCTCCGTCGGCCCACATACGATATTTCTTTTGATAACCTAGCAGGAACTCTTTGAATGTTGACATAGTGTCCTGAATTGAGATGTTCGTGCCCCAGATGATTCTCGTAGACGAGCCTCCAATAGCATCAGCCTCCGAGGTATTCAGGTCAATGTTTGAAAATGTAGCGGGGTCTGAGGGGTCATTTTGGATCGGAACGCCGTTCTCATCAACAAAAAGGCGACGTCGGCGGCCAGCTGTAGAACCAGAGCCGAAAATATCTGAGTGGATATCTCCCCGTCTAGAATTGTTGAGACTAGATGAGCCTGGCGCGGATGCTCTTGATGATCGCACAAATAGTCCACTGCTGCTTGTCGGTACATGGGGTTCTTGGGCAGCATTCAATGCACGTGTAGGGCTTGATGAAGAGGCATATCGAATCGGCGATGAGTCTGCCCTCGTTAGCCATATGAAAGAGATACGCGAAGATTGCCATACCACCTGGTGGTGCTCTAGGGGTACTGTCTACCATCGATGGCTGTTTCAGTGGAGAGCTGATATTCATGTTGGCGTTGCCAGTCGGGGCAGCCGCTGGTGACGAACGGAAAAACAAAGGGGATGAGTATGGGACATTCTGGCGTGCTGCTTGCGGTGTACCTTGCGATTGGGCCTGCTGCGACCGACGAGGAGCAGGCGAAGACATTTTTGCTGATGTCAATGAGTGTCTGTCCAGGAGTTACGGATTTCGAGGGACATGGAAACAAGAAAGACGCGTCAAACGCGTCGCGAAAATCAATTTATTACGGCCGCCTAGAAAGTAAACCACGCATTTTCGATTTTAGATGCTTCCCGTAGCCCTAGAGCTCGAAAAGAATGAAGTATTCATAAATTTAGTGTTTCGTAGCCTATTTAGAACAGACCATTTTTACACTTTGGTAATTAGATACACAAAACTTTTCCTGATCGATGACAACGTCATCCCTGCTATGCTATGCCATGCACAAATGCAAGTCGGATATCATCGCTGTAAGGCATATTGCTCTAAACACGGAAATAAAGACAGAAAGTGGAAACCTAACAAGAGCAAACAGAATGACATGTACAAAGTCTGTACATTTAGCTCCCTTCAGCAGTAGAGCGAGTGAAGTCGAAGAGTTTGCTTCTAGCTGAGGGTCATCAGTTTCAGGTCAAAGGTTAGCTCAGAATTCCCAGGTATGCCAGCGGTTCCTTTTTTGCCATAGGCAAGATCTGCTGGAATTATTATTCGACGCTCGCCACCAACTTGCATGCCTGGGACACCAATATCCCATCCCTTGATGACAGACCCATCTCCGACTGTGAAGGTAAATGGCTTACCCTTCTTGTTCGCTAATCCAATTGTTAGTCGTCAAACAATCAATGAAAGGCTTAGACTCGCTTACCATCGAAGACTTTGCCGTCTTTGGTGAGCTTTCCAATGTACCTCATGCCAACCTTGTCGCCCTTCTTTGCAGCACGCCCCGAACCAAGCTTTCGGTCGTCGATCTTGACGCCTTGCACAGTTTTTAGGCCTAAGCTAGGTTTAGGCTTGCCTTCTTCCTTTTTGGTTTCGGCCTTATTCTTGTCTGTATCAGATTTGGCGGGACCTTGCTCCAAGTTTTTAGCGAATTGAACCTTCTTATCTCCCTTAGCAGGGCTGTCCTTAGCGGCAACCCTCTCCTCCTTGATCACGTTTTTGTTCTCAGCAGCTGCCTCAACCGCTTTACCAGCATTGTTCTTCAGTTTTTTGAGCTGCTTCTTACTAAGCTTCGGCTCGCCATTAGCAGCTCCGTTACTTGTTGGCTCTGTCTTGAGTGATTTCGCCATTATTTCGTCGAGGCTTGCAGGTGCCTCATGCTCGGGTGATTCTTCGCGCACTCGCTTGTTCTTGCCTTTCTGAACCTGCTCGGCTTTCTTGACAAGCGTTGGGGCCTCTTGTTCGTCTAATTCTTCTTCAGAGCCAACTTCAGTTATACGAGGGTCTTCAAGCTCGTCTAGCTCGTCGCTCTCCTCATCATCGTCAAATTCGTCCTCGTCTGGAGACATATCGTAGTCATCATCATCATCATCATCATCATCGCCATCGTAGAGCCCCCGCGGATGATTGTGACCGTTGTCTGCTGGTATAACGTAGTTGCCAGTAAGATATATTGCATGAGTACCAGAAACCTTGAAGTAGGCGCGCTGATCTTCAGGGATGGTAATGTCAAGCGGTTGCTGGTAGTTCTATAGTACCGTGAGCAATTTACTGGGAATATACATCCAACATACTAAGGTGGCTTTACCTTCTCTGGATCTAGAGTGCAAAGGACTAGCTCTTCCAGGCCATCCACATCTTCGCTGTCAATCTCACTGGCATCATCTTCCAAATCTTCATCTGTAGCCTTGCCCTTGCCCTTGTCTACCTTTTTGGAGATGCCATTGGTACCTGGCAAACCGTCTAGGTCCATTTCATCGTCGCTGTCGTTTTGCTCCGCCAAAGCCTTCATCATCTCCTGCACGGCGGCTTCCTTGCGTGCTTTCTTGGTCTTTGACGGATCGCTCGGTCCGCCGTTCTCTTCCTCATCATCGCTCGAAGACTCGTCATCATCCTCGTCATCTTCGTCTTCCGAATCACCTTCGGCATTCGCCAACAGTTTACGGAGATAACCATTCTCTTCGTCTGAATCCTCCGATTCGTCTTCCTCGGGTCCAGCTGGGTCATAGACAACTTTCAAAGTCGCTCGAGCAGGGGCATCGCCATTGACAGTGCCAGTGTGTTCGGGGGTCGCGCTTGGATCAATTGCAGCCATAGTGATGCGGAACTGGGATTTTTATAAGTCATTACCCGACTAGTTGGACGAGATAGGCTGTAGACTTACTGTCGCTGGGAAATCGGCAATTGCTGGGATCATAACATCGCCAGCAGGGACCTTCAGTCCATAGACTGCAACGGGCAACATGCTTGACATAGTAGCTCAGTGAGCTTGGTAGAAGCAACGCCGATTGAGATCTCGAAGGAGAATACTAAGCTTGATCTTGGGTTATGATCAGAATTACCACGAGCCTATGTCTGTGTCCTTATATAATGCAGTGATCAGGCTGTGTTGTGCCTAAAGAGTGGTGTTGTTAGAGGGATTCGAAAAGTTCGAATGGAAACTTTCTGTTATCGGGGCCGTGTATCTAGGTATCTTAGCGTTCAACTAGCGTGTTTAAGGTACACTTTTGTGACGGCACCGATGACCAAACATTGAAGTCCAACATACTCCACAACCCTGGCTTCCTCTGGGTCCTAGCTCGCTGTGCTGGTTTTAGGAATGGTACCTCACTATACTCGTCCACCCAAGAGGGAATCTCCATGCCGTCGGAGACCTCAATAAGGCAAATATAGAAAGCCATGGGCTCAAGACTGGAGGCAAATTCCTCTGCTGTGCGCAAAAGGATCGAGAAGCACAAGTTCGCGGATGAAGAAGGAGAGGAATATGAACCGTCCAAATTTGGCGGTTTCAATGATTACTTTCGAAGAAAGAAAATAAAGCTCCAAAACCTCGATGCTGAAACGAGGGCCTCGTCCGCAAACAACCCTCCTATCTTCAAAGGCGTGGTCGCTCATGTGAACGGATATACGCAGCCATCGCTTAACGACTTACACAAGCTGATAGTTAGTCATGGTGGAGGATTTATGCAGTACCTGGATGGCAAGACTACAGTTACCCACATCATTGCAAGCAATCTCACGCCGAAGAAGAAGGTCGAATTCTCGAAGTACCGCATCGTCAAGCCAGCGTGGGTTGTAGACAGTATCGAAGCTGGCAGACTATTACCATGGGATGCATACAGAGTCGTTGACGAGGGAATTGGGCAGCGAGTGTTGGGCTTCGAAAACGGAAGTATAATAAGTCAGGTAAACAGTCTGCCTATTGGTTATAGAGATCAGACAGATACTAGCTGGTACACTGGCCAAGTCAAAGACGTTGCGGACAAACTCAACTCACGCCATCGTAACCTTCCGTCCTCAAACACCGAGATGTCACTTGTGAGTAGTGGCGATACCGAGCCTCTGGAAACGGCCCCTACAATCAACAATCGTCAAGCCGGGTCCGATGAACATGTTGATTTGTTATTGGGTTCTCCTAAGGGTAAAAAAGTGGACGAAGACCTAGATATGAATGGCTTGCCGGCTATCGATGATCCACTGTTAGAGTCCCAAACAGACAGTTTTCTCGAGCAAGAAACGAAAGCTGGCCCTAAAGGTCTCAATCCACGATCCCTTGCTACGCTCAGTCAGTCAATGCCGTCCGAAGCAAACGCGCCAGTAGAAGGAAACAGCATTAATGACGTTAATAGATTTCATGCGGATGGTAGTGGAGACATACTATCTGTGGAAGAGACTGTGCCCTTTGATAGCTATGCTTTAGGAGGAGACAATACAGCGGAACTTGGACCTGTAAACAAGGCTGAACCCCAGCATTCTTTGCCGACAGTTGAGACTCCCTTTGAAAAGTCTGATGTTGTTGCACGACATTCAGAGTCTACGACTCAAGGACTCCATATTACTGATGCAAATAGTCCAACCAAGCCCACCGCAGAAGAACACAATGCTCAGCTGTTAGCTGACCCCAGAGTATGGAAGTCTACTGTTGTAAACCCCAAATTCCTCAAACAATACTACGAAGAGTCACGACTACATCACTTATCTGCGTGGAAAGCGGACTTGAAGTCACAACTTCAGAGACTAGCGGCAGAAAAAACGCTGTCTCAGAAAACCAAAGAAAAGCGCGCTCCTGCGTCAAGGCGTTACATCCTTCATATAGATTTCGACAGCTTTTTCGCTGCGGTTTCTTTGCTGAAATTTCCCCAGTATGTTGATAAGCCAGTTGTCGTCGCCCATGGAGGGGGCGCAGGCTCGGAGATAGCAAGTTGTAACTACCCAGCTCGCAAGTTTGGCATAAAAAATGGGATGTGGATGAAAAACGCTCAGAAGATGTGTCCAGAACTCAAAGTGCTGGCGTACGATTTCAAGGCATATGAAGACGCTAGCCGGAATTTTTACGATGCTATCATGGACACAGGTGGGATTGTGCAAAGTGTAAGTGTGGACGAGGCTTTGCTTGATATTAGTGCTCAGTGTATTGCTGCGGGCGGTCATGATGGTAGGGATATTCATGAAGGGAGCATCTGGCGCGAACAAGCCAAAGCAGACGAGATCGCAACCAGTTTACGAGAGACTATCAAACGGAAAACTGGCTGCGCGGTGTCTGTTGGGATAGGAGGTAACATCCTACTGGCCAAAGTGGCTTTACGGAAGGCGAAACCCGCTGGGCAATATCACCTAAAGCCGGAAGAAGTCTTGGATTTCTTGGGGGGCTTGACAGTCCAAGAGCTTCCGGGCGTTGCTTATAGTATAGGCGGCAAGTTGGAAGAAATTGGTGTCAGATATGTTAGGGACGTACGTGAGCTTTCTAAAGAGAGAATGATTACGACATTAGGACCAAAGACTGGAGAGAGGATATGGGACTATTCACGCGGCATCGACCGCGTTGAAGTTGGAGAGCAAGTCGTCCGCAAGTCTGTTTCCGCAGAGGTCAACTGGGGAATACGATTTGTGACGCAAGAGCAAGCCGAGGAATTTGTCCAAAGTTTGTGCGAAGAGTTGCACAAACGTTTGGTGAACGAGCAGGTGAAGGGTAGGCAACTCACGATGAAAATCATGAGGCGTGCCGCTGATGCCCCACTGGACCCTCCCAAGCATCTGGGACATGGTAAATGCGACACCTTCAACAAGAGCCTCATATTGGGCGTCGCGACCAACGATAAGGATATCATTAGCCGAGAAGCCATTTCAATCTTGCGTGGGTTTAGCTTCTCCCCAGGTGAGCTCAGAGGACTAGGTGTCCAGATGCAAAGACTTGAGCCTCTCAAAGGTACAGTGGAAACTCCCCAGGATAGCAGCCAGAAGCGTCTGCAATTTAAAATGTCTCTTGCTCCGCTGCCCAAGCCCACATTACCCCTAGATGACACCGGAGTCGATGATATCGATAGTCCGCAGAAGCCCAAAGTTCCACCAGGGCCTCACCCTGCAGCTGCCTTCTCGAAGGATGTATCGCCAAGTGGGAGACCACGTAAACCCCTCAATACGCTGGGAACGCAATTCGTCATGCCTACGCAGGTAGATCCTGAGGTTCTTGCTGAGCTTCCCTCCGACATTCGGTCAAAATTGCTACCCAAGCAGAGCAATAACAAGTTAGAGGAGACTCGTGAGCAGAAATCAGCCGCCAGATCTCGCTCTAGTTCTCCCTCTCTCCCACCAGACGTCATCCCATCGCATTCCCAACTTGATCCCGAAATACTCGGCGCCCTTCCAGATGACGTCCGCGCCGAAATCCTAGCCTTCTACCGCAAATCTCCCCACAGATCCTCCGCCCAAGCAGCACAGGCCATTCTTCCCCAATCACCGCGTAAAGCCCGCACCACCAAACTTCCCAAGAAACTCACCACTCCCACCAAAAAGCGTACCCGCCTCTTCTCCCGCAATAAACACTCTGCCTCTTTCTCTACCCTAACCCAATCAAACTTCGTCTCCAACTCCCGCCCATCCTCCTCTTCCTCAAAACTAGGCGTTGAAGATACCTCCACCGACATCCCAGACGATTTCCTCGCCGCCCTTCCCCCTGACATCCGCCGCGAACTCCTCGCTCAAGCCCGCCGCGATCGCCTCCAGAAAAATGGCGGCATCGACTTCACTTCCTCTAAACGCAAACGAGCCCCTCCCATTGCCCATAATAACCAAGCCCCGCCAACCGGCCAACGCACACTTGCTCTTCCTACCCAACCCCCCAAACCGACATTCACGGCGAATAAGTTTAGCACATTGCCGGAATTGAGAGAGGCGATTAGTGCGTGGGTTGAGGAATTTAGGGAAGAAGGGCCGTATGAGGAGGACGTGGATGCGTTGGTGGGGTATCTAGAGAGGGTGGTGAGCATAGAGAGGGATATGGCGAAGGCGGTTGCGGTTGTTAGGTGGTTGGGGTGGGTGGTTGATGAGGGGGTTGAGAGTGATGAAGGGGGGGTTTGGGGAACGGCGGTAGAGAGGGTCAGGAAGGGGGTGCAGGAGGCTGTTAGGGGGAGGGGGCTGGGGGAGCTGTCGTTTTGAGGGATGTTTAGAAATGAAAAGGGAGATATTGTGTAGGAGTTAGTAGCATAGATACCCTTCACAATTTCTATATATTCAATTTTACCTTAATTAATAATTGACTTTCATGCGTTGCTGTGCATGCAACTTCCGCGTGTTATACGCAGTGGTATTCAATCCAAACTATCTTCCAAAAGATGGTGCTCGCCAATGTCAAGAAAGCTGGCTAAGGCTGGAATCGAGCATTCAAAGCCAACTTGTCACCCGAAAGGGGCAATTCGTCACAACAACCCTCCGTCCTCACAGCCTCAACAAGCCCACATTAACCCAAACCCCCAACACCACCCTCGCTCCACAGCACTCAATCCCCCCTTAACCCTCCACCCCCACCCCCCATCCCAAACCTCACCCCAAAACTAACCGCCACCGCAACCAACAACCCCGCACACAACAAACTCGGTCCCCACTTATCATGATACCTCACCGCCCTCCTCCCCTTAATCATCCTCACCCTCCACAAATACAGCACTAAAGAATAAATCAAACTCGCACACGCCACAATCGTAAACCCCCACGCACTCGCTAGCGACAGCGCATCCCCAAAGTTTAGAAGTGTGGCGGCGATGGAGCCGAGGATGATGGAGAATTCGAGCCAGGAGAGGAAAGTGCGTTCGGCTGCGAAGAAGACTTTGGGTTCGACGCGGACGGGGACGTGGATGCGTTTTCCTTTTGGGGCGCGGAAGCGCCGGGATTCGAGGTGCGTGGAGGGGGGAAGGGTGCCGGGGATGGGGGTGGGTACTGGGGCGGGGAGGGCTTTTTTGAGGCCGGTGATGAGGTAGGAGCCGAGGAGGGTGAGGTGGCGGGTGAGGACTTTTTGGCGGTAGTGCCACCCACCTATGCGTTTGGCTTCTTCCATGTCGTCGTCTTCGAAGTCGGAGTCGTATATGGGATTGTCGTCCGGGTGGGTGATGGGGGCGGCGGCGATGCGTTCTTCGATGTCGAGGGTGTTGGTGGGTTCATCCTGCGTCTCGGTACGTTGGGCCATGTCATACTGTTCCATGGCGTCACGGGCTATGCGAAGGCGTCGGATGTCTTGATCGCTTTCGGCGCTGTCGTCGCCCTGGAGGGTGGGGCTGCCTTGGCTCTCGGTGCGGCCTTCGGAAGCTTCTTCAGTCTCTGAGTCGTCTTCGGAGTCCTCGATGTCGTCGCTGGTGGAGTAATTGGTTGATTGGGCTGGTCGTTCGATGCCGAAGCGGTGGGTGACAGGTTTACGTATGTCGACGTCCATTTGAGGCATCCAGAACGGGAGGAGGTGGATTCGAGAAGGAAATAGAGTTGCAGTGCCGTGAATGAATTTGCTAAATTTGGGGACGGCTTCGACGAGATGACTACCTATGAGCTCACGAACCCATTCCGGTGGTTCTTGGCCAGCTTGGGTTTGAAGCTTTACTTCTAGGACGGCATATGGGAAGCGCTCGACATCCTCGGGTGGTAATTGAGGAAAGGGATGGTCAATGCCAATGTCCATTCGACGCCAGTTTTTGCCGGCTCGATCCCTGCCATCGAGATTATCTTCACGTGTCATGGTCAATTCTGTGTCCAGGGATATCCGTACTCGAGCATCGCCTGGTAATTGGAAAGCAGTTCGATTGTAGAATGACCTTGTGACGGGCACAAGTCGCCGAGTAATGACTCGATATTGTATTTCCCGAGCTAATTGTTCAAGATCTCCAATCTCTATCTCACTTTTTTTGCCTTCCTTCCGCATTTTTTCAAAAACGCTCTCGACTTTCATCTTGCCGCTAAGGAAAGCATTCACGTTCTTCTCTTTCAGTGAGAAACGGGCCTTGACCGACTTCTCTCCTGTCCAATCCTCGCGATGGGTTTTCCTTTCGACGAAGATAGTCTCTGTCTCCATACCTCCATACCATCGTAGCCGGATCGCTTCTGCACCCTCGGTCTTCTTCAACCGCCCCGTATATAGCTCCCAAGTCTCAGGGTTATCATAGTAGATCGACGAGATAGCTGAATCCTTTGCCTCGAACTCTTTGCTTGCATTGAATACCAATACAGGAAGATGCTTCTACATGTCAGTGTGCAAGTAGCAATTGAGTTGTCCGACGAACCTTTAGGATAATGAGTTTCAGCTCTGTGATATTGTCGGGATGTACCCAATATTTGGTTGTTTGCCGAACGAAGTTCTGTTGACCGCCTCCAGCTGCACTATCGCCTGTGACAGGATTACCCCTAGTCCGCACCAGATCGTAGAGCTTAGATAGCTTGACAATGAAAGCGTCATAGTTATCCTTGAAGAATGGTTTGGCTTTTAATCGTGCAGCAAAGACAGGCTTAAGATGCCATTCCGTTTGTTTCTGAATCTCATTAGCACCATCACAAGCCCCGAAGGCCGTGTTTCCTCACATCATGCTTCTTAATTATCTTCTGAAAGCCAGTATAATTTAGCTGCGTAAACTTCGCCAAATCGTGTACATCAGCAATGATGTCGCTCAGATCCTCTTCTAAAAGCATGAAATCCTCCTCCGTAGGGACACCGTCCTCTTCATCATGCCCGATATTCCCATTCTGTGCAGGCTTCGGGCCCCTTTTGTCTAGACGACCAATAACATCGTTGACTTCTTTTTCGGTGACTTTGATCCGCCTAACAATCTCTCCAGACTTCACCCTTTGGAAAGTAAACACCTTATCGAGTTCGCCTTCGAGCTCTGCAACAAAGGCTTTCTCGTCTTCTTCTGTCCATGGCCTTCGTTTGGGGTGGGGGTCTTGCGGTGTAGGATCATGTTCATAGGGGGTTTTCAGGGCATCCTTTAAGTCGTCGTAAGCTATGTAATAATAGTAATAGTCCTTCAACAGCGACGTTCGCAGCTGTTGGCCAAAGCTAGATGGGCGTGGTTAACAAAAGGCTGATATTCATAGAAGTGGGGCTCTTACTGCATGGTCCCCGCGTAGGATTACCTAAAATCCTTCAATGCTGGGAAAACTCTGATAGAGGTGCTGGAAGTGACAATGAAACAGCAGTGGTACACTCGTAGGTGCTATTGCTTTTGCGGAGAAATCCAGCCCTATGAGGAGTCAATTGAGAGATCCTCTCAATCATCTCAAATTTGGTATGCCGTCACAGCTTCTTTGACAATGAAGGATCTGATTGGTCAATTGAAGCACGTGGGAAGTTCGCCCAGCTATGCCCCATACTGCATATGTCTACAACCCCATATCTACTAGCATCATGCACACCATGTCTTGGGGTTTGACGTGAAGTTTCATTGACTAATCAGACACTCTATACTACACAAGATACCTTACTTACGATGGCTTTGCTATGCTAACATCTAGCCGACCAATACTCCACGCTGTCAAGAATACAGCCATTATACCAGCAAATATTGTAATAGGCTTTCGATAAGCCGCCATGAATGGGTAATCGTAGGTGACAATGATGTCTCTGTCTCTCGATTCATCCACCAAGTTCATCGCCGTGAGTTTCAGCATGGTCCTGCCAACCGTGTCCATAAATGTCTTGTGGGAAGCGATCTCGCTGGATACTAGAGGCATTGGACATTGATACATGACGTTCCTGCAACGGGGCATGTTAGAGTCCGCGTGGCTCATCTATAAAGTCGATGACTTTCCGAGGTAAGGCGACTTACGTAGCACCTTCAGGCAAGATAACACGCAATTCTACCTTCTCGTACGACAGCCCCTCACTCATCTTAGGGCCCTCCAAGAAAGGCACCTTGAGCACGTAGCCGTTTCCTTTCGCCAGTTTTCGGAGATAGTTCTTCAAATCCCCGTTCCATCCAATACGGAAGCTGTATTTCCACCCTCCGAAAACGGGGTACCTCGGTTTCAATTCGAGAAGGGCTTCACGGAAATTGCTCCTGTAGCGACTTGTAGAAACATTTCCAATATCATCCGTAAAGTATGGATCCACGCTTCCGACCTTTAAGGGTACTGTGAGCATCTTCAATGCGCTTGTGGGTGGGTTGTAGTACTGTGTGGCTGCCCAGGTCACCCTGGAAAAGTGGCCATCAAGTTGAGCACCCTTGTTCGTGAGCCAGTAACGCTCCTCGGTAGCTATATTCCCGCCCCACTGACTGATCTCGATGTCTCGTTCTAACAACGTAGCATGGAGGATTGGCTTGGTAAACTCGTACCGCACGCTGGCTTCTTGCTCAGCGCCTGCAGGAGTGTTCTCGTAAGGCCCGTAAGTAAAAGTACTGCCTTGCCGCTCAGGTTGAAAGGTGTAATCTGGAATGTCGCCGGTTGGGAACTTGATCTTTGTCTTTTGCTTCTGGGTCAGGTATGCTGAGGGAGCGTACGTTGAGAACGTGTATGCGAGATACTGCTTGTCCTGCTGTTTAATCAATGCTGGGAGGGGTGTGAGAGATGAGAGTACGTGATAAGTTATAGAAAGGGTTTGTTGAGCTTTTGGAGCAAGAGGGATTGGTAGGGTGACGCGGTAGAATTGAGTGAGGCTAGCAACAACATCAGTCAGAACTACAACGGAGCCTGAAGACAGCAAGCACGGCACACCTGTAAGAATCATATTCAACGAGTTCGCTCACGAAAGCGGGCTTCTCATTATCTTTCTTGTCCCTGACTTCCAACCCTCCCACTTTCCCAATTATCTCTGCCTTAAATGGTATGTAGTATGTATCCTGCTCGTGCTCATTTATATTCTCTATCACGACATTGACAGTCTCTTTCACGTAGCCCTTTTCAAGATTAATATTCCGCAGGAGGTTAGCGTTCTTGAAGACCTGGGGCGGCTTGAAGTTGTCTGGAAGAATCTGATGTGACGAGAGTGGTTTGGTCAGACTTTGTTCGGCGGCACAATACGTTGACAAAAGACACAGACAAGCTGTAATTGATGTTAGAGGTCTCATAATTGGAAGTTATTAGCAACATGAGCCTTCCGATGAAGCGTAATACCGCAGGTGAAGCGTAATGACAGAGCTGTCCTCTTTGCGCCAAGATCTAGTCAGCCCTAGAACTAGACCTATTCTAATGGATACATTTAAGAATTTTAGATTGGCCCGCTTAAGTAACTAGAACGACAACTACAACAAGAAGGGAACCCTTTGTCGGCAATGACTGCTATATCTAGCTTTGCGGGATGTTGCTCAGCCTTTTTTCAGCTTATGAAACACTCTAGGGGATCATCTCAGCGTTCGATCGCACAACTGCCGCCTACCTATCTACAATCTTCTACCCTTCAGCTGATTTCCTTCCCGTGTCGTTGATTGCTTCGCCATTCTTCTCGGGAATTGCTGCTTCATTTTTGAGAACGCTTGGGCTGCTCTGACACATGAAACCAAATTCATGGCATCGTTCTACCTTGCCTCCCGTGTTAAAAAGGTGCTGGCATGTCGGTATCAGTGACGTTGGTCCCGTAATCCTCCGCTTAAAGCGTTAAAAAATGTATATCAGGCTTTGGCAATTGAGCTCAGCCTGGACTCACTTTGCCTGTGATGATATTTCCGGCTGGAAACGCTTTTGTGTCAGCGATACTTGTCAATTCGAACATTAGCTCGACTTCTGACCGTTTGATACAGCACGATATTAGCGTTTTCAACCACCATGCTGTCGCCGGTACTGCACAACACATGCATTAGTCCAGCCAGGGCGAGCTTTTCTGCAGGAAGCAAGCGTCCACGATATGGTGACCACAGCTTAATGAAACTGAAACCTACTAGTGTTCCTGAGCAGCAATTAGATACGTGTTAGGGTTGGTATCCCCATGGAGCTTTTTTTCACAGAGCACTGAGAAGTCTATATCGAGAACCACTGACATCTAGACCGGTATTATCAGCCTTGTGAAGCACTTGGATCCTCCATTATGAGGTACAGTACGACAGAAAACGCGTGTCAAAGGTTAAATATTAGATTGCTCTTCGAAAAGTTCTGAAACCACAGATTGGGCCCATTTCTGAGCCACTATATATGATTTGTACTACATTCAATTATTAGGTCAACGTCAATGCGTGTTGCCCGGTTCAAGTTTCAAGGGACGTCCAAAGTGGGGGCGAAGTATCGAAGGTTTGTCCATGCGAGCTGTTCTGCCGGCAACAGCATGGCGCTAATTTGACACTATAACACCCAGTGTTTCGTTTTGTGTATCTTTTCGATAAACGTTATTTTTTCGGGTCGACTCCACAGTTTCGTTCTAGCACTGCCACTTACTATTTCTATAAGCCTGGGGTTAATTTGCAAGACAATCGCATGCAGTGACGTCGAATCCACAGCTTTAACTCCCGTCCCGCTGCTATGCTCATCAGCTCTGGTCCATTACCTGGCACTAAGACATTACAAGGCTGTGTTAACGGCAGACTCATGTTCGCCACTCATTGCCCACATTTGAATTCGTCCAACGGGGAGCTAGGGGCATCAGGATAATATATATAGCTACGAAAGCAGGACGATACGGAAATATTCAATCACAAGTACTCCACTCCTTTCTCCAGTTTAGTCCGATCTGAATACGAAGTCTTGCACTTGGATTCCATTTGTTCGACGATCTATCTAATTACTCCTTTACCTACCATCCTTACCAGGCGCCAGAATCAACATGCTTCAACTTAAGAAATCAGCTGTCATCTCAATTCTAATTCGTCTGGCGGCAGCCCTGCCAGGAATACCATTTCATATTGCGGCTGGCCTTCAGGCTCGTGACCTGCCCGCGGGCGTTCCAGCCTGCTCGACTAACGACCCCTCCTTCTCGACTGCCACGAGCCAATGGGCCAGTTTTGATGGCCAAGGTTACTATGCCGGCTCCGATTGTAATAGCGGTGGCAAGGGCAACCAGCACTGCTGGTTCGTCATTTCCCCTCAAAGTCGAAGTATCTGTCACTGTTCATGTCTGATCGTTGCTGCCTTTGTAGGACGGATTACTTTCTCATCGGTGCTGTAAACTACTACGATGATTGGCAGCAAAGTGATTCTATTGACTGCGCTAGTACGCAGAATTGCGCGCACGCCGAAGCAAGTCAACAGCAGAGCTGCACCACGTTCGGCTGGTCAGCTACAGCAACCATCTCTACCAGCATCGAGGGCGGCATTGGTGACACTTTAAAACTAACTGATATCTACACAATCAGTGGAGGGTTGAATGGCAATGTGCAAAATTGCCAGCAAACCACTAACACAGAGTACGTCTGCAATTCTTGAATCTAGGCTCCCATATTCCAGCTGATGGTAATAACACGCATTAGTACTTGCACCTGGGATGATATGCAGTGCCACTCTATCTGGCAGTCGCCGATGAAGGTTCAAGTCCTGGGATATATACGCCGCTCATGCAACACCGCGAGAGATGGTGAGTTAATCCCTCTTCTCATACAGATATGTCATCTCTCTCTCTATATCCTTGAGCCTAGTACACTAATTATCACCTTCGATTCTTGTCATTAGGGACCAACATTCCCGTAGACCAGCAGCAAGCCCACCGTACGGACGGCTACTATACAGTCGGCATGGAAGACTTCACCTTTGACCTCCCGACTACCAGTACGATTCTTGGGTGCGCGGCATTCTGCAATCAGACCACGTATCCGGATCCGGCCCCGGGACCTGGGCCTACCCAGTATCCCTGGCAAAGCTCCTAGGGCTTTCAAGATATTTCACTGTGGTTTGAGTCTGGTTTGAAAGGGTATGTTCTGATTGTGTTTCCGTTATCAGTTGAAAAAGCAAGAAAAGGAAAATGGGAGAAATAGGAAAAAGAAGTCATCCTTGCTTTTCAAGCCGTGGGGGAAACAGATTGCGGTAGACATAGTATGTGAAATTGGCTATGTTTGGACTTGTTGGACGTTTCTTGCAAGTTGATTTGCTTATGATCTTGTCTGACGTTTTGAAAGGCTAAGAGCAGCGCCTTGCTGCCTCGAGTCGGTCCGAGCTGCTGGGTTGATCTGCAGGTATAAGCTTGCGCTATGTCTATAGTGATCATTTAATAGCTTCAGCGCGCAATAGAATGTGCTTATTCATCAGATTACATTTCTATTGCGCCGTTCATTGCTCCAGAATGAAAAAGTGGCTACTTCCTTTGTTTGCATGGCCCTAATACTGATATGGATTTGTTGAGTATCGTGAAGCTGGCGACTATTTGCGTACGGCTTACATTAGCGACAATATTAATCGACCATTCCGCGACATCATAGTATGCCAGAATTAGAAGCCCTGGGTTTAAAAGATCGTTGGAGGTCATTCATTGGTTCTTGCTCAATGAGTGACTTGCTTGAGCCAGAGAAGACTAATTGGCAGATTGATTATCACCCAGCAGGGTCCATGGCTGGGCTACTTCTGTTCGAAGTCAGGCAAAGTTCTCGTTTTCAGGCATGGAGTGACTGAAAAGGTTTCTAGTGAAGCTGCTCTACTTGAGGGACAAATCTCAGAATTTGCAGATTCCACCCCGTCCATTTACGAATCGACTATTCTACTCATCAATGGACTGTCTACTTATACATAAATTATTGCCCTGCTATTATTGTATCACCACCCAACTCTTATCGATTATCACCCTCCCTGTCACCAATAGTAGTGGATGATAGCGATGATGGTTGGGGTGTTAAGTGATGATAAGATTGTTGGCGACCGCGATATTCTGTAGTGTTAGGGGCGAGCATATTAACCCATCAACAGCAATAGAGGCTAGAGATTGCTACATAGATTAGCTGGCTTATAAAAGGCATAGGATCCGTCCATCTATGATATCAACTACTTCGTATTTAATTCACTGATGGACAGGGTTTCACTGGAGGAAAGCCAGATGTCAGACATATCAGCATCAGCATTTTAGCGCTACCATACTGGTTTCCTCCACCCCTATTTGATGCCACCCATTGATATTGATGCCATCATCCATACTAGGTGCCTCATTCCATAGATTACAGGTCTTCAAACTACGCATACTCAATCCTCCATCTCATAGATATAACAAGATCCAAGAGTACGTTAGAATGACTCTCTTCTTCTCGGGGAGCTACCAAACCGTGGTTGAGAAATCACTAATACATGAGCCGCAGTTCTCCATTCATTCTTAGGATTGTTCCTGTGTTTCCATTCAGAATGCCATTTACACTCACGTTCTGCGAATCAGCGTGGGCTAGACCGACTCGAGAGCCACAGCTATGTCAACGAGTTCTATTAGCACCGTCTTCGAAAGTCAGCTGATAGAGAATGAAAAAACTTACTGTCTCGAGCGTCAAGACCCCGGAGCTCCGTTTCGCTTACCGTAGTTTGGGAACGGGTTTTGTTGAGATTAGAGTTTCCCCTGAAGCCTGCAAACTTTTCCCTCCAGAAGTAACTACTGGAGGCATTCTCCCAGAATTTGAGCCCACCCCATGTGTTCAAAGAGCCTATGAAAGCCCATACAGGGATACACACGCAAACCAGTGTAATTCCAAAATGTACAGAAGATCCCTGGGCCGGCATGTTAGTCATACTAAATATACATGCGACAAAAATCAATGGAAGGAACCAGGTGGTAACAAATGCCAAGATTTTAATGTTATGACCTTGGATGACCGTGATGGTCTGCTGTTGAATAGCTTTGCGGGCCTCGAGAAGAGTAGTGCCTCTGTGCAAATCATCAGCTAGCGACCTGATTTTCTTTCGTGATAATTCAATTTTCCCAAGCAAGTCTTCCAGAGCGTCCATTTCGTTGTGAAACAGCTTTCGTAATCTTGCCATTCGCTTCCTCCAGAATGCATGACGAGAAGATGCTTCCTTAGTCCCTGGCCAGATATATTTGTGATTTCCAGCCCAGACATCCGCAGTGAAAGTGTTCCGGTACGCAGCAATCAGGCCATGTATGTCATCAGCGACGGCATCCAAGACTAGACCGGCCCAGAAATAACGTCTCGACATTGTATATTCGTCATCTTCGAACATATGGTAGTCCCTTGTGGCCCGGTTGAAAATACCATCGGCCTATGGAAAGATTAGCTGTTGGAGCCAGAAGAGCGTCAATGCGGTAGCTGGAAGAGAGGAAGATAGCGTTAATCGGCTTACTGGAATTGATGAGAGAGCAATGAGCAGTGTGCAGAGGTCTCTAAGACGTTTGACAGCATCTCTATATTCATTGAGTAATACCGAAAGGAAAGCTTCCGGCCCATTCAGAAGAGTTTTAACTTTGTCGAGGGGCTCTGGGGACGAGCTCCAGTCAGAAAAGCATTGGATCGATAGAACACGCCAGGGTGAGAATGGATCAAAAACATGACCGAGTACCACCGAACCTGGTCGACTTTTTATCATTGCCATAGGAGGACCCTCCAAAGACAAAGCAACCACAGAGGAGCAGGTGGCGATAGGGGTGTAAGGTGCCGCATTGGGCCACTCCTTGCCGAATGATTGCCATGGCATTGGACTGCGATCTTCAGCTGTAAGAGCATGATATTTGAGAACAAAAGCAAAAGACCGTTGTTGCCGAGGTTCTGCCTCAAGGCAACCGCGCATGTAGGCTTTCGTAACGTAGTCATCCGATAAAATGCGGAAAATCTGATCCATATCGAAATGCGGACTCATTGTAAGATGCAAAGCAGCAAACATCGATGGTGAAGGTTCCTGTATAATTGTAATCCTACCCACAGCGTGAGCAGATTCTACATTCGTGGCACTAATGATTCGCCATATTTCCTGGTTTCTATGGCTAGGCCTCCCTACAGTACCTTTTCGATATATCAGCCTCCCGTTACTTCCAACATCAGCGATTATGTGGTGTGAGGTACGCGAAGCCTGATTCCAACTCTTTGTCTTATCGACGAGTAGGTTCGCCTGAAGGCTATCCTTATCAGCGAGGAGGGTACCCAAGACCACATGCGCAGCCTTTTCGTCCCAGGCATAGGTCCTGAGATGATTTATAAGATCATCCTCGTTGAAAGATTCCGATTCTAGAGATTGGTGCGGAAAGAAGGTCTCGTCATCATCTTCCTCGTCGCTTGGGCTATGGTCCTCAAGGAATATGATATTGCGACGAAGGGTGTCGACATCTGATCTTGATCGAGACTCGCGATGTTCTGAAGGGATTAGGTTGTGTAGCTGTGCGCAATTGTTCGAAGTGTCTTGAGGTGTGGGTTGCACAGCTGCCGGATCCAAGGATTCGGCTAGGAAATTGTAAGCTTTAGTCAGAGCTGCGAGGTGAATATCTCTCTCGGTGCTTCCATTCCGCAATGCCATTTCAAGCAGTTCAGCGCCAGCAAGAATAGGGAAGAAGACGGTGAAGGAGTTGGTCATAGGGATTGGCAAGGCATTCTTTCTCGTCCATAGTGAGGCGCTCACCCTTGTACATAGCTTCCGTATTGAGGGCCAATAGGAAAGCATCTACGGCGCCCAGTCATGAGCCCCCCACCAGCCACTTTCACGGTCCATGATAAGGCACTGAGTTGAAAAAAGAGCTGCATCTTGCTCTCCTTCCCAACATGCTAGAGGCATATACACATCCGGAGAGAGACTAGGCTTATATTCTGGAACCATAGCACACGGGCAGCTTGTAAGAATGATCGATCCATGGAACGCTCTCAACATAGCTGCTACGGTTGTCCAATTTGTTGATTTCAGCGCCGAAATAATTTCAAAGGCAACTCAGATATATCAGACAGGCGCTGATCTAGACACTAAAAGACTTGAAACGCAAGCCAAGGATGCAAAAAAATTAGCCCTGGGCCTGGAGATGCAGCAACGATTGCGTGATAAGCTTCCAGCTGACATCAGTCCGTATGATCGACGCCTTATAACGGAGCCAAAGAATGCGGGAACCTTTGGCATCTTTGAAGAGAACAGAGAGCTGAAGCTTGCAAAACAAGAACTCAAATACGCCAAGACAAGACAAGATTTGAGGAATGTCGAATATTCGTTGCGCCAAAGAGATGAGAACGTTAAATTACAGAACGCAACTCTGCAGGCGAATGAATCAGATCTTCGGCGTATAAGTGACGAATTGTTTCTCATGAATAATAGATTGAGGGCTGAAGAGAGACCAGACCTGTTAAGGGCAAGTGGTATTATCGAGGGCCCATCGGTAAGTCCATAAACAACTCCTGACCTAGGGCAGAATGACCCAACAAATCTAGGAGCTTGTAGATCTTGTGTCAGATTGCGTCGGCGTAGCTGATGAAATAATCCGACTACTGAGCCATTTCGAGAGCAACGTAACGTCCCGGAAGTGGAAGAGCGTACACAAAGCCCTCCAAGCTGTATGGAACCAGGACAAGATCGAAAGACTTGCGAGAACCTTGGACTCCTGTCGAAGTGCACTGGTATTACGTATTCTGGTTACGTTAAACGAGAAGTCTGATCTTCAGGCCGCGGCTCTAGACAAGAACTTTGAAGATCTAGACAGGGGCAACCAAGAGATAGTAGAGGTAATTTCCATCAACCAGAGCAGACTGCAGTCGGCTGTACACCATGCATACGAGAATATTGAGACGGCGGCTCAGCATCGACACAATCAGACAATTGCAGCAATCCTTACTTTGCGTAATGGTGATTCGAAGCTTGTCGCGCGCCAAGGGGACGACATCGGGCTTACCGATCTAGACACGAGTAGTCGAAGCCCCAAAAGGTTCCTCACACTCAAATGCGGATCAGAATCGGCTGGGCAAGGTAGCGGGTCCATAGTATGGGAAGAGAGACGACTGGCGTCTGTCGAAGCACAGGTCCTGGACTGCCTGCATTTCCGGCAGATCGGCGATCGTAAGGAAGAAGTTTCTGCGGCATACTGTAAGACCTTTGAATGGGTTTTTAAGAATGGTACCATGCAAGGAGGACCCTGGAGTGACTTGAATCAATGGTTTAAGGAAGGGAATTGTTGCTATTGGGTCAACGGCAAAGCTGGGGCTGGCAAGTCGACCTTCATGAAATTTATCAGTGAGGACGCTCGAACCAAAGATGCATTATCTTCTTGGGCCGGTGAAAATTCCCTCCTAATGGCGTCGTTCTACTTCTGGAATCTAGGTTCTCGCCTTCAAAAATCGCAGATCGGTCTTCTTCGCTCGCTTCTGTACCATGTTTTGGATGCCCGACCTGATCTTACAGCACACATCCTCCCAGATTTATACCGCGCAGCTGTTGCTGGAAAAGATGAACGCTTGAACGAGCCATCATACGCTGAATTGAAGAGAGGGTTCCACAATTTGATCATGCAGCGATCCGCGAAAGTGAAGATATGCTTGTTTATTGATGGACTTGACGAATATGAGGGAAACCATGGTGAATTAGCCGAGTTTCTTGCTTCTATACCGAGAGAATCTTGTGTGAAGGTCATATTGTCAAGCCGGCCAATACCTGCTTGCGTTGAAATTTTCTCTGATTGTCCCAAACTTCAATTGCAAGACCTGACTTACAATGATATAAGGTTATACGCAGTCGACAAGATTAGTGATCACCCACAATTCAGGCGACTTGTTGCTGAAAACGAGACCCAAGTCTCTGGACTTATCAATGAGATTGTAGCCAAGGCTTCAGGCGTGTTCCTGTGGGTCATCATTGTGGTGAAACGCCTTATGGACGGTCTACAAAATTACGACCGCTTAGAAGACCTAAGGCACAGGCTTGAAGGTCTACCCACGGACCTCGAGGAATTATATAACCACATGCTAGAAAAGCTTGATCCAATATATCGACGACAGGCGTCGCGCATCTTCCAGATTGTTTTTCAGTCAATTACAATCGCGTCGGAAGCGCCATTGACGACCATACACTTGTCTCATGCCGAAGAGCAAGCACCAGAGGCTTCTATAACAATGCCCGTCGCACAGGCCTCGGATAGCCAGAGGTTTTCAAAATGTGTCGCCATGGAAGGGCGCGTACGAAGTCGGTGTTGTGGCCTTGTGGAGGTCCTGCAAGACTGGTCATTACAAAATCCCGAACGATTGATACACTCTCGGATTGCATTCCTTCGCAGAACAGTTGCAGAGTTCCTACAAACACCAGTGGTTTGGAATCGATTACTCTCACTCACTGCCGATTCCATATGCGACACCAATCTCTACCTCCTCAGTGCATGTCTTGTCGAAACCAAGATGAATACAGTTGGGTATAGCCTGGATGTCAATCAGAACATTGTTTGGCGAAGCATGCGCGCTTGTCTACAGTACGCTCGGCTTGCAGAGACTTCAAGCGGTTGTCCCCAAACGGCTTATGTGGACGAACTTGACGGAGTCATGCAAAATCATTGGGCTTCTGTCAAGCAGTGGCATATAGGAGATTCGATGGTACGGTCTCCTCTTATAGACGGCAAAGAAACTAGCCATTGGGGTTGTTCGGAATTGTGTCCGCGAGGGGATCTGGATAGTGGGTTCGGGTATTCGAGCATGGATATATCGATATTCTCACTCGCCGCTAGCAAAGGGATGGTACTGTATCTGCGGGAGAAATGGGCGCAGTTCTCTGCCAGCATCAATGCGGACCAAATATGTCAGGTACTCATGACAACAATCTCAAGCCATGCGCACAATTTCCAGGCGAAGACTGCGTCGACTCACGAAAATACATTCAGCACGTTTATTCGTGACGACGGGACCATTCCATCCGAAAACTACGTCAGTACCATTGATTTCCTCCTCGAAGAGGGAGCAGACGTGAAGTGTGGTACGGAGGCGATGTCGCGGATATGGCTTTTGGCTTTGACTTACACGAAGAAGCTAGTGCAATACGCTCAGGGGTTTTGGACTAGTTCTGCAGAGGAACAGATCATACTGTGGGCTGATATGCTCAAGAAGTTGATTGTTTCGGGGGTCGATGCAAACGCCCGTGTTGAGGTTGGGAACAGACCCGGAGCTCATCAGCAATCTGCCCTGCTGGTTGTGATGAATTTATTCAAGCAACTGCCTCCCCATGCGAGCAAATTTCGCCCCGTAGTCTCAGCTCGCGATACCCTAAAAGACCTCCTCGAGGCCCGCGGAGCATGCCGAAGAGAATGGGAGAACGGTCAATTGATATTAGGCCCCCAAGAAAACGATCGTATGTTACAGCCATTAGATCGTTCCACGGAGGGCGATCACGGCTCGTCTTCCACTCAAAGAAAGGGATTTCGCAAGAGAATGAAAATGCTACGCATGGTGCTCGACTCCAAGTCATAGTCTGGTAATGGCTATCCATTGTAAGTATCGTCATGTGTCAGAACTTGACGTTCACCGGCGATCCAACACCAAGAATGACTGTGAGCATTAGTTGGGAGAAAAAGCCTTCCTGCCATCGCTGTTCCAACATTCATCTACCAGGCAATCTTAGACAGAGACACGTGCTACAGCGGGCTATTCTTAAGCTGAATTTGTCTCTGCTGTAGTCTGCTGTTTCCACTAACTTTGCCAATGACAGAGGAACAGCAGCTGTCCACTCTTCCAGTACACATTCATTCACGCATGGTTACAAGCGTCAAATCTTGCTGCAGCGGAACTCGATCCATACATCGCCAAATCTGCAACGAATCAAGTCATGCGCTCCTTGGCACATGCTGATTTGCTTGTTCTCCAATTCAAGGGCCTGTTAGTCGCTTGTAAACACTTGATGAGCGGCTATGTCACCTGAGGACAGTGAGAGTAAAGATGGCCGGTCACAACCACAACTGAATACGGGCCATGGGCCATTGGCTTATCAGCCTATAAGAACTGCCTGCGTATCAAGAGCCGTTTTTCATGAGCTCTACCTATGATGAACGAGATTTGAATCTGCTCAATATGCGCAACGACAACGTTGCACCTTCGTTGGATCCAAAAAGTACCCTTAAGGTCGATAGGAAGGATATTGTGCCGCAGCAGCCTGCAGAAAGGGTCGAGTCTGCGGTAAAAGACCACATATGTAAGCTTATCGCGCAGCAACTCCAATTCTTCAGCCAGCGCCTGCTCCCTCAGCGTCTTGCCCTAAGCAACACCATATACTTAAACCACAACAAAAGGCTCCAAACTTCGTAAGGATCGAGCTATAGATCACCAAGCACTGCATATGTCCGAAGTCTGATATGCCTGAATCCCAGCCAACCCGCACCAGTACTGAGCTGACCAATCTCTGCGGGTTGTGGACGCAGCGCAGGCTGCTTGCATAGTATAGGTACGGCGCCACCCTTTTACCGTAGCGAATCGGTCCTCAGCCTATTGGATACCGAAACCTTCTTATGTCGCGATTAATTCTGCATGAGCAAACAGCGACGAGCAATTTTCAACGTTTGCTACTCGTGTACAGTAGACACAGGATGACAATTATTCTGATATTGCTGATGCTGGAGCGCCCCACTGCAGGCACAACAAAGTAAGAAATTGCGTTCTGGCCTCAGCTGAGCCTTAGAAACCAAGGATGTCCACAACAGAAGATTGAGCAAGCTATCAATAACGGAAGCTAGCATATCGAGCTTGGGGGCTTGACGGATGAAGGGGTGCGAAAGTATCATGGTAAGGTGCGACATTGGAGTGACGAGAATGTTATACTACAGCCTGTTGAGGCGCATTAGAATATTGTAGATCAAGGAGTTTTGTAGGATATACTGAGTAAAGACTCATGGATTATGGTTGAAATTCATTCTGCTATTGTATGGTATGCAAACCGGTAGAATCATGACTTGCTCTTGTCGCCATCAGGATTGGACTTCTACGTTGATGAGAGAGCTTGCTCCTCCCTTGGAAGGTGGCCTCTGCAACGTTCGAAAGGGTCTGTCCCTTTTCCAAACTTTACAGAAAAGAGATCTTTCCCTGCCATCAACGGTGTAATAAGCCGCGGATATGATCCTGGAAGTGAGAGCCTCGCAGCTTTGATCTAGGTTCCGTGAATTAATTGGGTCGATGAAAATTTAATCCCTGTCCTGTCACCAAGCTATGTAAAAGGCAGTCTCAGTGTCTTTTTCTGCCAAGACTTCAGCCCTATGACCTGACCCCACAAGATTTCGACTTCGATCGTTACAGATAAAGACTACCTTGTCAGAGATGATGCCCAGTCTACTGGATGTATTTACGAACTGATTATGCTCCGAACGAATTTCCGGAGTATCTGGCGGCCCGGAAGCGTGTTGACGCGACGGTTCGGTAGCTCCATAAACCCATATGTTATAGTCTCTGAAGAGGTAAGAGAGGCTGTCCAACATGGTAGACCAGTAGTTGCTTTGGAGAGTACAATTTACACCCATGGTACGTATGTCCTAGTATAAACCTGGTGGACGAGCTCAGTGTCTCAACAGGCTTCCCGCGTCCTGACAACACGGCTCTCGCTACGCATCTGGAAGCAGTGGTTCGCGCACATGGAGGCATTCCAGCTACAATTGGTGTGCTCGGTGGTATTGCTCGCGTAGGCCTGTCGGCGGAGGAGCTCATAGAACTTACTACATCGGCTGGAAAGCCAACAACTATGAAGGTTTCGCGCAGAGATCTACCCTACATTCTGGGATCGGTAACTCACATTTCTTCACGTAGCATTGTTTCCCTAGCGTTTTAAGCGGGACAGCGACTGATTAAAGATTTACAGGGTTATAAAAGGCTAAATGGGGGAACAACAATAGCAGGAACTATGGTGCTGGCCAAATTGGCCGGTATCGACGTTTTCGCCACTGGTGGTCTCGGAGGCGTACACCGAGGCGGAGAAAATTCCATGGATGTAAGTGCGGATCTTACTGAACTCGGGCGTACCCAAATGGCCGTAATTGCTGGTGGATGCAAGAGCTTTCTAGATATTTCACGCACGTTGGAATACCTGGAAACTCAAGGCGTGACTGTGGGCACATTTGCCGACGGTCGTGATGGCAAAGTGGATTTCCCAGCCTTTTGGACGAGAGATAGCGGTATACCAAGCCCTTTGACAATTGAGGACGAAGAGGAAGCCGCTCATATTATTGGTGAGTACCGCTTACACAAGCCCCAGGTGCTCTCAAAATGGGGCCGCCACTGTCCAGTTTGACTAACAAGATATACAATCTAGGAGCCCAGAAGGGACTGCCTCTTGGTTCAGGGGTCTTTCTAGCGAGCCCGGTCCCCGCTGAGTACTCCATTGCCAAAAGCAAAATGGATGCTATCATTACCCAAGCAATACATGACGCGGAATCTAGCGGATCGACAGGGAGCGACAACACGCCATTTGTATTGAATCGAATCCATCAAGTAACTAATGGTGAGTCAGCCAGGGCAAACAGAGCTTTGGTCGAGGCAAATGTCGCCCGCGGTACCAAAATAGCTGTGCATCTTGCCCGTCTGGCGAAAGCTACCTGTAGCATCAATCGGTGAGACCATGGTATGGCAGAATCATGGTTTCTAAAGCTAAGTGCTGAGATGCCAGGCCCCACGAAGCTTCTCTCCATGACATAGCGAATACTCACTGGACAGGTTCCAGTCATCCAGCCACCATTCCACAATCTGAGAGTCCTCCAGCCGTAATCCAAGGTAAAACGCTATCCAGTGATGCAACAGATGTGATAGTTGCCGGTAGCTTAGCAATTGATCTTTCATGTGACTATGTACCTACTAATACTCCTGCTGCCTCCCACCAACCGCAACCCCATACATCAAACCCAGCTTCGATACGGCAAAGTCTTGGTGGCGTGGGTCAGAACATCGCCACTGCTTTGCACTATTTAAAGACATCAGTACGCCTTTGCAGCAGCGTTGCTGACGACCTAGCTGGTTCCACTGCCCTCCGAATGCTGGCTGATCAAGGGCTGCAAACCTCTGGAATGCAGATGTTGACTACGGGGTTTCGTACTGCACAATATATTGCCATCAACGACGCACACAAGAGCCTTGTACTTGCTATGGCAGATATGAAAATTCTGGAAGATACGCATGGTGATTTTGACACTCTTTGGAAACCACAGGTGGAGGCATGCAAGCCGAAGTGGCTCGTTGTTGACGCAAATTGGGACCCAGCTGTGCTCCGGAAGTGGATTGAGGTGGCTAGAGATATAGGAGCAAAAGTTGCCTATGAGCCAGTGTCTGTGGTGAAGTCACGCAGAATTTTCCCTGCGAAGCATCCTGGCTTGACAACCGTACCAAACAACAGTATCAGCCTGGCTACACCAAATGCTTTAGAGCTGGCCTCAATGCACGAAGCCGCGACTGCTGCTGGGCTCTTCGAACGAGAGGATTGGTGGCGTACAATTGACTCCATCGGGCTGCTCAGCTCGGGATCTCGAGACAAGCTTGTCTCATTGACTAGTAGTGCTCTAGTGGACCGGGGAATACCACAGCAGAGCATTCGTTTGCTGCCATTCATTCCTAGCATTTTGACCACTTTGGGGCAGCAGGGAGTCCTCATGACTCAAATGTTGCGTCCAGGAGACAATCGTCTGACGTCCCCGACTTCTGCACCGTATATACTTTCACGCTCGACAGACGGGAGTGACTTTGTTGGTGGAGTCTACATGCGATTGTTCCCGCCGGTGGAAAGAGTACAAAATGATGATATAGCCAGTGTCAATGGGGTGGGAGATACTTTCCTGGGAGTCATAATCGCTAGTCTTGTTAAAGAGAAGCCGAAAGATCTCGAAGAGTTGGTCAATATAGCGCAAAAAGGCAGTGTGATGACTTTAAAAAGTAACGAAACGGTGTGTCCGCAGATCTCAACGTTATCCTCTGCATTGTAAGACTTTAGAAATGGTAAAAGCAGACCGGACTGAAGGCTGATCAGCCTTGGAGAAGATGAATGAATTAGAGCATGAAGCACGAGACATGCATACGGAGTGTCCGCCGCCCAAGCAGAGTAGATGTTGCTAAGGTCTCTGAGAAGCAAGAATGTCTTTTCCAGGACTGGTTTCCAAGGGCCATCTCACATTCCATCGTCCATCGAGGCCCAATATCTCCATATGAGCAACATCAACTTCTTAATAGGGGCCTATTGAAGCGGCCCGAGCAGCTGATTAGCGGTCTCGTCTCTTTATTGACAACTTATACTCCATAGGCCGTAGTCCTGTGTCCAGGAATTGGACAACTGGCCGGCTTACTTATCACCATTCGCTTAGGAGCTCATTACTTTTAGAACTGCTCTCATCCAAAACCTTTCTCGCTCCAGCTCCGTCAACAACAGGGAGTTGGCCTTTTCCATTTTGACCGGGAATCACTTTCGGATCTAACAGTCCTGTCTGGACCAAGACACTGGCTTGATCCCAATAGATATGTTCATGATACAGTTTGCCTCCTCGGATACATACAATTGCTACAAGTGCGACCTGGACAGATTTGTTCGTGGGCTCGATACCTGGCAGCATCCAAGGTATGGCTTGAGTGTGTTTGAACGAGACAAGCAGTTCATCAACCACACGATCTGTCCCCACGGTTCGAGAAATGAGCTTCATTTTCATCGAAGGCGGATTACCGGGGATGAAATAATCGCGATAGAATCGATGGAGATCCTTGTATCCAATGCCACCTGTCATTGTTGGGATGTGATTTACGTACGGTTCCGCGATCATCGTAGCCATCGTGGCATCAGCATCCTTTGTCACGAATTCGACTATTGATAAAACATAAGTCAGCCAGGATAGCCTACGGCTACTCCAAGTAGAGCCTTACGCTCAGTGTGATTCTCCCATATCCTCTCCAAGTCCACTTCCATTTCAAATCCCTTCCTCAGGGTCGCCAACGTCCTTGACCATGCAAGATTCGTGGAAACTTTATCAAACTTATCAAGATCTTCTTCTGCAAACCCAGGCTGGACTTCTGGATACATATAATGCCGACACTTTGGCACTAGCTGCTGAGAACTAGCAAGATGGACAAGAACATTGTGATCGTTTGGAAAGCCAGTAGGAGGCGCAGGCACCTCTGTTGGATAATATGCTATCAATGCACAAAGCTTCCAGACGGGTTTCTGTGCTATATCAAGTACTGCTGTAGCGGCTTCTCCAAACGCTGTGAGAGATACGTTAGTGTATCAGCTCGGGCACTGATGCACCCAGAATCGCAGTGCAAGAGCAAGCGGACCTACTATTGCATAATTCTCACCCAAAGGCAGTGGATCAGAAAGATGCTTTATGGCGTGCGCGTATTTTTCTTGCGACCTATCGAATGGCAGGTATGATACTTCGAAACCTTCCTCTCTCCATTTCTGCGAAGTAGCTTCAACAGATTTTAAGTCCTCGGCTGTGACGACGAGCTTTGGACGGACCATGGCGCTTTGGTCCCAAGAAAACTTCATACTTGCTGAGGTAGGTTATCGAATCAATCGTACTTTTATTACTGCGAGGACTTTTGTTGGTGGGGCAGTTCTAGACATCACTACGGCAATTAGAAGACGTCATCGTGCGTTAGGGATTTTTAGCACAGAGTCTAAGGCTGTATCTTCTGTTACAGAATATGAGTACGAAAATCCATGTATATTCGTTTTGACGCTATGGAGCGCCTGTAGAAATTGGGGATTCTGGCCGCTATGTCCATTTGATAAGCATCTCTCAATTTCCAAAAGGATGATGGTCAAATCAGAAACTTCAACTGCTAAAGCATGTAGCTGAGGCTGTGCATGCCTGATGTTTGGATTATCCGGATAGCGATTCTTACAGCGCACCAGTAATTGTAATGGTGGATACAATGATGGAGAGCGTATCAATTGCTTTGTCTGGCGATAGACCAGCTATACTCAGACTTAAATCCGGAGAATAAAGAGCGTGAGATTATAGACATAGTTGGTCTTATCCCTGTCTATAAGTACGGAGCTGCTATCGTTGATGCCTTGACTGTTTTTCAGCCTTATATATCCACAACGCACGATCAGAGTCATACGAAAGGTCGACTCGATTTTCCGTTCTGCTGTGAAGACTAAGCAAAGAGCACCAGTGACTACGCTGCCGGAAGTCCCAGATACATATATGCCAGGTGATCACGGTATATTACATTCCATTTGTGGTTCGTGAGAAGTTTTGGAAGCTTAAGAGTTGCGGAGCCCCTTCAGCATTTGTACTATGAGTGTTTCTATTAGATCAGGAGTTAGCGCAAAGATATCCTTCTGGAGCGGATGAGCGGACTAGTGGCGTCACAGACCTCGTTCACGTCATCGCACAGGGAGGTCTATAACCTGCTCTGAGCCAAGCCAAACTTCTTCTTCGACAACAACGACAATCTCCGCATTTCAAGGTCAATAAAAATACAAATAGCAGAATCAGAAATCCTTTTCCCAACAGTATGGCCGACAAAGGACAACCACCTCAGATGACTGAGCAAGATGCTCAGAATGCAAAAGATCCAAATCATCCTGCACACCCTGAACATCCCCATGTATGCCCTTATTTTGACTCCGAGTATTGTAGAAAGAAAGCATGCTAATCATGAAAAGCATGGCGAGTGGCTCAAGAATGTGGGAAAGAAGTTCGGCAATGCAGCAATCTTTGGAGCCGGAGCAACTGCTGGCTCAGATGCAATCAAAGGCGCGTTGGGGCAATAGGAAGGGTGTGGTTGTTCTACTATAGTGGGATAATGAAGTGATTGATGGCGAGTGATAGCTTGGGATAGGTTTTCCATCAAAGGCATTGAAACACCGCCGCCATGATATGCCCAACGTATTTTGATGCTCAGAATCCCGCTCATTACTCTACATTGATCCCCCACGTTCCGCTCAACTCTCGGACGGTCTGGTGCCTTTTCTTCAATATATCGCGCGCAACAAAATCTTGATCAACACATTTTCCTTTGCCTTCGTTTTCGGAAAGATATTCTCAGTCGCTCGCGTGTAAGAGACAAGCTTCTGCCTGGTGGCGAACACTTGCACTTGTGTTCCCTGTCGTCGACTGTCGAGTAAGTCGATGATGTTAACATGGACATTGTGCAGAGCCTGAACAAGCATCGTTAGCATGAGCCGGGTTACCAGCGCTGAGTGCTGGCTGTTACCTTCTTGCACTGCGTGATGGAGCCTGGAATTGGATTGACCCGTAACTCCTGACACAAAACTTGCCAGTCCTCCAGCTTTCGACTCTGCTCAACGGTGCCTAGGTGCAGATCGAACTCAGCAAGCAGGAAACGCGTGTGTTCTCGCTTGTATTGTTTGCTACCGATACGCCATTGTTTGAAACTTGCTAAGGCTGCAAATTCTTCGTTGAGAGGACGCCATGGGTCTCGCTGAAAGCCTGGGAAACGGTCCAGGTAGTTTTTCTGATGTGTTGATGCCATGTCGTTTTGATACTGTAGAGGAGAGATGAGAGTTCAGATGAAAGTGGGTCAGGGAGCTTTTCTTTCTGAAAATGAAAATTCACAGCTGCAAAGCTCCTACCGTACCCTTGCAATCACATCTTGTTACCATGACCAGTAAGACAGCTCTTTGAAGACGGATGAACGGGTCCCTGCGTCGTGGCACACGTTAGGGGTCAATATTTTATGCCTGACTGATTCCAAGATGCATCATACCGAGACATAAGCTCAGGATCGATGCAGCGAGCCAGGATATGCATTATGATATGGCAATGGTACATTTATACCAAAGCCCAGATTATGAGATGATCAGTGGGGAAGCCAATCCTTTGTCTGAGGCTCGCCTCAGTCGATAGCCCATGACATGACTACGGGCCAAGCACCATTGGGCTCGTCTTCTGGAGTAGAGTCTCTCAAACTTATCTATTTTTGATTGGTGTTGGAGTAATGATTGTTCTCATTTAGTCTGGCTTCGGCTTGGGGCTCAAGCGTACATTTCAGTCCTATTACTCGGTACCGGCTTACGTCATCTGGTGCCCACCCCCACCTGAATCCCAATTTTAGGATTTTCAACCAAATCTTTCAACACCTCCACCTCCACCAATATGAGCTCGATAGACGCTGCCTTGGCCTTCATTGATAGCTTATCACCTAAAGATCACATTAACATCAGTAAGATTGCTAAGCAGTTCGATTGTAACCGCTCCACCCTCGACAAACGATATCGCGGCAAAACCAAACCCCGTCATGCCCAATACCAAAACCAACGAAACCTCAACGACCAACAAGAAAAATCCTTAATTAAATACATCGATCGCTTATGCGCGCGCGGCCTCCCTCCTAACAGGCATATAATTCGAAATTTCGCTCAGGAAATCTGTCAGAAAGAGATAGGAAAAGAATGGGTTTCGCGCTTTCTACACCGTCACAAAATTGAGTTGGTTTCAAAGTGGACGATGGGCCTCGACCATAATCGCTCTAGGGCAGATTCAGCATTCAAATACTCATTATATTTTGAGCTATTGAGGAAGAAAATCGAGCAATATGAGGTGGAGCCGCAGCATATCTACAATATGGATGAAAAGGGCTTTTTGATTGGAATTCTTTCAAAGATGAAGCGCATCTTTTCGCGTAGGCGTTATGAAGAAGGATCAATCAAACAAATTATTCAGGATGGAAATCGCGAATGGATTACTACTATCGCAGCGATATGCGCAGATGGCTCAGCTCTATCACCAGGGCTGATCTATCAAGCAACTACAGGCCTTATTCAGGATTCATGGCTCCAGAATTTTGATCCAAACGCTCACAGTTGTTTCTTTGCCTCATCGCCATCTGGTTGGACCAATAATGAGCTAGGATTTCAGTGGTTGACGCAAATTTTTGAGCGCGAAACAAAACCAAAGGCGCAAAGATCTTGGAGGCTTCTAATCCTTGATGGCCATGGCTCCCACATCAGTATGAAGTTTATCAACTATTGCGATAGCCATAGGATCCTTCTAGCTATATACCCACCACATTCAACGCATACACTGCAGCCCCTAGATGTCTGTTTGTTTCGGCCGTTATCACAGGCATATTCAAACCAACTGACATCATTTATGGATGAATGCCAGGGCCTTTCATCCATTACCAAACGGGATTTTTTTCGCTTATTCTGGCATGCCTGGAAAACCTCATTTACATCAGAAAACATCCTTTCTGGCTTCAAAGCCACCGGCCTCCACCCGTTTAATCCTCAGCTTATTATCACTAAGTTCACTAAAAACACTGAAGATCGGCCATCTTCTAGCTCTTCTAAGGGCTCAGCGATAGCTGCAGAAGATTGGAAACGCATTGAAAAGTTGCTACATAATGTGGTTTCCAACATTTATGATAAAAAAGCGCAAAAGCTCAGCAACACGATGCATGCGCTATCAGTTGAGAATATGCTACTAAAACAACAAATCAATGGCCTTGAAAAAAGCCTAATCAATGAAAAGAAGCGTCGAAAGCGTGGCAAGCCATTATTACTAGATTTTCCTACTAAAAACGATGGTGGAGCAATGTTCTATTCCCCAACTAAGGTTCAGCATGCGCGCGATCAACAAGCTCAAAAAGATGCCAACGCGATAGCTGAACGTTATCAAAAAGAGCTTGATAAGGTTCGCAAGGAAGCTGAAAAGGTTGAAAAAGCTCAGAAAGTTGAGGAGCAAAAAGCTATTAGAGCTAATATAAGGGAATATAAACTGCGCGAACAAGCTGAAAAACAGCAAAAAAAAGATGAGGCTCTACAAGCAAAACAGGCCAGCTCGCAGCTGCATAGTGAGCTTACAATAAGAGCTAAAAAGGTTCAAAAGCCGATCCAAGCTCAAAAACAAAGCGATCCTAGGGGTAACATAGATTTGGTGGTGGTAGAAGATAGGGACCCCCCCCCACCCCAAAATACTCGTGGCAGGCAGATTCGGCTGCCTCAGCGATATCAATCAACTATTTGACAGCCTGATAGATGCGCCTAATTCTATAGATCACCTCACTAGAAAATCAGATAGATTAGATGTTGGTAGAGCTCTGAATATCATTAAAACTGAAGATGGTAATGGAGCTAAAATTGGGATTCAGGTGGGGGTGTGCACCAGATGACGTAAGCCGGTATTTTGTAGCACGGATGGATATTGAATATCAATGGAAGACCAGACTAATCCGCATTATCCTTTGAGCAGCCGCAGATATGGGAGATGTGGCATTTACAGAGTCAGATACGGATATTCAGGCCCAATTGATCCTTCTTGCTGCCTCTCACCACAACCTCGAGTCTCTCCGTACGCTTCTTCGCACAGGTTCCGCCAGTGTCCAGGATCCGGAGACAGGCTTCACCCCACTCCACGCAGCCATAGCTGCTTGTGACCCTACCTCAGAGAACTCATCGCAAGCTCAGCATGGCTCTGCAGCTAATACGGCCCCCAATGGGCATATCAATGGCAACACGAATGGAGAACATCATGGAGGTGAGGAACCTGAGATCGAAGCTGCAGTCAAAACTGTGAAGTTGCTGTTACAGAATGGGGCTATCTGGAATGACGTGGATAATAATAACGAGACACCCGGCTGCATGGCTTTGAGGTTGGGATTGGAGACACTCTACGAAACCATGGTCGATGCTGGGGTAAGAGCAGAAATCCTCCTCAACCGACTAGATGAGTATGAGCAATTGGCAGATACTGGTGACAGTGAGGATGACTTTGAGGGTGAAGTAGAGGCTCAGGGTGGGCAAGAAGTAACCTCGGAGGTAGCTGAGCAGCAGGATATGAATAGCCACGTGGAAACTACATCTATTGGATTGGCTACTGCTGATCCAGACCTGAGTCTTGCACCCAAGAACGAAGAGTATCTACAATCCACGCTCCACTTCCAGGACGGCCGAATACTTGACAACAATAACAATGGTATAATGATGGCCTGGGAAACAAGCATCATGAAGCGCACAGCAGATCTGCTCCTTCCCGAGCCTGAACTTCGTGTCCTCAATATTGGTCACGGCATGGGCATAATCGATACTTTCTTCCAAGAAAAGGCACCAAGCTCCCACCACATTATTGAAGCTCATCCTGCGGTGCTAGCTCGCATGAAGGAAGATGGCTGGTACAATAAGCCTCATGTCACCATACACGAAGGAAGATGGCAAGATATGGTTCCGAAGATCATGGAACAAGGAATTCTCTTTGACGCTATCTATTTCGACACCTTCGCTGAAGGGTACAAAGCTCTCCACGATTTCTTCAGTGATTCCGTACTTGGGTTGCTTGAAGATAAGGGTAAGTGGGGCTTCTTCAACGGTCTAGGAGCCGATCGACAGATATGCTATGATGTCTACCGGAAGGTTGTGGAGATGGACTTGTTCGAAGCTGGATTCGATACTGAATGGGAGACCATTGAGGTACCGAAGATGGACGAGGCTGAGTGGGACGGCGTGAAGAGGAGGTACTGGACTCTGGGCGAATACAAGCTGCCTATCTGCGAGTTCATCGGGTGAGAGATCAGACAACGCATTTTTTCTCCCTCAGTCACCCTCCGACGACGTGCGTGAAAGCCTCGTTCGGTATCAGATGCTGTGATCCGATGCTACTATAACAGATCTCGAACGGTTTGTGGGAAGAGCTACGTGATCCTGAAGTGCTCTTAAGCGGAATACAATACTGTCAGGAGATACACTACACGGACTTGTTGTTTTGACTATCAAGTCTTGCGGCATAAAGTCTGACCTCTCTACCTCGAATGGGCATCAATGGTTTGAAGAAGTTAACATTCGGATGTTAGCATAAACTTGCTACACTAGCAAAGCAATCATCCTTTCAACAATACTAATTCCCCGCAGTGCCAAATCAATCTATCTCCTGGTCGCAAGAAGTAGCACCACAGGCCAGGCGATCTTCGTCTTACTTCCTTTCCCACCCATAGCAGTCTCCAGCTCTTCATACATTGGTTCCATCTGAGCACCAATCTCGTCATCCGTGGTCTTCCAAGGCCATTGAGCATCGATGAATCGCTTAACCCACTCAATGCCGCAGTCTTCCTTGGCCCAGAAGTCCCGATCCTTTCGCTCGTCCATCTTGTCTGCTAGACCAACAGCAGATTCGTACTCGACTTCAAAGTCGAAATATTTTTCGTCGAGAAAGCTCAATGGCATGTCGTTATTCCATTTTATCCTCTCAACGTCAGTCCAACTTTCCTGGGGGAATGGCACAACGTCAAGCCATGATGTTATCGTAGTGAAAGCTCTCTCCATTGGCGAACCTTTCAACGGAAGGACTCTCTCGAAGGCTTTGCCACTGATCCTTTCGTATATCGCTTGACACTTCTCCTGACCCTTCTCGGCAAATATCGGTCTGCCGTAGAACCAGATAGCCACCGTACCTCCAGGTCTCAACAACTTTGCAAAAACGGACATTGCTTGTCCTGCGTGCATGAGTGGTATGCATTCTGCAACGGTCACCAGATCAGCCTGGCCGAGATCATCAGTATCAATCGCGTTGACAAGGTCTTCTGCTCGACAATTCTTATAGATGACAGATGGATGATTGATCCGGTGTCTCGCGGTGTCAATATGAAACTTGCTAGGATCACTGGCGATGACCCTTTGAAAACGCTTTGCTAGGACTTGCGCAACATTTCCGGGTCCTGTGCCAATGTCGTGAGCGAGGACGTAGGAATCGCTATGTCGCTTATGGTAGCCCCACACCAAGTCGTAGAACTTTGAAGCGGTATAATCAGGCCTGTGAGCCATATAATTTTCCCAATCAAATTCGGCGCCGCCATCGAATGTTGTTGACGCAGAGTCGGCCATGATGGTATCTAGACTCGTTCTGGAGTTCGACAGATCTGGTGAAATGCTGGATGTTCGAGGTTTCCAGATTACCTTGGCCTCATTTGACATATCATTTGGCTACGACTTCAAGCCTAGCTGTTCACTTTATACGGTCAATGATCCTCAAGATCAAGGAAGTCCGGCTTATTGCATTGAAAGCACCAATTTAGCTGATGATTAGTGCTAAACGGCGCCGTTGGGTGCCATCTTTTCGCTAAGTCAGAAAATCAGCGTTACTCAACCGTATAAGCCATATAGGGCTGGACCTAGAGCTGCGGAACCGGCCCTAAGAAACCCTAATGCTCGGACGCTCCGGGGACCACACTCTGGGGACCTTCGGGGGTGTTTTTGAGGGCCGGCTCAGTAGCTCTAGGTCCAGCCCTATAGGGCTTATACGGTTTAGCCTACTTCTTCCCCTCACACTACAAACTTTATAGATCTTGCATTCTGGGATAGTGCACCAATTAGGCATAATTTCGTCTTGCTATTCTGTCCCACCAATTTAAGATCTTTCACCCTCGCCAACGGCAATCAGCAGCACCGCCGTTGCGCTGGGGGAACTGTGGTGGCCACAGTCTTGTAGGCGCCACCATCCATTTCTACTTGTCTGTCTTTTCTGTCTTTGCCAGCCATTTTTCTGCACCATCTGCTCAGCACCTTGCTACGTATCTACTATGGTAAGCTGCAAATTCAGTACGCCCCTCTGCACTTTCACACAGTCAATAGTCCACAAGTTCGAAGGATCCCGTCTAGCTGCATTAGTCACTTTCTACCATAGACTTTAGGTCGGAACCTCTGCGGCGTCAGCCACCAAGAAGTCTAGACAGGCCCAGAGCACCATTTCGCTATTCTTATGTTATGGTGAAATCGCCGTGGTCGGGTGACTGCCCGTTTTTTAGACACAGCACACATATGCAATAAACTTCGCAAGAGCCTGATATAATAATGCAAGTAATCAAATAATTAAAACCTAGAGTATTTCGTATACCTCTTTGATGATTATTTAAGCATCATGCCTACCGGTCCATTGTATGAGTGCCGTAAGCAATAGTTAAGCAGAAGAGAGGCGGGGAAAGCCAGTTGGGTTGACACCGGGTTTAAAGGTTCAGCCCTACCAGGGACTGGGCGGTCGCTAACGGGCGGGTAGGGCCCAGCTCGGTACTCCGTATGATAGGTAAAATCCGATATTGCTCAGCCCCCTTCAAACACATCAACTTCACTGCTGCCTCAGTACATACCCACCATATGGCTCAGGCTCTCTGAGTGCACGAGTAGTAAGGAGCCAAGACACACTTGGCGCGCGACAATATTGGTGTGATGTGTGATGTGTAGCAACCAGAGTCGCAAAGGTCCACTACAAGTAAACCAACGTAGTTTTCATGAAGTTCCCATTTAATTCTACATCGAGTGGACCCATTGATAGCTAGGGCTATAAAATTCTGCGGTCAATTCATTACGTTACGACTCTGGAGAAACCATCGTGTATATCCAATAGCAAGGCCATCGAGACCTTAGATAGCTCGGAAAATCCGTGCGTATCGGGTCGTCCGAAGGCAGCTGTGAAGTTGATTTCTCTCAAGGGGGCTGTGCGAGCACGGATTAAAGTCAGTTAACCTCCTAAAACTAAACCTATCTTGGCAGCCACTAATCCTGATCAGATGCAAGTATCTGCCAACTTAAGCTCTGATATCTGACACTAGTCCTCAATTTTTAAGCTAGTAAAGTATCCCCTTGACTATGGTAACTCAGCCATGCGGGCACTAAACCTATTCAAGTATGGATTCATGCCAAGCTCCAATATCTAATACTAGTCCTTGAATTTTAAGCTAGTAAAGCTGAATTCCTATATATTTAAGATTTAATAACTTTTTAAAAATTGAATAATTAGATTATCAAATTTTATATGTAGTAGTATTGGTATCTTAATTGTATAACTGTAGATCATTTATCTATCAAAAAAATATTTGGCCTGCGGGCAACCGTGCCAAAACCATCCCTTTTTGGCCTGATAGGGCCTTGGAGGCTGTGCCCCGGAGGAGCTCTAGAGACGGCTGCTTAAGGGCGATATAGGTTTGCTCCCGGGGCCACCTGCCCTAAACAACCATTTTGGCCTACTCAGCCCTACCGTCAGCCCTAGCCGAGGGGGCTGACTTGTTACCAATGAAAGGGATAGCTCAACACAGGAACTCTTCGAGCTGATAATAGTCTGTACATATAGCACTTCATCTCTCATCTGGGGCGCAGCTTTAATCTTGATATCACCACATGAGAGCCAATCTAAAGGGTCAACCAGCGTAAAGCATGAGATCATGCTTTCCATCTACGAGGGGATATCATTACGTGGATAGCTGGATGCACGGGTAGAATGAACATCTTGGCATCCTGTTTGGAGGCGAGCTCAGAGGATCAAAGCAGCAGCTCACGTCCAGGGTACCAGTTCATTGTATTCACTGCCCCCGCGCCAGACGGTGGCTAACATTGGGGCAAATTCTGACAGTTTGGCTATCAAAGATAGCTCCTTTGTACAGCGTTGTGCTCAAAGCTCACTTGAGAGAAATCGACTTCACAGCTGTTTCCTAGTCCGGTCTAGGCGGGGCAAGAAATTTAGATTCTTTGAATGATCCATACTGTACTCATGATCAGTAATTATTCTACAGCTCGTTACGTAGTTAATCCTGCAAGACCTGAATTGAAATAACTCGTCTACATAACGCCCCGTGGTTTCCATAAACAATCGTGAAAAAGGGTCAATCTAGTCAGTACATTCGGTAGTGTGTATGTGGCACCTATCTAGGACGAGGATATGCCATATTGAAGTCGACAGGCGGCAGGGCCGCTGCGGCTTCAGACCTATGTGCAGAATCCACAAGATCGTCCCATAGTGTGCCAGTCCACTTGGCAAACTTCTTTGGATCCAGCTTGAACTCTTTCCCTCGAGAGAGGTCGTCTGCTTTGAGCTGGGTCTTCGCTCCAGACTCCAGTAGGAACTTAGCGAACTCGGCCGCCTTTTTATGGTTTGCTGTTAAACAACGCCCTAATGGGGTAGGAGCCTTGGGATCGTTGAGAGTGTAGGGTATCTCTATCTCGGCTCCATTTTCTATCAGGAGTTGTGCCAGCTCCCACGAGTAATTGCAACCAATCAAATAATGCAAAGCATCTTTTCTGACTGATGATCCAAATTTCAGCAGTAGTTTCGCCATGCTTAAGTATGTTGGTTGCTCTTCAGGCTGGATCTGGCACTGGACCAAGTTGTGCAGCGAGGAACCGTTCTTGACACTCGAGCTAGATTCCAAGAGAAGCTGTGCAATATCTTCCATCAACGGTCTGCGCAAACGCTTGTCCTTAGATCGAAATAATTGTCGTGCGAAAAGATAGTCGAGAGGGGTCACTGAGAGTTTGTGATCTAGGATTGGCTCTTTAACATCCGCGTTGTGTTCCAGCAGCCATCGAACAACTTCCGCGGACCCGCCTTCGATGGCTTCGATAAGAGCTGTCTGAGGACCCTCGGCAACACCGATGCCCCTTTCCCCTGCTGAAGACTGGTATATATTGTACTCCTCACGTATTCGAGACATCGCCGACCAGATTGAAACAGGTATTCTTGAATCTGGATCTCCTTTGTGCGCAAGAAGCCGCAAACTTTCTCGGTCATCAATTGCTGCTCCACGACGCTCGAGGGTGTCTAAGACTGTAGCTTTGGAACCTCTGAGGTATGCAATGTGCATCAAAAAGTTCAATGGTGGTTGATGGACTCGGTCCAAGATCACATTCAAGTATTCGGTCTCTCCCAACTCCACTGCATCCAACATAGCCTGCTCAAGAGTCACTTGATCTAGATCAACCGTGGCTCTTTCGTTAGAGCTCTGTCCAACCGAACGCATATGAAATACTTCCGTATGCTGCTTCAGTTGATTCTGTGAGAAAAATCCAATTCCCTCCTTTTCGCAGGATGGGTATCCGCATTTGAAGGAACGCTTATGAAACCGAGTGTGTTGATCTCTTTCCACCTTCGCGCTAAAGCCTATCCGGGAGAACGTGCACATCAGATGATTGCATTTGAAAATCCGAATGCCGTAAATTCCCTCCATAATGATTTGGTGATCTGAATAGCAGAGTAATGCTTCCCATCGATCGTGCATTTCGTCCCAGCATTGTCTCAGAGTCAATGGCTCTCCACTATACTTCAATCCTGGTGACAACGATTAGCGTGTGAAGTCTTAAGGTCACTCACTGCGAACGATGCTCTGACGGATCGCCCACTACTAGCAAGTTTGAACATAGTGTTGAGATTTCCCAGCGTGGATGTGTTAGCTCAGCCACTTACTAGCGTCTTTTGAGAACTTCAGGTGTTCTGAGAACTCCCGAGCGTCACGGGAGTTTACGAGACATAGTGTGTCATATATATGCTTCTCCTCTTTTTGGAACGGGTTTAGCTCCACGGCACTTTTGACTTTGGCTTTCTTCCTATCGAAACTCGGGTTGTTCCTTCTCGCTAGAAATGTCGAAATTTTTCGGCACAAGCGTCTAAATTCTGCGGAGTCGGTGAGATCTCGGACGCTTTGCTTGACGTGGTACAGCCAGTGACACGTTGCATAAGCTTGCAGAACGCAGTGGCCGCTTAACAAAGCATCATCGAGCTCATCTTCAGATACTTTCAAATCGAAACATATGAACATCAGATACGTCATACAAGTATGGGCAATCTCTGTATGGGCAGTGACTTCGCTGATGAAAGGCCCACTCTGTATGCTGGTTAGATATCTATTAATTTAGATGTCAGAATGTCTTTTCAGTAGCACTCGCCCCATTAACTCACTCTTTGGCGGTAAAATGTACGAAAGAAACAATTTCACCATCCACTTCGATGATAGGTCCACAAATTTGCCGAATATCCTGAAGTATGCGGCGCTCCGCCACTAGATCGTCGTCCCCTTCTTTCACCATGAGAGCTTGTATAATTTCTTTTTTCTGCACAGGAGCCTTTGCGCATGCTAGCCATGAAAGGATTCTGCTAGCAAGATTTGTTTCCGGCAGATTCATATTCTTGATTCTGAGGATGATACGCCCATAACTGTAAATGTCAGCATCCTTCGTATACGGTCAAGCGATGATCAAGAATATGCGTGTTCGCTCACTCACGCTTCGTCAAGGCCCTTGGGAAGGTACTCGACCTCTTTCCTAATAGCCTCCAAGTCATTTTGGTGAATCAAATGCTCGATTACGAGTCGTGCGTAAAGGAACATCCCTACTCCATTGATAGATTAACACAAGTCTGAGACCGAATCGGGGACCTCCTGACCTTCTGCTTTGCTTGGGATGATCTGCACGAGATTTTCCAGATACAAATAAGTATCATCCTCGATATCGAGTGAGTCCAACCAATCCTTGACTCTAAAGTCGAAGTATGTCTTGATGTCTTCGGCATTGTTCTGTCGTATCGGCAAGGACAGAGCTTTGAGATGCAAGGCAGTGGAGATGTCCTTGTCTTCTCTACTACTAATTAGCACCTTCAGCTCGGGGCATTGGTTGGAGACCTGTAGCAGTCGTTTGAGGAGGAACTGTCGTTCTTTTTCAGCAATTTCGTCTAGACCATCAATGACGATGTATGGTGCTTCGATGCATTGTAAGAGGTCCGTGAGAAGCTGCTGGTTATACTCTACATAGCTCTGCAGCTCGGTATAGTCATTCTCATAGGCTTTGATAAGGGCTGGTCTCAGGTGTCGATGCTTGTACAAGAGTTGGAATATCAATGAATGTATGACACTGATGACGGTCGTCGTTTCCTGGTGCTGGAAATTTAAGAATGCGAAGAGTATAGTTTTTCCACTGCTTCTCATTCTCGCGATGAAGCTGGCTGAGAGGTGCGACTTGCCTTTAGATATTAATTGTGTTACCGCTGAATGGCGCTACACGCGTTACTGACCTGCACCTGGAATACCAGAGAGCCATAGAAAAGCAGTAGACCTTCGTCGTCCGTTGAGCCACCTATGGAACTCCTCGTGGTCCGCTAACCACCCACAGGTATTCTTACAACGATCTCTTAATATTCTTTCTAGTTCCTCATCGTACAGTTGGGGCGATATAGAAGCCCTACAATCCCCAAAGTTCTGGTTTTCTCTCATCGTTTCGTTTTGCTCGAACTCTTTTAAAGCTCTTGAACGTGCATCCCGAGCATCTCTGATATCAGCAAAGGTCACTTCGCGGTCGAGTAGCAAACTGTGGTTTTCGATACTGGCCATCACTATATCGATCTTTGCCGCATAACGTGGCCACAAGACCTCGAGCAAAATTTTCCACCCTACTAATGTCAGACACCATTCCAGTAATTTGCTTTACTGGGCTTACCCTTAACTCGAAAGAGCTTTACCAAAATCAAATAGAACTCAAGCATGTCTTTATAAAAGAAGTAGAGTATGTCTCGGATTCCCTTGTTCTCAGGGAAAAGTCCAGCGCAAGTCTTGAATTGAGGCAGGCAATCTCCCAATTTCCGCGTCATTTTGATGACCTTGTCAAAGCCCTGGACGTAATTCCTTGACACCTAGAGATAATCAATAGCATTCACCTTATATGTTCGAAGGCCTACGCACCAATATGAGAAATTGAATTGGTCCCTACGAACGTTCAGTATTACTCCGAGAGAACAATATAAAGACTGGGCTACCAACCCATATGAGTGCAAGAACAGACGGCTTGACCTGAACAAATGTGTTCAGGACACTTGAGTACTGTTCCAGGCAATCGAGTAAGGGTTCCATCTTTTTCATGTTACGAAGCTGCCTGCTCCGTCCCTGTTCTTCTTGGGTTTTTTGAATCTCATTGTAGAGGTCATCAACAGTGTATAGAGCATTGAAGTCAAAGAGCTCCTGGTCGGCGACTTCACCTTGGAAGTCGCTGACAGCAACGTCAAAGTCTGAATTTACTGACGTCGCCGAGCTTGACAAGGGAGCCGGCACCAGCATTATGACCCGCCCTAAGATTAGCTATAACTCGCACAATGGTCTCTGAATCGACAAGAAGTGGCAATGGCACTAATCTTGTATTAAGATCTTCTGGTTCTTTGCTCCCCCATTGAGACCTTGCAAAGCGCCGGGCAGCCTTACCACGGCTAAATGAGGCTAAGTTCAGGCAGCTATCATCGGAAGATGCAAAAGATTTCAATGCTAGGATATAAGCCAGCGCAATGCATAATCGAAGAATGCAGCTTTCGGTGCCATCGATACGTCTTCTTCTACCTAATTGTACCATAGAAGCCAACTATGAGGATTGAGTCTGAGACGGTGGCGATCCTAATGACCGAATGGGAAGCAATGTCGCCGTTCTAGGCGAAAATCTTGATGCTGCTACCAAGTTTTATGAAGTGAAAGCACGATGAAAGCATGACCGATTAGTGAGAGTATTGCTTGACGGGTATTGGAGTCATTTGTTGTCATTGGATAATGTTGTGTGCGGTCAAATTGAGCCCACATGTGCATGACACTAGCCACTAGATCTATGGCTCCCAGCCCACAGCTCGGAAAAGAAAGCTTCGAAAATTGAAGCCGAAAAATATCTAAAAGCCGGATCAGCATGACGTCTCAGTCCGCTCGGCCTTCAATGGGACTCTGGGTGGAAGATGAAGATGCTGGAAGGGGGAAACGGCTCTGCATGGGCCTCAGCAGTCCTAGTCCTAAGGGTGAGCCGAGGCCAGCCCTACCAAGCACACCAGCTGGCAGCAACTCTTACAGTCCACCTTGCTACGAACCCAGCAGCGACAATTCTGTACCAAAGATCTTCCCAGACTTTCCGTCGCAAGCGCGATCCAGCCGACAGGGCGTCCATGCATGGGCAACCGCTCCCGCTGATGGCTTCGATTCAAGTGACGCGCTTGGGGGGCCTGACCTTTTCCTATCTCAGCAATCTGCTCCTTGGTCCTCACAAGACAAGACAAGTGTGGTGCAAGATGCTGTCCAGCCGTCTCGCTTTGGCGCGGACATCAGTCCTGGCTTTGGTGCCCCCACCTCCGTAGCCGATCAACTTCGGACGCCATGGCAAAGTGCACTCCCAGCAGAAGACCTCGAAGGACAATATCATATATCTGGAGTGGGCGCGATGAAATCCTCAATCAATTATGAGGACTCTGTGTCCCTGTATGAAGTTGACGGCGTCGTCGTGTCTGAGGATTATTCCGAAGCCGTAGGGAGCGTCGTTCAAACATCAGAAGATAGGCTTTGTTTAGGAATGGTAGGTAATGGTCATGGCTTTGGCAAGACCCATGCTGAGATGGATTAGATCAGTACATCGAGTCTGCGCGTATCAAGCGCCGCTCTCGCCCGCATACCTGAGGGTCAATCCGACGTAGTCTTGAAAGTTCAAGGTCCCGTGACTACTGTTCACAGCTCAAATAATAAGGACTACATTGGTTTGTTAGACTCTAAAACCGCTAAATCATTGGACGCGGTATTGGGAGAATATGATTTTAGGACAAGAAACTTTATATCTCGTCCACCGAATCCCAACTCGAAGAAGGACGATGTGCCGTGGGGTTCTTCCCTCCCACTTTACATCAACATATATGGGCGTGCACAAGACTTTGATGCTTTGGGAGAAGCTTTGGCGGAACAGGATATCTTTTTGCAGCACCCTCTTGATAAGCAAGACCTTGCATCTTACGAGAACCCGCAGTACTTTGTCCCACCGGGCCAAGACTTTGCAGCTATCAAGTGGCGAGATGCTGCATTCATGGGGACAAATGATGAAGCCTCTGAAAATTCTAGATCGCCAGACGAGAGTCAGCTTGACAGCATTTTTAAGACAGCCCAAGGTCCTGAAGAATGCTCCGGTGTAGAGCAAAGTCCACGATTGACTACTAGCCTACAAAGGTAGCGTTCTGTTTCCATGCTGACAACCTTGTCATGCTTTTAGTTCATATTGAACTACTTTAATGGAGCTCTAGCTCGATGTTTTGCCTCTGTTAGGCGTGAAATGCGTGAAGATCATGTCTAACCATGTACTTCTGGCATAGTCATCAAAAGATCGCACTGGCAATGATGCTGAAGAAAGAAAGCGGGAACCTTGAAGGCAACAATTTTGAGGTGCTGTGGAGCCAAAAGAATAACCATAGTGGTAGATGGTAAGTAAATTCACCACTGTAGTGACCGCTGTGTAATTGTCGGATCATTATCTCATATCTTTTAGGTATCGAAACAAAGTCACTGGAACTGTCAAAGAAAACCCTACACTATGTCTTGGTGGCCTCCTCGCGGATGTAAAGTCCTTTCTCCTGAGCCGGCTTCTCCACTCAACTTCCATGACTCAGCTGATGTTTGCACGATAGGAGATGGGCTTGGGAAAGACGCTGACTACGATTGCGCTTATTTCAAGTACGCTCGATGCTATGGCCACCACAGCGGTAGATGAGCCGTCTGCTGGGGCTTTGGCTCCGGTTGAGGAGTACAATAAAATAACACTGATTGTTACGCCAAAGTCCAGTAAACCTCCTGTTCTTGAGTTTGCCGAAAGAGCATGAATTGATTATATGGCAGCTTTGCACTCCTGGAAAGAACAATTCGCCAAGTCAATTGACTCCATCACGATATAGTGACCATGCTTATTCATCTCCTAGGCATACCGTGACCGCAAGCATACGTGTTTTCTTTTACGCTGGAAACAAACGGAAGTCAACGGCACCCTCGATGATGAGCCATGATGTCGTGATCACAACGTATGGAACATTGACGGCAGAGAAGAATCGAAAAGTAAAGCATTCTTGTGATGAAGACCAGCCCCTATTATCACGTAGTTGGTATCGGATAGTCCTTGATGAAGGTATGGACCCAATGTCTACATAAAACCTATGGTTTGTATCCACATCGAATATTAACCCAATACCAGCTCATGTTATACGAAATGCTTCTACTAAACAATGTGCCACTGCATGCGCTTTAAAAGCTCGACATCGATGGTGTCTCACAGGAACACCCATCCAAAATGTAATTTCGAGGGCGATGTCCATGCTCGACTCATTACTGACATTGATTTAGCGTATTGAGGACTTTGGGGCGCTCTTACAATTCCTTCGAGTTGACCCGTTCGACAACCCGTCCCTTTTCACGCATGAGATTGCGGAGTGGATCAAATGCGGCCATGAAACGGGAATGAGGCGGTTGCGCCAACTGGTCAGCGCTGTGTGCCTGCGACGGACCAAAGCATGCTTAGGACTACCTCCGAGAAACAACGAAATCCAAGATGTACATCTTAACGACGAAGAGGTCGTTTTATATGAGAGTTGCAAACAAAGTACTATCGAATTTATCGACTTTGTCTTTAAGGAAGATGAAAAGCTCAAATCTTCTGCAACAGCAATCCAACTAATCCTTCGGCTAAGGCAAGTATGCGACCACGGGAAGCAAATGCTATCAGTGACCACCTTGGAGAACATCGAAGCCTACAAGACGTCCCACGGCTCGAGAGAATTCGAGTCTCCATCAGGCGTAGGCCCTGTCTGTGGGGTTTGCGGATGCGAGATTCACGACTACAATTTGCTCTTGCGATGCATGCACCCTACCTGTCATCGCTGCTCCCAGGAGATGGAGATTGATATTGAGCCTGAATGTTCTATTTGCTCAGGCACCAATCTCAAGAAAGCTGACCCGGCATGGGAGCCAGCAACCCGGGGTCCCATGGACCTTGATTACCAGCCTTCCTCCAAGGTTACCGCCCTTCTGAGGAATTTGGAAAGTAACAAGGGAGGGTCTACAGAAACGCCCGTTAAGAGGTATACGATTCTTTCCAATCTGTCAAGCTGGTAGCTGACCTCTGCAAAGTATAGTCTTTACGTACTGGACCAAGATGCTAGATCTTATAAGTCACGCTTTAATTGCGAACGGAATCCGGTTTGAGCGTTTGGACGGAAAAATGTCAACGCCTCAAAGGAATAGAGCCATTCAAAAGTTCCGGGCCGATCCAGGATGCACCGTTTTTCTTGCAACCATTGGCAGCGCTGGAGTCGGGTAAGTGTTCCCAGGACAGAGGAGATGTTCAATGTGAATTGCCCAGCGTTTTGCAGAATTGATCTAACGGCAGCTTGCCGAGTGCATCTTATTGAACCTCAATGGAATCCTATGGCAGAGGAGCAAGCGCTTGACAGAGTTCATCGCATTGGGCAAACTCGTCCCGTCACTGCTATACGCTACATAGTGAAAGGCAATGTAGAAGAGGTTGGCTGCTGAAACTACCTCCGTATGAGGTGATCTGTCACTGATCGTTCGTGTGACTTGCAGTATGTCGTATCTTTGCAGAGAAAGAAATTAGATCTGATCCAGCAATCGCTCGTAGCCCATAATTCACCAAAAGCCGCCACCCTAAAAGAAAAACTGAAAGTGAGAGTCCTAATTCAGTATTCAACATTCTTGCTGACAGATGCAATGTAGGACTTGCATGACTTCCTTACCTTGCCATCCGCCCATGCAATTTAGGTTATTATAATGTGGCATTCTGACAGACCCACAATCCAGATAACCCAAGAAATAACCAGTGGCGAGGATTTGTAGGTTGATGGTTACTGCGCTCGACCACCACTTTTAGCACACCGCTGGTAAGCCATTTCGGTATTGCTTCAGCACGGGCGAGACGTTGAAGGACCATACAAAGTCTGCCATCAATGAGATGGATATTTGGCAAAGACCATAGATCGCGCGACGTAGAACGCACAGATTGCTTTCAACAAGGAAGAGAAAAGGCGATAGCTCCCACCACAGAGTCCAGAATGCTCTATTCCACTACATAATCTAATTTGTCTAGATAAGGAATCTCAAAATTGCTAATTCCACCAAAGACGGCTCTAAAGTGGATGTCTTCTAGACGATCTATGCCCAAGTATGAGCACACGTAGTACGAAGACACCCTTGTAAGGCGCCCCTAAAAGTGCCTTCAAATACCTTAGGGTCTTCCTTCAAAGATACTCCTAGAAATACCCCAAATGACGTTTTCGAAATATTAAATTAAAGTATCTCTAAGATCAAATCCGATCCATTCATCGGTTCTTTTCAGGTCGGTTCATTCACAAGAGCACATTTAGTAGTGTGCTTAAGGGATATATTTAGGAGCACCGCTCGGGGTGTGCCAGCGCGACTGGGGATCGAACCTGATACGATTAAGTAGGATACCGGGCTAAGCAAGGGGCATATCTAGGTGCGCAGAGGTAGGAAACCCAAAGTCAATCGAAGTTTCCTGCGCCCGGTCTGTGCTACCACAGTGGTACGTCGAGTTTTCGAGCATAGCTTGCCTCAGCTCCTCAAACGTTTGTCCCAGTTTTAGTGGATATATGGTGTGCGGGGTAGCCTCCCATGCAGTACCTGTTATCTTGACAGGGAGCTTGCAGGCACAAAAGTTACAGGCGGCGTCCCTCCCGAGCATAGCCCCCTTAAAAGACATTCACTTGAGAGCTGTCTTGTGCCAAGCTTATGCTTAATCATTCTGCCGCTGGGCGAGGGTCAACCATCGAAGGGATAGCAGGGTTCACATGCAAGCTCCTTTCACCAATAAATGATGTTATACTTAAAAATTCCATGTTCTCCGATTGGTCGTCCACCTTGACAGAGAAGCTCTCCTTACTATTGATGACCTACTAGGTGAAAATCATCCTTTGATCAACCGCCTCATACCCGATCACCCTTGATAGCAAACAAGATGATGAGGTGACGCTACTTAGCTGATACGCAGAGTGCGGTGTCATTATATGAAATGCATCTGAGCGCTAGTGTGTAGATTAAAGAGCTCGATGTTGCAATGTCGTCGCGGATCAAGCATAAGCTTGGCACAAGACAGCTCTCAAGTGAATGTCTTTTAAGGGGGCTATGCTCGTGTGAAAGCGGGGGAATTTGAAATCTTAGCGCTAATCAGCGACGTTTTTTTAATAATAAGTACCTGTGTTGCTAATTAAGCATAAGCTTGGCATAAGACAGCCCTTAAGTGAATATCTTTCAAGGGGGCTATGCTGAGAATCGCTGCACCCGTTGGTTTTATTTTCATCCAATCACTTAAAGCTGTCTGTGGCTTTTTAGGATCTTGGCACAGGACAGCTCTCAAATGAATATCTTTCAAGGGGGCTGCAAGAAAGCGGCACCCGACCACCAAGATTCCGGGCCCTAACAAACCCGGCCCGAAGACTCTGATGGCTTTCAAAAAAGTTGTCTCAAATGCTATTGTGGGAATCCTCGTGCTGCACTCAACTCTTGCATAGAAGTCCAGCAAGCCTGACAGGCATCGGTTCGGCTAATGTGGGGTGATGTATGGTAAACATGCACAACCACACATAGAAAAGCAATAAGCGCAGCATTCAAAAACTCTATACCAGAACAAGTCGTTTTAAGAAATGCCCCTTCTCGGGAAATGGCGAACTTCCCAGTGTACGCTTAAAGAGATAACTCGGTGGAGATATCCCTTCTGAGGGCTACTGAGGTGAGGCACAACAGGGGTTCAAGGGGATCAAACAGTACAGAAGAATCACCTTTACTTCAATCATGCTCAGGAGGATGGAGAACGGGTTTTGAAGGTGATGGAGTTGTTAGGGGGATGTTATTTAGTTTTTGCTATTGCTTCTTGCTGAACTGTATGGAATAATATATTTATTGCTCTATAAGCTACAATCACTGCAGATATCGCCATAGTAGCAAGTCATCCGTGTCGTTGTATTAGCAAAAGATGCTCTCAACATTGCTTTCATGCAGCAGAAAAAGCGCCCTCGTCGTGCATTGCTCTGGACTAATCTTGGAATGACTGTCAGGAATATGAATAAGCTCAGATTTGAGCATTTCTTGATAAGCATTAGCATGAACGACATGCCTGAGAGCGTCCTGCTTCGTCCACCAATTCTCCAGATCTCTTGGCGTCTATTCAGGCGATAGATGTAGCTATATTGACTCTTGGTGACAATGTATCCATAGGTTTTGGGTGCTCGATGGCGTGGACTAGAGAAGGTCGGTTTGCTGTTCCATCACCCAAGAAGGTTACCATTATTGAGTGGACGGAATTGCTGTTTCGAAAGAAGTAGATAAATGGGCCCCTCTTTCTTGTGGTTTTTGCTCTGGTTGGCCATCCTATACCAACTGGAAGTGGTGTCAACGAGCCCGTAATCGATAAAGTCTAGAAGACTTTTATCTAATTCTTACGTTGGCCCCCATCGTTGCTCTTCGGGATTACACTACGACATAGACAATCTCATAGTATCCCTGAATCCGAGGGTTGAGCAATATGTTCATTCTATATGCATGATTGATGGACCTTTACTTGAGATCCGCATAGGTGGAGACCCTATGAGCATCCAATTCGCAGAAGCATGAGCATTTGGATTTCCTCAAAATACCAAGAATTATGCGATTGGGTGCGACATGGCAGGAGGGCTGCAGCATACTGTGGTACCTGTTTGGCCAATGCGGGATAGCAGATTTAGAGTGCTTAAAGATGTGGTGCCAGCTGTGCTGGACGCCATACTATCCTTTGGTGTGTAGTATGCAGTTTCTGGGGCCTAGATACCCCAACAGTCAATATGCTTATGTTTGACCGACTCATCTTGTAGTTGACGAGTCCATTGTTCGATGATGATCTACACATTATAGTCAGCAGAGGATAAAAACTGCCATTGCTTGCTCCCGGCTTGGGATCTCAAGAATTAAGGTCTTCAAAGGTGCACGAGGACCGGTCTCTGAAGTGGTAGGAATCAGGTCTGATCTTGCTATGCAGCAACTTACATTCTGTGGATATGTCAATGGCATCATGTGCTGGTCTCCAGAAGTGTTGTTGGTTTGCTGCATTTTTGAGACGATTGAGAGCAAAGATGCAGTTGGCAGGCTCTATAGATAAGTTCTGTCTTTTGCATCCCAGTCCGTGTATGATTTGCTGGGACGAACACTCCGGGCAACCGTTATCTGAAGCAAGCTAGTTTCAATCCGGTAAGTGAGCACGCGACCATGGCATTTGGAGACCTTTGATGTGATAACCCACTCTGACACTCGGACATCTAGCAGATTAATGATTCATCTGTGTCCACGTCGAAATATTATGGTGAAAATACTGTAGCATGGCTCGTAGGGCTGACAGAAACTCCAACTAGGATTAAAGCTTGGCGCCAGGAACCAGCAATTCTGGGTTTGGATATGACGAAAATCTCCGCTAAAAGAAACATTTCCTTACGCCAGAACCCCTCTCAACTCTACACATTGTTCCCACAACATCGGACATCCTACGCCCGAGGGCCTTAAAGCAATTCCCGTTCATTGCTGCCCTTGATGCTTCCCTAAGTACATATTTTGTATCCAATTTTGTCTGGACGTACCAGGCCAATTATGGCTGCGCCAGGTCCCCGTCCGGGCCCAGGGAGTATTCAATGTCCCGCGAGTTCCAATCCAGCAGGGCCTCGTCGACCGATCGAAGCATTACTCAACACCCAGTCCACCACAGACGTACTCGCTGGAGGGGACCCGAACGCTCCCGGTAAGAAAAGACGAAATCATCGTGGTGGGAGGAAAAAGAAGAACCGCAGGCAGTCCTTCTTGCCAGGAAATCAAGAAGGCAGCACGGATCCAGCGAGATCGAGTCATGATCTTAACGAACCTTCTACGTCCTCTGCTGCGAGGCCACCATTTTACAGGCTTGGACAGTCTGGTGGGGGAAACCTTAGCGAGACCAGCCTCGACAGCAATGCGCTCTTAGACCATAGGTATGACTCTCGGTCCTCCATGTCCTTTGGTTGTCAGAGCTGACTCAATTTACGTTGCAGGGACCATCCGCCAATACGTCAGCGACGTGATAGTCGAGTTCTGCCAAGTGCTTTTGGCCGCCAATCGAATCATGACTTGACCTCCGGATACCGACCGTTTGCAAGCCGTAACACTTCACATGAAGGTCAGCATCGTAGACCTCGACATGCCCGTGCGCATGATTCGTCGGGAGGCGAAAGCGAAGCAGACGACGTGCGGACATCGGATCGCATACCTCTGTTGGCGGCATCTCACCACGACGGCAATTCGCCATCACATAGATCAGGCTATGGTATCCTCTCAAGTCTGGGCCAGAGTGGCCGTCGAAATTCTGCTCAACATAGACGCAATTCTACAGCTACATCGACATCGAGCAGGCAACGGATTGCGGCACCCAATCGCCAGTCATCTCACGATGTCAATAATCCTCCCTCGGTCCCAAACAGCCCTAATCTTGGCCCAGATACGCGCTATGACGATAACATGGTTACAAGCTCATTTGCGCCTAGGTCACCAGAGGAGAGGCGTGGTACTATACCGAATGACCAACTCATCAATATTGACGATGACACAGCATTCGATGATATTGGGGACACAGCATTCGCCAGATCTTCTTCGCCAACACCTAGAAATGATTTTCTAGATCAGCGTCGTCATACTATTGCTGTGCCAGCCGAGGAAGATGTGTGTTTCCCAGTGGAGGGCATGTCAACTATTGGAGAAGAAGATTATATGGCGCCCGATCATGGCCAGAATTATCAAGGCGGAGAACGAAGGAGACGGTTTAAACAATGGACGGATCTCTCGGTACTCGAGGAATGGAGCCGAGAAGAGAAGGAGGAAAGGAGTGAAGGCATTCGGGCGAAGAAGATCAGCGAACCGGTGCTTGTTGGCGGCAGACTCCGTCCGCAGAAGTATGGCTGGCATCGAGCGGAAGAGGATGCACCTTATCGCTTCACCTATTTCAACGAAGAATTCCCCAGCACAATTCATAGCCAGACAATATCCGAGCTCCTCCAGCCCGGTCAAAATTTCAGGGAGCTCTTCATCCCCGATCCTCCAGAACTTAGCGATTACTCGTCAGACGAGGAAGACACATCCAGCCATCAGGGAAATGCTAGCGGCCGCGAACAGCTGAGTCCCAATACCCAATCGAGAGCTGGGACGCGACACTCATCGATCATTGGAGGGGGCTTGAATAACTCTCCGGAGCATTCAGGGGATGCCACTCCTGCCCAGGCCAATGGCAGTACTCAAAAAGAGAAGCCCAAGCGATACGGTGACCGGCCGACCTTCTGGCTCGACGTCTTATCGCCCACGGATACAGAGATGCGAGTCATCTCAAAGACATTTGGCATTCATCCACTGACTGCTGAGGATATCATGCTACAAGAAGCCCGGGAAAAGGTCGAGCTTTTCAAGAATTATTACTTCGTCAACTATCGGACGTTTGAGCAGGACATGAACAGTGACAACTTCCTTGATCCGGTGAATATGTATGTTGTCGTGTTCCGAGAGGGTGTCATCAGTTTCCACTTTTCGATGACGCCTCATCCCGCAAACGTACGAAGGCGTATAAGACAACTCAAGGACTACCTAATTTTGAGCTCGGACTGGATCTCATATGCAATAATTGACGATATCACAGATGTGTTTGCACCACTGATCGAGACCATTGAGGAAGAAGTCGATGAGATTGACGATGCTATCCTCAAATTGCATACCGCAATCAAGGACGACCCGGATAAGGAAAAGAATAACCCAATGACAATGAAAAACAACGAGGGGAAATCCGAATCAGGCGAACCTCTTACATCTGGAGGTGATATGCTGCAACGCGTGGGTGAAGCTAGAAAGAAAGTCATGGGTCTCTACAGGCTCCTGGGCAACAAGGCGGACGTGATCAAAGGCTTTGCCAAACGTTGTAACGAACACTGGGAGATTGCTCCACGAAGTGAGATCGGCCTATATCTGGGTGACATACAAGATCACATCCTCACAATGACGAGCAATCTCAGTCATTACGAGACGTAAGTTTGCAATTACCCCTAGTGTTGTCATCAAACGCAATACTAACACATCGATAGGCTTCTATCTCGAGCTCACGGAAATTATCTTGCTCAAATCAACATCCGCATGAACGAGCGGCAGGAGCAGACCGCCGATGTGCTTGGGAAATTGACAGTCCTGGGTACCATCGTTCTGCCCATGAACATCATCACTGGTATGTGGGGCATGAACGTGCTAGTACCTGGACAAGATGTGGATAGTCTCTACTGGTTCTGGTCAAGTATGTCCATCCCAAGCAAACTCGGCCCAAAACCCTCGCTGACCCCATTATTCAGTCACTGCTGGCCTCCTCGTCTTCGGCGTCTCGTGTTTCTTCATTGCTAAGCGAGTATATGGCATTGTCTGATTGACCGCATCTAGAGTAATGCATATCCAGTCGAAGGAAGGCATGATAATACCCGGACGGCGTTTGATTACTGCATAGCGATGGGCTGAGATTGGTTATGATGGGCTCATCTTCTCTGCTATATCGCAGACTAAGATGACGAAACTTCACTTTCGCTGTGAATATTGAAACACATAGATTGGAAATAAATAATAAATATTCATCGCATTCATTCTGACGCTTTACCTTAACAAGTAAGACGTAAACATCAACCAACCTCGTCACCTTCCATCTAAAACACAAATCACAAATCCAATTATCTTATTTCTCCCGCCTTACCCCAATTTCCTACCTATTTCCCTGTCCCCACCAAAACCCCCAACACCCATCCGCATATTAACCCCCCTCCCATCCACCCCACCTCCCGAACCACTATCCCAACCATAGTCATGCCCGCCCCCTCCCCCCTCTCCATCGCCACATCCTCCATAACCCGTCTCCTAAAAGAAGAATCCAGCTACCGCACCGAGCTCACCACCCAACAAAAAAGATTAGAGAAATCAGAAACCGAAGACAGTGCTGGTGATGTAGAGGATGAGGGGAATAGGGAGTTTAGGTTGAGGCAGGAGGTTAGTATCAGTATTTTTCTTTATATGTATGTTATGTGTTTAGACTGTTATATGTTTAATGTGTTTATCTTCTTCTGATTCACTTTATTGGGGTTGCAATATACTGCTTATTCTACAATGGTTTCTTTTTGTTATTTGGGGTGGTGGGGATGGATGGATGGAAGCTAACTCTGTGCGGTAGAAACAAGCTGTTGAGGAGACGAAAGCGGTGTTTGGGCCGCTGAGGGAGAGGATTGGGGCGGCGGTGGAGAAGGTGGAGGGGATGTTGGTGGGTTTTTTCTTTTTCTTTTGATCAGCAAGATTTTTCAGGTTCTATTCATGTAGGTGAGAAGCAACTAAAGGTTGGGTATGTAGGAATCTGGTTCCCCGATGGATGATAAGGAGGTTGAGGCTGCGAAGGAGGCTGTGGCGAGGGCGAAGGCTAGTTGAGGAGGGTGAGAAGGGAATGCTGGGGTGTATGGGCTGGTGGAGGTAGGTTTGGAAGACGGTTTTGGCAAATCAAAGGGTATCACATTGCTTCTAGATCTGTCTACTGGCTGTTTAGAAATCTAGTAAGGCTCAGGAAGTATCCATCTGCTCCTCAAGCTTCGTTTCATTCGCTTGTTCCTCTCCATCACGAGCTACCAGCCCTTCAATAGGGTCAGCGACCATGCCCTCTGGCTCAGCAGCCAGCTCTCCATCCTCTGCCATATCCTCATCCTCTGTCTCTTGCGTCTCGGCCTTCTTCTCCTCGCCCTCACTCACATTCTGCGAATGGTTCAATGGTGATCTGCTCCTCGAAGACCGCTCCTTCTCAACTCTCAGCCCACCTGGTGTGCCCACCTCTTGATCATGAGTTGCGTGATGCATCGGCGTTGTACCATCAGTCTCATGTCTAGGCGTGACCGCACCGCTACTCCTCCCTCTTTGCTCGTCGTCTCCATCTTCTCGTTCCTCCATGCCTTCTCTCCTTTCGACTTCCTCTTTCTCGTACCGGATCAAATGTCGAAGATGCATGCCTTCATCAATGATCTTTCCAAACTGTTCTCGCCGCTCTGCCCAAGTCTGTGCATATTCCTGGCTTTCCCTTTCCAGTTCCGAGATCTCGCTATTCAGTTTGGCAAGATTGGCGTGCTGATCTTCTCGTGACCGTAGAGTGGGTTTGCTTAGAATTTTCTCCGCTAGCTCATCGTACTCTTTTCGCAGGGCTAGTGTACGCTGAGTCTCCTCTAATTGGACTCTGAGCTCTGCAGTATTGTCCCGTACAGCTTGTGCCGTGGCTTGAATCTTGAATTTCTCAGCTGCATAGCGCTCGCGTTCCTTAATATTGCTGGTAAGGAGGAATTGTATTCGGATAATGCTACTTTCAAAGGCAGCAAAGTCTAAGAGAGTATCTTCGCGCCATTGGCGGCGCTCGTCGAGCTTCTGCAGTTTCTCTGCTTCGTGAGCTGCAGCCGCTTCATCTGCGGCTGAGGCATCAGGTGGTGGGGTTGGGGGGAGGGTTAGAGGTGTTGAGATGAGAGAATTGGCAGACAGCAGTCGTTTAGTAATCCTTTTGAAGGGCTTTTCTTCGACGTTGAGGAGACGAGACTTGTGAAGGGTGTCTAAGATAGGTGAGCTTCATCGAAGGCAGTGAATAGGGAATATGTCTACCTTCTTCGGCCTGATCTAATAGAGAGTAGGAAGCCATAGTCTAAACAGCTTGTGCTTTGCTCAGCATGGATGGGCGAAGTTGCTTGGGTATGAGAAGGATTGAGTCGGTAAGCACATTGACCAATGAACCGTAGAGCAGAATAGAGAAGATACCAAATAGAAAAAGGAATAGGGCTGGCTTCTCGCGTTTCACAATTGCCTCGGGCTTCACATTGGCGGGTGATCAGCCGGGACCTAAGTACTAGCGGGCTCCATTTGCGGCGGAAACCAGCCCCCACATCCTTCATCCTTCCTGGTGTGTCATTGTTCGTCACTTTCACATGCTCTTAACCGCTAATTCTCTCACGCTTGCCCATTTAACAAAAGCTCAACACCCCTCATGCTTCTCTCTCTCTCATCTTCATACCATTCACATTCACCACTGCTGCTTGCTTTTCCAATCCACAACTCAACTAGATGCCTGCACGTCCACTTTACAAGGCAGCCGTCACGGCCTGCATCAAGAACATAAGATGTAATTCCATCTGCGCGTTTCCTCAATTGTGCTTGCCATTAGCTGATATTCGGTAGTAATCACCGATGTTGGCGACGTCGGCTACGAAGTCGTCCGGCCAGTCCTAGCCAAAATTGATAATCCAGAGCAACTCGTAAGTAAAGCTCCTCGTGAAATGCAATGCTTTAGGCTGACACGATCACAGAGACAAATCGAAATTGCATCACCACAAATCTGCGGCGCGGATGGGGACTTATGGCTAGAGTTCATAAAGCGTGACATCCCTAACTGGACCGCCAAACCACACACACCCAGGAACCCCAAGAGCTGGTACAAAGTGTACAAAAAGCTCCTTGCGGAGAGCAAGAGAGAGGTTGAAGAAGATGCTGTCATGCTCAAAGCAGAATTGGATCGTATAAAGCAGGAGCAGGCCAAGAACACTATAAAGACGGTGGAACTCAACGTCTACAAAGTTCCCGAAGGCCTGAAGCCACAAGGCCCTACACTTCAGTTGACACGGAAAGCACAATTTCAAGACAAAATCTGGCAACCCCCACGAGATGATCGACTCAAAGCATCAGGGGATTCAGATCCAGACGAACCGACCCACCAATTACCTGGTCATCCAGGCCACTCAACTAAGCCTGGACGCACAGCTCGTCAAAACCCCTCTACTACACGAACAAATCCACCACAGAAAAGCAAGCTGGACAAGATCAGAAAGGAGGTCAAGGCCAACAGCCTCTTTCAACATCATAATCGGAACCAACATCCAGAGATGAAGCTGAAGCCTATGTCCACGAACAAGGTCATAGCCACGGACAAAATCGTGGCCAAGAACAAGATCATATCTACGGACAAAAGTGTCAAGGCCTCTAGACGCATGGTATCGCAGCAACGAAGACCGGCAGCTCTCCAACCACTTGATCCCTCCATCAAACCTCCTACAGTCTTTAATCCAACGAGGATCGGCCTAGAACCAGAACAATCTGCCCTTGGCAAAACACAAAGCAGACACCTTACAAGTGCCATCAAATCCACATCTGTGACTCAGCGCTCTGACTACCGCACCGCAAGTCCTCTTCCTCACGCAGACGAACCACTACCGAGTATTGAAACACCTACTAAAATTGCAACACTGTTGGCTGCAGTCCACCAATCCACAGCATCTCCTCCGACACAACTCATCAACACACCGGATCCGACTCAAACAACAACTAAAGCCGTTGCGACTCCCAACAACGGAGCTATCCACCCACCACGCCGAGATTCTCCTTATGTTAGACCTAGTGGAAACACTTCAAGCCCGAGCAGATCAGGCGTTCGCCCACCGATGCAAATTAAGCGGAAACCGCCTGTCGATATCTTCATGAGACCTACCAAGCGCCAAAAAGCAGCTTAAGGGCCGTTAAAACCTCTTTTTACCTGATGTCCATGACAAGCGCGGAGTTATGGGCGTTGGCATTCAACCACTCTCGACACGGTACTGATACGGTGATATGGACATACTACTTTATTTTCATTCTCTCCCTCGCAATGTGAGCGACACGCATGATTTGTACAATGTCAGCATCCATCATCAAGACAGATGTACCAAAACAATGGAGGAATTACGTTAGGTTAGATAAGCGCAGGAGTTCGGTATGCGGCGAAGACATGGAGGAGGAATTGAAATGGTCATTGTACTTTAATACCCTTAGATAGAGAAAATGTATTGTTCTTTGTCCACTAATGCATGCCTCCCAACACCTCTCACACGTAATCTCATATCCCCATGCACCAAAGCCTCCCATAACCCAACTCCTCCATCCCACTCCCCCAAATCCTCCACCTCGCTCTCCACCCATCTAGCAACCCCCCCTCAGCGCCAAAACCAAATGCAACGTAGCCCCGCCCTCAAGATTGTATTCCGACGCCATCTTATCGTCCGCCCTAATCACCAACAATCACACGCATTAGCCTCCATTCTCTTCCAATACCCTTTTCCCCACACTCTTTCCTCCTCATCTCCTCTCTTCATCTCATCCCCATCCCAACTCATTCCCATCCTCATCTCATCCACTTTCCTCCTCCTCCTCTTATCGACTCGCATCCTCCATTCATAAAGCCAGTGTGTTCCGTTCCAGGGTGAAAAAGAGTGAGGGAAAACTCACATCTGTTTCCCCCCAAAGATCAACCGCTGCTGTACGGGTGGTATGCCTTCTTTTTCTTCGACGCGCTCCTTTATGCGGGAGACCTGGTTGTGAAGCTATATATCAGTATGATAGGCTTGGGGTTTTGGTGGAGTGGGGAGGCGATTTTGGGGGGGGGGAAAGAGGGAGGACGGACTTTGTAGTCGGGCTCGATGTCTAGTTCGATTTCTTTGCCGGTGAGGGTGCGGACTCTGTGATGTAAGGTTAGCTAGAAGGAGGGTGTGGGGGTGTTAGAAGCGGAGAGTGGGGAGTTGGGAGGACGGACTTGATGTTCATGGTGATGGTTGGGTGGAGGTTTGGTAGGGTGGAGGGGAGATGTGGGCGGGGAGGTAGGATATTATGGGGGATTGTACAGTCAAGGTGAGAGGATGTGTCTCTAAGAAGTAGAACGCTTTGGATAGTTGTAGTATTCGCGTTTTAGAATGTCGACATCAAGTGTTACAGCCCTTCATGCATGTCTTGGCGGAGTCACTCAAAGCTCGCCTGGGGCCTGCCGCTTTAGCCCGCGAGCTGGGTGAGCAGGGGTAATGTGTCGCGCAGACGGGATGCTCTATCTCCTACACTCACCCTCCCACTACTCTTATATTCCTATACTAGAAGACAGAGATGGCCGCGGCCGCGCTTATCCTCGGAGAATGAGCACCAGAAGATTAATCTATTTCATCTAGCTTTCCTCTCCCTTCGCCTTGAATCCAAAATATAGTATGGAGAGCCTGAATTTCTGTACCTAATCTAAATGCGCATTCGCCATGGTTGCTCGATAGCTGTACGGCTAATTGCTTGTCCACAGCAGTAGGTAGCCTTTGGCTGCGGAGTAGTAAAATCGCATCGTGTCTCCCTTGTCTCTTGTTCCAGAGATATTGAAAAAAATAGAACTAAAGAATTTGAACGTGCACGGGATCGAACCGTGAATCTCTTGATTCGTAGTCAAGCGCCTTGCCATTGGGCCACACGTCCTGATTCAGTTGAATTATCTAATAATAGTATATGAATAGTTTCAAAAAACCTCTAAGAAAAGATTTTGCGCTCTCACCCAAATCCCGGAGCGGGGTGAGGCCGGGGCAGGTTATTGTCTTCTTGGCAGTAGCCTCGTAAGGCTGAATCGGATTCTGTGAATCTAAAAACCCACAAACTTTAGCTGCGATTTCTTCTTCACCAACCATGCACATCCTGGGCTTGACTTGAAGCACGGAAAACAACGACTCTGTAGACTACGAGTCACATAACATACTGAGGGAGCAGGATGAGAATCGGCACACCAACTGCCTTTGGTTTCTGCCAACAGCTCCTTCGTCGTAACAAGGACACAATGACTTCGTAGACTACGAGTCATATAGCATACTAAGGGATCAGGATGGTTATTGAAACACCACTTGCCTGTGGTGTCAGCAGGCGCGCATGCCGACTTCGTAGATTACGAGTCAACAACAAGGACCGAACTGGGGGCTCAAAAAACCTTCAAAGCAGCACTTATAGTGATTCTTTGATCCTTCGATCCATTCGTGACCTCGTAGACTACGAGTCACCATCAATACCGAACTGAGGGTTCAACGCCTTTGTACACGAACCCTGTGAGCTTACTCTAGTCCTTCGTGATCTCGTAGACTACGAGTCACCATTAATACCGAACTGGGGGCTCAACGCTTGTTTGAACAAGAATTTTTGATCCTGCTTTGAATTCAACGTGATCTCGTAAACTACGAGTCATCATCTAGACCGAACTGGGGGCTCAAGCAATGTTTTAAAGAAACAAGTTGGACCGTCCTCTACATACCCTTGCCCTCGAGCTTGCTTCCATCTCAAGGCGCATATTCCTGAGTGACGCAGACGGAGACAAATGCCTTTTCTAATCCCCAGAGTCGGAGGGTGGTTCTTCCATTCTATGGACTACTGGGGTTCGCTTTACGGGCATACAATCTTTTCATCTACATGCTGATGAACATTTGACGGTGCCTCTTTGATGGGCTTGTATCGTTAGTAAATCTTTCTACACTTCAATTTTCAGTCTTTGTTGTGCAGAGACTCTTGGGATTGGACCCTGATACCTTCTTGACAAGGCTAAAGAACGGGCGATGTGGCACGAAGAAGGTAGTATCGAATTAGTATTCAATACCTAATGGGACGCAAGCAACCGGATCTCTACGCCAAGTCTTGCGGGTCCCGCGTCTCCTGATTCAACACTACCTAACTCTATAGTAGTGCCAATAGTCTCTCACTCGAAACTTTACTTAGGTCAAAGCCAATCGGAAAATTCCCTTTCGTTTCTTTCGTCTTTCCTCTGGCGTTCTCGCACGTATTCCTTTTGGTTACAAATAAGTTGACTTGCCGCTGACTTATCGCTTGGGAAGAAGAGTACTGGATGAAGTCTATATCGCCTCTAACCTGTCGGCTTCTTCCAGACCATCAATCACGAGGCGGTGATGTCAGTGTGGACTGTCAAAGCGAACTTATCATACCAGTCTTACGCCTCTCGATAGACTAATGGTTGCTGGCTTGGAGATACGCAGCCATTGGGTGGCCAGCAAGAGAGACACGTAAGGGGGCTATGTGGCACGAGCTCAAAAGCAGGTTCAGACACGCGTCATTGAGATATGCGAGTCTGGCTGTTGGCGCACACATTCGATCGCAGGAACGAATGTGCTCTCTTCGATGGCCAAGTGGGTGACCTGTCGCAAAATGCGCCTTGTTTTTTTTTGTTTTTGGGGGCCAGGCCAGCAAACCAGATGGTGGTCCTTGGCAAGCCACACCGGAAGCTCAAGCGGCCGAACAGATTGCTACCCACTGGCATCAGCTCTAAGATAACCTTAAGCGCCTAGTTCTGTGCTCGATCTTTGCCCTTTACCGCATGTGGAAAGCAGCTATTGAGCGAATTGGGATTAGGGCGTGATGACCCCGCTCAAAGCGGGCGATCAAGCGGGGTCTGCCACTTCAGCTGCCCTGTTCGACTGCCTCATTCAGGTAAGGCGTCTTTAGGTAAGACCCTTCAGACGTCGGTAGACAGGTCTGGATTGCTTTCTGACGCAGGGTCCTCCAGAGCGATGGGTAAGATGGGTAAGATCGCCTATCTCTCTGGACCAGGCACTCTGCGCATTGGCTGAAGGTGATACTTTACTTCTAGCTCCCCATTCCTGCACTTCCTAACTTCCCACAACTACCAACTACCAGGTTCGATGACTCGCTCTTCCTTAGCTCTCTGCACGAGAAACGGGGCCCGCATCGCATGGCACAAGTCGAATGACGCGGGCCAAACAATTCCGAACGACCCGTCGAGAGGGAGTTATATAATGCTCACCATGGGACCGAGCTCTCTGGAAGCTGCCACTCCTTAACCTACAGCTGCATATACCTGGCCTTCACGAATCCCCTAATTACTAATTCACTGCAACCTCCACACTCCAGGCCATGAAGCTCTCCACTCGCTCGGGAGCTACCCTGCTACTCGCCTCCACTACCCTCTCCCACCCCGTCGAAAAGCGTCAAGCAGTCACCGACCTCGACATACTCCAATACGCTCTGACCCTCGAACACCTCGAAAACACCTTCTACAAATCAGGGATCGAACAATTCACTGAATCCGACTTCACGGCCGCCGGCTTCACTACAGAGTACTTCACCAACCTTCTCTACGTTGTCTCGGACGAACAACAACATGTCGAGCTGCTCACCAGCGCCATCGCCACCACAGGCGCTACCCCCGTCGCAGCATGCACCTACGACTTCCCCTTCACGGACCCAATGTCCTTTGTAGCTCTGGCCTCCGTCCTCGAGGGCGTAGGAACATCCGCCTACCTAGGCGGCGCCGGTCTCATCACCAGCAAAGCCTATCTCGGCGTCGCCGGCTCCATCCTCGTAACCGAATCCATCCACACCAGTCTCCAGCGCTTCAATCTCGGCGAAATCGCCCCCGCAAATCCCTACGGTACCGCGCTCGGTCTAAACGAAGTCTACACGCTTGCCGCATCTTTCATCACGGCCTGCCCTGCTAGCAACCCTGCTCTGCCCGTCAAAGCATTCCCAAGCCTCTTGGCCACGCAAGGCACTCCAACCAGCCAGGGCATCTCCTTCACGTTCATGCCTGCTAGCGCGCCCCCAGCTACTTTCTTTGTTACTTTTGTTAGCGGTCTCGCCACTACTTCCGTTGCTGGGACTATGGATGGCGATATGGTTAGTGCGGTCATCCCGGATACGGTGCAGGGACAGAGCTATGCTTTTATCACGAGTCAGAATGTTACGGCGGCGCTGATGGATTCGATGGTTTTGTTTGGCCCGGCGATTGTGGAGGTTACGCCGCCGAGTCCGAGCATTGATTTTGCGGAGGAGAAATAGAGGGTTATGGGGGAGTGTGAGGTGATTGAGTATGCAATGATAACGTGATGTGAGATGACATGGGAATGATACCACTTCTTTGGATAATGTAATTACTTAATCAGGAGATATGCATGTATGAATTCCAGTAGCACTTTAATGTCTCCATACTTCCCTTCCCACTTCCTTTCTTTCTTCCTTTTCCCATCCCCAACTCCCAAAAGAATCTTGAAATTAACAATTCAAAAAAGAAAAAAGAAAATACAATGTAAGAGATTTACTAGCACTTCTGCATCTCGATATCCCCCCGTCCCGTCCCGGTCAAAGATCTCCTCCCCCTCTTCCTTCCCTCTCCCATGCCATGCTTTCTGTCACAATGGAGGAAGACGTACATCTGAAGGTGAGAACTGCATAGCCTGAGGATCTAGAATCGATCTATCTAAGGAAGCTCCTATATAAAACTCCATGATGCTCTGCAGGTAAGATGGGTAGCCGTAGGGGTAGAAGATCCTAGAATGTCAATACTATGTGGAAATGAGCATATGTTGGTGGAGGCAGCAGCTAAGCGAGGATGGAAGCGAGGATGGTGGATGGAAATGGTATGACCTTATTGCAACAGTATTATACAACTCCATGCACCAGCCTGCTTGCGATAACTTTTCACCGTGTGGGCACCCGCAAAGCCTGATGGGAGCGATTATGCACTGTGCATGAGCTTCCAAGCCTATGATGCTTTGTGCGATGATTCAGGTGGTTTGTATTGAGCTTCTCGCACTTTCATCGCCCAGTCATATATCAAGCAGAGTCGCAATTTCAATGTCATCCATGACTGGGCGAAAGCGAGAGAAGCTAAATACAAGCCGCCTGGATCGCACAAAGCTTAGACCTGTGTTCTCCATCATGCTGGCCCCGCAAAGCTTGATGGAGAGCAATTGCTGTGCATGATCTCCCACCAGAGATAACAAGGAGCGAAAGTAAAGTCTATCGCTGCAGGTACATAAGTATGTAGCATGGAAGCACATATATTCTTCAATGTTCCCTGGACGTTTCTCATGCAAGATACCATGGGGAAGTATCCACATGTGTTTGTCCCTGTCATAGGCCATCCTAAGCCAGTTCCGTATACTACTGCTCGGCAGGTTACTCGGAGCCTAATGAATTGAAGTAGCTGAAGGTTTCAAGATAGTCTGATCAGACATGTACAAATTTGCCTTGTTGCATCAACGTACTGTCGATTAAACGCTCCGGCTTTGACGGTCAAAGCTACTGGCGAAGACACAGGCAGGAAGCTTGAATGGAAATTGCCATCGTTGCGGCCAAACACAGATTTTGGTTAAAACCCCTTCTTGATCAAGACCAAAGTCTGCTCAAAAGATAGTCAATTCTGAAGTACGATGAGCTCAAAAGCATCTCCTACGTGAATAAATGTCAGGTTCATTGTGTGCGGCAAACCCGCCAATCAGACAATGATGTCATTCGAGAGCCTAGTTCGGTAAGAACGCTCCTCCAAACTTGTGTGTGGATTCGAGTGCCTTTAGAGTACTCTGTATTCGTGGAGGCTGTGAATGACTGTATTATGATTCGATGCATCGAGTCAAGTGGCTGGAAGGGTAACAATGATCTGGACACTTACCTAAATTGAATTGACAAATCTATAGTAAGAAGCACAACTTGGTTGGTCGCTTCGGCTTGTAAGGCAAACCGCTATCTATCTTGCGTGGGATTGGCTTTCTGTGCATATACATTTTTTGAATGGAGCTGTGAACCACAGCTTTGATGGGTGGCTGTCCAGTCGTCCTTGTTAGCAATGATAACGATAGTGGCTCAGCCCTTGGTGGCTGTGAGGTATTTCACCCCCCACGCTAGAAGTGCCAGCTCAAGTCTGCAGGAGGCTGACTGTGTCTGAGGCTGATAATTCAAGTCACCTCATAATCTACTCCTCGAGCCACTATTATTCTCCTACAGATCAAAAATTTGACGCACGTGAAGAGGATCGATGGCAGGTGTCGGCGAAGCTAGCGCTATCGTAGGGTTAATCTCGACAGCTGCCAGCCTATCAAAGGCAGTCATTGACATCGCCAGCAAGTACAAATTCGCAAAGTCACGGATCGAATCGTTTGGTCAAGAAGTCGGCATTCTAGGCAACATCCTTGACCAACTGCATCGATTATACGGTAAGAATGATTTACTCTCAGACGGGGGTGTCATAGATGTGATAGTGGACATCTTGGACCAATGCAGTGGCTTGTTCGCCGAGTTGGAGACCTACAGAGGTACTTTGTATAGCAGCACAAGATCAGTGCGGAATGTTACGTTTCTTGGGAAGACAAAATGGGTGTTCGAAGAGAAAGAGCTGGAATATCTTCGTACTCGGGTGGAAAGTATGAAAATAAACATGTTGTTGATGATGGTCATGCAATGCGTGCATGGCCTACAAAGGTATCAGTAATTATGGCTACCCTCGTATCAAGAGCTGACAAAATCTCCTTAGACCTCATGTGGGAGGTACTGTCGAAAACCACGCAGACCAAGCGCGACTACTCTCAATCCAAAGTGAGAAGTGTGCAAAGCGCTTGCAGGCCTTGAAGAATGACGTGGTGACGAGCACCAATGTTAACCCTGTGATCAATCGCATGTCCTTTGACACAGCCGCGTCTGTACATTCGATCAGGGACTCCATATTGAGTTTGTATGGCCATGAGTCACTTTACGAGACGCCTTCGGAATCTCAAGACGAGGTTCTGGCACCTGAAAGCATGCAATTTGATCAGGCTAGGGTATCCAGGATCATTGAGGACCACATACGCATAATTGCTGTGGTCGACGAAGAGAAACCGGACTCTCCACTCATGTTACCTTACACTTTCCAGCATTCTCTGGACTCCAGTACCGCAAGTAATGACGAAGAAATTGAATTATTGAAAGTCAAGCATTTCAATCATCGCGCGACGACGGAACTTGGCATTTTTACCGATTTTTGCGAGGATAGTTCAGATCAGCATCAGTATGACACTGAACGATTTGTATCCGGCTTTCTCCTGAGGAATACCTGTGGCGTCACACTCACAGAATCCTACTTTAAAGTTCTGTCTTCTGCAGTCCAGCATTACGAAAAAGGTAAGGACTGGAGGCACTATGAATTATGCATTACTCTTGAGCATCAAGCACGCCATCTACAACTAGATGAGAGACCGATGATGGTCCTCGACTCACTACGTAGGCAGCTACCATTGCACCGCACTTTTGAATTCCACAAAGAGTTCGCATTGAGACGGCTAAAGGTGCCAGTGCCGTGGGAGTATGTCAATTACATGCTGAATGCCATGACATACACCTATCCAATCAACGGACAGCATTGTTGCCATGAAGTTTTAGCTGCAATGCTCCAGGCAGTCAATGAAAGCTACGTGGCGAGTGCATATGAACTTTGCCTTAACAGTCAGATCAAAGAGTTAACGTCACGTCTCAAAATGGACCAGAAGCCTTTGGCTCTATATCAAGAATGGGCCCAAGAGGAGCGGATGCCAATCTTCTTTATACGGCACAAAGACGTGGCACGCACATAGTCTGCATCAACAAGATCATCGAGCCTAAATGGCTAAGCAGGCTGGTGAAGCGAGGTGCATACTTAGCATATCGACAGTTGTAGGCTCTTAGCTTTGGGAGGAAGTATTGGATATAGAGCGTCGCTGTAATCATGAGCTGAATCCTCCATTCAATGATTCACCCCTACTTTCAATGGAAGAATGCGGCATTGAAGGTGGACATACACTCGCTCTTCATCCCTTTAGACCTGAAAAGAAGCTGCTCTTCTTCGCTCACAAAATCAAAAGGGACAACGAGAGTGATTATATTTATAGCGTGTCAGTTCAAACGGCAGTTTTTCATACTCAAGGACACCGTGTCTCCGCTTTCGGAACTGAGACCGAACCTAGAGTCTAGGTGAGCATCTATTCCTCGTGGCAATCACATCGGTTAAGGCGAAGAAGAGAAATGTATGCTACATGTGGGCGTTCAATAACGCTATACATATGATCCCATGCGCATATAGGGTGCCGAACATTGCCGAATTGGAGGTCGACTTGGAGTTCCTAGACTAAATTAGCAAGATTCCTCCAACTGAATTAACAGCGGGCGAATACCAGCATTGGATTGTCTTCAGAAAAGTTCTTACTGCATCAAAACCCTTACATCCATCCCATGCCCATACCAATATCCCACATACCCAACGCCCCTCCTCCCAAACACTCATATCAACTCCGCCTCCCCCCTCCCCACCACCTCCCTAACCACCCCCCACCTAACCACCACCACCTCCCCCCTCCCCAACAAAAACTCCCCCCCCACCCCCTCTCCCCCAACCACCACCCCCCCCTCCCTCCTCCCCCTCACAAAAACCGCCTTCTCCAAATCCGGTCCCTCCACCATCCCAACCCCCCCACTACTATCATCCATCTTCCTCAGTCCCTCCGGAAACTGTCCCAAAAACGCATCCTGGAAATGCCGATGCAGAAGCGCCGTATGCGTAGTCGCATATTGGAGTTCGCTTGGGGAGAGCAGCGCACGCGTGGGAGCATGGGTGAGGGTGTGGAGGGGGAAATTGTCGATTTTCGCAAGGCGGGTGCGGAGGAGGGAGCGGGTGAGGTATTTGAAGCGTTCGAGCTCGGTTTGGAGGATTATGAGGGGGAAGGAGGATGTGGGGGATGGGGTGGAGGTGAGGGATTCGATGAGGGAGATCTGAGAGATGATGTTTTAGTCTGTGAGTCGATTGGATGATAGAGGTTGCGGAGGGGAGGGGGGGGGGGGGGGGGGATAAGGCACTGCTGACCTGTTGACGTATACGTTCTAATACACGGTCCATGAGCTCAGCGGGCCATGGTAGGAGTTCGGGTGCGCTGCGCTCGTTGACCCATGTGCGGGTGAGCTCCTGTAAGTCGCGGGTTTCTTGGGGGATTGTGCTGGAGTCTACTGAGGCGAGGATGTCGTCGATGTCCATGGGTGAGAATTGAGGGGCAGCATCGAGTCAATGGCTTTATGTTGGTTGCGGTTGGGCATATCTATCTACGCTTTGCTGAAGGCGAATGATGCTTGTCTCGAGGGCAGTCGAGCTCCGTTACCCTAGCGCTAACTTGATAGGGCCATGGTCATCAGTTCGCTGCGTCTTGGCACGCAACAAGATCCATCTCGCTTCCAGTCAATAAGACTAATAGATACCAATAAATTTCAGCTTTACATCTAACCCCCATCCCCATGTAACGGAATTCCCCATATACCGGAACTACTTCGACGAATCAATTTCTCAAGATCTCTTTCCTCGTTATATAGATTTCTAGTTAATTCTATATTACTCTCTAGCTATTTATCTATAAGTTCTCAGTCATATATATAAAAATACAGTGTTCTTGACTATACTTTCAGTCAGTCAATTCATAGTCCTAAAAACACCTTAATTTCATCCCCCTGCTAACAAAAAGATATAACAGGCTACTTTAATGTCGGAGCTATATTATGAAAGAGACCCTAATTAAGATAATTCCAACAAAGTATCATAGCAGTAGAGTATTTGTGAATAACACTCCGAATTTATCCGGGTGGATTGAGGGTACATACAGGCGAGACATCTTGATGATGTGATGTTAGCGTGCTTACATCATACTGTATTCTAAACCGGACTAACTCGGTTTGTGAGCCCATACGCTAGATAATAAACGGTCAAAGTGTGGCACAACTTCAGAAGATTTTCCAATGCAAGCATTCCAGCAACATGATGAGCGCTCGGACCCCAGCGCACGTGATTTAAGGGCAGCCGGTCAGGGGGTAGAATTGGGCATCAGCTATTAAAATACTTATTATCAAAATATAGATTCATGACTCAATTGAAAGAATTCAACTTCATCGTAACAAATACTTAAATGTCCACAAGAACGCACGTGCTATGTTAGCCACTCAACATCCAACCTCAGTCCGTCTTTAGCCGAGAAGAAGAACCATTGCCAAACCCTCCGTCAGTTGAAAAGCTACGAAGACTTCATGGACAAATGCCGCTAGAGGTCTTTACAGAAGCGCCTTCCAATCGCATAATGGCATCCGACCGTGCCTTTTTCGCAGCCGCGGGCTGGCAACGATGAAGCTAAATTGACGCTGACCCTTACTCCGAAGTTAGTTATTCTCCACCTTCAAAACTTGATTGATAGCTAAGTAACGCTAGACTAATGGATATCTACCACCGAAGATTGTGGTGAATTCGAGCGTCCACCTCTTCTATCTTCCCTGAATAGCACTAGACTTTCTCTCTTTTGTTCGTTTATTCTACCAAATATGACGTCTAGCATAATGACTTGTACGCCCACTCACTCCTCTTATTGGGATGATGAAGTGGCGGCTTTGGCATTGCAACTCAAAGAAATCGAAGTCCAAACCTTGACAGATAAGGGAAAGTACGCAGCGAACAGTCCTCTCGACGCCTAGATGGCCTTCTTCGCCTTCTAGTAGGAGATGATAGAACACTTGAGATTTCTGAACAATGTGAAACTTGCGCACAGCTTTGCTCGCGCAGTGGACGCAGCTTGGCCCTTAATTGATATGATTACGCAGGGGGACCTTCAAGTCGTCGAGGATAGACATGTGGCTTTAGATATGTCTACCATAGATGATGACCTCGAAACTCATACGCGCACAGTACACCATCAACGAATGCAAAGACGTGTCCGTGGATCGTAGTAGTGTTTGATCCATCATCGAGGGCCCAGCGCACGTCGGATGGGAGCAGGCTATCATTGATTGACTGATCCACATCACTCCTGATAGCGATCAATGGCCCAGCTCAATTGCAATGTAGCGACCTCTTCTCGTAGGTCTTTATTCACCCTGCGATTCTTTGTTTGCTCTTGTTTCAAGGCTTCCTGACTGTTAGCGAGCTTAGTTCTCTCCTTCTTGAGCTCATCTTCCAATTTAGCCTTCGCGGCCTGCTCATTGACAAGGCTGGCGACTATGTCCGCATGTCCACCGATTATTAGACCCTCGGTGATGACCTCTAGTTTCTGCTCCAGCTGCTGGACCTGCTTCTTGAGGACACGGTTCTCCTTGGCGTCTGCATTCGCTTTTCTGCTGCGAGCCTCTGCGTCGGCCCTTTCGGCCTTTATCATTTCAATCGTCGTGTTCGGGTTTGCCGCCAGCCGACACAGACTGTCCGCCTCCACCAGTCCAGCAGCCATCGCATCCCGAATGATTGGGCGGGGTCGCCAGATATTACCCTCCGCATCCGCCTCTACAAATCGATCACGGTAGTCTCTAATCATCTTCCGCCAGCGCTCCGCGTTCTTATCAGTCATGCCCTCGAGTGCTTTCAAATCTTGCGTAGACAGTGCGCCAAACTGCTGCCAATCATGCTGCGCCACCAGATACGCGAGATTAGCGTGCATCAATGAGTTTCGTTTGCCGTACTCATGGACCATGAACACTAAGTCCTCCAATTCCCATGGCGGGTCATCCTTCTGCAGCTCAATGATTGCCCGCTTCAAGTTCTCATGCCATGGTTGACCTCCAGCTTCGTCCTGACCCTCGCGGTCCAGTGACTGAGAGACAGAGGTCCAATACCTATCTGGATCGGCATTAGACTCTGGAAGTTTCTTCCGCACGACAGCCAGTCTTTGTGCGAGGTAATCACCATACCGAGCGTACATCTCCAAGCGCCGGTAGCACAATATCCGGCGTAGGAGCCTCATGAGTAATTGATGCTTCGCATTAGAGCTGACCATATGCGGAGAGGTCCACCAACGGGTCGCTAGAAACAGTACGATATTGAAGAACCACGAAAGCAGTATGAACACTCGATATCCTAGTTTGAATTCATCTCGTATCCAATGCTCAAGCTCGGGCTTCCTGACATGTGGGTCCGCGTACTCATAGATGCGCGTAAACAAGTGAGCAACGTACATGCTACGTGCATTTATATCTTTCTCCAGCTCCACGGCATCCTTTATGAGTGGCGATAGGTCATTCTGGATAAATGGGTCGTCCGCTCCATCAGCAGCCAGTTGGTCCGCCCTGAAAGAGGGTACCAAGCTGAGCAGGTTCTGAGTGAAACCCTGGCGCGCATCCGTGTCGGCTGCAGTCATGATCGACATAGCGATCTTTTGGTGAGAAGGAAAGGCTGCGACGGTCAGTCAACGGACGGCGGTGCTACTTAAGCCGTGGATTCGATCACACAGCCACATTGCCAAGGATATTGGAGCCACTTCGTTACCGTACGCCCGGCTGAGGCAGTAGGAATGTCCGTCGGCGAATGATGTTCTACGAGGAGATCCAGCACTTTTCGTGGCGCTCCGCAGCAGAACCCCGCAGCGCTTGAAGCACCTGTGTGGATGGTTTGTACATGCATGTCTTCCTGCGGACTGTCTTCCTTTTTCGCGCAAAAAAGTTCGTCTTTCAGCCTTAGCGCCTGGCTACGGCGGACGACGGTGCACAGTATGACAAAACCAAACCATCAAATTAATTTCTCTAAATTTCGTTGAATTTTGAGCTAAATACCCTTAATTTTCTATTAATTAGCTATTATACCCCCATACATGCCCCTAAATACCCTCTAGAGCACCCCCCAGCGCACTCCCGAGCACGTCCCGGAATACCCCCCAGAGTACCCCCCAAGAATCCCATAGAGCACGCCCCGAGTACCCCCGAAGTATCCCCGTAATTACCCCCCGGGAGCACGCCCCGAGCACCCCCCTAGAGCACCCCCTAGAGTAACCCCCAAGAATCCCATAGAGCAACCCCCCGAGCACCCCCTAAGTATCCCCCTAAGTACCCCCTGGAGCACGCCCCGGAGCACCCCCCAGAGTACCCCTCGAGCACCCTCCTAGAGCACCCCCCTAGAGCACCCCCTAAGTAATCCCCCTAAGTAATCCCCCTAAGTACCCTCTATATATTACTCTGTATATCCCTAAATATATCCCTAAATACTCCCCTATATAGATGCTGACTAAGCGTTAACTAAGCAGTCTTCTCTAAATAATGGTGTATCTAGGGGGTGCTTAGCTGGGGGGCCTCTAGGGGGGGCCTCTAGGGGGTGCTCTGGGGGGTGCTCTAGGGGGGTGTTTGGGGGTGCTCCAAGGAGGCGCTGGGGGGATCCTCAGGGGGGTGCTTGGGGGGCATGTACGGGGGCATAATAGTTGTATATAAATTTAGGGTATTTAACGCGAAATTCATCGAAATTTAGGAAAATTAATTTGATGATTTGGTTTTGTCGTACTGTGCACCGTCGTCCGCCGTACTGGCGCGTCTTCAGCTCCGCCCAACGTCACCAATTCGTGACTGTCCAATAATCAGTCAGGAATATAAAGTTCAGCTGATCGGCGGGCATTCGATCGGGCGCTCCAGCATGAAATGTCTTGCATTGGAGCCTCATCTTCTTCTCAGTATGGAATGTCAATTCCTACAGCCGCCAACAACCTTGCCGTCAATTTTTGCCCGACGAAGCCTCGAAAATCGAGAATTGGAAGCGGCTAAAAATAGATGGGTCCCAAAATGGGCCTCTTCTCAGGGTCTGGCGCGTTCCCTCAGAGAGAGTGCACTTTGCGCTCGCTTCGTACTTCTCTCCCTTCCAACTGCCACCACCACAGTAAACCAGTATGGACCGCGCCAGTCAAGCCCTTGCGGAAGGTCTTGAACCAGGAGTGCGTGTGACATATACTGCCCTATCAGAGAAGAGCAAGGTCGCCCGCTCCACGCTCTTCTATCGTAAGAATGGACGACTCTCGAGAGAAGCCAAAGCCCGAAAACAACAGTACCTCACCCCACCTGAAGAGAAAACCCTTGTAAAGTATTTAGTACGAATGTCTAATCTTGGATTCCCTCTCCCGATTAAGTATATCCCCTCACTTGCATTCACTATTGCGCGCGGTAGAAAGCCCAACCCTCCAAGTAAGAACTGGGCCAAGCGCTTTGAGGAACGCCAACCAGAGCTCCAATCAAGAAAAGTCAAGCCAGTGGACTGGAAATGTCACGATATCAATATATACGACAAGATTACACAATGGTTTGAGATGATCAATAAGGAATTGCAAGATCCAGATGTTCGGCCAGAGAACGTGTATAATATGGACGAGACAGGAGTCATGTTAAGTATGCTTGGCTCCGTCAAAGTCCTGGTAAGTAGGAATGATCTCCGAGATTATCGAGGTGCAGGGGTCAAACGGACCATAGTGACAGCCATTGAATGCGTATCTGCTGACGGCAGAGCTCTTCTGCCAATGGTCATCTGGCCAGCTACAAGCCACCGAAGCAACTGGACTACATATCCCACCCCCGGCTGGCATTACGCATTCTCCGAGAATGGATACACAGACTCTAAGATTAGCTTAGAGTGGCTCAAATGTGTGTTCGATCCACAAACTAAAGCACAGGCACAGCAGAAACCGCGTATTCTGATCAGCGATGGCTTTGGAACACACGAAACGCTCGAAATCTTGGAATACTGCTTCGAGAACAATATCCTCCCATGCCGCCTTCCCTCCCACACCTCCCACAAGCTCCAGCCCTGCGATGTTGGAGTGTTTGCCCCTCTAAAGGCAGCCTATCGCGATGAAGTCGAGCGGTTATATCGAGGAGGAGCGAACACAGTTGGCAAAGAGCATTTCACATATCTCTATGGTCCTGCAAGGGAAAAGGCATTAACGCCAAGGAATATCAAAGCGGGCTGGAAAAAGACCGGTCTTTTGCCATTTGACCCAGACAAGGTACTGGGAAATATCCGGAAGCCCCCTGCAGAACCCAACGTTCAGAAGGTTGACGAGGTCAATGTAGGGTCAAGTGTGCAAGACGAAGTACTTCTGACACCAGCAACACCAGTAACGCCAGTGACAACAGAGGCCTTTACCTCACTGAGGAGCCTAATCGAACGACATGCTCATGCGAATGATGAGATGAGCAAACAGCGCCTACAGAGGTGCCTACAGAAGCTCACCAACGCTACCGAGATGTCGTTTGCAGAACGTGACCTCCTTGTAGATGAGAACAAACTCTTGTTGAAACAGAATAACGAAGCCAAAGTTCGCCGATCGACCAAATCAACAGTAGTAGGGAAGGCGAAGGTGATGCGCTATGAGGATATTGAAGTGGCACAAGCGAAGCGTGCTGAGAAAGAGGAAGCCAAAGCAAAGGGAAAGGGTAGACGTGGTCGGAAACGCAAAAGTACAGGACAAGAGGCAGATACTGAAGAGCCGGGGGCAGACACACTGCTAGGGCTAGGGATAGAGCCAGAGGCAGATACACCACAGCCAAAGGCTAAAAGAAAACGAAAGAGCAAGAAGGCAGTGCCAGAGGTCGCTGCAACAGAGGCGGATATACTAGAGGCGAGGGATAATGTGTCACAGATGAGCGAAGCGTTGAATACACCGTACGCCTCAATGATGTGGACAAACGATGTCCAAGTTGCTCCTGTAGCGCGAATGTATTGAGATGAATGAACAAAGAATATTCTAAGGCAGTAGTTCTTCGCGCACCGCGTAGCGACCTATTATATTAACGCTATTTGTCTTTGGTGCTTATTTGGTGCAATAATAGAACAGGAATCGTCATACGCTACCTTTGCCAGTTGTCATCTTCGTGGAGACTCAGTGCCTCGCTCCCACCACCATCATCATCATCATCATCATCATCATCATCATCATCATCATCATCATCATCATCATCATCTTCATCTTCATCTTCATCTTCATCTTCATCTACTTCTACTTCTACTTCTACTTCTACTTCTACTTCTACTTCTACTTCTACTTCTACTTCTACTGTGACATAAGCATTATGATCATTGAGATCCCTCTTGAGATCCTCCTCCCTCTCATCACAGGGCATAACATTGCAATCACAATAAGGCTGACCTGAAAATCATTACTTCGTTTGCTATTCTGCCGAGAGACGACATAAAGTTACTATGAACCACACCAATATGCCGAAGAAATTTGGTTGCTGAATAGCATAGACCCGCAGACATCTATTTCCAAATCAACCATTCTACATCAATGTCCTGCTCAATCCCATCATTCCCGAGTGCTAACTCCTCGTTTCCTTCTCGGTATCTCCATTTCTTTCCCATGACCTTCTTGAACCAACGCACGTCAAGATGCCCCTTGTTCACTGCCTCTGAGAATAACTATACTCTTTCTGCTGGCGCCATCTTGACATCCAGATCTGGCGCCACAAACAACACTGCTGACAGTCGTCGCACGCCAGGCACACGTCGAACGCGGTGACGGCCGCTATTTTGCCCCCGCTCAACACCACTGCACACCACCCACACAGTAGTATAGTCGCATCGCCTGGCACCGGCACCCATATGCCGGGAGTCTCCGGTGCCTCCATCTCGAGCCCTGCGGTGCCGTCCTGAAAGATGATGCTAAAGGTGCCGTAATCGGTGTGGGCGCCACATCCGTTCTGGCTGTTTGGAGACGCAGTCATGGGAGTGTGGTCAATGAGGCGGAAGTTGACATTGAGCTTGGTGTGTAGCGGGGCTAGGTCTCGGTCAGCAACGGCGCTGAGTGAGGCAATAATCTGTGGGACATGATGAGCTGTTACCGCAGTGAAGAAAGTCAAAATATCAGCCAGTCCGTGTGGGTTTAGCTCATCGTGAAGATTAGGAGGGATGTGCGCATTTCGAGAGGGCGATAGGTCGATAGTGAGCTTTTGGTCACATGTGGGGTTTATGGTGGCAGCAGTCTTGAAGATATGGAAGTTCTTTAAGCCTTGTATTGTACTAGGCAGTAAAGGGAAGGTGGTGCATGAAATATCGGGTGGTCCAAAAGATCAGCTGCAAATTCAGCCACAAAAAGGTAATGTGGCGCATGTCTAGTCACATGATGAGATTTTTCGTTGCCAAGAACCAATGTTCGAATGGGCACCATCCACACTGAGATTCAACTCTTAAGAGAATCGATTACACTTACATAACCCTGTAACGAGGTTTCGCGCTAACCAGTAACGGCAAGCGGTTTGTTGCCAGGTACCGTCCAGTGCAGCAAAACTTTACGCCAAATGTGCAATATAAAAGTTAAGATCTTGAAATACGATGATAGTCTTTGGCCCTATATATAATATATTTTCATTAGCTTTAACAAAATTAATAGCTTGATAGTAATACTATAGTAGAGTTTTTTGATTATAGTATCTAGAGAAGCTCTTTATAAATACAGCCAGAAGGCGAGTTTGCAAGCGAAATTTTCAGAACAAAGAACATATAAGTATTCAGAAGTAGCTTATTATTGGAATTACGAAGAGCTATAAATTTATTAAGATGTGTATAGAGTTTAGTGTGGCTTTGAAGTTGAAGTACCGGTCACGCGTTCCTGCACATAGGGATGTCCGGCACGCAGGGATGGAGGTTACGTACTTATGAGACAATCAGCTTATATATCGAGAATTTATTTTTCGGTTTTTTAGTCTAGCGTATCTAGTCACGTGAAGAAAGACGTGAGTATACATCTAAAGTGAGGACCACCGGCAATATCTCCCCCTTCCATTTCTGGCTACCAAGCTGAGCAGGGCGCCGCTTTAATCTGAGCCGAGCCCAATTTGTCGTCAAGATACCAGAGGGTTTGCCTTTGGAGCAAGTTATACCATTAATGTACCTTGGCACCGGAACCTCTGGGTTGATTAAAAGACTTGGAGGTCTCTCTGGTACGAAGGTCGCGACCATCCTCTTTCATACTGATTACAATAACAGGAAATATTGCCCTGCAATACGCCAATGCCATAGGTGCGGAGTTTGGGGCAGTCATCACCACTCACGTTGAAAAGGAAGACGCTGCCTTAGATGAAGACATATGCCAAGACGTTTCATCATATCCTTTCGACAAACCCCGTGCCATTTGACATCGCAACCTGTCTGGTATTGTTACGTCGCAGAGGCGTGGTCACAGTTGTGGGTCTTCTCGGATCCTGCATGAACATCCTCAACACCATTGGGCTCCAATATTGAAAATGCCTGTAGGTGTTGGGAAAGCTCTAGGAGTAGATGCTCCTAGAGCGACTCTTGGAGCCTAGTTAGCACCGTAGAGAATTTGGGCTAGAAGACAGTCTAGGTGACTGGGACCAATCTTACAATTTCCTGTAACCAGCTGAGAAATGGTACACTAATAGTGACGGCATTACAGCCTGGTTATATTAGGGGAGGAAGATGTAGTCGAAATAGCACGAAGCCTATCATCCACCAGCACCTCCCTTTCATCCAAATGTCGATGGGAAAAACCCCACTAGAAGGTGGCGTATACTCCGATGCTTCTTGCGGCGTTTAGGAGACATCTTGATATTGTCCAAGCCGTTTCCTTGGCCTTAATCATCCCGCCTACACTGTTCAGGCAATCGGTCCAGAGGAATTTCAACGTATTCATGGCCAACGATTCTTGGAATTTCTAGAATTACGTTTCCAGCCGTTTCTGACCACTCCTTTGTGGTAGCACTTTGTTCCGCGACGTCCGGAGAAACAATTTGCGTCATTGCTCTTCCCATTGACGTTTGGTTGACATAATGGTTCAGGGTCTTCCAGCTTACGGTCTTGAAACAAAACATTAGGAGTGCTGTGATAAGACCGGAGATGAAAAGCCCACCGCCGATGAAGGCGGGGATAGCGTAAAGTATGTTCTTGTACCCTATCACCCGGACATGGCGATAGACTTCCCGATTGCCAAGGTATGATGGCGAAGTGTTCCGCTTCCGCAGCTGTGATGCCTCAGGTTGCTCCTCACCAGGTTCGAAGCCTGTCTTGGTACCAACGGCGAAAAAAGCTGCGAGATCTGTCCAAATCAGATTCATAATATTCGCGGCACCAGCAGGCGTCCTGGACAAGTTTCGATACTTGAGTGTTAGACCGTAATTTTGTTCGCCGCTGTAACTGCGTGGATGAAGAGTATTAGCAAAAGTCCGCAGTTGTCGTAGGTGAAGAGAGGTACACCTTGGGATGAAGTCGATAGCAGTTCCCCTAACAGCTGCTGCATTCTCGTAAACACTGTTCCAAGCTGCGCTGAAAGCTATGCCACTAGCAAAGGAGTCATAGATTTGGCCAAATGTAACGGAATGAGTGGTGGCTGGCAGGTAGATTTCTGCAGCACGGCTGGTCTGAATGACTGAAACATTGATTAATGAATCATCCACAAGCCCCCAGAAGAGGTTAATATCTTCAATCGTGTAATTGCCATTCGCTATCTCAATACCCCAGAGCGGCAGACTCGAGTTGGTGTAGTTCTTTGACTGCACGTCCACAATGCTCAAGTCAATTAGGGAACTTGTGCCGTTGGTGGTGTTAGTGGCGAAAGTGACCACCTTGACTGACGCTTTGACAGCACTTGCACAAGTATAGAGTTGCTGAGTCCAGTTTGATGAGAGATCATAACGCCACGACTGACCTTCTGATTCTTGGGATGGATATGGTACGCCGTAAAGATAACCACATCGAACGAATGGCTTTGAAGAATTGCTGGGATTTCCGTCGTTATACCCTGCACATCGGTTCCCTTTTTCCGAGATCAGTTCAGCTAATGGTACAGGTCAATAAATGGAAGATCATACCATAAATTGTAAAATTGTTCACCTGTGTCTGATTGTTGCCTAGGCTGTTATAATAGAGATCGTTCAAGAACTCCCCGTCTATCCCGTGGATGGCGATCGAACTCGGGGATGCAAGTTCTGCGTAATTTGAGAGCCCTTCCGTGTAGATATCGCCTAAATTAGACGATGAAATGTTCATCGCTTTAGCTACGAACTGGTTATTCCACCACGCGGCAGTATAAGAGCGATGTTGAAGGTCAGGGTCGTCACCAAAAACATCCTGCCAATAATCCGCGGGGCCGTCCCATCTTGGTACTGGTATATCAGGGTCTAGGTTTGCGAATCCGCCATCATCTTGCAGATATCCATTGTTGATGGTAGAGAACGAGTTGTTGGATATTGAAAAGTGGAGACTAAGATTGACAGGAGTGCAAGCCGTTTCTGGTGTTATCCACAGTATGTCTTCTGTCCATTCAGCTCCTAGATCCAGACCAATGGGTACCGTGTGGTTGCGGATTCCTATTCCACCATTGATGGCATCCACAATCAATCCCTCAATGATGCGATATTGACCATCAAGGAGGAACGTTTCCAAGGCTTGAAAAGCACCTACAACATAAATATCCCCATTGTCTATATATGGATTGGTCTTGTCGTAGTAATTACGATATTGGATGTCCATAGGGCCCGCAATCGTGCTACCACTGGTACCGCTTATGAAAGGCTGTGAGGTCTCTGAGGGTATGGTGGAATTGATTACGGTATGGTTAAAGTATTGGTTTCTTATAGCAGGATCGTCATAGATCGAATTGGGGCAGTCAGTAAATTTGTTCCATCCGCAAGCACGGCGGATTGGATTTGCAGGGCGGCCAAGGGTACCTTGCCCGTAGAAAGTATTATCTATGATAATGTCAAGCGAGTGATCGGGTCTCGAAAGGGCAATCGGGGGCTGGAAGACCTACCAGGAGCATATTGAAACTGCGAGATATGCGCATGATGAGAGGGCCTAATAGTTTCAAACAGAGGCTTAGGGGTAAGGAACCCAGCTGTGATGAAACAAATTATGCCGCCTGTAACAAGATACGACAAGAACACCACGCTCTTTTTAACATTCCTAGAGTTTGTGCCGTCTGAGAAAAGGAGTATGGGCCAGAAAGAGCTTTGAAGCTGGTGGCTAATGGACGACCATGTCGCCGCGTTCTGTGACCCTTTACTTATGAGCCCAAGGAGAACAACGGCAAACACTAGAGGGAGTGCAACATGGACTATTGTCATATTTGAGTTAGTGCACTGGGCGTAACCCTGAGCAATATCGGGTAGGGAGGCAAACTTAGTCCTATTGTGCCAGATATGAAGCCGGCTACCTCGCCAACCGTAAACCCAGACTCGAGGTCAAACATGGCCATAGAATCTTGAGAATATCACCGCCATAGAAATTGGGTTGAAATCATTTTTTGGGGCTCTAACAGAAAGCCTTGGATGAAAGGACGAGGTCCTAAAATAATCGCAAGGTGAAGTGTCGCAAGGGTAAGTGGTCTCGAACAAGTCATCAAGACCGGCGGTAACAGAATAGAGTTTATTGAGCCTCTCCAGGCTGCGCGTATTGCCTAGTCGGCTAGGTTAAGCCAGTCTCGAATGGCAGCCACAGTGATGTGGGGAGCGAAGTTGCATAATTGTAGTGCTCTAGTGGCTTGATATCAGCTTTTTCTATTGGTTGACCGCATCCTCGGCTTCGAAGTCCCGTATCTGGCCGTCGCAGCCACAGTACTGCCACGAAGCTACCCAAAGGAAAGCATAGGATTGCTGTCAAGACCTTTCTGTCAAGAGCGACAGGAAATTTAGCTACCGCAGTATATGCTATGTATGCTACATAGTATGTATGTAGAGCATTCTAAGACAGCGAGCTTACTGCTCAGTTGGTGTCAACTATACCTTGTTAATTACCAGCTAGACTGGTGCGAGAAATACGAGCAAGGCAGCGTGATTGCACAATCAAGCGCTTGGAGACGAAAGCAGTAGTTAGTAACGAATTCTTTGGGTGACTTCTTACCAGATTGGGTTTATGTGGCTTTAAGGCAAGGCTGGAACACCAGTGTGTAAGCTGATAAATCTTCTGATCGCCTGACCGCCATTTCAAGCGAGCATTCAGCTGTCGAGCGTCTGATTTGCGTAATCCGTAGCGAAGGCTCAGCTCTTGGCGGTACAGCTGTCGTGACTTTGATGCAAGGCGGGACACCATCGTATGTATGTACCGAAGGTTCAGCTCTTGGCGGTACAGCTTGGCTTTGATGCAAAGCGGGGCACCATTGTATTAGCTGATAAATCTTTGGATCGCCTGACCACTATCTAAGCCAGCATTCAGCTATCGAGAAGCTGAACTGCGTAATTTTCACGGTAGATACCGAGAGGTTTCAGCGCGCTACTAAGTAGCGCTGAGCGAACAGGCCCGGATAGACGTTCTTCGAAAGGTGCTGCGGGCATTTAAGATGGATCGATCTTCCCATAAGTAGTACCTTCTTGGGTCCGTAGTCAACGAAGATTGTTTGATGACCAGAAAACCTCCTTCGATCAATACATTCCGAACCTCGTCATGGCTTGGGGCTATCTTCACGGTAGACGCTTCATATTTGTACTGATGACTTTAGCATTCCAGGCAACTCACGCACTGAGTACCGGGACCATAGTCTCACTTAGCAAACGTCAGGACTGTAGTGGCCTGCAAGCTCAATGCGAATCCAGTATTTCCGATTGCGTTGATTACATCTGCAATAGCTGCGACTTGAGCTCTATTATAACTCAATGCTGCGCTGCTACTGATGACACAGCGATAATGTCGTGCCTCGAAACAGGTCTCGAGGGTGGGCTAGGCTCCGGATCAGCTGCAACCTCTGAAGCTGTGATAAGTGCATTAGTGACATCCGCGCTTCCGACATCCATAGCGAACGACCCAAACTATATCGCGTGTACTTCACTCTATGGGATATTAGAAGATTGCGCAGGTCAAACCCCGGGTTTCTCCAACGAGCCATTCACCTCAAAGGCCTCATGCCTCTGCTACTCTTCGAAGTCCTATGTCGGTTCTGTATACGATGGATACTATAGCTCTTGTCTCGCGTACTTCTCGACGGGGGACACATCGGGATACTCGCAAATGCAGGCATCGGATGGTGGGGTCATCACGAGCAGACCGTGCTCGGCCAATGCAGGTGCGTTGACTGCTTCGGCTGGACCAACGACAGCGGCGAGCCATAGTGCCACGACCCTTGCCCCTGCTACGGGGAATGGTGGCTTCCTGACACATGCTCCTTCGCCATCAAGTATACCTAGTCCTGCTACTGCCAAAACCACGTCATCTACCGTGAACAATGGAGGAGCAACCACCCCGGCTACGACTAGCGGTCAAGGAAAGATCCAGGTGAGGAAACAGATTTCAATATGGCAGGACATTGTGTACTGACTAGATCCTCTAGGCAAATAAAGTGTTGCTGTTTGCATCGATTATGTTGACTTTGGTTGCACTGCAAACGGTCGCTGGATTTTGATCATCACTTTTAGGTGAAATAACAAGTGAACATTGATACGGGAAGGATTCATACCCGGGAACTCAAAGCGCTTCCGTAGCGGTGCGCACGGCGCCCGCCCCGAAATACATCTTAACACCGTAAAATTACCAGCCAACGCATGTACCTTCAGGACAACGAACGTGCAGTAATTCAAGACTATCACATAAAGTACGGTAGTTTCTTAAGATCTTAGCCTATATTAGTACGCGATTTTATATACTCTAATAGGGAGCTTTCTAATTTAAGAATGGCCTAGTAAACTATAAGCATGCCCTGAAGGGTCCGCCCAGGGTAGGCCCCCAGAACGGGCCCTAAAGCATGCGCCCGACATATCCCTAAAGCATGCCCTGTACTCTGTATGTATGCCCTATAAACATGCCCCTAAACGTGGCTCCTAAGTATGCCCCTTGGAGTACCTTAGGCTAGTATATAGAAGCAATAGCTACTACCTACCTCTTAATTGTAATTCTTGCTCAATGGTAAGATACATACGCTGGCTGGAAATTTTGGCCGTGCTAAGATGTATTTCGGGGCGGGCGCCGTGCGCACCGCTACGGAAGCGCTTCGAGTTCCCGGGTAAATACCTTGCTTAGCGAGGGTACGGGAGTAAAAATCCCATTCTGCTTCGACTCTTCCTTCAGGATTTTGCTATTTATTAACCACTGAGGACGCGCCTGGCGCGCCTGGCGGTATTTCATCGAGCCCTGCTCAAGCTGCTCTTTGCCCTGCAGGCGTGTTCCCTCCTGGGGTAATCGGCACCGGAGGAACTGCTCCTTGCTTGCCAAGGCCTTGCGTTGTGGAAGCTCTTCCATTTTTGTCGGACGTTGGCTGAGTTCTTAGAAGAGATAGCCTTGATGGTGGTGACACACTAATCAAGATTGAAAAGGCCTGAGCTCGCAGATTCAAGAATTCGTTGTGTGTCCACAGGGAATTGTGGTTTATCCCTTAAGTGGCTGACTTCCGTCCACCCCCCATTTCCATCAACCATCAACCCCATCCTATTGAATAGCCACTAGATGCTCATTCCAACATCTTTCATGATCGCATATATACATCTGACATAGCCTACAACTATACCCAGTCCTAGGTATCCTTTTCAGTCGTTTATACAGCTCTATAGTTGATAAAGATGGTTGAAAACAAAGAATCGCGACCTCTTAACCGTAGGGTTGATGCCTAAAGGCCCCTAAAGCTCAACCCCTTGGAAGCAAGATTGGGCCTAAAAGCTGCTACCCTTGGGGCTAGTCCCCCGCCTAGGCGACATGACTTTAGGGTCTCTCTAGGGGGCACCCTTCTAAGCGGCATGATTCCGCTATTTACATTGTCATCGCGCGTACACTTCGAATACACTTTTCTGCTCTCGAAACTATGGTGGTAAACATCGCGCGTTATATTCACGCCCTTATTAGATGATTCCACGTATCGATTATCCTATTCCCAAATCGTATCTAATATAGCAGCTAAGACACTATCGAAGCCTTCAGAATGTTCCGAAATAATAGACCTAATTTGTTCCAACATCCCATCTCGAGAACCCCCTTTTGACCGTCTCTATCTTCTATGCTGCTTCATTATCCCCCCTTTACTCTGTGGCATTCATGAGGCATCTTGTTGCAATACCGCTACTCATTATCCTCCATTTCCTAGCTCTCATGCTCGCTTAGCGGCCTCCACAAATATGGATGTTACTGAGGATTGGTGTTCTAGCGCATTTCACCCCTTATTCAGACCCTGATTGCTTGCAGAGCTTTATGTATATAAGAGCTCCCTTAGATGGATCTTAGAGCATCAGGCTATGCAGTATTATCCATCAGATCATTGATCTACTATTGTGACACATCTTAACCAGCGTTACCTCCCCAACCACCACCAATATCCATCACTGTAGCCACTCCAAAACCTGGTAAAAACCACTTACCCGGGTTACATACAATGATACACAGAATTTCAGACCTTACATCGAAATATTTACCATGCCGCCATAATTTTCTCTCTTCCTCTTTACATCACCTTGTCCGCTGTGGAGTTTCAAAAGGGTTGTTGATTGGGTAGGAACCCAGCCGAATTCAAATTTGAACCACAGGCACACAATTTACACTCTTCACATTCTTGTATTCGCTGTGCAGAATAGCATTGCCTAGCTACGACTCGCACTACCTCTGAAAGGGGAACGAACATACAGGTACACAGACATTTCCCTTAACTCCCTTGAGTACGTAATGACTTTTGTTCTACGGGGTCAACGCGTTGACTGGTGAGCTAGCAGGACGGTTATCAGAGACATGTCGTGCTATTCTTTACGGAGTAATATGTAAACCTCAATAACCCTCTCTTGTTTCTTGAGAGGATAGGAATAATAGGCGCCATACTATATTCCTGTATAGTTCAAGAAAATCATATAGCAAGCCTTTTTCATAGTCCTTTGGCAGTATCAAGAATAGCTATACGATAGGGTATAGTTGGCTAGTGTCTGAGCAGGTTGAATGTCACCAGGATAGTGAGTGTGCTGAAGGGTAGAGGGCGAACAGAGGGGGGGCAGAGAGTAAGCAGCGCCTGAGCAAAGTGGTAGGAGCTGACTTGGATATGAAGGAGAAGCGGTTTTTTGTGCATGACTATATAAGCTTATACCTGTCTTTTCAGGGCTTTCGGATACATGTCACCCGCTTCATTTCCTTCTACGTCCTTGTCCCTTCTAAAAGTGGATAAAAGCCACCCTTGACCTTTGAGGTTCTTGGTGGAACCTTCCTCAACGCTATGGTGTCCGCCTTGATCGACAAGGCCAGGATGACCATGAGAGCTAACAATCGTATCCCGGCTCAAGCTCTCAGGCAGAGCTCCATGTCCGAGTGGTGTCTAGTGGTACAGATGCCCAGCAGCGTACTGTTGTGAAGGGCTGTCCGATATGGTTGGAATCGAGACAGTGGCGAGAAGATTAGAGATTCTTAGGGTTCAAAAACTCTATTCGAAAATCTTCGCAGTGGCAAAGCAGGATGACGGTCCTGTGAAGACCCTCGATAACTCGCAAGTTGCAAAGGGGGTAGTCGCATGCAGTGTAAGAAATATCAATGGCAGGCTTCGCAAGGAAGAAAAGCTGATTTATCAGCTTAAGGCGCGAGATAATAAGGCGTGAAGAGATCCGGATAGTAAAGCCACCTGGGCAAGATAGTATGCGAAAGGCGTCAAAGCAGAGCTCGACGGCTATTGAATTAGTATGGCCCAAAGTAGTGATGCGAGAGGCAAGCGCTCCCCCCAGGGCAAGCCCGAACCCCAGTAAGTGCAAGAGCATTGGTTTCGAATAGTAACCCGATGGTAACAGCATTTCAGGTTTTGGCGGCTTCAGTGAAGAAGCTGTGGCGATCATTGTCAGAACGACACCATGCGTCTTGACTGCATACGACCTGATATGCTCCCGTTATGGGCACCTATGCCCATACCGGACATTACGGAGTTACATTGCCGACCAGAAGCAGTGGGGCTGTCGTCCATCTGCTCTCCATGTTGGCCAAACGCAAAAGTCTGAGCTCGACTCAATTTGCCTCGCTGTTGCTTAATGCGCCCCAGGCCGCGTTCGCAGGCATTAGCATGTTCTTTCGCATCCATCTCGACGTAATTTTGAGGATAGCATCGGTATTTATTGTCCGCGAAGAAGGAGCTGTAGCCTCCATCGAGGATATAAACTTCTGGGTAGGTTAATTTGGGATATCGATGTGCGTTACATGCACGATCCTTATGGCGGAGGAATTTGGCCCTGGCAATGAATTAGCATGTATGCGAGAAATCGACTCGAAAATACGCACATAATTGGGGCCCGATGCGCCGAATATTCGCAATGGAGGATCAATAATGTGTTCTCCGAAGATGGCGACTCAAAGAGTTGAGTCGCCAGTCGTTCTTTATCATTGACATTTATGGCTCCTTCGATGTGGCCTCCTTCGTATTCGTACTCAAACCGACAATCAATTATGACAGAGCGATTGTAGCATTGTTCATATTTGCCATCCAGCACATCACACATCGTATCTTTTGTGATTCGAGGCAAACTCTCTTCATCGGCATTGAAATGGGGTAATTGTAATCGGACTGGGTCATCTATGTCCATTATGGCATCCAGGCCTGCTTCTGCAAATGAAGCCTTGTCTCTTTTGATCACATCTCCCGGGTGCTCGAACATGCTAAGAGAACGTCGAAATTGTTTCCTTGGTCGTTGCAGAGGGTTGGATGGCTTGCGAACGTGTCCAACGATAGGGGATCCAATATTGCGCAGGTTTCCGTTAAGACTCGTGAGAGATTGCTTGAATTTAGGTGGTCCCATTTGCAATGGTGCAGGGGAGTGTGCTGATTGTGGCCGTTTCTCTCCTTGAGGGGAGAACCCAAAGCACTCTTCAGCTGACATCAACGTTGGGGGAGGTACCGAGGCTCCGTTGCCAAATCTGAACGGTGGCCCCTCCGCTCGGGCAGCCTTCCCAGAGAATAACGTCGTCGTAAAACCCTTGGTACGGGACAATGATGGCCTCATTAGGGAAGGCCTTCGGCGCCTAAAGCAAACGTAAGTTCAATGCCTCACATGTAGCCGACTATTATGAGGCTGCTCACTCTTGTGGTGCTGGCTGTTGTAGACCCTCCATTAGTGAGTCTTGCATGGCTTCTATTGACGGCGTCTTATCATCCTCCAACGATATTATCTGAGGTGTAGGTTCGACCTCAGTGGTTATCAAGAAGGGTGCTTTGTGAGGGAGTGGAGATAAGTCCATTAGGTCGTTTCCCGGACCGGGGGAAGAAGATGGGAGTGGGGGTGTGGTTGTGCTTTCTGATACGTGTTAGCAGCAGCCCTGCCTGACCAGCACTATGACCATACCCCGGCCATTGAGTGTTCCAAAGAGGTTTGAGGAGAAGAGGGAACGACGGGGGGTGGGCAATTGGGGGCTGACTACCGTTAGCAGCAACCTCAAGAATGTAGCGTGGCATTTGACTTACCTTTGATCAATGTGAAAATTTTGGGACAGATCGGCGGCAAGGCTTGCTGTTGGAGATGATCCTCGTACTGGCTTAAGGCTGAAGTAATCTGTAGGGGCCTTCTTCATACTAAGGTCCTTGAAATTGAAGGTCGACGGTCCAAGATTTAGCCGTCCTCCATAGAGACTTCCGTACTCCGAGCGTGCCTCCCCACCGCAGCCCCATTGACCAAAGGGCAGAGATGGTGGCTGCATGGCAGCCAAAGGGGATGAACGCTCCATGGTTTTCGTGTTGCGTTCGTTTCAAAACTCGAAGCTGTTCGAGCAATTGGCTTTTGTGGGCGGGGTGTGCGGTACTTCCAGGATGGTGGCTGAGAGGTCGTAGTGGAGAGAGGACGGGACCTCCTCTTGTGGCTGTATAATGCGAACTCCTGAAAAACAATTGATTCGACTGTAATCTGCTGGTTCTAAAGCATGATCCTGGAGAAATACAGACGTAAAAGTTCGAGCAAGCAGCTGTTCGTTAGCAATGGAAGGTGCTCCGCGTCTCCCTCATACCCCAGCCAAGCGAGAGGAAACCGGTGGAGGGAGGAAAGGCCCCACCGAGAGACGTGACAATGGCGAGAGGAGAGAGGGTGAGGAGGTAGATCACACAATCGGAGGCGGTGGAGGAAGTGGGTAGCTCGAGCTGAAGGGCACGGGTAACCTGGGGAGATAGTCACGGCACAGCGACGGGTTTTAGCTTCCTTTTTACCGTAGTGGGGGGACTTGGAAATCCTGCTTGTTCCCCCTAACGATGATCATTACTGCGTTACATTGCATTACAGTACCGCTCACTGAGCCAATTGCAGTCTTTAATGTATCTCACCCTACATGTGAAGGCGTAGAGCTCTATGATTGCCTACCTAACCGCTAATTGCAAGATATTTATGGCCTTAGGGAGCTGGAGACAGCACAGAATGGTAAGTAAGCCAAACCTCAAATCTCGATCTGCGGCTTTCACGGCGGCTATGAAGCGAGTCAATACTGGCTTTGGCTACTATCATTGGTCCAACCCCGGAGTAGCCAGCTTTCCTAATGCAGCAAATCGCAGGTCCAACATCCTGGCCACTGTCAGCCTGGAAGACAAGGCCGCTGTTGGAACACCAACAACCTTATCTAGCGAAGATAGCTCGAGGCACATTCAGAGGACTTGAGGGCCGGCAAGGGGAAGGAGTCTTACAAGTGGTCTCAGAGTTGTGGAACAATGGGCATTGATCACAAGCTGAGCACTCGCGGGCCTTCCTATGAGAGTGAGACAAGGTACTCCCCACCATCCTCAAACCGCTGAGAAACATTCTCTAGGTCGGCCAGCGCCAGCGCATCATGTGGAGCTTAACGTCATGGGTGTCGCGCAATTTCAGATTCCCGTTCACCAAGTCCGGAAGTGGAAAGGCTCACGTCACTGCCTTCTCCATTCGGGACCATTATGCGAGATCCACATTCCTGTTGCTGGGTGATACACGCGCCTTACTTTCCCTCAGTGTCTCATTCGCTGCTGTATCAGTGAGTAGGAGGGATATGTGGGGTCTGAAACGTTCATTGAGGGCGCGTGAAGCCTCGGTGGACGAACTCATTGGGAACCAAGTGGAAGAGCACGAAGTGCTAATTGGCTGCCAGGTTTTGCTCGACAGAGGATGGGGATGTCATTCATACGTCTCTGTATACTTTGAACAGCTTGCTTGCATGCAATTATCCCAATTGACTTTGCGGCGACATTCGGCGCGTCCGATAAGAAAAGTAAACAAACAGGGATCACGAAAATGGCTCGATGTCCCGTGCACGCCTATGATCAGCCCTACTAGGCGAAGACATCAGCCCCAGTCCAAACTTCAGCTGACAAGTCTGACTCTAATCCACTAGCAGGAAGGTATCCTTCCCAGTCTCGATACCCAATCATAGTTGCTCTTGATACCCTCGCCATATATATGTAGATGATTGACTAGCGAGTGAATGAAAGCTTTCTTTAGGGACCATTCTAGTCGCCTAGGTAACCCGGTCCTTTGGAGCGCTCTAGGTGCAGCCCCATAGGGCTAGATATTAGTTCATGGGTCCATGGTCTATCCGCCTAGTAATCATCGCCAAGCCTCCACTAGTAGATTTGAAGGGTTTTTGCTCGAACCTCACATGTCGAAGTAAAGCAACCTCTGGCAGCGTCATGTCCAAAAAGCGGCCTAGGGAGCGTTCTACAGTAGACACGCATTTGGTCGAGATCTATGAAGATTTGGCCAGTGTAGATGAAAAAATTCGTCTCAAAGCTGCACACAGTCTGTTGACTGAATTTGTCCATCAGAAAAATGCCTCAGGAGAGCAGCTGAACGAGATACTTAGACGTCTCATCAGGGGCCTTTGTAGCAGCCGTAAAGCAGCTCGGCTGGGTTTCTCGGTTGCACTCACCGAGTTCTTGGTAGAGCTCTTTGGCCACAACCATAAACATGTGGAGGGGTTTCAGACCATTACCGAACTGCTAGAGACTTTGAAGGTTCAAACTCATGTTACGAGCAATGTATCTGGGCAGGTTAGCAGCTCTGCGATCTAAATTTTCTCTTCCCGTATCTCCCGCTAAACAATACTTAGGAGGAGCGAGATCATCAATTCGGACGCCTTTTCGGAGCGGAGGCGATCATAAAATCCAAGATCTTGCTCCAGCCCGATGTTCCCCTCAACATATGGGAACATATACTCGATATAATCTACGGACTGGCAAAGAAGAAACCATGGCTTCGAGAAGAATGCGGCTTCATCCTGTTCACGTCTGTGCAACTGCTGCAGAAGCAAGATACTCAGCGCGCTCAATCGGTCATTGACAAGCTCCACATGAATGGATTTTCTCGGACTTCCGAAGGAGTAGCGGTATGGATAAGTCTATATGCCAATTTTCCTGATCTCCGGTTCCCCAGTGGCATTTGGCATCGCGAAAACCCTCTGAACCACAAGGAAATCGATAAACTTGCCATAGTCCTAAAGGATGCTCCTGCAACAAAGAATACTGATAATTTGACCGAATCGAAGCACCTCCAGAAGGGTGCGTGGTCTTCAAACGTACACTTCGCTTGGGATGTGATTTTGACGAAGCTTCTCGCCAGTGAGCCTGCAATCAAGGATGCAAAGAAGTCCAAGAATGTTAGCTTCTCTGATTTTTGGGAGCAATGTCTGGATGGTAAGGTCAAACAGCCGGGATTGTAGCTTCTGCTAAACCATTACAGACAATTTATTCGCGGCTGCATCCTCTGATGAGAGGAAATACTGGGGTTTCCAGCTATTTCAACGGATGATTACTAATGCTCCCCCGCATCTAATCCCCTATATATTCAGCAACAACTTCATGCGATGTCTGATGAATCAACTTGCATCACCAGAGCGTTACCTGCACCGCACGGCTGAACGAGCTAAGAATACGATCCTTGCTAGAGCTCGATCGAGCCCAAATGTTAGACCTCTGATCCTAACAGCTCTTCTGGCGGAACCATACGGAGATCTCCATTTCGATAGGATGACCAAGACTAAGACAGTGGAGTCTTTGCTAGCGCATGTCGACGACTCGACTCTCAAGCAAATGATACCTATCTACGATGAGCTCATCCTGCGACCTTGCGTACAAGATGACAAAGTTGCAACATTAACGAGGATCACTGTGGCTGACCAGCTCGTATTTGCTGTGCGAAACCTGCCTGCAGAGGACAATGAGCATGACTCGGAGCCAATGTCGTTGGTTGGAGTTGTTCCAATGGTGCTTACCTTATTGGTCAAATATGCTTATTTTGATCTTGATGACATTCCAGAGGGCCAAAACAACAAGCCAAGTCCTCCGATCTCTCAAGCTTCTCGACAAATGTTCAGGTCCCGCATCTCATCCTGTCTAACACATCTTACAGCTCAGTCCAAGGACCCTGGCCTTGTCCCTTACCACTTGATGCTCTTAATCCATAGTCGCGAAGAGAGGTCCGAATCTGGAGGGTTGCTGCTAGTTGTCGATGATACAGTACGGGAGGTTATCAAGACGACTCGCAAGAGGATGAAGGAGATAACTGTGGAAGTAGCGATAACTCCGCAAAATTCTTCAACGGGGAAATATCTCCGTTCCCTTAGGCTCCTGTATTCTTTGACCTTTCTACAGGTATACAATGAGGATGCCGAAGCTGTGGGTATGCTGGAGGAATTGAATGACATGGAGAATGTCCAAGGGGGTTCTGCAACTCTAGTAGAGATTCTTTTGAGCTTCTCATCGAAACCCTCACAGCTTTTTCGTCGCTTGACGCAGCAAGTCTTCGCAGCTTGTGCGTCTTTCATTGATGAGGTTGGCCTGCAATCTATGTTAAAAGTGAGTATCGTGGCTTTGTGAAAGGGAATGGAGACTGAGCATTATAGGTGTTAGAAGCAAAGGAAAACCTATCTGGCCAGGCAGAGATGTTCGAGCAAGAAAATGAAGAGGCTAGTGTCAGCGAAGGGGATGAAGTCGAAATGGTTGACATGGAAGACGCCACGTCTGGCAGTCCTGAGGAAGACGGGAATTCTAATGACACCGATCCAGATGGCTCCTCTGAAAGCACTAGAAGTGATTCAGACGCTAACGATATTGAGCTCACTGCATTCAATGCGAAGTTGGCACAGGCCTTGGGCACTCGGCCAGGAAACGAAGACCTGACTGCAGAAGACAGCGGCTCATCAGACGAGGATATGAACAGCGAGCAGATGGAGGCACTGGACGATCAACTCAAAGAAGTCTTTCGTGAGAGGAAAAATGTCAAGAGCAAAAAAACTGAAAAGAAAGACGCCAAAGAGAATATCGTCAACTTCAAATGCCGGGTACTAGACCTACTGGAAATCTACGTCAAGCAACAGCATAGCAACAGGCTCGGGTTAAGTCTTTTGCTACCTCTTTTACAATGCATACGAAAGACAACAAGTCCGCAGGTATCAAGTAAAGCGTGCAACGTGATGCGTGAATACGCTCGGGCTTGCAAAGGCGATAGGGTGCCAGGTATCGAAGACACCGATGCCATCTTTAATCTCCTCAAGTCAGTTCACGCGGAAGCTATCAAGGAAGGATCAAATGCATATGTCAGCGCCTGTAGTCAGGCAAGTTTATTGCTTGTGAAAGTGCTTGTGGCTCATGATAGAGAGTGCTTCAGGCGTGTTTTGAGGATCTATGGAGATACGCAAGAGAAGTATTTCTTTGATGCTAATTGTAAAGTCAAGCCAGCGTTCTTCACCGATTGGCAGAATTGGTGTACTTCAGCAAAGAAGCAATAGCTTCCCAGCCTAGCATGTTAGGTATCTATATCAATGCTCGATAAGAAACCTCACTCTTTGGATAAAGTACTTGCAGCTCGTGATCGCCTCGTTGATTCAAAACTGCCCTTTCCACCAAAGAAGCAATAGCTTCCAAACCCAGGGAGATATCACTTGTTGGACTTCGCCACTGAAGAGTAATCCTCAAGGTCCTTAAGCAGGTCTCGCCGCCTTCGCAATCGAAGCTACCACATACGCCCTTGCGAAATCTTCATGCTCTTCCGCAAACCGTATGATCTCTTCTTCAGTCGCGGGGCCAAACCGACCCATACGTACATCAATGACGCATTGATCGACAGCGAATGTGCGAAGCTTCGAACCTGGTGCACAAGCATCCCATATGAATGCGAGTAAGTGACGATGCATGCAGTATTTGGACATGCACCTGGCTAAGAAGGTCACTGCCACATCTTGGAACTTTGGGCATCCGAGCATGTCGCCAAAGTTCCAAAAGCGCACTTCTTCTTCGTGTGAACTCGATCTGCAGGTATGTATCTTGTTGAGATAGTCCTCACCAAGGCGGAGCCACTTGACCCATACTTGGAAATTTTCGGAGTGTACTTCGGACAGGGTCACTGTCTTAGCGTCTTTTTCGGCGAAGTCGCCATAAAGTAAAGTGGCGAAGAAGGTGGAGTTGGTTGTAAGGACCTTCTTGGGCACGTGCCAGGTTCTTTGATCAGCCGCTACCCCGACGCGAACCGCGATGGGCTCTGAATGTGGGATCCTGACACCCATTAGCAGTTGAAGTCTCAGTATATGGGATTTGGAGACATACATATCTAGCGCCTTTTTGACTCGATGCCTTCGAAGTAGTAGCCGTCGCCGACGCACCAGTCGTACCGGACAGTGCTGGCCATAGTGACTCTGGGTCGTCGTAGATCAATCGAGGTTTTAGGAAATGCGGGTCTTGGTGTGACTTTGAGATCTATTGAAAGGTGTTTTTGGAGTAGGTGTCTGAGTATCAGTGATATGGTGCACGGTTTTGGTGTTGAGAGGGAGGATGAGGATCAAGTGCAAGTGATGAAATAGAACATGGATGGGTATTCATGAAGAGAGAGGCTTTGGAAATGCACATTTGATTAGCGGTAGTCTGTATCACTTCTCCCTTAACAGACACCGCCCGTATGCTTGATACTAGTTTGTGATCCTAGCCTCTGGTGTTACAGATGCAACACTTTGGATTGGCCACAGTAGCCCAGTCGCCAATGCACCGTCTCCAGTCGTTTCAGATTGTGTTTCATTGTGTACTGCTGCTGATAGACGATATATCTAGCTTCCTGACTCCGTTATTGACGGGCAGCTTGATGGAGCAAATAGATATGGGCTTTCGTCTTCAGACGGATCGTTGGGTTCTTCACTGCCAAGAAGTATGGTCGCTACTGCGAGTTGCTGCGCGAAGTCCTCATTGTCTTTCGCGAATTGTGAATATGAACATATGTCATGTCCTTCGGGACTACCCACTCTGACGTCAAAAAGACACTGGTCAATAGCGAATTGCCGAATCTTGGACTGTGGCGTAGACATTTCATAAATTCCCCTCAATGTGTCCTCGGCAATGTGAAATTCACGGTGATGCTCGACAAGATCGCACATCGCATCATCCTGCATCAGCCGGCACCCTAACCGGTCCCCCAAGGCCCATAAAATCACGAGAAAGTCTCGTCCTTCGACTTGCGCGATTGGGTCGTAACCAGCGTAGAGCCACGAGACAAACCATTGGAAAACATCTGGATTCTCCTCGGGTAATGTAATGATTTTCGAGATTCCTTCTGCCCATCCATCCTCAAGTGCTGCAGTGAAGAACGTAGATTTGCTCTTCAACAATTTCTCTGGCAGATGCCAGACCTTCTTGGCCTCTTCAGATCCAATATGCACTGCGGCTACTGAGCCTTCAAGCCTTGCATTTCGTTAGTTTCGGAGTATTGAATCAGGCTCAGTTCTAAATGAATGACCTACAAGTCTATGGCGTTAGGGAAGACTCCTTTGTACCTTGATCTGTTCGCAGCCATGATTGACTTGACTTCCTCGATGTGGTTGATGAAATATTGTTGGGTTGATGGTCTGTATCAGATTGATAAGTCGTTGTAAGGGAGATGAGGTTTGGGATCGAGATTAGTTGCAATGAGATCAAATGCCGATTACGAAGTGAAGCTCAGAATGGAAAGACGACGTGGAGTGAATTCACATCACTTCGTGCATAAGTGCTATTAGCTCGTATTCATTGCGGCACGGTTCATGTTTCGATAGAGCAATTTGATATCATTTTCAGCTCAGCCTTGACGAGTCACAGCTGGAAGGTCTTTTCTCATTGTTTCGATTGCTACGCCTTAGCTAGCAGCGCCGTCACGCTACCTCCACATCCAGGCGTCCGGGTCAAACGCTGATTTTTCGTAATAGTGATGCTTTTCATCCCACGGTTGTTGGGTAATTTTGCTGCCGGCCGTCACCTCTCGCCTCACGACATCATCTGAGAATTCGGGTAGTCCTCTCAAAAACTTAACGTAATCTTCTGCATCTTCTTTCAGAATCCCATTCCGCTTATCCCATATAAACAAATCAACAAACAACCGACGAAGTTTGGAGCCCGGTGGAGAAACATCATAAATGAGCTGTATTGTGTCGAGACAAAGATCTCCACTCTTGTACCACTCCACAAATTGAGACATCACATGGTCTTTGAAGGCAGGGCAGACCAACTTGTCCCCAAGCTTCCAGGCTCGAACATAGCAGATATCGTCGCAATATTCCTCAAGTCTGCCCGTGCTCAACCAAGCAGCCCACATTTCAAAAGCGAACGGATCATCTTCTGGGAGGCTCACTGCTTTCGAACTCGTTTCGCTGAAATTGCCGTTGAGAGCAGCATCGAAAAATGGCGAGCAGTGAGTGAGAACCTCCTTAGGCAGGTACCAAGTCTTCTGTTTAAGTCCCACGCCGACGGTAACTTTGATGGGCTCGGAACCTTCGAATCTGCATAGTTATCAATCTCCAAGCATTATATACTAGACATGGTCTAGTGGCTGGTTGACTTACAGTGCTCGATCCTCCTGATCATTCATGCCTTTCCACAGGTAGCTAGCCGACTCCTTTGCAGACATTTCGACATTGAGAGTTTTCGCTTTTTGGGGGCTTTGCGTCATTTTTGTAGCCCGAGAAATCCCAGTGTGGAAGACTTGGTGCAGATGGTAAAAAATGAGGTATGTTGACAGTAGCGATGAGGTAGGTCGTCTGAAATTTCGTCACTTTCCGCGGGCACGCTAAGACTAGGTGTGTTGAAGACAGTGAATTTGTGACAGACCGATGGTTCAGTATCATGCAAACCCTCGTTTCAGGTCTACATCAGACAGCAATGTGATATATATTCCTCCAAGAACCTCACATTTATGTTGGATTTTCTGTGTTGTACGTTCCGACATTGCCCGTGCATAAAGATGGCTTCTGGGTCTCTTGAGAACAATCAGCAATACCTGTTGAATATATGATGCACGTCATTTGCTCACACGACGATTTTGGGGTATAGGCCAGGGGCGTCTCTGACTACTTTTCCTACCATGTAAAACCCAGTACTTTCCCAAGATACGGATCTTCAAACCGACATAGACGCTCCAGCCTCACAGCATGGTGAACCTGGGCCCAACGATGAAAGGTGGTCTGGTCCCTTCATCGTGCAACGGTAATTTTCCAGGCTGGTAGATGCGCCGCGTAACAAATAGCAGTTATGAGTCGCGGATATGTCACCTTGATAGCTGTACTCATTCCACAAGCACCTCACTCAGGAGAGTGTGCTTGCTTTCCTATTCCCGAAGACTTGTCGTCTGCAGGATCGCTTTCAACACGTGAACTATTTTCATAAGTAAATCTTGTGGTTTAGTATTAAGCTTGGCATTGCTTTCAGCAACAACACCCTTCTTCACGTCTAATTGCTTCCAACGACTGTGCTCTGGACAGAAAGTTAGCGTCCCATCGAATCGAATACCACACTTTGATCATATAGATACCTGCAATTTGACATGGGTCACAACAAGAAAAATTCCTCATCCTTTCCATAGAGCAGCTTGCCAACGTCTCTTCTAAAATGTTCCGCCCAACACTCTCGCCACTGTTAATATGATAGTGCGGATTTTTAGGCACCACGTACTAGGTAGCATGCAGTAAATCTTGAAGCATCAGCAGAAGAGTCACAAGACCAAAGAAAGTCATTCTAATTCTTAAAACGAGGACCAGGGCCAAAGTCAGAGCGGTAACCGGCAATGGTAGCAAGGCCGGCAGTCCTAAACCCAACAAACCCATCACGGACGGGGTCCGCGGTGAAACTGGTCTGAGACCGTAAGTCCATCAGCCCGCTAATGTCGAATGTTAAGGACAATTCAATTAAAACGTGTATGGCAGGGTCAAGTGTGCTCTATCAATTACCGCCACCGTTGGAATGGAGAATAGGGAATCTATATGGACGGTACCAGTGGACTTACCCTCCTATCACATAAAATTCTCGATGATGGCATTAATGGACCGTTTCCCGAAGCTGGTAATAATGCGATTGAAATGCGCAAGGATTTGCCGAGGGCATTCCTATTCCTCGCATAGTAGCTGCACAAGGCTGTAAAGCACATGAAGACCTGCATAAAGGGGAATGAGCTTGGTTGCTCCGCTCTCTGTGATAGTCCAATGCGGAAGGTATTTCAGAAGCACTGTGTAGATATTCTATTAGTCGAGACTGTCTCAGTAGCATGTCAACGTGGTCCTCCAGCCCCAATGACAGGGAAATGAGTGGTTGAGCGATTACCCTGCAACTTTCACATCAGTAACTTGGAAAGTAATGATAGTCACGTTGGATGCTAAGAATGCTCTATCAAGTGTTGCACTGACGGGACTGCTGTCTAAGCTGCGTTACTACGAATTTGAAATGTTCAGAACCCCTGTAGAACTAATACTAATAGGGAACTGTTAGCTGACTCATACTCCGCTGCTGCCTGCGATCCTGCACCGCTAATAAAGGTTTCAGCCATTGACTTACCAGTTGCTTCCTTATGTGTATTCCCCCTCTGCTCTCTTTTGCTCCCTCGTGCACCCTCTGCGCCGCTTTCTGCTGTCTAGAAGCTCGCTTCTGCGATCGTGCCTTTCCGAGTCTAATTCTTCGTGTGTTGGAGCTTTTAGGCAGCGTTAGAGATGAATTTCTATTGCGAATATATTCACTTTCTGATGGTCTTGTAGCTTACCAATATCATCGGGTTGAATTACCAAATTGTCGCAAGGCGTCATTTATGTTTAATCATTCCCACACGAACATGACGAGAGCTCATTACATAGTGAGGGTTGGAAATGAAGGGATTGCAACAAGGATTAGCCCAAGTGCCCCAAACCATTGGCACCACCTTTCTCCTCAGCGCATCTGGGGTCTCCCAAGAGCGACGCCCCATGTTAAAGTCCGCGCGGCATTCGAGGCGGATATTGAAAACCCTCTCGTTAAAGCGTACATTTGGTTCCTTTGCAACGGTCATGGCGGACCTGGCCATTTTGTTCGAGTAGGTATCGGCAGGCGTCACTCAGGGCAAGGCCCTGTAGGAAATGGAGACCTTCCTATACCAGAGGACATGATGGCTCGTCTCCAGCAAGGGTTTGACCATTGGTTCGAATGGCAGCCTGTTACATCCGACGTAGCGTTTCAAGATCGCGTTCGGCAGCTCCCAATTCCCCACCCTCCTTATATTCCGACCCTACGGCGCGTAACTGTAGATCACCCATCCTTCCCGCTTTTCCAAGCTCTAATTGATATCGGTGATCAACAAGCAGCAGCTGTAACAGCAGCTCTACCCGCAGCTGTACCTACCCCCGCAGCAACCGAAGTCGATTTGGAAAATCTCCGCCGTGAGCGGGCCGAGCCTCATTCCCACGGTTACGTGTACTTAATCCATATGGAAAACACAACGTTCTATAAAATTGGCATGAGCCTCGATCCCGAGATACGGTTGCGGACACTTCAAACAGGGAATCCGCATCCACTATACCTCCTCACTACGCAGACCGTTCAGGACATGCGAAGCGCAGAAATAAATCTTCATCGCCAGTTCGAGACCCAGCGGGTTCCCAACGTTAACGTTAGAGAATGGTTCGATTTAGCTGATGACACTGGCGAAGTACAAGCTGCGTTTGCTACCCTTCCATGACGAAGATACGAGCATGAGCATGTTCTAAATGAGCGTTTCTAGCGAGAATCAGTAATATCCTTTTTTATTGATTTGGATGCCAGCGAAACACGAGGGCAACCTAGTGGTTGATGGAGCGAAGATACTGTATTGTCGTTTTCTTCTGCCAAGGCGTCCTGTTTTGGCTCTGAAACATCGATTCGCTATTATGTACCGAAAAGCCGCTCGTCCTGCCTACATGTTAGGATGGGGCTTGCTGAGTCTGAGCTCGCGTTTCCTCCTATAGATCTCGTCTTTGTAATTTTGCTTGGTGTCATAGTGTTGCTCGCTGGTTTTTATTCCGAGCAAAGTTAACGCTTCCGCTCGTCTCAATCTCGCCTATAGCTTTTTGCTGTACTTGTCTGAAGGAGCTACATCCGATTATTTGGAACATCTCCTACTCATGTTAGATCATCTCTCTATCACTTCGGACCTCTTCTAGCAACGTGTATCTTTGTGGCCTTGGCCTGCGGAGACCCCTGTCAATCATGTCGAGTAGCCTTCCTCGCTTTCATTTCGACCAGCTGCCCCAGTTTGAAATCGGCTGGAGGAGCTCAGGCATTTAAGAATGGTGACCGAAGCCGCTTGAGTGAATTGGCGGACTTGGACTGGACTAGTAGACCAGTAGATTGGTGAACCACCGGTATAAGATTTTGATTCTAGCGCGTAAATTAAAAATTTGACGTAAGGGGTAAAATGGATCGCATCCATTCAGTCCATGCCAACACCAGAATTGAAAAGGCTAGGGATAGATAGTGGGTACGTCTCATTGAGACTGAACACGAATTCTCGATCGATGTCGCGAAGCGTACTGTAAGAACTCGATATGACATCCACGAGGATGAGTAATTACACCTTAGTGATTTCTCATCAGAGACAGAAGCACAGCTCGTGGGTGGATCAGAGAGTGCGCATCCAGGCGTCTTCCAGTGTGGACAGGCGTAGTAGCCATGCGAAGGCATTCATAGGCAGATCACCATGTTCAACAGAGGTCTGAAGTACAGTAATCGGGCCCAGGCCCGTAGAATACATAATTCCAGTGCTTCAGACCGTGACAACTTTTTGATCTTCCTCATCGAATAGATAAGATTTAAGAGCTCAATTGGCACTAGAAAGGGTGCTTCTGCTTCAGGAATTGCCCTGTCGTTGCATCTTGGGCTACCATGTTGAGATGAGGAAGCGCTAGTGCGTCGTGGTTACCCAGCCAACTTTCTAGTGTGAGGAAAGTAAAACAATCAGCTAACACACCCGATAACATCGTACACTTATTGTAAGACCAGTCTTCTTGCTTGTTACATAGGTGGCCATGGAGCATCTTATTAATTTCGACATTATCGAGACCCACAAAGAAAATATCCAATCGCTTCCCGGAGGCCGATCTGCAAAGGCGCTTGTTTCGACATTGGCACCTACAACAAAGCGCCCATTAGGACCTACACCAGGAGATACTCGAAACCTCAACGATGCCATTCGTGAAGAATATGAGCTCGAGATTGCTGCAATATCGGACTCTGATGACCCATTAGATATCTATGACCGTTACGTGAAGTGGACCTTCGGCGCCTACCCCTCGGCGCAAGCTACGCCCGAATCGCAGCTGAGACCACTCCTCGAACGAGCAACCAAAGCCTTCCAAACAACATCCCACTATAAGAACGATCCTCGGTACCTGAAGCTATGGCTCAATTATATCCGTTTCTTCTCCGACGCGCCACGAGAAACGTTTACCTATCTTGCAAGGCACAATATTGGAGAAGGATTGGCTCTGTTTTACGAAGAGTTTGCCGCTTGGCTTGAAGGTGCTGGACGATGGAATCAAGCCGACGAAGTCTATAAATTGGGTATCGAGAGGGAGGCGCGTCCTGCAGAGCGATTGATACGGAAGTTCGCAGAGTTTCAGCACAGATTTGAAGCACGAGTGCAGAATGGTGACGAACCTTCATCACCAGCCCTTCCAACCGTACGACCGGCATTAGTAGCAAAAGTCGACCCTTTTGCCGTCTCAACACCCCGTTCTACAGACCCTCAAGCTCTACGCCCATCTTCGGGCATCGGTGGCCCATCAACCTCAAGAGGTGGCAGACAGAAACTTGCTATCTTTAGTGATGCAGATGCACCGCCATCATCTATCAAGGCCACGACCGGTGAGTCTGCTAGAGGCTGGGACAACATAGGATCAATAGCAGAAAGAAAGAAAGAGAATGTGATGGAAGCTAGGCCGTGGACAGGCGAGACACTGAAAGGTGGCAAGCAGGCTGTTGGTGCGCCCAAGATGATGATATTTAAGGACGAGGTATGTCGCCCCTATTACACGCCCTCGTGCACGTATTTACGATCACAGGACTAATTGCTGGCACTTTTGGCGTTATGTAAATTTAGTCAAATTCTCAGGTATCTACTACAAGTGAATGCAACCGATCGAAGTATGCAAATCAGCAGATTACGAACGCTCGGACAGGCAGAATAGAACGGCCTTTCGTGAATCTCGAAGCAGTATACCCTAATGAGAATGACTCTGAAGAAATCAGTATTGAGGAATTGAGAGCCAAGTCAAGAGGATGGCTGGATATGGATTGGGCCGCTGAAAGTAAGCAGAGAATAATTCAAAAATCTCTGGAGACGATAGGACATGAGACGAACTTTGTGGTCGTTACGGAGACACGAGTAAGTGCTGAGCTCGTGCAAGATGTAGACTCCCAACCAGGCACCCAAGATAGCACGACCACAATGTTTGATACTACCATTGCTGTTGATATTGGTCGAGGCGGCAAAAGTGCCCGGCCAAAGAAAATGAAAACAAAAGAAGTTAGAAGCGAAACCCAAACTAGTATGAAACAGCAACCCCATGCCGGATTTCGTGAGATGTACTAATTTCTCTAGTCAAAACCAATCTCGAGTCTCCCACGGGGCCAAAGCTAAGACGAAAGACTTCTGCAGAGCCTACCATGACTTTGCACACGAAAGCAGCCACCGACGACATCTTAGATATCTTTAATCAACCTCTGAGAAATGTCGATACAATGGCAGGACCTGCCGACAGCGCTGGTGAAAGCGACTATGAGGACGATGATTACACGAGCGCTGGAGAGAGCACAGGCACGGGAAGGATTTCAGGCACAAGTGAATTTGGAGATACTGAAGCGGACCTCGTTACTGGCCCCCAGGTCGAGAACACCAGTACTGCAGCACCAAGTGTAAGCCCTTGGTCAGACTTTACAGCAAGCAAGCATGTCCCAAAGCTAGCTCCTGAAGACGACGAAGACCAAAATGGTAATGATGAAACCGACAACGATGGCTTCGTCGTGCTTGAAGACTCTGCTTCCATCAAAGCGGACAAAGACGAAGATATCGAACTTGTAACGCCAGTGTTACCTGAACCGGAGCCTGAGTATGAGGTTATCCGGACCAGATATGTCCCAATACCCCCGGAGGATTACGAGCCGTCGACACGACCATATAGAGATCCTTCGCAAGCATCACAAAATAGATTGCCCTTCATGACACCCATCGTGGAAAAGACAGAATCCTCGATGGGCGCTTTAACGTTACGTGAAGAGAAGGATTACTTTAATTCAAAGACGCCCTCACGTGGAACACATGGACAAGCAACACCGCAAATTGACGAAGAACTCTTGAGTAGTCCATTCGACGAGATCGTAAACGACTCCCTTCCACCAAGGGTTCCCAAATTAAAAATTGCCACATCCAAATCTACTTCTGACGCTGATGTTGCGAAAAGCTTCAAGGGGCCCATCATTAAAGACGCTCAGTGCAATCCGGTAGATGACTCCATCCGTAAGACCATCCTCGAAAATAATCGACCTCCCCTTTCTTCGTATGCGGGCTATTACGATTGCCGACCACTTAGCTATAATAAAGCCCCAGAAATCCGGAAATATATCAAAGCCCTCACCAAGAAGACAGGCTCCGAAAAGACAACCACTACCCTCTCGCTCCCACCAACTCTCCGTTTCCCCCAGACCTCGAGCAAGACCTACGCCATAAAACGAGAGCTAGGCAAAGGTGCCTTTGCCCCAGTTTACCTCGCCCAAGAAGAAGACCAAGGCGAAGAGCAGATGGTAGCGATCAAATGCGAAGACCCACCCACAGCCTGGGAATTCTACATCATGTCTCTCCTCCAAACACGCCTGTCCCCAACCCACCGCGCCTCCCCCTCCCTTCTGAAACCTCTCTCCCTCCACCTCTTCGCCGACGAAGCCTACCTCATAGAATCCTACCTCGACCAAGGCACCCTCCTCGACCTCGTCAACCTCGCCAAAAGCGACCCTACTCCCGGCAACACAACCGGTACCCTGGACGAGAGCATAGCCATGTTCTTCACCATCGAACTCCTCCGCACCATCGAAGCCATGCACAGCGTCGGCATCCTCCACGGCGACCTAAAAGCTGACAACTGCCTCGTCCGCCTCTCCCCCACCACCGAAGAATGGGACCCCACATACCACCCCGACGGCAGCGGTGGCTGGTCCTCCAAAGGCCTCTGCCTCATCGACTTCGGCCGCGGCATCGACATGCATGCTTTCACTCCCGCCGTCCAATTCGTCGCGGACTGGAAGACCGGAAAACAGGATTGTGTCGAGATGCGCGAACTCCGGCCCTGGACGTATCAGGTAGATTACTATGGAATAGCAGGTGTTGTGCATTCCCTCCTCTTTGGAAAATATATAGAAGATATGCTCGTCGTGGATGATAAGGTTGAGGGGGGTATTGGAGCGAAGAAGAAATATAAGTTGAGAGAGGGGTTGAAACGGTATTGGCAGACGGATTTGTGGGGGGGGTTGTTTGAGATTTTGTTGAACCCGGGGGCGGTGCTGGAGGGGGAGGAGGGGGGGAAGATGCCTGTTGTGAGAGGGTTGAGGGGGGTGAGGGAGAGGATGGAGGAGTGGCTTGGTGGGGAGGGAGGGAGGAGGAATGGGGGGTTGAAGGGGGGGTTGAGGAGGTTTGAGGAGATGATTAGGGAGAGGAGGAAGAGATGATGTTGGGATAAGATTTTCTCTGCTGGGTGTGGGATGGGAGTTGGGGACGGTGGGGGCATTCCATGGATCTACACTGCCTTGCCGTGGCTCGCAGTGCATTAGAAGGCGTTCGAAGGTATAGTGTGGGGGATGCATGCATTGTATTATGGATTGGTGATACAAGCAAGGCGTCAGGACACGGGGTGGAGTTGAAACACTTAATGCTAGCATTTTCTAGGATACATGATACGGAATATGTACGAAAAGTACATACAGGTTCACATCCATTCCTACTCATGCTTTGCCTGCCGGCATGCCTTACAGAAAAAGAAGGTAGATTCCCCTCCTCATGAATGCGCACAAGCGTACCTATCCATTTTTGGACGGTGAAAATTTGCATCATCAGCCTCATCATAAACATATGTGAATATCTCTCTCATCATGAACATAATCTGTAACCATCGTCATCGTCGTACCTATGCAAAAAACAGCCCTTTCTCTCCGAAATGAAGTGAACTCCGTCATATATGAATGAACTCATGGTCGTAACATCCGTTCTGTTTGCCGGTAGATCGCATCCATTACAAGGCCTCGTATTGAATGTAAAGATGAAGGTTACACATGTCATCTTGGGATTGCCGAATCGAAGCGAAGTGGAAAGAACGGCACGTAATCGTAATCGTAGAATGTCGTAAAGTGGATGCGTAGAACAAAGGGGTGAAAGGTATGTGAATATTCCATGCATCGCAAACTCATTCGGCAGCAGAAAGTGCTAAAGCCAAGCGAAAGAAATAGTCAATCTCGCTGCAAAGGTGTTTGGGTGTCACTGCTCTCCATACGTTGGCCCAAAGTTTCGCCAATGGACGAGAAGGGTTCGTATCCACCCAAACTGGTCGTGGCCAGATGCCGGGAGCGATATGGTCTAGGAGACACACCGTGGAAGGGCGAGCCCAGGCGTCGGACTTGAGTGGGCGTCACAGGTTCGTCGGTGGCTTCGCTTGGGCTCTCCGTGCTCATCTCTGGCGTAGGTAGTTGACCAGATGGATTTGGTGGTGTGAATAGGCTTTCCAGAGGGTTGTTCACATGAACATCACCAAGACTGAATCCACGGCTTCGGACCCGACGATGATGATTGTCATTGGGGTTCCCAAAAAGATTGTCTAGCAATTCCTGCTGCATGCTACTCCCTCCAGGGCTCAGCTCATCCTCCAATTGGTGAAGAGCGCGTCGCTTTTGAACACTGGGATATGGGAATGTGTCGTGCATCCTAATAGGTGACTTTAGGGCCGGTCCCAAGGTTGAAGCATCACTAGACTGGATCCTCGAAGTACTTGGGCGAATTCTTTGTCGAGTTCGACTTGGACCCCAAGTGTGATAGCCAAAGGGAGAGCCGAGTCGGGGTGTGTGCAGGGTTTCGTCTCGCACTTCAGCACCAGTACCAGTAGCAACATCAGACGGAATCGCGGTAGGTGAAGCCCAAGGAACTGGGGGCTCATTGAACCATTCATTGTCGGATTGTGTGCTGGCGTGGCTACCAGAAGCTAGCTGAGCAAGGGGATTGTCAGGCTGCATAGATGCCGCCGTACTAGTCGTCAATGAGAGCTGGATGCTGCGGGTGCTAAAGGGCGAAGAATGTTGCTGAACAGGACTAGAGACCTCAGACAGGCGGGAATGAGATCGAGTACGCGGACTTGAGGACGAGAAAGGGGAAGGGCTTCGACTTTGAAGAAGACGCTGATAATGTGGTGCAATACTCGGCCTGCTCTTACATAGATAACGCAGTCTGCGCCTGGTTGAAGATCCAGATTTGGGCCAAGTTTGTGACTTAGCAGCTTTTGAGCCTGTGGGGGTGTTACTACCGCTACGAGTCGCACGAATGGTATCTGGAGAGTCGGCTCTCCGCGGGTCAACAGCTTTTCCTGCGCCAATGTCGCTAACTCGGCCCAAAAGGGGTGAGCTTAGCAGGTCAGAAGGCCTGGTAGCGCTCGACTTGCCTCCACGCCACGTCCTTCTTGCTTCTCTTACGACACGATGGCATACCCCAAGAGGAGGAGCAATGCCTGGTAACATTTTGAAAGGCGTTACCGTAGGGTCTTGCAGATATGTAAGGTACGTGGACCACAAGTGCTTGTCCATATCTGCCGTCCAATGAATAGGCGGTTGCTTTTTAACAGATAGACCGCTCTGAATGGACTTCTCGCTTCTAGCAAGGGCTGCTGCCCATTGTTTAGACTTGGTCTTTTTGATAGTGGAGAATTTGAACGGATCTGGTGTATCGCTCTCGGGGCTGGTGCAACTACCATCACCAGCCGGGTAGGACATCAGGCTTCCGTTGGAGTCATCTGAAGAGTCCGAGAGCAAGGAGCATGCGGACATAGGGCGACTAATGCTTTCTCCAAAATCGAGATGACCCGTAGCATTCCACCCATCGGTCGCTGGTCGCTGCTGGGGTTCAGGCGTCCGTGGTAAAGTTGAGAATTTTCGAGATGCGACTGGAGCGAGATAACCTTCTGCCGGTTCCGTTGCTCGTTGTTGAAAAAGTGGCCTTGTTGGCGCTGCTGAAACAGGTGCTTCAATCGTCGGAATGGGTATATCGCTGGCAGCAATGGGACCGCCAATGTTTTCGAAAACCGAGTTTACACTAGGCCGAGACTTTCTTTTGATGCGTAGCGCATTCCTGGCACGAGGAGATTGTGGTATTGGTACTAAAATTTCCCGCTCTGGGGTCTTCGGTGCTTCGCCTTCAGTGTAATGGAAAGTAAAATTGCGAGGGAGGGTGATCGACAGCTGCGGTCGTTCTCGCGGCATGGCGAAAGGTTCTGAAAAGGTATTTGCGTGTATGGAAAGGAGCGTATCGGCTTACGCAGGTGAAAGAGACCTGAGCAAAGTGGATGGCCTGACAGCAAACTGGCTGTGGCGTATCTTAGGAAGCAGGATGGGAGAATGGATGCTGGAGCCGCCTGGTACAAGAATGCAATGGGGAACAAAGCTAGCCTCAGCAAAGCTACTCGATCATGATGACTGCAAGTCTGTCCTGGTCGGTTGTTCCAACCATACAATCTCAAGCAAATGTTTGCTGTTTTGGGATTGAGTTTCGACCAAAAACTCCCTCGTGTTTCTTGGACAGCCCACAATCTCAGCGGTGCCTTCTATTGTCTGTTTTGAGTGGTGTCGACCAGTGACGGGACCTAGGGCCAGTGTACGTATACTCCAGCTGCTCGAGGTTGGAATCTGAGTATCGATGAAGACTACCGCTCGGAACCTGCGAGTTGGCGTACTAGGAAGATCTTGACTTTTGTATCCCTGTGATCATGTGTGCTGAACAATATCTTAGACTACCTGACAACTTCAACTCGAAGGACGCAAATTTTGGCGGAGCGAAGACAATGGGCAATGTCGTAGATGATGTGCTGTGCAATGAAGGGTGATTGTATGGCGTTGGGCCAGAGCCGTTGCGAGATGGCGGGTGGGGGTGGTAGTGCGTGATAGCGAGTAGAGCGAAGGCCTATAGCTTTCTAAGGCGACTGCATAGACGATAGAAAGCAACGGCGACGGAAGTCTTTTGATGGAGGCAGGCGGCCAATAGGTGGACAGGTGGAGGGGCTGTTTGAGGAAGGTCGCAGGTTAGGAAAGAGGAGCGTCGAGACAAGCCCCGGACAGGTTTCACTAGCGTAGCCGCGGTCGAAACGCGTAATAGTCAAAATCCCACGAAAAAGTCCACAGTCCAATTGTAAAGAGCGAACCAAACGACCCGAACCAGTCAAAGAGTAAAGGGCCGAGTTACACCAGACTCTTGCTGGACGAAGACGGTTTTGCCCACGGATACTTCCAGGCTGATCAGGTCGATTTGGTCTTGTGCATTGAGCAGAGGCAGTGATATAACGCCTGGAGACAGCTGAAGTCTCCCTGTCAGGTAGCAGCGGCCCAATGACGCTCTTTCCTCCCTCCAGAAATATACTAACAGCGTGGGAAATGGCGAAGCAAAGCGAGAGACGATTGAAACTAAGGTAACTAAGGTATCTAAAGTAACATGCGTCCTGCTATCTTGTTAGTCCGCAAAGCTGGGGTTCCGCCGGTGGCGCTACAGTGAAACACGAAAATGACGCGCGAAAACGCGTCAAATTCGTCTATTCGAACTGTTCACCTACCAGATCATCTGGTCATTTTCAACGCTACTGCATTCATGTGCTGGAACAAATGCATCTGAGAGGATGAGTCGCCCGAGCCCCTGTGCTTACACGTTCAATCAATGTGGATCCGCGTGCGCATGGCCGCGTCCCCCACCGAGGGCTTAATCCCCAGATCCGAATGGAGACGAATTCTCTACAGCTGGATCGCATGTTCTCCAAATAGCTTTGTGAGTGGCTGTTCTATCACAACTGTTACTGGCTGCCCTGTGTTCCAATCATCAACTACGCACGGACTATGCTTATCCCTATTATGGATCCTGGCCTGGGCCGGAGCATTGACCAGCTATCTCTGCGCCTACTGCATCGTAGATGTGACAGGACAATCCAAGGCCGCATTTCTTCCAGGTTGTTTCTCCACGATCATTCTTATTGGTGGCGGACTCAACAGCCATGCTTCAGAATTAGTCCCTGAGAAGCCGTCTGTTCGAACGCACAATTTGCGGTTTGACCGGACCTGTTCATTCCAACCCTAAGGTTAAGACTGCTTTGGCAGATGAAGACATTGATGATTGCTTCGCTCATGTTGGCCTGCAGCGCAACCGATCCTAGAAGTTCTGTTGTGCTTGGAGCGTCATCCCAACAACATGCTGGGTTAAGTGGGCCAGCTACGTTCCAGAAGTAGATTGACCCAGGAGACCCTTGATACCCGTTGGGGAAATTAAGCTGGAGACGACAATTGACAGGCCGATCTGGTAATATGAAGCTGACCAGACAATCGCAGTAGTAGCTCTCATCCGGCTGCTGTTCAATAATGAATGTGTTTGAAGTTCGCGATTCCAACCCAGGATCACTGGAATTCACAGGCACCATGAGCGATGGGTATATCTCCGCACAAGAAGTCGCGTTTCTTAGCTGCATGCCATGTCGCAAAAGAAGAGCTGAACTGTTCGCATTAAAAAGCGTCAAGAGCAAAGGACAGACGATCCCTAGCATCAACTTGAATGTATTTGCACTACAAGACATGTGCTGGAAATGCCGAGTAAGTCGCTCGTTCCTGTCATTCCTAAGAAGACGTGGTCTGTCTTTACCCTTATCTTTATAACATTGGAGGGGCGACGCAACTTATCCTGAAAGGCGACATGACTCCACGAGCCGAGCAAATCTATTCTGGTCCGATTGTCTTCACATTGTTTGCCAAACAGACCAATAGCATCGACTGGAATTATTTGCTCGTGAAAGCAAACTAGTTGACCTTTATTAGTAATTGTCAATATTCCCGCATTAACTTTATTGCTGAGTACGGTATAGATCAGGTCATCAGATGCAGGATTGGTCGCATTCTAGTGACTTCGACATCGCGAGCTATGGGTCCACCCGGCATTTAAACAAGGGACGAAAGTCAATAGGTTTTTGCAGCTCCTATCCGTCGTTTCTTAGTGTGGAACTTGCGCCGGAAGCTATTCCATCCACGAGGGATCCTAATCAGCGTCCAACAACGTAACATCTGCGAAACTGGTCATGGGCTCACTAGCAACAGATGCCAATGATGGTGAAAAGGAGATTCATGTCCTGGTGACAGGGTTTGGTGTGCGCTCTTCATTTTCGGCCCATCATGTCTTTAGGCTATCTTGTCCTTCAAACTCCAGCTAATCTCATCCACAGCCATTTGGGGAGAACAGAACCAATCCTTCCTACCTCATTGCCAGCAGTCTTCCCAGCATATATAAATGGCCCGACCTCCCTCCAATAAAGATTGATCCTTACCCCACCCCTATCACTGTCGCCTACAGCCATATCCGGGCGCTCATACCGAAGCTCCTCTTCTCTAAAGATGCCAAGATTGCATCGCCAGACGCCAATGCCATTAATAGCGAGCCAGACTACCTGTCTGTCATTTCAAACCCGGCAAAAGAGATACCAAATTATGATATAGTGCTCAACATTGGTATGGCGCCCGGTCGCAAGTTCTACACTTTGGAGACCTGTGCTCATCGAGACGGCTATAACAAGCTGGATGTCGATGGACAGACGCTGCAGGGTGACACGTATTGGAAAGACAAATATGGAGCTCCAGAAATACTACACACCGGCTTTGACACGGAGGATGTCTGGAGGAGATGGAAAACGGGCCTTATGAGTGAGGACATCCGGCCTTCCAACAACGCTGGCCACTACCTCTGCGATTTCACATATTATGCTAGTATGCTTGAGTACTGGCGGCGAGATTCGAATCAGATGAAGCCCTGTATGTTCTTACATATCCCTGGCGGTTATGATGAGAAGGATATCGTAAAAGGAAGGGCGGTAACTTTAGGGTTGATCGCAGCTTGCGTAGGTAGTGAGATCAAGAGAGAAACAGAGAAGAAAGGAATAGGCGGTGGGATCCCTGTCGCCAGTGACTTTGGAGATGAAGGATTGAGCTAGGTCTTCCTTGTTATGATACATTGTGGCAGATATTGATATCATCTGATTTTCAGAGCGCAGGGGAATGCCTGTATCTGCAAGCTTTTGCCTCATCTCTCTTTCGATATCATGTAACCTCAGTCTCCTTTCGACACCTTGTCTATCGTACTGCTCTCATCTCAGCGACCCTCCGCCTTGATAACCGTGCCCTCCGCCTTCATTGATCTGCCTTTCTCCTTGCTCACACCGATCTCCGCATACTTTAAGACCTCCATATACTGCTGTCCATTCTCCCAAGGCTTCTTCACACGGTTCGCACCTTGACCGGCGTCTAGATACGCTCCTAGGAAGTCTTGGCTGAACGCCTTCACATCCTTAGCATATCTCTTCCAGGTGCCTTGTCGCTAGGATCGTCCTCCTTTTGGTCGTCATAACCCTTATATCCATATGTGATCTTGGCATTGAATTGATCAATGGCCCACTTGCGCAGCTTCGGGCCGGAGAAGAGACGGTCAATAGCGTCGCGAAGTGTTTGCGGTTTAATACCTCGTTCGTGATGCGACTTTATGAGCTGCACCATCACGTGGTCCTTGAAAGCAGGGCATTGGAACTCGTTACCAAGAATCCAAGCTCTTACCAAAGTCTCGCTGCAAACATTGACATCATCAATACCCAGCTCGCCCAGATAAAGCCATTGAGTAAATAATTCAAAGGCTCCCTCCCTGAAAAGGTAGAGCGAATGTTCCGTCTCTTCTGAAGGCAGACGTGCGAAGTATGGTGAGCGACTAGTGAGCAGTGTTCTGGGTAAAACCCATTTCCTTTTCGGTGTGCCGTTTTCCATGCCAACCTTGACTGTGAAGTGGTCACCTTGGAGCCTAAGAAGTCATGAGCACCCTGGCCATATTCCATCGCATCGTTAGACTAGGATCTCACATTTGGAGGCCCTCCCTGCTACGGACGCCGCGCCAGTTGTGAGGATCTGTTGGAGTGGATGTCGTCTTTATCTCAGCTTGATTTGATACCCTAGAAGAAGCAACATTGGGGCTAGAAGCAGCCGACGAAGGCGATGTTGAAGAGACTGCACGTGAGCTTGAGGAGACTCCATTGGATTCGGAAGATGGTTCCGAAGGTGATGGAGGGACGCGCTTCTGGCGCTTTCGTACAGGCTCTCCAGAGACAGAACCAGACTCGCTAGTCATCATTGACACACTAAACGTGATGTTGTGGTTGACGAGGAATAGTACCGACTCAATGCCCAAAAGCACAATCCTGAGCGTTGAAATCCCCAGGCTAATTTCGATGCAAAGATAGAGTTGAACACCATCTGCTGAGTTGAAAAGGTGTTGAAGTCAAAGGAAGAATGGCACCGACTTTATAGGCACTGACTTTATAAGCTTCACAATCGGATTCCTAAGCGTTGACCTCCTCTCCCAAGCTTCACTTCTGCAGGTGCATTCACTTCAAGAATCAAGTTGAATATCATCTGCTGAGTTGGAATGATGTTGAAGTCGGACGAAGGAAATCCCATCCAGAGCTTCACTTCTGCACGTCAATCTTTCCAAGACATATTTGAAGTCAGAATATCGCCTCTCTGATGACGTGAATGTCCGGTGATGGTGATCATGTCTATGCAACCACAAGAGCATCCAAATTCACAGTCCCATCCAAATACACCCCCATCGATGTCCCTTACATTTCCATTCAATCCTTCACAACGTCGCCTCTTTAATGACGTACATGTCCGAAGGTGATACAACCTCCATCAATCGAACCCCTCAAAAGCCTCATCACCATAATCTTATCTAGGCCCAACGTAATACTTTAGTGACGTTAAACACATAATAGTTCGGTATCCGGGTAAAGCCGGTGTTTTCCTATCCAAAAAGTGAATGAATACCTTACCTATCGCCACTTAAAGTGATGCACTAACCTTGTTTGAGCTTTCTTTCACTTTATCCTTTGGATATCGCTTATCGATCAAGCTGGGACTGATAAGAAGTTTGTCCTCGTCATGAATACGGATTTTGGTGGTGGAGAGTTTTTGAGGCGGGAAGGAAGGGGGATTTGGTGTTTTGACCTGAGCCGGAATATCGCTACCATAACACCCACAGAACCTCATCCATACTCGAACTACTAGCTCATCTTCCCAATCTCCAAGACCAAGAGCAAGAGCAAACAAATGCCCAGTTCAAATCTCTAAACTTGACACTAACAACCCCTCGCACCTGAATCTTCTCTTCCCCTCGCACAATTCATGCGAAGTGTTGATACCCACAAATTCACCTTTCTCAGAGCGTATTAAATCACCTTCATCATCAATCTGCACAGGCAAAATTTCAGTCCTTGTTTTCTGGAAGGGTCAAGTGCTACCAGGTAGAGCTTCATTCAGCAAGATCCCGAGCTTAGATGCAGAATGACTCCGTCGTCACTGTTCCGCATTTCTTTCCCCTTGGAGCGCAGAGAAAAATCTGCTGTTTTGGCGTCCGTAATTGGTGGAACAACGTGTAAGATGAGATTGGGTGTTTAGGAGCGAGCTGTAACAGGGTCGATGGTTTATCTTAGTTTCAGTCAGGATCGATGGATCTGTGGGTGGGAGGTGGGAGGATGGCAGTGCTAAGAGAGGAGGGACTTTTGCTATGGTTCGTTTATAGAATGGAGGAAGGGTGTTGGGCTAGAGATGGAGGATTGATGACTAGAGATATGCTAAGGATTAGATGTGCAATCATATCATGTCTAGATCTGGACGGAAAATTTGTGGATAGCAGTAATGAGATCTAGCAGTCTGTAGAATTACCGTCAAGCATAGGGTTCCTTCTAGGGACTCAGGACCTAATTGCTCCCTGCTTCTGAGTTGCAAATTGTCAAAGAACCTCCCACTCATCCCTCGCTGAGATCACAAGGAAATTTGGGTGATCTTCACTCCTGTCTCCTTACAGATTTTCTCAACTTGGCACATGGTCTCATCTTCAGCATTAAGCAACATCGAGTCGAGGTTCGGCAATTTTTCTACCCTATGCTCTGGAAATCCCTCAAATATTTCAAGTACACCTTCTCCCTCCGGAACGTCTTCCAATTGGAGGATCTTTACAGAAGATGGCAAAAAATCGATCAGACGTTGTCCTTTGACCAGTGACTCCTCGTCTAAGATTTCCGATGTCTCCACCGAATCGACCTCATCTGCACTATCGACAATTAGAACCTCCTCAAGGAGCAGGACGTAATGCAGGCGAACGGTTTCGAGGACTTCGAATGAACGTAGGGATCCGATACCAGGAGAGACATCGAACCAGTTCCTATCACGGACAAGATCGGTGGTGAGATCTAAAGACACTAGACTTTTGAAAGCGGATTGTCTCAAAGTCGTTACAATCCCGCAAGGCTCCCAATCAATGTCTGGATCATTCATATCAGTATCGACCTCAAAATTGTACCGGAACCTCTTAAGCTCTTTGATACCACGAACGTAGGTGCTGAGAGTAGCACTGTGTATCACACCATGCAAATCGAGGTCCACTACTGGTGACACCGCATCCGTAAACGGCCATACGCCGTCTTGTATGTAGATGCCGGATCCCTCGATAGTTCGCATTTTGGGTAACATCATGATGAATGGTAGGAAGCTTTCTCCGATGCTTTCAAGAAAAGTTCCATCGATTATGCATTTGGTAAGCCTTCGGCCGAAGCTGAGCCCATTCTTCTTTTGCCCCAGGGCAGGTTCGATCATGAGTCTAACGATCTTTGAATAATTCGCGCTTGACGTGTGACCCCATTAGGTGAAGGTTTGGAGTTCGCACTCTTCTAGATTAGGGAGCAAGACCAATAAAAACATGAGGATTGCGAATGGATAGCCTGCCTTAACATCCTTGGCCCACTCCTCGGCCTCGATTTCTCCAATCACAAGAGCTAGCATGCTGTGGACCTCTGCCATTGTAGATTTAACGTCGCGTTCATATTCGTCGAACCCATTGGCAGAGTGTTCTCTGGCTGCACGGCTCCAATAATCTTCGTACATAGGGCCGAACTCTTGAAGATCAATTTTTACAGCCACAGTTTTGGGGTACGAACGATTCCTCCTGTCTGGAAAAACTTTCTCCAGGTCGTCACGGTTGCCGTACGCCGGGGGCGACAATGGCCCTGGAAAAGGTAAGAAATCACCATTCACAAAGATCTTAGAAAAGGTCCTTTTCTTGTCCTTGTGTTCTTCGAGCCTTTGTCTTGCTAGACTGTACATAAGCTTGCAGCAAATGGAAAAGCTTTCGATATCTTCTGGACTGGTGGCGTCGATGATAGATATCAGGATCTCATTTGGTAGGCCCATCAAAGTAAGCATTGTGCTGATGAGAGGTTGGATAGGCGAATGGTTGAATAAGGTTGGAGACTGAATGCGGTCGGTGCTGATTTTCGACTAATCCTGCCACAATGATCAGATGGTGAGCTAATGCACCGATGATGGAAAAATACTCACTCTTTGCTTCTCCGAATGAGTTCCCAAGTGTTCAGAGCAGGCTGGATCACAATACCAAGATTCTCTTGATGTAGGATGCGTAGAGTCAGTGAAGTTAGTCGAGCTTCACAGTGATGACTTAGAGAATCGCCGTATTGGGCGACCAATCACTACGAATGTAGTAAAGGCTGTTCTTCAGCGAAGACAACAGACTGGCGGCTTTTGGGTTGTTAAAGGGTCTGTTTGAGATAATCAAGATGCAGACTTTATCCTGTTCCATGAAGCTCCAAATACTCACGCACTAAATGAATATTAGTCAACACCAAGTGAGAAGATTTCAGTGATGGATGTACCTGACTTCATTCTCATCATTCACCACAGAAGCGGAGGGGCATTGTGAAGGTGGACATAGTGAACATTAGAAATGGAGGGACCAGGCTCTGTCATGCGAAGGGCTGGCGAGTACTTCTCGCTTTTGTTTGCGGTACGCAGAAGATGTCAAATTGAAAAGATTCGTCAGATCAATCTTAATTTGGGTGAAACCTGTGAGATCCCGCGAAGTGAAGGAAGGAGCAAGATCAGGTAGGCGTGCTAAACAAGGTGGGTATTTTGAATCGGCAAAGCGCTTAGCATCCCTTCACTGGTAGGGATCATCATGTTTAAACATGAAGTGAACAAAGAGAAGTGACTGTGTCATGATTTATCATTTGAGTTTTCAGGATGGAGTCCTGGGGGTCAGGGATCGAGAGAATCAACTCTAGCGCGATGACGATAAGACTTCTTGGGTGCTTGATCAGACTACAAGGACTTTTGCAAATCAGGGTATTGCCCTGCCTTATGGCCAGTTTGGGGAATACAGCGCGCTCCGACGAGCCGATCTTGATCTCGGTGGTACAAGAGCAACGGTTGAAGGCCTTTTCTCCTTTGGTAACGCAAGCATATTGTCCTTCAACCATGCAATCCTATTATGAATCTCTTGGTGCATGCAAGTACCCTCAGGCTAAGGAACTGATTATCCTCTATCTTCGCAGCTTGGTGATCATATAAGTTGCATTCCCCTGTTAGGCATGGATCTTTCTTAATTCCATTCAGATGCCAGCATCCTTGCATCATTCTCTGATCTTTAGGTCAAGCTGGTCGTTGGCGTTCAAGAATATCTCTCGGATTGTTCGGTCGTCAATCGACCCGCTATCTCAATTCTCCACGTCGAATCTCGCCAAAACTGACCAGGTGCTCCATTTCCAATTCAGTAATTCATTCCGTGGAATTCGAATTCCTCCATCAACATTGCCGAAGTCGAACGAAGAGTCCTCGGAATTCGGAAATCGTCTTTGTACTATAGGATCCCCATCACCGAGTTGATGAGAGATGAAATTATCATTGGGGGGACTGAAACCTAAGGATGTTGCTTGTTCTTTGCCGATCTCTTTTTATAGGTCTTGTATGTATAATAGGCTCCAACGATGGCAGCAAGGGTGCCGGGTATGCCAATGCCAAGGGCCACTTTGTCACTTGTGTCAAGACCCCCACCACCGTTACTGCTGCTTGTCGGTCCAGAATTGGAGGTTGATGTGCTGGAAGCGCCTTGCGCAACTGAAGAGGTCGAAGTGCCAGCCTCGGATGAGGACGAAGATGTTAAAGAAGACGCTTTTGCCGCCGTTGTGCTCGCCGCCGTTATACCTGCTGCCGTCGTGCCTGCTGTCGCTGTGCCCGCTCCCGTCGTGCCTGCTGTCGTGGCATACCCCAGGCTACAATACGCGGCGAAAACGGACGCCGCCTGCGTCGCTTCGGGTCGGGGAGAAGTGAGGCAGGAGTTCAGAATGTTCGTAGAGATCTGGTCAGAGTATTCCTGACTTGCGGCTTCCGCCCCGCAGAAACAGTGGGGAGGTGAGCCGCCAGGGCACTCGGGACTGTTCGAGTCATCGATGACCGCGACAGCGATGTTCTGCGCGCATTGCGAGAGGGAGGTAAAGCCGGGAGCTTGACTGATGGCTGTTACTTGCTGTGTGAAGCCAAGGCGGCAATAGAAGGCTGATAAGGCCAGGAGAGTGGTGAGTAAGCGCATTTGTTGGACAATGGAATTGCTGAGATGGTTTCTTCGGGAACAGGTTGCTTTCTTCGAGCGTTTGGGAACAGTGAAAAGGGATCAGACGTGTAGGTAGCTCGAATGGTACAGCTTGTAGGGATAGGCATGATAGCGATGCGCTGAACAGACCAAGGGTTCGTAGAGTCATTTTCTTTTCAGCCTGATGTGGCGCTCGAGAGGCTATGTTATTGGCGAGGAATACCGAGCTTAAAACTGCTTGATTATGATCGGCGATGCGGTGTTCCCGTGCCACCATCTCAGTATGGTGTAGCTTCTCGCCCCTGCGGAGCCATTCACGCATCCCTGAGCCAGGTGTCAACAAAGATGAGATAATCGTGCAGAACAGCCTTTTTCCATCCCAGGGTAATTGTCTTCGACCCAGGCCACTTGGCTACAAAGCGAGGCGTCAAACCAAAATATGCGGAAGGAAATCATAGGGCGGTGGGTAGAAGTAGACGATCAGCCTTAGTGCAAGTGCCAAATGAATTTGAGTGCCGAATGTAATCTTTTCAGAAGCTCATCTGCTGTGATCTTACGTGATTTGATGATACTACCTTTTAGCTCTTCTGCTGGTCCCTACATATCCCATTAGTGCTCCATTAGTGCTCTTTTACTGCTCCTTTCGTCGCTTCGTGACTGCATCTCCACTGAGTGGCTTGACCCCAGGATCCCTGCTCCCTCAGTACTCGTTCGGTGCTTCCTTCGAAGCGGCCCTGCATCCTTTCCTAGACAAAAACGGCGATCGCTAATCCACGATTCAGGGTGTATACAATAACTATACGTAAGGAAAGCATTCAGCAACGCTGTATTTTGCTAGAGGCGCCAATTCATGGTGCCGCAGTCGGCTCTGGTGGAATGGTAATCTGGTCATCAGCTTGTATTGCAGCAACAGGACAGTTTAGGAAGAATTGATCACATGGTTGGACCATAGAGGTCTGACGTAGAGCCAACGCTAATGAAGAAACGAACAGCAACTTGTCCGCAGAGGCAAATAGAATGCAGACATTTGTTCCTTGCAATGATGGTCACAGATGCGCAAAGCAAGCTTCTTTGACTAGACGCAGGTACATAGCTCTTCTGGGTGTAGGTAATGTTGCTGGCTTGAGATTTATTTGTGGAAATAGAGGCGGTCGTCGAGATGTGAAGGCTGGGGAGTCTTTCACAGGATACTGTAGCTATCCATTCTCTTGCTGTAAGACTCATTCTTAAATATTACCCCTGTTATAGCCCTGAGAACACCCACGCCTACTCCATCAAGCTCAGTCACCCGGCCTCCTCTTCAGTATTCTCCCAGAACTTTGACCCAGTTCCTCCTGTCCTTTTGCCCGGCTTGTGAAGCCTTCGCGATACGTCGCAGTATATCACAAACGCGTCCATAATCATGGAGTCCATGAGCATCATTCCAGCTCTATGTTTCCCTCATAGGGTCATAGTATGATATATGAGCTCTAGCCACTGTCCCTAGAAGGAAGCGATTTCTGAAGCGATTTCTTAGGCAACTCAAGGAAACTACCAATCTCAGTAGTCATTCTCGCGGTCAGCCTTGAGCAATTGTAGACCTATCAGCGCGTCGGAATCGTCATCAGCTGGTGGAGGCGCAAGCTGTTCGTCAAAGCAGATGGAAAGATGAAACACACCACAAAACACCATCATACGAAGGGACAAATCACAAGGAGACCGAGAGGCCTGCTGCTCTAATTATAGCTTCAACGAGACGGGAAGACGGGAGCTAATGCACGGTAGATCACTCCCCGCTGTACGCGCTTCATACTCCAGATGCACAGCCCATGACGGTAAGTAAGAGGCCTCGTCATATCTCTACATTTCACTTCTGACACAGCCTTTTGCTTTTCTTGAAGCCTGAATATGGCCTCCATATAGCTCCGTCTAACTCCCATCTCCTTTAATACATCCAGCAAGTCGTGTTCAACTGAAATCGACAAATTGATCATCAGCTGAGATAATGCTTGACGAAAACCTTCCAAGTATGCGATATGCAACAAAGTTTCCACCCTTACTCTTTCGCTGACTTCACATAGCTTTCTACTTGCGTGCATCTAGTGACGGCATCAAACATAATGCTTCAGTCCTTCTCTCACAGAACGGATCCGACGCAAAGCCCGAATACTTTCTGCGCCATCCTGATCCCTCGTTACCAGCCTCCAAAAATCGCTATGCGGTAGCACTATATGACAGTTACAACCCCGAGATCTTATTTGGTGAAGTGCTGCTCATACCAGAATGGACACAACCGACGCTTTCGCAAGAGCAGATAAGGCTCAATGGAGGCGTCCCTCCACCACCCCAACCAGTTCTACCTACAGAGTTCACAGTACAACTCTATAACCCCGATCAGCAAGTTCTAGTAAAGTATCATGCTGGGAAGTGGATATCTGACCCATACTGGGAGTTCGAGATGCCACAGGAAAGCTTCCGAAAGCCCTCAACCTCAGCTCTTGACCGAACACAAAGCGACCCCACAGCATCTGAGATCACTCCTAAGCTTGGCTTCCGCTGGAAGAAGGAAGGTAAACTATCCAAAGACTACGTTCTCTCCCTCTCCGGCAAGTCCACAAATCCAGATGGCAGCAAGCGCAGAAACCGCGAACCAGACATAACCATCGGCCTCTTCCGCCACTTCAAAGAAATCACAATCTACGAACCCAACCTCTCGCGCGTCGAGATGGAAGACCCCAAAGGCCTTGAAGTCGTCCTCCTCCTCGGCGCCATCGTCATCCGCGAAGTCTACAACAGCCCCATGCCCGAAACTTTCAACATTACCGAACCTCCCCGCCGCCACAGCAGCAGCAGCAGTAATTCTCACCGCCCCCCTCCCACCTCAAACCCTCGCCCCAATACCTCCCTCCCCCCTCGCCGCAACCATCGACCCTCCATCTCCAACCCCAACATCCCCACTCAATCATCCTCCCGCCCCCCACCCACCGACCCCCGCTCCCAATGGGAACTCGACGCCGAAACCGCCCGCCTCCGCCACCAACTCGAAGCCGAAGAGCGCCACCGCAAAAAAGCCGAAGCGGCAGAAACGAAGCGTGTAAAACGCATGCTCGAAGAAGAAGAACGCCGCGCGAGGGAAAAACAAAAGGAAATAGATCGTGAAACGGAACGGTTGAAGAAACTGTACGGTAATGGCCAAGCGCAACGATATCCCGCGGCACCTCAACCACCGCCACGGAATAATAATCATTTCTATAACGGTGGTGTGCCCGTGACGAATTATCCGCCCGCGCCAGTGCAACGACCACATAGCTCGACGGGTCTACCACCGCAACCATATATTGCATCGAATTTACAAAGGCCGCCTCAACAGCAGCAGGGGCCGTATTTATCGCCGCAGCCGCCGAGTTCTAGCTCCTTTTTCGGAGGGGGAGGACAGCCTAGTCAGCCTCCTACTAGCCAAGGGGGCAGACCGGCTGTTGTGCCGAAGAAAAGTTTTTGGGGGTTGAGAGGGGGTGGGGATGAGGGGAGTCGGTTGACGAAGCAGAGGAGTACGGTATTTTGAGGGAGGTTGGATTTGGGATGGAGTTGGGGTGATACCATTTTTAGTTTGATAGATAGATGGTATATGGGAAAGATCATTATACTTTGACTCTGATTTGACGTATCTGATATCGTGGGTTATTTGCTAATTGCCTTCTAGCTGTATGGTTTAAGTGGGTATCTATCTCCTCATAAACCATAATCACATACAACCACAACAAACACAACACCTCAATGCCTAATCCTATAACAACCCCCCCCAAAATCCAACCTCCCCCCTCCAACCTCCCCCTCCAAAAACTCCCTCAACTCCTCATTCCCAAACGGAAACCCCCCCGGTACCGTCAACTTCAACATCATAACAATCTGCTGCAGCGGCATCGCGCCCCCATTCGTCAACATCCCCACCACATACTGCTTATACACCTCCATCTTCTCCTGCGCGACCTCATGTTCTGATAACATAGCTGCTTGCGTGGCAGAAGTGGCGCTTTCAGTCGCTGCTGCGGCGGCGATGGCGGCGGAGGTGGTGCCTTCTTGGGCGGCGGGGTCGGAGGAGAGGAGTTCGATGACGGTGTAGGTTTGGTCAGGGTTGGGGGAGGAGGAGGTTTGTTTGAGGACGAGTTTGCCGATCCAGAATGTGAGGGCGTTGTGGAGGAGGGAGTCTGTCATTTCGAGGGTTGAGGAGAGGTAGGAGTATGTGCGGGTTATGGGGATGGAGGGGTCTTCGGAGGGGGAGGGCTGGAAGGCGTAGATGACGGAGGCTTGCCATGTTTGGACTTCTTCGGATACGGTGCGGTCTTCGAAGTCGAGGGTCACGTTTACTTGGCCGAGGGCGTGGAGCCAGGTTAGTTTACGGGATTGTTTGTGGGTTTCGAAACCGGTGGCGTAGCGGGTTTGGAGGGATGTGATTTCGGGCGGGATGAAGAAAGTTTCTGAATGGAGGGAAGGCCAGAAGAGGTGGGAGAGAATTCGGGTGTGGAGCTTTGGTTCGGAGTCGTTGAGATTGAGTTGTTGATCTTTGTGGATGAAGGTGTCGACTCTTCGAGAGTCCAGAATGTCTCGGAGCATAACTTCACAAGCTTGAAGAGGAGCTTCGCCAAAGCGTAGCTTCAGCAGTTCGAGAACGCGAATCTCTTTGTCGAAATCATATTCTTTCTTGAGCAAGCGCTCGCCTAGGATGTTCTGGAATTCTTTGACAAAGATGTCTTTCGAATCGAACAGACTGATTAAGGAGCCGATGACATCCGAGTTCTTCGACTTTTTATACTCTGGTCCTGCATCCACCGGATCAGGCATCCAGTTCATATCGTCGAAGTCAAGCTCTCCATTATCGGCATCGTCGTCTGTCTTTAGGCTGTTGTTCTTACTCATCTCAAGCGCTAATTCGAGCAAGGCATCACCAGCACCCGGTTCGTCCTCAGGATCCGCGAGAAGACCGCCAACTACAATAGTGACGGTATCATCCCGTTCGCGAAGATAACGACGTATTGGCCGCGCCACACGGTCTAATAAGACTCCCTTTGGGTCCAATGCTGTAAAAGCTCGTATGATAGAAATGTAAACTTGGAGAATCTCAACGGTAGAAGCACCAGGCTGAAGGAGTCGGTGAGAAACGACGCTGGAGAAGGTACTTGTAAGATGCATCCTTGAGGAGGGCACTGTTACATAGCGCTTGAGATCTTGAATGGCACCTTTACTCTCATCCCAATCGACAACGACGCTGAATAGCTCATCTGTTCGCAAAGCCCCTAATTTATTTACGCCCATTTCCTGCCACCTTTCGACATCAGTGTGAGTGACTTTGGTAAGCTCATGGCTCGTGTCTGTATTTGGATTCTTCATTGCCGCAAGTATCTCGACGATGAAGCGTGAAAACCTATTCTCTATCCAATCTCGTAATTGGTCCACAACAGGAGATGGTGAGGACCATTGCCCCGCGAAAGTGGACTTGATGTATAAGCTAAGAGTGTCCGACATGACTTCGGCGAAAATACGCTGAGCTTGATAGCCCGCTAATCCCACGCTTTGTAGGTTCTGTACAAGATGAAGGGTCGTTCTATGCACATCTGGACTGATAGATTGCTGACTCTGTTTTCCCTCCTTATCGATGTCCACTAGTATAAGCGAGCATTGCTTTTGGAAGAACCCTGCAAGGTTCTCTGTTACTAGTTCCTGGGGCAAAGTCCGCGTGAATAGGCCATGCAGGTCTACTTCGAACCGCTGAATATTCGCTTTACCACTTTTACCCAGTATATGGACAACTGGGTCTCTCAGTGGCTGTAAATATATTGATTGAACGATATGTAATTTCTTCCCGATCTGAAATAGTGCGTCGGGAACCGCATCATTTACTAGACTCTTCCGGAGGTCAGAAGTCATCTCGAGGCCACAGTGCTGCTCGTATTACCTGTATCAATCCTGGTAAAGCATGTTCAGTGTAATGCTTCAGTACCACCTCCTCAAAGTACCATCGTAGCAAATCATCACAATTATTGGCTTTTCGTATCTGAAGACCACGGGAGTCGTCTGACAGTACATATTCAAGAGCCTTGTGGGTCTCTGTATAGACTGGCTTTATCCACCTGGCCCTCAACGTCCTTTCATCGTGATCTGTATAAATGGGCTCGTCAGGTAGAGAAAGGTACGTCGTTGCGGTATGCCAGGCCCGATCCCAATTGATCTGCTCTGCGGCACTACTTTCAATGCCTGTTTGCGAGGCGTGTTGCGAGCCGAAAGATTCTCCAAAGCCAGAGGAGGCTAGGACGGGCGTCGCCGCAGGCGTAGGGATTGCAACCTCACTAGGAGGTGGGAAGACAGAAGCGAAAATGCGGTCATGTAGCGTCATAGTCCTCGATAGGCGTTGGACCTCTACATTAGAAGACCAAGTCCCGTCTACTCTGCGTGCTTAGGGTAACATGTGCCCTCCACTTGCCGCTGCTCTGCTCATAAGTTTTGACTGCCGTCACAGCTTTATAGTGTAAATTCTGGCCACATTGTCAGACGTGTGAGTGTGTTCCAGTGGGCACGTAGGAACTGTTCTCTAGAGCCACCAAAGCTGTTGCTTAGAATTCAACCCCCAACTAAACAGACCCCTAAAGCTGGTCTGGGCTAGGGGCTAAGAAACCCGGCTAGGTAGATTTCCCGCTCCGATAGAACTCAAATTAACTGCAACTCTTCCATCCTCAGAGTAATGGTTCCAGTCACTTCTCGCTTTGTAAATTAGTCCTATGCCATATATGTCAGCTTTAAATTGACTTGGCTGTAGAGAGGCATGAGATCGCCTTGTCTGCGCCTAAGATTAAGGGTTATTCCCATCTGTGATGGTCTTGGTCTCAACCTAACAATGGTGTGGCTGGCATCGGAAGCAAATGATATATTATGCTCTTCTGTCTCTCTCTACTTCTACTAACACGTTGAAATGACAGCCTAAATCTCCTTATGGTCTTGAAACTCGGATTTAGGTAAAATCAGGAAAGTAATCTTACCCCATCGCTTGTACTAGATGCTCGTGCATCGCCATCGTACTAGGTACAACTGAAAATCGCGCATACTATTACGTCCATTCTCTCTTCCACCATACCAGACTCAGCCGTGGGGAAGTCGCGCCTAAGGGCTCGCCGTTGAAAACCATTCTTGCTATCCTGTAATACCTGTTTCTTTCTCGACAAGGGGAAACCCAGGAAATATCTCATCGAATTGCGATCAACTTTCGAGCGCTTTATTCCCATCGTTTGACCGCCAGATGTATCGATTGGCAGCCAGTTCTTGTGCTAGGGCCATTGTTTCTCATATGATCAGCTCAATCTAAACCATGATGTCGCTCTCCGCAAGTGCCAGTGACTCAGATCGTATCAGTCGCGCCCATGTAAGCCTAAATCGAATCGGGTTACTTACAGTTCTAGATGACACTAGGTAGCTGATGCAGCCCAGGAGCTGGAGTCCGCTTTCGCGGACCAGCCATAGTCCTCGAAATTCATCAATACTCACCACTACAATAAATCACAGTGTGGATGTAGCTTCCTTACGGACGGAAGGCCTCCAGCGACAACTCTTGCCTGTCTGCGAGTAAACATAAGTACGCAAACAACTCACTATGGCCGAAGCGGCGGCTGCCCTAATCCTTGGGGCAGCTGTCATTTCCTTCATTGATATCGGAGGGAAGGTCATCGCTCGCTTACGAGAGTATATCCAAACATCTCAAGAAGTGCCGGAAGTATTGCGAGACGTTCATGATAGATTAGAAACACTCCTGCTTACGACAAAAAATCTCCAATCAGCACTCAATGCAGGCAGATTAGATGATGGCGCTAGAGCTGCCCTTAAAGGTGCGGTCGGTGGACTCGAGCGCCAAGCACGAGTACTTCAAGGCTTGTGCGAGCATATATTACCCTCCTTGGGAGACAGGTGGTGGCAAAAGGCACGAAAAGCGGCGTCCAGCCTTCGGAAAGAAGGGGAGCTCAAGATTGCCCTCCAAAAGATCATCGCCTATGAGTCGACGCTAAATCTGTACTTCACCACAGCAATGAGCCTCAAAGACTCATCCTCTGTGCCTTGGACCGAGCGCACTTACCATGATGTTCCCCCTTTTGCGCTTGGCAGGTTCATAGGTCGTCGCCGAATCTTGGACCAGGTTGCAGCAAGCTTTACGATGGACAAGTTGGAACACAGAATGACAACGGTGCTCTTAGGAATTGGAGGTCAGTTTCCATTTCTCGTGTCTATAGCCCTATGCAAAATATAGTAAGCAGCGTGAGCAGGTCAAGGCAAGACAATGATCGCAAGAGAATATTGCCGTAGGCTACGCGATCACATCTCCCTGTTTTGGGTTGACGCTCCCTCTTATCAAACAGCGCTGAGTGGGATGCAACGTGTCTCACAATTACTCGATTCTTCGACAATGTCAGGTCCGAGCTCGCACATGCAAAGGCCACCGGCGACCAAGCTCGAAAACTTACTTAACCCGTTTTTGATTGTGCTAGACAATATGGATCATGCGAAAGATTTCACACAGATTATGCAATTGATGCCCGAAAGTAGATTGTGCATGATACTTATCACAAGTCGCCACAGGGACACGCAGCAGCTGGGCACATGTCTAGAGATCAAACCAATGGAACGGGATGAAGCAGTCGAGCTACTGTTGACGAAATGCAACATTTCCAGCGATTTGGAACACCAAAATCACGCCGAAAGCATCGTTCAGACTCTCGCATGCTTACCCCTAGCTATTGACCAAGCAGGAGCTTACATCAGCTCTCGCAATTTGCCCCTGGATCGATTCACAGACCATTTCAAGATTCGGAAGGAAGTGATCATGAATTACATTCCATCTGGGTGGCCATACCAGAGAGCACATGATGACCAACAATGTGTATCTGACCTTTGTGTTTTCACGACATGGGAACTGTCATTGGATGAGCTAGGTTCCTCAGTAGATGTGGAGCCTTTCATTGATCTCCTCACTCTCGCAGCTTTCACAAGCTCGTCGCGCCTGCTACCTGAGATGCTGAGAACGCAGGGAGAGGAAAACCTAGCAGCTGAACTTGGCTGCCGTGATCTCTACACTAGTGAGGGCAAATGGGATTCGTGGAAGTATCAAGACACTATTGTTCAGCTCTATAGTGTTTCTCTGATTTCTGAGATCGACATGACCTCTGCTGATATTACATTTCTCATTCACCCTCTGGTGGAGGAATGGTTGAAAGTTCGAGCAGGAGACCCCAAGGACAACATATACATTGAAGCAAGCACTAAACTCATTCATCGCATCTGTGATAGACACATCGAGCGTGTCACAAATTTCTATATGGACGAGCGCGTGTCCTTGCACAAAGGAATTATGAATTGCGCTATTCAGCAAGGGTTTTTCCTGACCACCATTGACAAGTATGGATTCACGTTTCCAAAATTCTCGGAAGTATTCAAATTAGCGTTGCCAAGCTTTATAAGATGTTGTGTGGATTTTGGTCGACTTCAGGAAGCATTATTATTCACAGCTTCACTTCCTTACTGCATGTCGAGATCGGGGTTTGTCTGGAACGCTGATTTGCTACCGCGGTTTCTGTGTGCAGGTCTTTGCGCATGCGCATCGAAGTAAGTTTATTCCATAATTCATCGGCTTCAAAGTCAGTATTGCACTTTATTTGAATCTTCCTCCTTAAGAGACATTCCCACCTTTGATAATCATGGGATTAAGCTGAATGGTTTGCAGTAACTTATATGACTCGGAGCTTCTCGAATCATGTAGGATCTCAAACAACGTACTAAGGCTACCAGATCTGAAGCGCATGCTAGAGAGAGATCAACTAAGAACGCTAAGGCCTGGAGAACGTTGTGTGCAATGGCTGGAACTTCTATATGGCCAAGTTTGCATTGCGCTAGGCGAATTTGAAGCAGCTCGGCAGCTCCTGAATGATGGATTCGCAATATCGGAGCAGACCTTTGGTACAAATGATGTACTCACGTTGGAGTTTCAGACGACGTTAGCCGAGGTTTGTATTGCTAGGGGAGAAACTGAGTTGGCAATTTCGTATCTAAGTCCTGCGGTGATGACCGAAAAACCTGGGAGAAGCGACCTCTGCGCAATCACAGCACGAACCCTGAAGGCCCGGGCTTTGACTATCGCGGGGTCATTAGATGAGGCAGAGCCTCTCCTAAGGAAGTGTCTCAATGAAGCTGTGCCAATTATCGGAGACGACCATTTAATGATCTGGAGGGTACGATATGCCATCATCATCGTTAAGTTCCTCCAAAAGGACTATGCTACTGCTGAGAAGTATCTCAGAGCGCTTCGAGACCTGATTATTGAAGGAAAGGGGCCGGAGCATCTTGACGTCCTCTATATGACTTTGGACCTCGCCTCGTTAAAGCTCCAAATGAGTGAGTCTGAAGAAGCTGGACAGATCTGCCAAGCGCTCCTTCTGCAGCAGCAGAAGCGAGATAAAGATAGTGATGACCTCATAAAATTGACGAAAGTACTCTTGTGGGCATGCCATCTACAGAGTGGTAGAACTGACTCAGAAAGTGATTTGAGGAAAGATTTATTGGAAACATTGCAGAATGGATCTATGCCCAATCCGCAGCTGGCACGACGATGGGAATGGGCTGCATGGTACACGGCACAGTTTGGCGCTGTTGATGTTGCAAGCGCTCTCAAAAAGCATTCAGATAAAGCTATGGAGCTGGCATTTGGAATCGAGTACGTTCAAGCGATGGAAAAGAAGGAAGCTTCACCGGAGGACTCAGACAAGGAAGCTTCACCGGAGGACTCAAACAAGGGAGCTTCACCGGAGGATTCAAACAAGGGAGCTTCACCGGAGGATTCAAACAAGGAATAGGTAGCTGGGATAACATCTTTGGCAATTACGACTGGAACGTATGAATTATAATTTCTGTATAATCTTGATTAGAAGCCCAAGCGACTGTACTTGATATTGATGGGCCAGCCGGCGTTGCGCTCATATAATTTTCTTTGCTTTCTCAAACCGACGCTTCTTCTCATACTATTCACCCATTTAAAATCACGCCAACAAACATTACTATCCTAGCGAAGCCTGCAGAAACCGGATTACCTGTCCAAACATCCTCCCCTAATTAAACGTCCTGTAAATTCATAACCACACTTTCCAACTAAATGACATTCAGTGACCCCCACGACACTTAAGTCTCGCAGCTCGAGATCTTACCCGTCGACACACCGTTATGGATCCACAATCCGAATCGAATACATAGTTAAAGAACGCCGTGGATCAAATCCAGAGACCTACTATGTCTAGTAAGGACCTCTGGGCAGTGACGGACTTCCTGAGTACCGTCTTCGAGCAGCTGACGGTTAGACAGTGTACGCGAGACTGCAGTTGAGGCCCGAATATGAGCGGGATGGCTGGTAGAAACGCTAGAGACGAGAGGAGTGTGAGCGAGAGAATGGGGGGAAACGAGAAGACAAGAGGGAAAGGAAGACTAGATCTTGAAAGGTCTTGCAAATACATCACGGGCTGTCCATAAGCCTTCGTGGTGTCCGATGCTTCAATCGTGCGTAATCATGATCTAGATCCTGAATATCTGGCTTGGTAGGGTATTAGTAGTACGGGCGAGAGCTTACAGTGCAGGAGGTTTTGCGGTCACAGGCACCATTTAGTACCAATTTTAGTCAAGGTCACATTTGGACGAGTGAACGCCTGAGATCTTGTATAGTTCATTGCTCAGTTGTTAGTGAGCTATCAAATCTATGTGATTCGCTAAAACGCTACAACCTCACATGAAAAAAGCGATTCAAAGCCAAGCGTTGCGCGATAACTGACTGCATGCCCGAGGTTAGAGCTTGCAAAGCGGCGTCTCACTGAAGCAATGGATCTCGGAAATGCTTTTGGCTGTTTCCTCTCTTATCCACCCCCCACTGGTATTGCTTCTGTGCTCTCTGAGCACGCTTGGTATCCCTCTTCTCGATCGCTCGTACTTCCAATTTCTTAGCGTCAGTCACTCCAAGCATGCCCTCTCCACCATTCGCTCTTGTAATCAGCCGTCGGCCACGTGCATTTCCCTCAGTCATCTGCGTATCTGTATTTGAATTTGTGTTCGCATCCTCGAGCAAACGCTGCTCAATTCGCTCGCTTGGTGTAGGATGATTGTGGAGATTTTGGCGATAGTAACGGGAGAGAGAGCGGTGGCCAGCGGTACGACCCGAAGGCAGATGGAGCTCATAATCCGAATGGAAAGCTGCGTGGTGGCTGTGGGCGTGTGAATGGAAACCATCGACTAAACGATGGGGCCTCGGATCGTTGTGGTTATGGTGGCGATGCATTGGAAGTCGTTCGTAAGCGTGTTTGTGGTCTATAGGTACGGCTGTAAGTTCGTCTGAGTCTAGTGAAGATACCGAGCTGTCTGTCTCCCAGCCCTCGCCGTTCTCATCGCCATCACGCATTTCTTGGTCACCATTCTCGTCCGTCACAACGGTTTTGATGACCTTTGTAGAATCCACCTTGACGCCACCGGCGCGCCCATCAGCGATATATTCCATTTCATCATCGCTATCCAGATCCGAGTATGTGCTGCTGAAATCATAGAATTGTCCGACTTCAATCATTTCTTCTTCAGACTCGAAAGCTATCATGCAATGTCCCTTATCTCTCATATGGGTCTGTATGCTTTCCGCCGAGCCTTTGACCTTGTGGCAGTATAGACACTCATGGATCTCGAATATCCTGCCATATAACCAGCTAACCAGACCCTCAATGTCTATAAGATAATCCTGTTCAGGAATGAACAAGCCATGATACCTCGTCATATGCAAGATACTAAGTTTGAAAGTCGGAGAGTCATAATTGCAGAAAAGACAGCGATTTAAAGCAACAGGTGGAGTAGCGGAGGCCGTTTCTGTAGTTGTAGCTGTGCTACTGATCTCGTCTTTCCCCGGAAGCAAGGGATGTTCAGGATGCTGCTCGCCAGCAGAATGATGAGGTCTTGAGGGTCGACGAGACACTGGCTCTATTTCACTTTTTGGTGCCTTCTCGCTCACGCTGGTGTCTTTGATGCCATTGACAACTTTCGAAAATTCAGCTTCCGCTTCTGGATCGATTGATTCAGGCGGTGGTTTCGTCAAATCATCCGGTACAGTAGTATTCATTGGCTCGCCTAGTGAGATCGTAGAGCTCATTACTGAGGCCGTTTCATCATCACCTGTTGGCTTGCCATCCTTAGCTGATACCGCTATTCGAAGTTTATGCCTTTGGCTGTTCAGATGATTTTGATATGCATTTTCGCTGTAATATGTCTTCTGACAAGCCGTACAATTCTTTTCAAATGATGCTTTGGCAGCGACGGCTGAGGACGACGCTTGAGCATTGAGGACCTTCTCAGCGAAGATTTCCGAGGAGAGAGGTGGTAGTGAAGCTACTCGACGTTTCAAATTGTATCGACTTATATGGGTCAATAGCAGTTTTAGATAATGGTTAGGTTTGACTTACTGCCAGTCTGTACGCATGTGCGAGCGTTGGAGATCACTATTTCTGAATGCCACTTGGCATGTATTGCAGGTATAAGGATGGGACTGAACAGTGTTGGAAACAGATGTGGGCTGTGGTCCAGCTGCTGTGGGCCGACTCGCCACAATAGTAGCCATACCAGCCTGAGATGTTCTGAGTTATTTACAGTAGCTGACAAGGTAGAGCGATTGTCTGAGAAAGGCTGAAGGGTTTCCAAGGCAAGACGAGTAAAGGAATTACGAAATTTTGATTTCTCAGCGAGCAATTAAATCTTGAAGCCTCAGTTGTAGACACTTTATGGCAAAGAAATACGATGAGTAAGAGTGTGACGCACAAGATGCCAAGCCTCGATAACACAAGCGCCCTGCGAGGCGTCGGCGGAAACAATGACTTTAACTCCGATTTAGAAGTCTCGCGTTTAATCCAAATATTGCTGGAGAGTTCTTCTATATTGAGGCTCTGAAGTATGGAGGCACGAATTTTCCTTGAGCTCGAACGGGTTTAATCAGGATCCTGAAGCTGTTACTACACTAGATTGTAGAGAAGCTCCAACTACATTGTGTTCTGCGCTTGTTGATGACTTAATGTCAATATTCCAGAAACGGCGACCAAGACCATGAAGAACCTGTTTTGCGAGCCTGTATCCTCCGGATCACGGTGATGGCAGGAGGTACTGCGCCTCATCGTACGCACGATGTGCCTAAACCTCCAACCATGGCACACATTCAGGAGGTCTTGGCCAATGATACGATATATCTTCGAGATCCAGGTGTAGCATGGCCGGACCGATCGTTCGAAAGGCGGAGGATGTTCAATAATATACAAAATGAGTATGTCTATGGCGAGTATCTGCGATGATTGCTTCGATCTGACATAATCGTGGGAGCCAGATATTACCAACAGATTCTTTATGGATGCACAAACTCTCGCTGTGAGACACCTACATGTCTCAGTCGGCAAAAGAGAATCTCGAAAGGCCCCTTTCGTCCATATACAGTCCTAAGCGCTCGGGCATTGGCAACCCACCTCGCTTCTCAAGACCACCCTGAGAGGGGTTTATGCCCACATGAAAAGTTTACCTCAACAAGCCCTGGGGCGCCGTTCGGTCACAACAAGCTTCGGCAGAAGAAAGCAATGCATGGCATAGACCCAAATATACCCAGAAGGCCCAAAAAAAGCTTTTCTTACCAGCCCTCTGATCCCAGTGCCAAGAAGCTTCCAAAATGGATAGACCAGTCGAACGTACATATGGCCAATGGGCAAGCTAATTCACGAGCTGAGGACCGAAGCAACACGGAAGCCAAGGATGAGATGGGATTGAGAGAGACCTCGCAAGGGCATGAACCAGTGAAGAAAGATCCGAAATCGTTCACTCAGGCTCTATTCAACACTGCTGCCATGAAGATTTTACAACTTTCAACGTATCCGGTTGAATACCTCCGTGATCTACGCTGGGCAAACACGAATGAAGAAGATCAGCAGAAAGCACCCTCCCTTGAATTCGACAGACAGGATGATATTGATAATGGCAATACTTCGAAAGACAGTTCCCAGGCATACCGCGAGCACTCCGCCCAGGAACAAACCTTGACAGATGGGGAGCATAAAGGGACCTGTCATTCGGCCTCACTGATTCATGATAACTCTGCCTCTGATGATGCGTCGATGAAAGCAAACTTACATGATGCGTGGGCAGATTCCTGTGAATGCCCTGAGAAGAACCTGGAAGCAAGTCAAAGTGGCAAGAAAGACATCGCACCACTTTCGACTTTGGCTCCCGACAGTCTGTCGTCAGGTCTCAGTATGAAAATGTTCAACCCGTCGTACAGTGCTAAAGGTAGCAAATCTTTATATTCCCCTTCGCTTTCTCGCCTGAATGCTATGAATATTGGGGCTCTGTCAATAAAGATGGAAAGTTACAGAGATTTGTTCCAAAGCGATCTTCATCGACAACAAATGGGCAGGACAAAAAGTCCTCTGCTCCATGCAGCTAGTATGCGGCATGACCGAACCATGCCGTACAGATCGTTCCTTGCCTATAGCACCCAATCAATCACATACGTTTTGGGTAACGTCGAGCCTCTTTTTCAATCTTTCTTCTACGTGAAGCCTTTTCATAAAACGCCCGAGCTAATCGAAATTTGTGGACTACGTGACATGATCTCACAATTTCGCAAGCTAAATCGCATTGATCGCCCTCCGTACCATATCTTTCCAAGCCTTTGGGTCAGCGCGGGTAATCTCTACCTGCCTCGCATTGCTCACTTTAATTCGTCAATGAACAGAGATGTGCCATTAGAGACACAATTCAGCTCAGAAGTCTCATCATCCGGCGCTGATCAAGAATCCCAAGCTCATTCTCGTATGCTCGAGACTTGTCATATGGTCAAAATCATACTGGCTGCTTTGATGGCGGCGGTCCCGCGCTGCGACGCGATTGAGTGGCGTGCCATTCGGTTGTTGAGATCTTCTGGCTATGTGATGCCTTTCGCAATGTCTAGTAGCTCCCCGAAAGACTCTGATCCGACTAGAGGTATACCCACTGTCAACATTTTTGAGGACGAGATGGCCTTGAGTCTAGTGACAAGACTTCTCAGAGCGCTCGCAGGTCGTCATTACGCTCTACATTCGCATGATGAATATAAATTGCAACAGGGCAGCTGTGAGATTTATCAAGGCTACTCAGGGATCTTTGCATCTGTTCTACGTTATCTTGCCGACGATCATCCAACGATCGCCACTTCAGCCTGTGCGGCTACTCCAACATTGCAGAATGGCAGACTTGTTAGCGACTTTGCAGCGACTGAAGGCTTGGAGACAATGCTCTTAGTGCTCATCGAATGGCTTCGAACAGTGATAATGAGCGAGTGGGATGGCCAACCCAAGGTACCCAAATGTAGTGCCATAGGTGGTGCTCTGGAATTTCTGTCAGAAATCTGTGAGCATCTCGCCCCATTCGAGCCTTCGTACAAGGAGAAGCTAAATCATGTATAGTCCACTCTAAGTATCTTGATATTGACGCCGAGACATTCTACACGTATCTCATTTCAGAACGGCTCGATGTTATGCAGATGCCGGCAGAGTGGGCCACTTTAGATACTGACAGGAACTCTGTACACCTGCTATCATATCCATTTCTCTTCCCTCCTTCGGTCTTAGTCTCCTACTTTAGGGCTATTAATTACGCAGCGATGTATAAAGCATTCGAAAGCTCTGCTGAGGCTGAACATATAGCTGGTAAGATGATCTTCGAACACAACCCCTCTGCCCTTGGGGGATTGCGTCTGCAAGATCGTCTCGATGATGCCCAGAGAGGTTACCTAGTACTAGAAATCAGGCGTGAAAACGTTTTGCTCGATGCTATGAACCAGGTTTGGAGACGACAACGAAGGGAGCTGATGAGGCCTTTGAAAGTTCGAATGGGCATGGACGAAGGAGAGGAAGGTATCGATCATGGCGGGGTGCAGCAGGAGTTCTTCCGCGTGGCTGTTGCAGAGGCCTTCAATCCCGATTATGGTATGTTGTTCAACATGCTTCAAAGTTTTAATGGATCACTGATGTGGTATTCTAGGGGCTTTTACAACAGATGCACGCACGCAAATCTCTTGGTTTCAGCCTTTCAGCCTGGAGCCAGAATATAAGTACGAATTACTTGGTTTACTAACCTCACTCGCGGTCTACAACGGCCTGACCCTTCCATTCACATTTCCGCGCGCCCTATACATGAAATTACTTGACATACCAGTGACCACAGTCGAGGACATCGAAGATGGTTGGCCAGAACTAGCCCACGGGCTAAAAATTCTTCGAGACTGGCCTGGCGACGACGTGGAAGAAGTCTTCGTCCGACCCTACGTTTTCAGCTTCGAAGCCTACGGTACCACCTTCGACATCAACATGGCCGAAACCGACCGAATCCTCGACTGGTTCGACAAAAACGCCCAAACCAAGAAGGGTAAAGATCTCTACAAAGAACTAGCCGCCCTCCCCAACGTCGCCGAAAAAATAAAACACCTCGACCAAGCCATCTTTCCCGATCCTTCTCAACCCTCCTCCCCTTCTCCGGACCCACCAATGGTCACCTCCACCAACCGCCACGCCTTCATCTCCTCCTACATAACCCACCTCACAACCACCACCATCTCCCCCTCCTACACCGCCTTCCACCGCGGCTTCCACACCCTCCTCTCCCGCAAATCCCTCTCCCTCTTCACCCCCACCTACCTCAAAACCCTCATCGAAGGCCACCCCCACATCTCCCCTGTCGACCTCCAACGCGCCACCACCTACGACGGCGGCTACCACCCCTCCCACCCCACCATCATCCAGTTCTGGAAAATAATACATTCCTGGCCGCAGGAAAGAGTGAGGAAGTTATTGGAATTTGTGACGGCGAGTGATCGGGTGCCGGTGGGGGGGGTGGAGAGGTTGGGGTTTGTGGTGCAGAGGAATGGGGAGGGGAGGGTGGGGGGGAGGTTGCCGACTAGTTTGACTTGTTTTGGGAGGTTGTTGTTGCCGGAGTATGAGGGGGAGGAGGGGTTGAGGGGGGGGTTGGAGTGCGCGGTGGAGAATTCGAGGGGGTTTGGGACGCCGTAGGCGGGTTGGATGGATTGGGGGTCAGTGGGATTGATGACGATTCTTGTGCTCCTGGGAGCCGGAGTGACGTGGAAGCTCCCTCTTTTGTACTTCATATTGTTATTCTTGCCTTACATGTTAGCCTATAAGACCTCTTACTGTATCATGCCCCTGTCGTTGAGTTTATGCATGATATACTCTGAACCAGCTTGTAAACAACAATTCTTTGTCCCCCTTCGAACCCCAGAACCATATACTAGAGATTCTGCATTAAGAGCTTTTAAACCCCAAGATCTAGAGAGCAATCAATGGATTGTAATGCTATTTCCATATCCACACCAATCCAACTAAACTTTTCTTTCATATACCAAAAACTAATCCACCCTCATCCAACACATCAGAACGCCATAATATTCAATGCACTCCCCAAATCCCCCCTCCCCCCTCTCCTTTCCCCCCCCCCCCCCCCCCCTCCTTCCCATCGCTCACTCACTCCCCCTTCGCCCCCTTCCCCTCCCCCGCCTTCCCCACCAACTCCCTCGCCTCCCCAATCTTCTTCTTCAACACGCTTTCAATCTCCCCAAATGTATCCTTCGCAATCTTCTCCGCCTCCTCCCCATGCTCCTGCGCTAATTGCTGCAACTCTCCTAATTTCGGCATGATCTCGCTCCCACCAGGGATTGTTTTGAGTAAAGATTCTAATCCACTACCACTACCGCTACCGCTACCGCTACCGCTGGATGTAGTATTTTTCTTGGCATTATCGACGGTGGATTGGACGTAGGATTTTAAGTCATCGGTGGAGCCTGATTCGACCGCCTGTTTTATTCTGTCATAGAGGTCGGATACGGAAGCGGAGTTCTTGAGCTGGTCTGCGTTTTTCTGGACCAAGTCTTTGACTTCAGGGGATTTATCGAGGAGGGGTTGTGCTTTTTCCATGCCCTGGTCCCAGACTTTGCTGCCGAGTTCTTGGATTTTTTGGACTTTGTCTTGAACGAGTTTCTGGATTTTGGGGATGGTGGTGGCGCTGACGCCGGTTTTCATGATTTCGCGGATTTGGTCCCATGTCTCGTCTACTTGCTTTTTGGCTTCTGGGCCGTATTTGTCACCCATTTGCTTCAATTGATCGAGGTTTCCGCCGACTTTGTCTTTTAAGGCGGGGTGGTTGTTGATGATGTCCTGCGCTGCGTCGCCTGCTAATTCGCCGATGCGCTTCAGGTGTTTCTGCAGGATCTCCCACGCTTTTGTCGCGGCGGTGATGGTCATGCCCTCTTGTGAGACGTCTTTCAACTCGTTGTAGGCCTCCTTGACAATGCCATCGACCTCTTTCGCATGCTTTGCTCTTATGGCATCAATGTCGTCAAAGGCACTGTCAATGTAGCCGCTGGCGCCGGGGATGATGCCAGCGTATGACTTTGCGGTTGAGCGGAGCCATTCGATTGCTTCATTGGGTTCGAAGTCTGGGGAGGATGATTTGATTTTCTGGCTATAGCTTTGGAGAGTGTTTTGGGCTTGGTGAGCTGTGTTCACTATTGTCTTCGCGCCTGTGATGGGTTAGTATTGTTGGTTGTGGAAGTAGGATGGCCAATTTATATTTCAATTGTGAGTTTACCTGAGAAGTGGTAGTAGGTGTAGCCACCGATGAAGACGAGTCCACCACCAACCACTCCGCCGATTATACTTGGGCTAATGCCGCCATTGTTGCTTGAGCCTGATGGGTTGGTCGATTCGTGGCGAAGTTGGCGAAGAACCGGTTGTACACGGAGGTTGCGTGGAACCCTGCTAGCTACTCGAAAGGCTGACATCCTGAAGAGAACAGTCTGAATGCCGCAGAGATTTGCCAATTACGTGGCAGGGAAAACGATTGTAAGGGAAGGGGGAATAGAAGTTTCGTTTCTGCATGACGCTTTCGCCATGCGAGGAAATTGGAGGAATGACGTAGGTAAGCCTATTCATCACAAAGTTCCCCATGAGCGTAGGCCTATTCATTGGCACTATGACGCGCCTAGGCCATCATTTCCTCGCTGTACTAAACTAATGCCGAAATGAATCAACAGGAATGAATAACTCGGTGCAAGCCGCACCAGGGTACTGAGTCTGAGGATTGACGCGAAAGAAGATCCTGAAAAGCTCGACATCACGTGAGCAATTCATCCAATCCATTGAGTGAGAGGAGAATTTTCAATATTCAACGGAAAAGATAGATGATTTGACAAAGTATTCCCTTTTTGCAATATTCTTTTATTGCTAGTTCCAACCATGTTCATATAAACAGACAATCATATTTTAATATTTACGAGTTAGCTAACAGATCGCTCTATCTAAAACTAACCAACCCCATTACTAATCATGTACAAAATACCACGAGACCTTAGCGTCCACCAATCTGCCCCTTGGGGATTGGCCGAATCCAACTCAGGGACAGGTTGATAGCAATGGTGATGATCCCGATGATCCAGAAAACTTTGGCATAATCGGTATAATTGTAGCGGAAGATGATAGCAAAGATGATACCTCCAAGGTTGCCTATGCCACCAGTGCATCCACTGACGATTCCATTGGCATAAGGATGCACATGAGGCACGAGAGAAAAATTAGCGCCGTTGCCGGCCTCCAGAAAGAAGGCCATGCCGGCGATCAATCCAAACATCTTGCTATGCTCCTTGGGGTTGGTGAGACCGATGGCAATCTGGAAACAGCCAGTGATGATGGAAAGACCGTGAAGCAGGAATTTCTTGCCCCACAGATTTCCAGTGCTTACATAGATCGCGTCTGACATCAGACCACCCATGGGTCTAAAGACGATGTTCAAAAGACCGAACATGGCGGCCCAGCGTCCTGATCCAGTTTGCCCGAGTGATTTGAAGTTCTCCAGGTAGTATGCGCCGAGGATAGAATTGATGGACAATTCAGCGCCAAATGTGCAAAAGTAACAACCGCAGGTGACGAGGGTCTGCAGGGAGAAGATGACAGGTCTGGCCTCCTTCCAGGTAGGCTTGCGAACAATTTCACCACGGGCGGTGTCAAGCATCTGTTGTTCGCCAATCTGAGCTTCGCCGTCGTCCACACTGCCAGCGCGTTTGGCATCGAACACTAGCTTCGAGTCTCCACCAGTCGGCTTCGGAGAGCCTGATTCAAGGGAACCTGTCTTATCCGTGATTTCGCCGGGAACCTCGACGACGTCGCCAGTAATACCGTGGCCAGCCAGATTCTGTTGGGCTGCTAGGTGACGATCGCTCCACTTGCCAGTGGGAGTATCAGGGCAAACGAGCAAAAAGGTGATTGTAACGGCAACAATGACAATGAACGGCACGACGAAAGCTACCCTCCATGCGACATGAGGGGTAAGATGTTGTCTGGAGACAAGAGAGTCGAAGATGGCGGGCATCAAGAAGTAGGTGATACCACCTCCAGAGTTACCAAACCCTGCGGTGAAAGCGTTGGATGTTCCAACAATGTTTTTGTCGAAAAAGCCCGTTGACCACACCTGGCATGGTACAAAGCTACCACCCAAGATACCGACGAAGAAGCGGAGAGCGAGTAGGCCCTTGGCATTGGTCACAGCGCCTGCAAGGACAGTGGGTATAGAGCCGCACAGGAGACATGCCGCGAATGTGTATCGAGGACCAAAGTGATCGCATGCTGGCCCTGCAACGAGACGAACGAGCAGGCTTTACGGAATGTTAGTACCGCGGGATACTAAGACATTTGGGTGGGGTTAATTACGTTGCCACAAGCGCGATAATATTCGAATTGGCTACATCGGTTTTGGTGAGTTTCAGGTCTTTGGAAATGGTGAGCGTCAACTATATTACAGTCAGATTTGCAAGGGTACTCCGGGTATGGCGCAAGATACATACCAATGGTGGAAAGGCGTACCTGAAATATGTTAGAGACTATCTCTCGCGACGAGGTACAACAATGCGGAAGGCTTACCAAGACCAGAACGCCACAAAGAAACCGAACCAGGCGAAGAAGAAGACGCGCCCATACATGTTGATGGGGTTTAGGCCGGGAATTGAGCGAGCCTTGCGATTGACTGGATTGACCACTGGGGGCTTCCATAGTGTGGTGGGGTCGAACATATTGAGAGGTGCCCGATGGGTCAAGCCTTGCCACAATGAGAGATGAGAGTAACAATAAAAGCGCTGCAGATCTGAAAGATGGTAAGGGACAGGGGAAGAAAGAAGGTATTTGTAGCAGGAAAGATCTGAGAGATTGAATATCTCTAGATCGAATATCTCTTGGCGAAATTGCTTCTCCGGGGATTACGAGGCGTCAAGCTCAAAGATCCAAAAGCCGGGTGAGGAGAAATCCGCGGATTAGGAAAGTATTTGGAAAGTCAGAGTTAATCAAAGTAGTTTTTGCCGCGGTGTGTTGCTTGAAATGGGTAGTGGCTCGTCTAAGGAATGTCTTTACATCAAACGCGATCTCGCATGTGGCCAGATCTGTTAATCAGGCCATCCCTTATGGTGACAGCTGTGTAACAATTGGTGAATGGACGGCGGCTTCGTCAATTGCAAGGCGCGGAGAAGTGACAAGCTTTAAGCTGGGAGCAGATGACGGTCTGGGGATTGCGTGCCTCGTGGGAAGTGGATTGCAGGGTGGCTTGCCCGCATATGCCAGTAACGCGGTGTGGTGTGGTGTGGTATGGGGTATGGTGTCGAGGTGCAGTTAGAATGTTAGAAGTAGAATGCCGAACAAGCTTGATCACTTTCGGCCGAACTATCTGATATGGGCCGGTGCTGCAGCGGTGATAGGACAGTTTGCACTTCCCTTATCTTGACCTCCCTGCCAAGTGTGTGGATCCTCGACAACCGTTATCAGTAACCCTGCCTGACTCCTGCATCCTTATCCTCCAACAATTGGCAATTGGCTACAAAGTGCAGTTGATAGCTTTCAATTCCCCATCTCCGAGGACACGAGATGTCATAGATGCAGGAGAAGCACCCTCCATCCAGGTCCAGATCTAAAGCAAAGAAAACCTTGGGAACTTCGCTGTTTTGCGCGACAACCACCTTCAATTGCCACGAGCAGCTACGCCTTGCGCCACGCTTTCACGGCTTTATGAGGAAAGCCGCTTGAACCGCGTGTGTCCTTGATGTCCTTGAGAATCGACGTAGTAGTCACTAACAGAAAATTTCCAGCACGGTGTTGTGCGAAGGTGTGAAATAAAGCTTGCTCACCCTCAAGGGTTCGGGATCCCCCACACCAGCTAGCATCGCTTATCGACCAATAGGAGAGCCCGTACCACCACCTGCTGCTCCCCCAACTTGAACGTTTGCGGAATCTTGTCATCGTGCCTTACATGCTGCATTACACATTCCTTCCAGAGTGCATTGTTTGGCCACCTAAGTCCTGTATTTCGCCGATACCTATGCAGGCAGACAGGTGTCATGCAGCCTGCTCAGTCGCGGCTTCGTGCATATGCGTAAGTAAGGTCCACGGAAATGTGCATATCTGGAACCTGTAAGGCTGTCGACTAGCTTGGTTCCAATCTTGATTAGAAGGCCTAGACGACTTACTGGGAGGCTTTTGCTCAGGTAACTAAGGATGTAGGAAAGTCCGCACACTACTTCTCTAATCGGAGTGAACATAAAGTTTCTTGGACTGCTCTGTCGTTCAGAGACACGCTTAGGCTTGAGAAAGTAAGGTATCTCCGATCACCATCCTCGCCACCTGACGAAAACATCCACAATCTCATCCTGCCTGTCTTCAGATAGGCTTGAATCGACAATCAGATACCATCCAAACCCCGCGCCGGCTACGCAGGCGTGATTGGGCCATATCCTGACTTTCTGTCCAATCATCAGCTCTATCGGCTCACCATTCGCGTTCGTATCTTTGGTCAATATTCCGTGTTCTTGGCTTATTCTTCCCACTTGCCATCCAGACCGTCCCTCAGCGTTGCCAGTCGAGGGCATGCCCCAAGCACTGACTATTCCCCAGCCACTGTAGGAATTGCAAGGCTCACGACCTAAAGCCAGAGATCCCGCTGCAATCAGAGCCTCGGGGCTCTCTCGATCGCCGTACAAGCTTGCTACCTCCGTCATGACAGTCAATGCAATATCTGCTGTTGTAATTGTGGATTCCTGACTTGTAGAACCTTTGACTCCAGCTGATGGGCTGGCTTTAGTAGCAAGCTGTTGCATATCGAGGAATGGATACACGCCGGCATGCAGCTCTAAGGTGAACCCCAATGCTTTCACATTTTCAATCAGAGCTTTGGCTCTTCTAAGCAGCTGTTCCGTGTCGGTAGATGACGATTGGGGAGAGAATGACAAGAAATTCTGGAGGCTAGTCGCTGTTGGTGTTGCACCTACCGAGAGTACATATTTAGGTTGAGAGTGACCTACAGATCTGGTTTGGGAACGCTCATAACGCTGGCGGTAGACTATGGCCTGAGCAACTGCTTTTTTCAGTCCCAGAATTTCCTCTATTAGGAGACTGATAGCGTGAGATTCCGAAGATCCTCCATAGCTGTGTCCAGCGTGGCTGTAGTACCCAACAAGAGTGACCGTTCCCGTTTCTTCGAGGGAGCATATAAGATGCATAAGATTGCCAAAGGCCTTGGTGGCGGAGTCCAGTCCCGCACGATGGTATCCTGTGTCAATCTTGACGAAGAGCTGAAGCGGACCCCCCGTAGCTCGTTTGAAAGCTGGAGCTATCTCTAACTGAGATGGATGGTCTACGAGCACGCTGATGCCATAAGGTCCAATCTTGTTCCTCAATTCTATCAAACGTTGGATTTGAGATGGTGGCAATGGCACGCCGTAGAGCACCTATGAGGGTAGGATGAGATTGGCCGTGGCTAGAAAACAATAGCCTTGTGACTTACATTCACAGGCTTCCCGTTCTTGTGAGCGTCATGAAGATGATCTGAGAGGTGCTCTGCTTCAGCAATTGTAGATACGACTAACTTGATGCCATTGGATGCATCGCCAAGCTGTAGGAGAGTGACCTCTGTGGTCTTCGTGTCCGCAAGGTTAGTATGTGAGACGCAACGGGTCTAGAACTTTCCGAGAACAGTAATGCGATAATGTCTACTCACGCACTCATTTGTTTATAACGGAAGTTCACAAGTATGAGAGGAGAGCTTGTACCTTGTGGGTCTTGACATGAGGCCGAAAGTCCACATCAAGTGCTTGACAGGTTTCCAGCATTTGACGACAGTTTCTCTCCACTACAGCCCTGTCTAGGACAGCCGCCGGTGTAGGCACATCACCTAATTTTTTTCCGACAAAGGCTTTCGCAAGCTCCTCTTTAGAAGGACAAGGGAACAAGTCCCCGTGAACAGCTGCCATCTGGGCGTCCAGTATTACCTAGCGCAAGTTTCAGATCCCAGCATGCATCAAGGTCATTAATTTTACTTAATAAGGTACTTAAGATGTTGGTGACAGTTGTGTGAAAAGGCGCGGTCAAGTCGGCTTGAAAGTGGCGACATCAACCTAGAACTAGGTCCTAGGCAGAAAGAAGAAAGAATTGGGTTCGTAGAAGGAAGGAACGAAGGTGAAACCGGGGTTTCAGCCTCTGCATGAACCTGCATCTCTCACCTAACGGCTCCCAATCGGATTGTCTTTAGGGCTTAGCGAAGGCTAAACAGTGCTAGAAGGGCCCCAATCCTTGCCCATCTCCCAAGCGATTAGTTCTAGGTGTGATACCCGGAAGGCGGAGGCGTAGCTACCTATTGTTGCTCCCTTCCTTTGGGGGCTTGGACGGTGAGCCTCGCACGCTTCGCACGGGTCGCATGTGAAGGACGATAACTTCCTCGTGGTCAACACACACACTTCACCAGTTCATTTTCTGTTTCTTCGTGCAAAGCATTGCTGGCGATCTATTGCATGTCTCGAGAGCTTCCACCACAACCATTCGCTTTCCGTCGCTACTACAAGAACGATTACGCGATGAGCTTTGCACTGGTTCGCTTCTAATACTACTTTATTCTCCGCCATGCAGTCGTCGTAATTAATAGCAACGCATGCAACAGTTCTCATCGACGCCACGGCGCATTGGCAAGGCCCCACAATCTCCGAGAGGAAAGTGGTCCGCGCTTTTCTGGTGGTCCGCTTCGAACATAAAACCGCCCTGTGTCCATCTGGACACCTACATGCATAATGGTAATAGCCTCTACGGCGAACAAAGATACGAGAGAGGGCGAATGGCACGTACCGATCACAATGGCAGAAGAAGATATGGAGACTGGCTCCGAGAGCGATATGGATGCAGCACCACCTATGCATCCAGTCCCGACGATGCAGGGCGCCTTCGAGGAGTCGATGCAGGAGACGATGAACGATGAAGAGCCAGAGGTTCCGGATAGGTACTCCAAAGCCGATTCAGTCACCAGACGCAAGATGCTGCTGGAGCAACAGGAGTATGAGAGGACAGTTGCAGGACGGTGGAAACAGAAGCCCGGTGAAAAGTTTCATCCTCTGTGGAAGTTAGTTGCTCAGATCTCCTTTGGCATGCATCTTCTACAGCAAGGGCTAGCCAAGTCGGATGAAGAGGTCCTCAAGATCCTACAAACCCACGTTGACGAGGTCGACGGTTTTCTTGAGCGAACTACAGAGGATTTCGACCTTGCTCAGGGCGACATTGCTGAACGTATACGGTACCTCAAATTACCGTTGGAGCACGGCCAGGTTTTCGATCAGATGCTGGCGAACCGAGATTTCCGAGTAGCGATCGTTGAGGGCAATGAGAAGATAGAGCATATTATTGATCGGACGGCAGCAGCTATGAATGATGCCTTAAAAGATGTTCAAAAAGGACTAGATGCTACACGAGAGTTGGCAAAATACATGACCCGTGTGGACAAGCAGTGGGATGATAGGACCGAAGAGCATGATTCCGTATACTTGGCTATGATTGGGAACACTGAGGGCTGGACACGTGCGTTTCTGACACTTCAGTCAAAAGGAGGCCATCTGCGGAAAGCATTAGTTCAGCTTGGGCAAATCGTTGCTGAGATGCAGAAAAGAGCTGGCGCTGCAAGCCGGAAGAACTTGGTAAGCTCGGGAGTATGAGCAGATAGATATGTTAGCTGATGTTATATAAAGGTCCCTTCACGATCAGTCAATGGTAGATATCAAGTGGATGTCCGCTCAGACAGCCCTCAGAGCTCTTCGACTCCCCCTAGATCACCCATGAAACCTCTGCCAACAGCTCCGGATTCGGTTACTCGTGTTGCTACATCCCAGAAATATATTAAAACCTCGGTATCTCAATCGCCTCAGCAGTCACCGTATCTGAATCAATCTTCAGTAAAGTATGCTGATAGGGTTGACCCTATGCTACAGCCGAGGAGTCCAAATGTTGCCAGGCATGCTGAAAATGTGGCCAGGCGTGGCAAAAGTCCAGAGGTAACTCAGGCTGCGAGAAGTCCGGACCAATACTTGTCAACAAAAAGCCCACAGGCGCTAAGGCCTGTCAGAAGTCCGGAACCGGCAAGATCAGCCGTGAGTCCTGAGCCCAAGATGTCACCTCAGATCCCAGAAACAGCAATCAGAGTCAGAAGTCCCGATTTGACAAGGGCTAAGGCCGATACGGGAACAGCAAGGCGATTGAAAAGCCCGGAGCTGCCAAAGTTTGATAGAAGCCCGGACATTGTGGGGTCAGGCCCGTCACGTTTCACAGAGGAGCCTCGAGGTGAGCCTGAAACCCCAGAACTTAGGGGGGCAAAGCCAGAAAAAGGACCGTCATTCAAAACTCCAGGCCAGATAATGTCCAGGATGAGGGAAGCTCCCAAAGCGTCAGTTTCAGAGCAAACGGTATCACGCAGACGATCTTTCACAGAGCGTACACGCTCACTTTTGCGGAAAAAGCAAGGGTCGTTAACAAAGGATGACGACGAGAATGCCCTTTCTACCACAGATCTCCCCATACAGAGCCATTCTGGCGTGGCTTCACCGGCAAAGGGTCCCTCAAGTCCTTTGCTTAGGCGATTTTCCTCCCGCAGAGCTAAGACATTGAGCATGTCCACCTATTCGACAAGTCCAACAAGTCCATATAAACCCACCGAGACACCTCCCTTACGCGAGAATAGTCCCATCTACCTTCGGAACGGGAATGCTGTGCCAACTCAAAGCTCATATGGAAATCTTTCTTTACCATCCTTAGCACCTATGCCGCCACTTTCACCTCTCGAGGATCCTTCAGTGTCCCTCCAGGAGGAAAAAAATCGTTCATCGGATTCATCCTCAAAGCCAAATGCGAGCCCAATAGCTCCTATCTTGAAAAACAAACCAGCTCTCGACGACTCAGAGGGTAATGTTAATACTAACCATCCACTGCTGCAAAAGGCTCGACATACCAGGTTCGCCAGGAATGCTAGTGGCGACCTTCCTCTCCGCCATTATAGTAGCCAGGGCGCTTTGACACGGTCTAATCCCGACCTTTTGCAACGGACTTCAGACGAGGATCCGGATGATATGATTCCGCCAAAACGATCAAGTTCTCTGCTTCATGGTGCCCAAAAGCGGTCGCTAGCATCTCCAGAACCGCCGCAGGCTAATTCAAGATCTCCTACACCTAATCAAATGCTCCAAAACCCGTCAAATGCTAGCTTGTTAGCTCAGGCACATGCTGCTCCCCCAGCATCAGAGCTCGGCATCCATCCTGCTCACCGTACACCGGAGCCTCCTTCCGACTCCCCAGCCCCAGCACCAACGCCCTCTCCTGATCCTTCTGCAATCTCATCTACCATCTCTTCTACTCGCGAAGAAGGTATAGGGGCCACTCCACCACCAATAGCAATAACTCGCACCGGTATCGAACCAACGTCCTCCAAACCCTCTCGCGCCGCTACATTCCCCACTCAACCAACAAACGCGCCCCGAACCCAAGACCACTGGCAACCTCATCACCAACAGCAATCCTCCACATCCTCCAATCCTCTCGTCTCCCAAGACCCCAAATTCAAAACCTCTGCAACTAATAATGCCCCCTTCTACCTTAACCCCGCCTCCTCAACGGCCCTAATCGACTTCCTAGCATCCACGCCCCCACCTTCACCACCTCACCCCGGCAGACGCGTAGACAGCCCCTCCAGCAACACAAAAGATTTCCACAGCAATCGTACCTACACCACAAACCCCTACCTCAGAGAACAAGGCGAATCCTCATCTCCGCCTCCAGGCCCAGGCGCTTCCCGCAGTATGACGCACCTTGGCATAGCTGGGGAGGAGGAGGCAAAGAGAAAAGGCTGGAAGAAAGTTTTCGGGGGAACTATTAAGGGAGGGAAGAGGGTGGATAGGGAGAAGAGCGGGAAGAAGAAGGTTGATGTTCCGAGGGCGAGGTGGGGGAGGGATCCTCCGGGTGTGAATATGAATGGGAATGGTAGTGCGACTGGTGGTGGGGGGTCGGCGGGGAAGGGAGGAGATGAGGGGTTTGTGGGGATGGGGAAGGATGGGGTGTGGATTAGTAGGAAGAATTTTCTGAAGACGTGAGAGGAGGGGAGGAGGGGAGGGGAAAGCGTAAGAGGGGAGTGCAGCTCTTGTTGGAATAATGCATGCAGGGGTCGTTCATGTGGACGTGGTCATTTGTGTAATATAGCTTGCTCTGTGTTTATGTGTATTTATGCTACCATTGCAGGCGTTTGTCGAGCGGCTTTTGCGAAAAGGCTAAGTTAACTTAATTGTAAATGATGGGATATGAAGTCATATATACAATATGAAGATATCATAATAACCAGTTCATCTCAGTATCAAATCAACATCATCGACACCTTTTGCTAATCATCATTCCTCGTCTACCCATCTATGCAATAGAAGTCACCCACGCCCACCACCTTCCCAGCAGCTGAAGAACCATCATCTCCTCACTTACACCTCTTTTCAACAATCCCCGGCCCCTGCTCATCATATTCCTTCTTACTAATCCACATCTGATGAAAAGTCCCCAAACTCGCCAAAATACTCCCTCCAATCCAACTCCCAAACTTCCTCTCCACCGCATTCCCACTCGCATTAATCCTTACCCTAACCCCCGGGTAAATCAACTGCAACTCCTGATTCAACCTATCCGTGAAACCCTGATATAACGAACTTCCACCCGTCACTACAACGGCGGCGAGCAGCGCGGGACGGATGTCTACGTCAACTTGGGAGAGAGAGGATTGGATTAGTGCGCCGACTGTTTGGCTAGCGGACGGTTGTGGGTTATCTGCGTCAGAAAGGGCCATTTTGGGGTCGAAGAGGGCTTCGATGGGACGGTAGCGATCTTGGGCACCGAACATTTGGTTCCATCCGTCAGGCATTTCGAAGGGTTTACCAGGGTGCTGGCGCGCGATGTCCATGTTTGTGCCGCCGGACTGGGCGTGCCCGCTGAGGCGGCCGGGGCCGGGCCAGACGGCGACGACGCTTTCTTTGAATTCGGTGAGGACGCGCTCTTCTTGGAAGTGGCGGAAGGAGAGGTCAGGTTCTGTGTTAGGGGCGAAGGTGCGGAGGGTGGCTTGGGCGGGGGTACCGGCGTCTACGGGAGTTTTGGAGGCGATGAGGTAGTGTGGGGTTAATGGGATAGGAGGCTGAGATTGAGAGAACATCAGGCGGATTTGCTGGGAGATGAAGTTGCCGGCTAGAGGGGAGCGGGCGACACCTTTTTTCAGGACGAGGCCGTCATGAACGGGGGTTATGGAGATGGAGGAGGCGCCGAGGTCGACTACTAGGGCGGAGGATTTGCCAGCCGCGAAGCTAGAGGGTGTGAGTGGTGGAGTATCGATGGATGTGGATAGGACTTACGAGGTAAGGACACCGTTGCGAGCAAGCCAGTATGCTGGAGAGCCCCAACTCTCCATTGCTATTTCAATGCCTCGTTCTCTGTCCTTCCCTGCATTCCAGCCAGTCTCGGTCATGAGTATAGGGTTGTCTCTCAATGGCTTTTCCTGTTCTTCCACGCCCTCCATCTTCACGTCATCATTCTCGGTATCATTTAAGCCGTTGTAAGCAAGTGGCCCAGGCTTCGCGTTCGTTAGTCGTGATGTGATTGCATATTCCCATAGATTTGCAGCTGTATCCCAGTCCTCCACTGTGCCTTCCTTTGACATGACATTTCTAATTGAGATCCTAGGCAATGGTGTATGTATCGAATTATCACCGAAGAGAGTCTTATTGCCGGAATCTGTGGGTATAACACCATAATATGAGGGTACTACCGATTTTGGAACATCTTCGCCAGCGAATCCGGCGCGTACAGTCGAATAACCTGGATCAAGGACGAGTGCTGAAATTTCATCTGCATAGAGTCTTAGCAAGAACGCAAAAGGCTTAGAACTTGACGCCTTACATACCTCCTCCGTACTCATTCGCGTCTGGAGGTTTGGTCGAAGCTTGACCAGTAGCCATCGTGTCAGGCTGAGGATGCTATTTTAGAGCTTGCTCAAGCGAAAGCGCTTCAAGAATAACAAGTCGTGACATTCATAGGTAACATCATTTTCTAGGAGTTGCGCAAGGAATCAATATGGAAAGTAGATAGGTAGGCAGTAGAAATCCACTCGGCTGTGGTTGTTGCCCTAAGCCTTCGGCTGTTCCTGCATTGAAGGCTTGGCGGTTTGGCCGATTGCCCGTTGCCTGGACCCTAAATATTCTTATTACCTCCATCACGAGCACGTGCAGAGTCCAGCATGTCATGAGCTTGCTACAGTACGCCGGAAGGCTCTTTTCCGTGGACACTCTTGACACCAGGTTCACGACCTCTTCAAAGACACCCCCATCTCGTATTGATCCCGCCAGACCATCGCCTGCGGAGGCTGGCTTCAAGAGTTCGGGGCAAGGCAGGAATGGGGGCGAGGATATAGTTTCAGGGGCCTCTCCACCGCGATGGAAATCCCCAGAGTTCATATACCATGGGCTTGTTTTTCTGGTTGCTATCCCGCTTATGTTTAAAACCGTGTACCAAGTCTCGCAGCGTAAGCATACTCCCAGACTCTGCGAAACCCCTTCTCTGATACGGTCATTGATCTTCAACGAGTAGCGTCTGACCCCGAATACCATAAGTTTGCGCCTCTGCTGGCGCCTGGCTGGATCCCTGGCCGCATGGTCGATAATTCGGACGACCAATATGCAAGTTTCAGAGACAATGTGCCATACCTCTTCATTTGCATGACATTGCACCCTCTTCTACGGAGATTTTACGATGCTATCTGTAGCCCAGTTGGTGGAGCTTCTGATTCTGAATTAAAGAGAACCACAAATGGTGGCACTTCAGCCATTGAATCAGAATACACCAGAGCTGAACGTCGACTTAAACATCGAACTTCATTCGACGCAAGCTTTAGCATTCTCTTTCTGATCGCATTGCATGGCTTCTCCGCCCCGAAAGTTTTGATGATTTTGTACATGAATTACACGATTGCAACTCAGCTAAAGAGAGAATATGTACCAACCGCTACTTGGATCTTCAACATTGGCATTTTATTCGCGAATGAAATAGGAAAGGGGTATTCGTACAGTAATATTGCCCGCAAAATCTTGCCTTGGCCTGCTTCATCGGATTTTTCTGCGGAAAGCGATCCCAACAGCAACTGGGGTGCATTGTTGGATACATACGGGGGCTTGATTCCAAGATGGGAAATACTTTTCAATGTTACAGTGCTCCGTCTTATCAGCTTCAACTTTGACTATTATTGGAGCTTAAATCGATCTGGGGGTAGCCCTATTGAGGTTTGTTTCCCTTGCAACGTCATACTAAAAAGGGGTTGATCTTAAGCTGACCGCCACAAGAAGAAACAGCTTGATGCCGCAAATCTGTCAGAGCGAGACAGGGTCGATATACCGGCTAAGCCGCAAGACTACTCTTTTCGCAATTATCTAGCCTACGTACTTTACTCGCCATTATACCTTGCAGGACCAATATTGACTTTCAACGATTACATATCGCAACAGCGATATACCCCTCAAAGTATTACCCGCACGCGGACTTTGCTTTATGGCATTCGATTACTCATCTGCCTCCTGACTATGGAGGTCATGATCCACTTTATCTACGTTATAGCCATCTCAAAAGCACAACCAGCATGGGAGGTCTACACACCATTCCAGTTAAGTATGCTCGGCTACTTCAGTCTACATCATGTCTGGTTGAAATTATTACTACCATGGCGGTTTTTCCGTCTCTGGTCGTTGATTGACGGCATTGACCCGCCAGAGAATGTGGTACGTTGCATGTCCGATAATTATTCCGTCTTCGCCTTTTGGCGAGGTTGGCACCGCAGTTATAACCGATGGCTTATCCGATATATCTACATTCCAATGGGCGGGAGTGGAGGACCGGGCACAAAGGGAAAACTGAAAGCGCTATTCAACCTCTTAGTCATTTTCACGTTTGTTGCGATGTGGCACGATATCCAGCTCAGGCTCTTAGTATGGGGATGGTTAATTGCATTGTTTGTTTTGCCAGAGACTGTGGCCACGACATTGTTCCCTAAAAGAAGATGGGAGAACCACAAGGCAGCTTACCGTGTCATCTGTGGAATTGGAGCTGTCGGCAACATATTAATGATGATGTCCGCCAACCTTGTTGGATTTGCTGTAGGCCTAGATGGTTTGAAAGGCCTGGTACAGGGAATTGCCGGCTCATACTCCGGTAAGACAGATCTCAGGGTGGACAGTCTGACGGCATGCTAACCACTCACACAGGTGTTGTTTTCCTAGCCTTTGCATGTACGGCGCTTTTTAGTGGGGCGCAGGTCATGTTTGAGCTTAGGGAAGAGGAGTTACGACACGGCATAAAGATGAAATGTTAACAAGATGTAACATAATAAAGAAATTTCTATGTATGAATACCATGTCTTCTCGTTTCTATACATCGTAGAGTAAGCTATCGGTCATCGGTTGCGGATCTAGGGTCTGGGCACTTTGCCGAGTTTTACGTACAGGATCGCATTAGTATTAGATAGAGGACAGCAGAAGCTTTCCAAGAGCCAGGCCGGAGCTCCCCTCCAACCTCATGCATACGTTGCTTACGACACGGTCTTTCCTTGTAGATCCGGGCCAAACTCAATATCATGCGACCAATTGGTAGTTCATATGCCTTTGAGAAGACATGTTTGCCGTTTATCATCCTATTTCAGAGCGCCTAAGGATTACGTTTGGATTAGCGACGAGGTCCTCAACAACGCAATCAACCACTTTTCACGCGGGATAACTTTTAGGCGTCATGTCGGTTTTGTGCCTGGTCCATTGGAGGCAAGGAAAAGAGCATCGAAACGTCGCATGGTCAACCTGGCGCAGGTAGGAGGGCCAGGAGAGATAGATCCAAGTCTTCTTGGGGGCCCTGGGTACGCGCCTGGTCAAAATGGTTGCCAATGGCAGAGTCCAACGGCGCCTGCGACTAAAGATGTAGAAGGTGTTGTACTCCGGCTGTGCTCCATAGCTCGTCGAAGTGCTAATAAATGTACAGAGCCTCCCTCTCTGCCCCACTGGCTTACCAATTTCGAAGATCTAGCAGCAATTGAGGACCCACCTAAAGATGAAGAGGATGACACGCTCCTCAGGTCTCAATATTCAGAATTCCTCAAGGGCATGGAAGCTTGTAGAAACCTGCGTGATTTACATGAATGGGCGAGAACGCGTGCCAGCAACTTGCGCCAGTATAGTAGGCTAGCTTTCCGGCATTTGACGGATTCTGGATCATCTTTACCTGTTCTATTGGAAGCACTCGAAGACACCGCTCTTCGCACTCTGGGAAACCAGAATTACTTCCTCGTTAGGCGCCTTGCACAGCCTCTTAGCCAGACAGACGCCAATTTACTGGGGCACTGGCTTCGAACGCAAGTCAGCGTCGGCGTATGGTCCGATAATGAGATCTTGACACTAATTGAATCGATATCTCATACTGTTGGGCCTGCGAAGGATGAGCAATCGAAATGCAAGATCATCGAATCTCTTTTCGAAGGACTGCAGTTATCCACGGTCTTCAAAATTCGGGATGCAAATTATAAGATACCTAGGTCGCTGCTGACCGCGCTTCATCAAGGTCCAATCACCCGGAGGTCGCAGCATCTTGCAACCAGAATCATCAAAGCTTTACAGCCAGTGCAATTGGAGAGTATGGGACCAACTATATCCACATTCATCATAAATTGCATTCGCGCTAAAGCGAGTTTGCACTATCACGACAAGCAAGGCTTGCAAGATCTTGATGCAGTCCCGGGTGCTATGGAGATTCTTCGATGTCTTCCACGAAGTGTTGCAGATTTTGGGATCGTGAGCACTAGCACAGCTCTCATCCGCACGAGTGGAAAGTCTGATCCTACGATCAGTCGAATGGCTATGCTCAAGTTGCTCGCAGACTGGTGGTCCTCGCTGGCTAGATTTGGAACTTTTAATTCTGCCGGCCATGATACTCCCCGAAGAAAGATCGAGCGCATACTGGCCCGCGAAAAGCTAGAGATCATTGCCCCATATCTGCGACATCTTGGAGAAAATGACATAGTCGACTTTGTTCTTCAGCAGTGGTTAGACAAAAGGTCATACTTCGCAGCCCTGAAACAAATCCAGCATATGACTAATGAAGTGGATCAAAGCGAAGAATTCGGGTCTCCATTCGTTATAATGCTACGTGTTATAAGACAACGTGCGGTAGTATCGGACGATAATATGAAAAGACTTTTCAGGTTGTTGCAGGCACTCAAGATGTCCAATGCCATTGTTGACATCATCCTGCGCTCGAACGATATCGGCATTGATGTTGGTGAAAAGACCATCCTGCACACCATCAGAGCGCATATGAAAGTATGTCCAGAGATGGCCCAACGGATCTTTTGCGCCCATCCAGGATCAGCCTTTGAGAACTGTCCTGACTTTGCGGAAATACTGATCGCCAACCCGCAGATCCATCCTGGTATCCCATATCATTACTATATCAGTCGACGTCCGGATCCTAAGGCAGCCACCTGTCGGGAGCCGATGCTGGCCATTAAACGTCGCGCAGCGCTGTTAAGAAGGATGGCAATTGCTTACTCTGAAGCTCTGCATTTGAGCCCCCGCATCGCATTCGAAAAGGTCTACGCCTGCTACAAATGTCACATGGGTGAAAATCTGGGCCCCATAAGTCGTGAAATGGTGCTAGCTTTCACTCATGCTGGTATTATACGTCCACTTCAGCGCGGCACATGGGTTAGCACCGTGAAGCTTCGATGGATCCTCGCGCTTACAAGAAAAGTAGAGAGCCCTGAGATTGCCGATGAGGTCGATTCCTTGGTTTACCAGTGGCGTGGCGCTATCGTCCGCAAAATCCAAGAGAGACAAATCCAAGATAGACGGAGGGTGACATCCGGGTCATTGTCCGATTCCTGGGATGTTCCAGTCTTGACCGAATTTTCGTGGCGTTGGAGGCGGTATATCAAAAAGCTTAGTTTCAAGACGGATACTCTTTGATCATGTCTCTATGAAAGCAGAAGTCGAGAAACTCGCATACGTCAGGCCATTAATTGATCACGAGAAGACATGATACGGACCACTCTTGAAGCCTGGGCACACGTACCACCTATCAGACGTTGGAATTGGCGGTTACATGCATTACCGGATCACCGCTGCATGACATATCCCCAATCGGAATTTCATCAGATTCGGCTCGATAAAGGAAGCGAAGAGACCGAGAAAGCCAGCCGAAGGACCGTCCCGAGGGACCCTAAGCCAGCCAGCTACCTGGGATTTTAGTGTTAGCGTTGTCACTGTCTCCTCAGTTTGCCTTTCGGTCCGGCAGCTTCTTCCTCAGCAATGACGTGTCGACCGACTACCTGCCACATGCTTCTATAACTTGAAGCATTCTACAGGCCTGCTCAACCTCATTGCACTTGAGAAGCTTACCGCTATGACTTCCCCCGCCTCCCAAAACCAGAAACCCTTCACCATAGCTATCCTTGGCGGTGGAATAGCAGGCCTCTCCCTTGCCATTGGTCTCCACAAACGCTCCATTCCCTTCCATCTCTATGAATCTGCGCCTGCTTTTGCAGAAGTGGGTGCCGGCGTTGCTTTCGGGCCCAACTCGCTACACGCCTTGAAATTGATTGCGCCTGAGCTATATGAAGGTTATATTGAGCGAGCAACTCATAGTGCATTTGATAGGAAGAGGCACACATGGTTTGATTTCTATGCGGGGATGGACACTGGTTTGGGTAAGGCGGGGGAACATATCGTTGAGGTGACCACAGGAAAGGATACGCTGGGCATGTGTTGTATCCACAGAGCCGTCTTTCTAGATTTACTGGTAAGCTTCGTACCACAAGAGAGAGTGAGCTTCAGGAAGAGGGTTATTGGAGTCGAAGAAGCAGATGTTGGTGTGCGATTACGGTTCGATGACGGCAGTGAAGCGGAAGCGAGTGCAGCCGTGGGCTGCGATGGGGTCAAAAGCAACATAAGGCGGTTTGTGCTCGGGAGCGAGACCGAGTCAGCACATCCGCAATTCACAGGGAAGTATGCCTATCGGGGACTGATCCCCATGACCAAGGCTGTGGATCTCTTAGGCGATGAGCTGGCAAGGAACAGCGTCATGTGGATTGGACGACATGGCCACGTCCTTACTTTGCCAATCGAAAAGGGTCAAGTCATGAACGTTGTCGCCTTTCGAACCAAAGCCGACGGCGAATGGAATGACGACCACTGGGTGCTCCCTGTGGACCGTCAACGCATGGAATCGGATTTCGCAGACTGGAATTCTAGCGTCAAGAACATCATTAGCTTGATGGATAAACCGGACGTCTGGGCCCTCTTCGATTATCCTCCCGCACCTACTTACTATCGTGGCCGCATTTGTATTGCTGGTGATGCTGCACATGCTAGTACGCCACATCAGGGCGCGGGGGCAGGCATGGCACTTGAGGATTCATATGTCCTGGCAGCGCTGTTGGCGGGAATCGAGGATGCGAGGGAGCTCGAGGACGCTTTCAAAGCGTTTGATGCGGTTAGGAGAGGGAGGACGCAGAGGTTGGTGACGACTAGTCGGGAGTGTGGGAGGGTGTTTGAATGTGAGGGAACAGGGATTGAGGAGGATAGAGAAGCGTGGAGAAGAGATCTGAAGGAGAGGCATAAGTGGATATGGGACAATGATCTTGATGTGGATTTGAGAGAGAGCCTGAAGATGTTGAAAGGCCAAAAGGCGAGGTTAGCTTAATGTTTACAAAATAATGAACATAGGAAAATTGTATGGGATTGCGCTGACTGCAGGTCGGTTCTTCCCCAACCACTGCGATTGACAGGATATTGTCCATTCTCCCGGTTTATGCAGCCCGCCATCTATTGCAAAGATGAAGCTGTTAATACAAGCATTATAATACAGCTTCCACCTGGTCGTGAAAACCTCAAGATCCCCTCCGCTACCGTTCCTCCTCACACATCAATATCCATCTTCTCCACCACCACTACATCATCCTCCGAACTCAACTCATGCACAGTAACATACTTACTAATTTCCTCTCTCGTAATAACCTTCTCCTTCAACCACGCCGTTGTTCCCCTCTTGAACTTATAATCCCGCTGCTTCACCTCCCTCTCATTCGGCCTAATATAATTCCTCATCAGCTGCGCCTTCTCCGCCGTAATCACACACACATCCACATTACTCCCGCTCCCCAAATCATTGAATATCCCCGCTTGTATAGCATTGCTTGCTAACCTCACCGCCTCGTCCCGCGTCATGCCCTGCTTCCATTGTGTTTCGAATACCGACATGGCGGCTAGCGAGCCCGAGCCCATAGTTACATAAGGGAGTTTGTCAGTGCTGCCGTGGGCGTGCACGGTGTAGAGTCCTACGCCTGTTGGGTCAACGCCGGCGACGACCAGATAGGCACCGATGTGGCCTTGGTAGCGGAAGAGGTGCTGCTTTAGCATGGTCATGCAAGTTACGACGCGGGGCGTCCGGCCGGTGGAGAGGGCATGTAGTTCGAGGTTGGAGGAGATGATGGCGGTGGTAAATTCGGTGTCAGCGGCTGTGCCGGCGCCGGCGCACCAGATGCGGGGGGCGATGTAGTGTAGTTTTTCGCAGTTCTGTTGAGAGTGAGATTAGTGGATGTGGTAGAGGAAGGGTTTGGTGGTGGGTGAGGGACCTTGTCTGCTACTATTGGGCCAGAAGTGGCTCTTGTGTCTGCTGCTATGACTACGCCGCCATCGAATATGCAGCCGACGATGGTTGTACCGGTGCTTGTAGCTTTCGGTAATGGGACACCTTGGGCGTGTAGAGCTGCATTGCGGTTGTAGTTGGAGAAGTCGAAGCCAGGCATGCTGGTCGAGGGTGATGGTATTGACTACGGATTTGGTAGGGCAGCAGACGAGGGATATGTTCGTACGTAGGAAGGTCTGCCGGCCCTTGGAGATATGTCGTTCTTCGCCGTCTTCAAAGCTGTATCGAAAGAAAAATGGACCTTGTGAATCTGAATGGAGCTGATGATAAGCAGTGACGAAGATGAAGCTGCCTTAGCTCAAAGAGCTCTCACCTCGACGCGCTAGCGTTTGCAGGCGCCAAGACTTCTTTCCAAACGCGCTCCAAATATATAAAATTCCACCAACACTTTGTACTTGAGGTAGCCATCCTTCGTGCTGCCTAGGCGAAGGGTATGCACCTCATGAATCGCAACACCTATCCTGGACTGGACTCTTAAATTTCTTACTGGGAAACCTGTGGTATCCCGCCGACACTCCTTTACAGTACCTCAAACACCTCCCAATTTAAAGAGCAGCCAGCACCTTTTGGGCCGACAAGTTCGCACAGTCTCTCCTGTATTTGAACGAGCAAGGATGGCCTTTCAAATGAGCCCTTCGCCTTTTAGCGATGGTATGGGAAGTCCAGGAAATGTACAAGCTCAGGATGGGCCGGACTTGGACGAGATACAGACAGAGGTAAGGTCGATGATCTACGTTCTGTACAGGAGCAAGGACTAATGAAGTTTGCAGGCTATCGGGTTCTCAGCTATAGCAGGAGAATCTAAAATACGCTTATTACCGTCTTCGTGGCCCGTTGACGCTCTTCCACCCCCCACAGCTTCGTTGCTATCCATCGCTTCAAGGAAAGGACTACTTGCGGCTGCTGGACCTGACTCAGTAATTGTTGCTGCTACAGACTCAGTGAGGGAAGCATTTTCTGGCTCGGCAGATGGAAACATCAAGACATATACTCCACAATTAACGCTTCCCATTGGTATGAGGATATCCCAAGTCGCCTTCTCTGCAGACGAGAATTATCTTGTGCTTTCGGCAGAAAGTGGTGGCGGGCTGGCAATCTACGATGTACAGGCTCTGATGCAGGGTAACACCGAGTCAGCTTTTCAGCTTTCTACCGAGGGTACTCCTTTACGCGCTCTTGTGCCGAATCCGACGTCAGAAAGAGCAGAATTGTTCGCTGTCATTACTACGAATGGGCAGGTGCTGATGGCAAATTTACAATCACGCCAATTTCTCTCAGGGCCTCAAGGCCAAGTCTTGAAACAAGGCGTGAGCTCTGTCTCATGGAGCAACCGAGGGAAGCAATTAATCGCAGGCCTTGCGGACGGTACATTATACCAGATGACGCCAGAAGGAGAGAACAAAGGGGAAATCCCTAGGCCACCGAACTTGGAAGGTGACCAGCACGGTAAGCAATTACTGGGGTATTGGGTCGATTGGTTTGCTTATGGCTCGCAGTTTCTTCGATATCTTGGCTCGAGAATGATGTTTTCCTCGTTGCTCATTCACCCTCCGCTTCCGAAGGCGATCTACCACCAGCCACAACATATCACATAATCAATCGTCAACCACCCTCTTCGGTAGTGTTTCAAAAGCTTCCGGAGCCTTGCGCGCCCTTTGGACTCAATAGGTCGCCACCATTTCAATTCATGCAGCGTCTCAAGAATTTCCCCCCAAACCTAATGGATGCCATAATAGTGGCCTCCACCGTGTCAGTAGACGTTGGCTTGATCACTCGGTCGAAGACGCCTCTATCGAGTGATTTCCCCGCAGAGAGGGTCTCCAATGTCTTCACAACAACGATGATGGCTGACGATTCACGGCGTGCCCAAATGCCGATGACTGAGGACTTGACTGATACGTCAGCCATAGGTGTCGGTTTGGACCTCTCTAGTAAAGAGAAGGTGCTGAGACCGTTACCCAAGGAGGAACATGATACATCCCCTGGTCCTCTGCCTGCACTAATGATACTGAACCATGAAGGGGTTCTCTCTACATGGTGGATAGTCTACGCCGAGTCCATCCGACAAGGGACTTCCTTTCCTGGCCTTGCTGCTGTTGCTGCTTCTCAACCGCAGCAGCAAGCTATGGCATCTCCCTTTGGGGCCCCCTTGAACCAGCCTGCTGCTCCTTTAGGCGCTACCAGTACCCCTGCGTCAACTTTTGGTGCAACATCGCTATTTGGTAAAGCATCTTCACCATGGGCCACTAGCACAACAACTCCCGCCGCGACTCAAACTGGCGGGGCGACTTTCGGACAGCCCTCTTTTGGGTCATCCACGCCTATTGGAGCAGCGTCACAGGGTGCAGCCTTTGGCGCGGCCGGAGGCCTAGGTAGCCGGCCCTCTCCATGGGGTACGCCGTCAGGTACGGGCTCGGCAGTTTTTGGATCCAGTGCGTCGATTGTAGCCAATAAATCTCCGTTCGCAACCAGCACCGCTGGCAGTGGGTTCGCCTCTAACACGTCAAGTAGTAGTCCATTCCCTACTTCAGGAGGCTTTGCTTCGTTCGCTTCGAAGCCTAGTGGGTTCTTGACAAATAACAGTACAGAGAGTGCGCTTAGCAAAACTCCATCGGCACTCTCCTTTGCTTCTGATATGGGCGCAGATTCAAGTTTTGTGGTGACCCCGAAGGAGGCCGAGCCTTCGAAGAATATCATGGGTGGAGGTACCTTTCAACTGGGCTCGACATTCAAAGGTGACGGTTCAGCTGCCAATGATGGGCCACGACCATCGAGCGATAAGTTGGACTCAGTGTCTAGGGGATTCTTTGGGGATCTTGGCGAGGCCAGAAGAGACGCTGGAACTCCCCAGATAAAGGATGCTGATATGGACGAAGACGATGAAAACGCTCCGCCGAAGAGCATTGCAGATTCACCAGAATCAGAAAAAGAGGTCACCACTCCAGTTGCAAAACCTGCTCCGCCGAAGTTCCAATGGCCAAGCCAGCCACCCTCGACAGGTGGTTTATTTAGCACTCAAGCCCAAAGCAAGATCACTCCCGCGGCTGTTGAAAGCAGCCAGCCCACGAGTAGCACTTTTGGTAAACCATCCCCAACACCTAAACCAGTCACTACAACGCCAAAACATTCTCCCAAGAAGCCTAAACAAGCCGCCCTTGCGTCAATCGAGACAAGCCCTAAGGTTAAGGCAGAGCCACAATCCGACGATGATAATATCTCCCCTTTGAATGAGACAGAAGCCGCTCCCCCAGAAGGGTATGACACTCTAGACACTCCAACGGCATCGAGGACCCAGGATCCGCCTCTACCACCGGAACCAACGAGCAAAACAACGTATGCACCGGGTGACTCATCTAGTTCTTCTAAATCCTCAGATGACGCACCTTTGCCGCCAGACTTTTTATCAGCAAAGAGCAAGCTCAAAGAGGTTGAGTCAGCACAGGAACAGCAGCCAGCATTACCTTCTGAAGAAGATGATGCGGGTTCCTTTGAGGAGGGTGGAGACTCGGGCGATGATGCTGAAGGGTCAGATGAGGGAAGGGAAGGGCTTGACGATGAAGGCAGCGGAGTTGACGTGGCTCAAGAAATGAGTCCGACAGATCATGATAGAAGCCCACAAATAACTCCCGAGAGCTCTTTTGGGGCCACTCTAGACAAGACCCCACCTGGCGGTCTATTCAGTAGGATTACGCGTCCCCAAGATGGACAGAAGGCGAAGTCGCTGTTTGGGGAAGTTGGGAAAGCGCCGGTGCCATACTTGCCACCACCTAAACAACAAGAAAGCCCGCGTTCACCAAGCCCAGTTCGCTCCTCCCGTGTCTTGGGAGACTCGCTCCGACCAGAGACTACTAGATCAGTCAGTGCTCCTGGTCCGTTCAAATCGCTAGATAATCGAAAGCAGAAGTTGAGTCAACTAGCCGTCCCTTCGAAACCGCAACCATCTGCACAAGAACTGCGAAAGCAAGAGCAAGAGCGCCTAGCCGCTCAACAAGCCAAACGAGCTGCTGAAGAGGAGCAAGATCTTAGTGACAGAGAAGACGAGAGGGTTCGTGAAGAGTTGGCAACTGAAGTGATCCCCACTAAGACTCTAGACCCCTTTCTTGCGCATCAAGATTATATTGGAGACATAGACAAGCCTGGTATACCGGGCCAAATTGAAAGAGTCTATCGGGACATCAATTCGATGATTGATACACTTGGTCTGAACGCACGATCACTGAAAGCCTTTGTCAAAGGCCACGAACAGCTGTACAAGGATGGTGGTCGTGAGCGAGCTGACTTGGAGGATGATGACTGGTGCCTTATCGAAATGGCTGAACTGGACAAAATCGAGGAGGATATCTCTAAACAGCTTGCAGAAGGCAAGACTCAGAAAGTACCCGAGAAGCTTAATGAGTGTCGAGATCTACGCAAAGGAGTTGCTGCATTACGGGCGAAAGGCAATGATATTGGCCGAATTATCGATACAAGATCTGATCCGCAAGCGATTGAGTCTGCAAGATCTGCTCCGTTACGCCTTGATCAAGCCAATCAACAATACGAGCTACGAAAGAAGGTTACTCGTTTCCAAAAGTTGCTCGCCGAAGCTGAAGAAAACATCACCATGCTCAGAGCTCAATTGGCTTCTCGCGAGGGCAGTAACGGCAGGGGGCCACCTTTGAAGCAACCCACAGTCGAAGCTGTCACTAACACGATTGCGAAGATGACTAGTATTGTTGAGAAGAAGAGCTTAGATATTGACGTGCTTGAGAGTCAAATGCGGCATCTGCGCTTTTCCTCCGTAGCAAGCCAAAGCAGCAGAGAAGGTTCTCCATTCCCACCCATGTCATCAAGGAAGAAAGCGAATTCAAAGTTAGGGGCTAGCGTCCTTCAGAACGGCCGCTCGTATTCCCCAGAACTTTCTCGAAGTGTGCGTGCATCACCAGCGAAGAGTATTACAGACGTTCCACAAGAAGACGTCCAGCTGTACAGAGAGAAGGCGCAAAGACGGCGCGAGATCAATGAGATCATGAAGGAGGCTTTCTCTAAGACGGGCCCAAGGATTACGCCTCTCGATTGATGGGCTCGTAAGGCAAAAATCATGAAAACTTCTCACTTAATTTGGGGACCCCATATATTCAGGTGTCACCCTGCGCCCCAAAAAATCCAGTTCTAAGCAACATCTCACGGGCATAATCATGTACAAAACCATAAGCATTAGCGTCGGCGTCTGTGTATATAATGAATGATTGGCCAAATTACTGGTACACATGCTGATGCAATTTAGCCTTTCTCTGCTAAAGCGTGTGACATTCACAATGCCATTGTCCCGACCCCTCTGTTGGGGGGTAGAGACACCCAGAAATACAATCAAAATCCGGGCTTACTGTTTCACAGCACACCTTCCAGAAAGCTTCCAATCATCTTTCCACGCATGGTCACCGGGCCCAAGTGCCAACCGTTCGCTCTACTAGTGCAGACAACCAATTGAAGGAAACGCGTCACTCACACCCCATTCCTAACCACTAACAATCTTTACTTTACTTTACCCACCCCCCCCCAGACTCCCAGCACGCAACCAGTAACACAGCACAAGACCAGCTGTAGCACCCCTCACCTCCTAGCCCCCTCAAAACTACCTAGCGGGTCTTTCGATCAACTGTGATGGAATTTGCCACATCGCCACTATGACGGTTATTCATAGAGGACTCAGGAGGGTGTTAGGTGAGGGCTGTAGATGGAGTGTGGGACCGATTTAGCGTTGTGGAGCTTTAGGTTGGTGGTATGTGATATTGTGGTGATGATGGTACGAAAGGCTCTTGGGGATCGCGAAGATAGTCATGGGTAGGACTATGCGTAGATATGTTGGGGAGGCGGGTAGGAGATATTTATAGTTATTGGGGATTCTGAGGCGAGAGGGTGGGCTGGTGTCACGCAGTTTGGTGCGTTTCTAATCGAAGGGGGGGCATACCTCTGGAAAGAAAGAATGTTTGAGGTAGCGGAGGAAGACTCTGGCGTTGGGGTGGTATTTTGTGATCAACTGGTAGCTGCCATTATGCATTGAATGAAGAGGCGAAGTGGTTGTAGGTGAACCTCAAAGATCGCCTTAATCTTGCACAGCTGAGTTCAATCATAATTCTGTATGGAAAGGGGGAACATGTTTGTAAAATCCTCAAAGAATGGCAGCAGATGTGGAAGGACTTTCCGTTGCATGCATATTCTAAGATTGATAATCAAAAGCAATATATATACATTGTTCTAGTTCTATCTCTTGTAATCCCATATGCATGATTTTCCAACTGGACAAGAATCCGTCAAATGCTGTAACCTTGCATGACTTTGGTAGTAATCAAAACCGCCTAAGGAGCACTCATAGAGGGCTCTCTTTGAATGCCAATTCGCCGAAAAACAAGAACTCTGCATGTCTTTCAACTCGCTAGAGAAGTTCTCAAATGCTGTAATCGTAAAGACTCCTCGCATGAACCCGGAGGGCACAATAGACGCTGTGCTCTCAATCGAGAGGCAGCTGTTTCTAAGCAAGCATGCTCTGTAGCAAAAATTCCCAACCTGCAGACCTCTATTGCGTGCATGGAAAAGCAAAAACAAAAATCATCGAGTCGATCGCCGATGCGAGGAGTTGCGGTACTCCACTGGGCCTGCATGGCCCTCGTGCTCCTGGCCACCAAAGCTGTTATCGTAATGCTGGCCGACAGGTTGGTGTCCATAATTCAAGGCGTGATCAAGGGAACCGCCGTAGGGGTGGCCATACCCATAGCTATGCTCCATTTGGTTACCAAATCCCAAAGAGGGACTTTCGTCAAAGCTGTAGGCGACAGGATACGGACGATATGGGGCGTTCATCATCCCACTTTCACTGATACTCTCGCCCTCCATTGGATCAATTGTTGGCTTAGGGACTGTATCAGCATGATAAATGGTGTCAGAGATATGAGTGTGTCCATAATTAAGTTGCTGAGCTGCTGCGGTGGGGACGTGTCTTCCATTGAAAGAGTGTGTTTCTGGTGGATGTGGAATTTGTCCGGTATAATAAGCATTAGGCCGCCCATCTTGGAGGCAATGATGGTTCGGCGCAGGTATCCTCTCAGACACTCCTTCAGTGTGCATGGCGCTCATAAGCCTCTACAGCAAGTTTCAGTCGTTTCCTTCAATGTTAGGAGATATCTGAGTATCTACATACCCAATCTCTTGGCCTCCCTCGCTTTTTGCTCCCTTCGTTGCGTCCTTCTACGGCCTCCACAAGCGATCTCGTAGGCGGAAGCCATCCAGGTGCGGGTGATAGTGGTTTCATGTCATCCAGGAGACTATGTGAAGCAGTAGGGGATGCACTGACATTCCCCACCGTGCTCCCTGGATAGCTCATGCTCTCATCAGACGAGGTGTCCTGTCCGAATGCAAGATTGTCCAACGGAATTGTCGCGTTGTTAATATAGCTTGAGCAGCGAAGCCTTTGAGTCGCAACATACTTGATCAGTTGGTCCCGGATTTCCGTTAGAACCAAACGGGACTTTTCCTGCTTAGGTAATGGTCTATACTTCGGAGGCACGTCAAATACCCAGTCAAGGCATTTCCACGCGCGCTCTGATTCTTGTTGCTCAGGCCGCATTTGTAATTCCATCAGCAGCCCGAGCGCGTAGTGGTGCTGATGTATAGTGCACAAATACCATTGCCATGGTTTGAACATTGGATTAGTTCCGATAGCCATCGAAACCTCCAAATTTTCAATGCCGCGAGCAACAAATATGTCCAACAACCGAGCTGTAAATTTGGTGTAAGTATTGGAAACAAAGAGGTGGGTTACTGTTTGCTTACCGGGCAATTCGACCTTTACATGATACAGGTAGTGCTGGAGAACGATCGCATACATGCGGCTGGTGTACAGGTCAATCTTCAATTTCGTAAAATGTTGGATCGGTACTCGTTCATCAAGGAAGTCCCCGTAGTCTTTCAGCAGCTTCTCTCTGAAGTCTGCGATTCTGGTCAGTAACGCGTCCATAGAAACCCTGCCATCTTCGACCCTTCTGTTATTTGCACGATCCTTGTACAATGACCTAATGACCTCGATGCATCGCATATCAACAAGAGATGATGTCATGTCAGTGAACCTGTCACTGCTCTGGTCACAGTAGTCCAAGTCATCGTCGTCGACGTTCAGCGGGAATTCGGTGCTATACTCCTTACGACGAATGAGGGGTCGTGGGGCAGCTGATTCGGTGGTTCGCGTGTCGAGGATACAGAGTTGATACCATATCAGCCGACGAACATGAACTGCTATGGGATCGCGGTCGTATTCTGTACCATCTCTGTTAAGGCCGATGCTTTCGGCAAGACGAATTGCTGATGCGACAAGAGTCAGATGGGAACGCCCAACATATTCGCGACAAAGTACAGCCTGGACGCAGTCAGTATCTTGTATGTTTAGGCGATTTAGCACAGCATTGAATAGGCTTGGTGCTGCATAAGGCAATTCCCTTTGCTCATGGCTGGGGCGCGAGGGCGAGGTAACTCTCAGCAGACAGATTCGAAAGATTTTGAACACTTACCAAATAAACCACTAGAGCTTGCAGGGCTCGAAGGCTCTTTGTATGAGCTAGGCTACAATGGCCCAATACGGTCTCTGTGAGCCTCTGCATGTTGTCTTCAAGAGCCGCCCTGGTTGTTTCGCTACCACCAAAATGTTCGTTGTATGTCTCCCAGTCCATGCTCACAAGACCGGCAAAAAGGGAGGCAAAGAGCAGTGCATATGCTGAGTTGGGAAGCTGTGTAGACTGGTCTCCGCCATACATCTCACGGTAGATTTGCAGGAGCGTTGGCTTATGGACTGTCCGACTGATCGGATGCACATTCAACCAGTATTGCTCAAACAGACGGTCTGCGAGCTCTTTGGACGGACGCATAGTATCCACATCTTCGCGAGTGGCACCAGAATAGAGAAGCCTGAGATTTGGTGTCTTAGGCGTTCCGGATGTGAACTTTAAACTTGGAGAAGCTGGGCATGAATAGCTGGCGGGGTCACCGGGGTGCGGTGGGCGTAGTATGCGAGTTATCTAAGTCGGTTCAGAAACACTAGACACATCAAAGAGCCTTGGATGATAGGATACATACTTCCTCGGCCAATTTTGGTCGAAAAAAACCTCCAATCCTGTCAGTCATAGAGAACTGACCGACACCAAAGGACTGCTCGACATTCGCGTCATCATCATCCGCATCATCGTCGTATGCCGCATCAGCAACAGCTAAAGGGTTGAAGAGCGGATCTTCTGTGTCGCCAACCGCACTCTCTAATAGAGGCGTTTCGCCTTCAGTGCTGTCATCATCTTGGAAGTTGTCGGCCTTTGAAGACAATCGAAGCTCGCTCTTGAATCGTGGCAAGTTGAACCGCTTGTTCTCGATATGTCGCGCTTTCCTTTTAATACGAGTGACTGAGTCTTGGCTGACAGTGTCCGGTTTTTCTGTCATATAGATGCACTGTCTGTGGTGTTTTCGACAGTTATGGCATCTTGGCTCACCCTTGTCACATTTTGCTTTCCTCGTGCGGCACTCGTGGCATGCCTTGATTGCTCGATTCCTAGTCTTTGGCTCTTGTACAGGTGTTACGTCCGTATGCCAAGTATTCCCAGTTAGGCTACTTCGATGCATTGTGGGGGGTGTTTACTGTATGCAAGGTCGTAAGTAATCTGAAGGTATGATTTTGGTCGAGAGTCTTGCATGCTGAGTGTGAAGGGGAACGGCCTTTATGTTTATAACGGCCGTTGCAAAAGGGCTGTAGATGGGTCCTACACAGTCTCCAAGTATTTCGATCTCCCCCTCACAAGGTCCCAGCTTAGGCGTATCTATAATTGGAACATTGGCCCATGCTAAGCACGCTTGCAAGCTCCCATCCACAAGACTACAATTGCATACAGTCATTCACAACCTTGATCCAGTGCCACTTCCGACAAGTGATGCATGAGGCTCCTAGATCTGTGACACGTCGGTCTAGCTCCTTCAGATTTCATACCCAATCGCTACCGCAGGTTGTGCTTCACGCTTAGGCACGACCGAATGTTGTATCCTGCCGCTAGGCTAGGAAAGAGTACACAAGGCTGGTCATGGAGGTTCGTGAAAGCAGACTTGCCCCTCATCTTACGGTGAAGAGAAGCCGTATTCACTCATATCCCCAAATACAACGCCAAGGGAACGCTGGGCCAGACACAGGACTCGGTACACTACCTAATTCGGGAGTGATAGACACCCGCCACGTTGCCTGAGCATACATCATATTTGGAATGCTTGTCATATAATGATTGGAGTCTTAACTAGTATCGAGGCGGATGAAACAAGGCACAACCAGCAAGCGTCCGTCGTGGCGAGCAGCATTCGGGGGTCAGGCAGCACCTCAGGATAGCCGTGAGTGGAGACAGGGGAAGGAGTTGCCCTGCTGGGAAAATTCACAATTCACCGTTCACCGTTTGTACCAGCCCTCAGGTAAGCTGCAGCCCTAAGGTAATTTCGCGGGATCTAAAACCGGCAGCGGCAACCGACCTCGGCGGACAATTATTCGCAACGACTGATGACGGACAGAAGGTGACGCTATGTCCGCGTGAAACATTCGTCATCCACCAATATCGGAACATCCACTGTTGAACCACTTCACTCTGACTGTGCCACGAAGACACTGCCATTGCCCTTTTGAAAGTGCACCCTGATCATCATGGCCCCTGCAACAGAGATCGCAACCCTCCCGCTCTTTGCTGGTGCAACCATTGAGGATCCCGACTCTCCAGCGGGCAAGGTATGGCAATCAACTCTTGACACTGTCTCTGCCCAGGACGGCTTCCAAAGAGCCTATTATGGCCGGGAAGTCGAAAATCAGGGTGTACTTCAATTTCTCATCGGTGAGGCCCCATCTAGGAGACTTTCTCCGTAGTCCAATTGTCAGCTAACCCCTGCATCCCACCAGACTGGGACTCGGTGGAGCACCACAAGAAATTCATAGCCGACCCAGTATACGGTCCATTCGGCAAGCACCTCATGAGCATTGTGGAGGGCCCCCTGACCATGTACCATGCGAACCTCAACCCTCATCCACCGTCAGCCGCGGTTTCGAGCACTAGTTCTCCAGTCACCGAATGCCTGACCTGCTACTTCTCTTCACTAGATCCTGCGTACAAAGAAAATTATAACAAATTCATCACCGCTGTGAGTGAAAAGGCAGATGGTCCTAAAGCTGCTGCTGGGGGTTGGCTGGTCGAGGAGGTAGAGCATGAGAAAATCGGCTCTGGTAAGAAAGGGAAGGCTTTTGTAGGTTTCCTTGGCTGGGAGAGTGTAGAGGCCCATAAGAAATTCAGAGAAACGAAAGCATTCAATGACAATATACACTTGATAAGGGAAGGGCCTGTAGCTTTGGAAGTGCACCATACGGTCTTCGTTGAAAAGTGAAAGTGCTCCGGGGGTTGTAAAGAATACCGGACCACGAAGTTTTGAGAGCATATAGATGATAGAAACATACTCTTTAAAGGCTCGGTACGATGTATAGCTTCAACCCTGCAGCTCTTCCAGCTCAAGGCCGAAGTCGATCAACCGCAATTGTCTCGCATCGTCTGGATGGAACTGCGCGACTTTGGCTCGGACGAGGAACCGCACAGCAGCCGATTCACGCGACATCCTGATGTAAGGATCTGAGTCATCATCTCCGGCAGAAGCATTGAGGAGGTCTTCTGTCAGTTTACGAAAGCTTGCACCAGCTGCGTCCTTCTCACTCCTTGTGCTCTCTGCCATATCTTCGTCCTCGGATCCCCATATTTCCTCATTGCGACGCTTCCTCTTGGAATCCTCTTTAGTTTTGTCTGCTTTTGCCTTTTTCGGTCTGCCTTGTTGCGTGAAACCTGTCCTCAACGTATCTTCGCCTATCTCCAGCAAATCGCCAACCACAGGTCCACCAAGATCTTCCACTGCTACCATTGCAGCCAGATGCTGATCCACGAATCTGTTGAAGGCTTTCACTAGGCTCCTTAGCTCCATTGTGTAGTGCCGTCTTTGTTGATTCTGTTCCTGGATCATGCCTTTGATGACGTCCTCGTTGGTCTTCTGCGACTGCTCCTCAAGCTCTCGTTGCACTTTCGCAATCCGCTCCCTTAGTGCTCTGGTAATAGACCGCGCATCTTTCAAATCAGCTTGTTCTTGCTGAAGCCGGTGCTTTGCCTTTTCAATGTCCTCTTTGGTTTCTGAGATTGAGGCCTTGGTCTGATCCACAAGGTTTAGTGTGCTGCGCATGGCTAAAAGGGCTGGCATGGGGGAGTCTGGCAATGGAAGGAGCGGCTCGGCTGGAGTGAGAGACTGGTACGCTGCTGTGATCGTACGAAGCTGTCGAAGGCGGATTTTAGGATTAGGAGATGGTTCATCCACGAAAGGGGAATTTGCGACTCGTAGCTTAGCATGCGGGTCAGTGGATATTGGTGGTCTTCAATGAATGGGAATAGCACCTTCTCAAGATCGTCCTTCTGCTGCTTCACCTGTTTCTGAAGAAATTGCAAGGTTTTGTTAATACGAGCTTCGTAGTTCCCACTCCCATTTGTGCTTTCAACGGCATAATCTGTCTCTTTCACTTTGCCTACATAATCTTGCAGGCTTTTCAACGCGGTTTCTACTGAAGCCATCTGCGGAAACCGGGGATTCGAGCGACGGTATGATCCCTTTATGGGAGTTCATCGCGTCGATATCAGTTCGTTATCGAGCTTTCGCACGCGTTTGGTAATTGTCAATTGCGCCAAGACCGTGCTCAGATCACGCTAGCCAAAAAGATGCTAGAGCAAGTCCAGTGGGCTCCATTTTCACGTTTTCAAGGCTGCTCCTTCCTACAACTTACTTTGCCCGTCTACCACAACGTCTTCGATCGTGCTTTCAATGCACTCTCAGCTCAAAGCGACAACATCAATCGTGACCAATACGACATAAAAGGTTTGATGTCCTAGGGTTACTCAGAGGTCCCCTTTAGCAAACATCCAAGCGTTTCCTCCCTTCAAGCAGATCCTCCTCACGAGCACCTCGCCTTCCAGCCTTACCCTACCACAGTCTTGTCTCCTGTCCTGTGCTTTCACCTGAGGTCCCCCTTCACCGCTCGTCCATCTACCTCAATCCATCACAGCCCAACATCCACCCCGACTCTTCTCTATCACGGCCCTGTCCTCGCATGCTATCCCCCAACAGTGTACCTCGCTCATTCCAGCAACCGTTTACACCATCACCAGCACGTTTTCCTTCGAGATTCCTGGTGTAAATAGCGGATCAAAACAGAATACAGGAAATCAATCTGACTACACGTCCAATTGACCGTTGTTCACCCGATCCACTTGTTGAAAAGCACGTTAACCCTCTAGCCAAAGATGTCTGCGTCTCCTTCCGCTATCGCAACCCCTGCGACAAATACAAAGAGACCCCTTGATGATGAGTCTTCTCCTTCTGGACCGACAGATCAGCCTGATGCGAAACGCCCTGCACTTGACAAGGCTATAAAAGATGAAGGGGGAACCGCTGATAATAAAGCTATCGAGCCCGTTGTAGCGAGTGAAGAAGCGCCCCCGGATCAAGAGCCTGTTGCTGGGGGCGTCAAGACTGAACACAGTCCTATACCTGTGGAGAATGGCCACACAGATAATCAGGGTGACACTGTCGTGCCCGATGCTCCCAACGGGGCAGTCCCTTCAGCCGCAGCCGTACTAGAGACCCAGCCCATACAATCTACTGGTGGTCAGTATGATCGCGCTACTTCTCAAGGACCTTCGCAACATCAGGGACATCAAGACGAGACGGGATGGCTACACATGCGCGCAGTCATTTCCAGTGCTGAAGCAGCTACGGTCATTGGTAAAGGTGGGGAGAATGTCTCACAGATCCGACGTCATTCAGGTGCGAAATGTACGGTTAGCGATTATTCTCGCGGTGCCGTAGAGAGGGTTTTGACTGTCAGTGGACTGGTTGATGCGACTGCGAAGGTAAGGTTTTCCTTGACTTAGCTCGAGGTTATCTGCTAATCTGGACAGGCTTTCGGCCTCATCATCCGAACTTTGAACAATGAGCCTCTCGATGCAGCCTCTACATCTCAGTCAAAAACCTATCCACTACGCTTGCTGGTCCCTCACATTCTGATAGGATCAATTATTGGAAAGTCAGGTGTACGCATTCGTGAAATTCAGGAAGCTTCCGGCGCGCGTCTCAATGCTTCAGACGCATGCCTGCCGCTGTCAACTGAACGATCTCTCGTCGTCCTTGGTGTAGCGGATGCTGTTCACATCGCTACATATTACGTAGGACAAACTCTTGTGGAGCAATTGACTGAGCGGTTCGGTGGTCCAGCAGCCTCGGCATATGCTACTCGCAGTGGAGGTCCCGCGGGTGTGGTTCCAGGTGGTATGCAAGTTGTTCCATATGTCCCTCAGCCTGCCGGCGGCCAATATGGTCATCCGGACAACTACAGGCGACATAATAATCAACCTCACCGTACGCCCGCAAACCCGTATGGCGTCCCATATCTTCATGGGCAACCGCCTCAACAACAGCCCCAAGCGCCGGTGCATTACGGTGGTTCCCCCCAGCAAGGAGGCTATGCCGGAGCTGGCCCTCATCAACCTCAACAACACGGAGCTCATCAACCTACACATAGCCATGCGGGTCCTCCAGCACAACCTATTCAAGGCATGGTACCTGGCCAGCCCTTGACACAGCAGATTTTCATTCCCAATGACATGGTCGGAGCTATCATTGGCAAAGGAGGAGCGAAGATCAATGAGATCAGGCAACTCAGCGGTAGCGTGATCAAAATTAACGAACCACAAGACAACAGCAATGAGCGCTTGGTGACTATTACGGGAACATCAGAGTGCAACCAAATGGCGCTCTACATGCTTTATTCAAGACTTGGTGAGTATTGCTAGTCAGCTTTAGATGCGAAGCTAACTGGTCTGCAGAAAGTGAGAAGCATCGGATCTAAATCAACTTTTATACACATAGCTATTCTGGCTGGGTCGGTGTTGGTCGCAGTAAGCGATCCCTGGAATGCTGTAGCCGAGCCATGGCAGGCTTACATAATTGGCGCTCATAGGAAGCCCAACCTCTCTTTACAACATTGTTACTTCAAAAACTGGGTGCAGGGCGGTGCTTTACTGCTTGCATATTTGGCGTTTATTCAAGAATATTATTTCACATTGGTATTAATTTCACATATGACATACGACCACGCTTTCGCCGTACAATTTCACGTTGCCACCGTTCGCAGTCTCTGATCAGGATTGCCGAAAGCGGCGATGGCCATACTCGCGACACTCCTCAAGAATTAGGACCTCAGGTCCGGCTATTGCCAATCTTCCTACATTTACGAGCTATTGTGCACTCGTTGCCTTTGTCGCTTGCGGTTGATGTTGTGAATATTTTACAATAGCGCTGCGAACAGTACATTTTTACCATCCCCTTATATCTTCTGTCGCTGTCTTCCCATGGCTTGCATTTCGTTTTATACTTTGTTTTCCTTCGTTAGCTGCTGCCTTCTTCGCTCTTTCCAAAATGGTTTCCTCAACTGACAGAGCCTACTTTGAGCGAACATCCTCCAGACAGCCAACATCTACAATGCAGGGAATCACTGATGTTGATAATATTCCTAAAAGAAAGAAACACATCTCCATTTCCAGGGAAATTGCCATACCCAAAACCATCACTTTCCCTACTGCAACGACCCCAACACGGTTTGGCCCCAGACACCCCCTACAATCCACATCTCCTCTCCGCTCACTGACTTTTCACCCCCAACACAGACACCTCTTCAAGACTCCCATCACTCTCAATGTCGGCCCGGCTCTGAACCCCTTCCCCCTCCACCTCGAAGCCCTGCTGTCCATCTCGCCTTTCTTCACCGCAACATTCAATCCCCACTACGGTTTCCGCGAATCCCTCACCTCCTCTCTCTCCCTTCCCACCCACAACCCGCAAGACTTCGAATACTTCGTCCAATGGCTCTACACGCGCACACTCACGCACGAATCCCTTGATGGCCCGCACCCAGCATATTTCAGGTTGATTAGATTGTGGAAGGTGGCGGATTGGCTGCAGGTGCAAGGGTTGAAGAATGCAATTGTGGATGAGATGGCGAGGAGGGCGGATGCGACGAATAGTGTGCCGACGCCGGATGATACGAGGAATATCTTTGGGGAGGGGGTGGGGGAAGAGATTGGGAAGTTGCGGGAGCTGATTTTGGATTTGTTTCTTTGGTATGTAAATTTTGAGGGTTTTCTTCTTGGTTGTGTTACGTAGTGCTAACTGACTTACAGGAAGAAAACGGATAGTCTTGTGCAGACACATCCGGATAGTTGGGATGAGAAATTCTTGCGGGAGTTGGTGGGCAGATTGAAAAGGAAGGAGGGAGAGGGAGAGGCGCCATGGAGGAATGCGCAGAGTAGATGCCAGAAGTATCATGAGCATAATGAGTGGGCGCCGCATTGTGAAGGGTTGAGGTGAGCCATGGTTGTCTCCGAGACCATAGAGATGGAGCTAAAAATCCTAGTGATGGTATTGTCGCTGCGACCGGTAAAGTGGCTAGGAGGAGAGCCATTACAGCAAAGGAAAACGATTCATCATAGTCGCCGCGTTGTTGGATTGCTTGATCGAGTATGGTATATACTATATTGCCGTGTTAGGATAGAACAGCATTCACAAACATTTCTACTCAAACGTGTTCGTGGGTGTCAGGACTACCCAGACACTTCCCTAGTGTGGACTCTAGCATGTTTGGTAAGGAGCAAGAGTTCGTTGAGTTTACTTTATTGGAGCCGTCAAATGGGTCTCCGAGTTTATTATCCAGGTCATTCTGTCTCCCGTGAAACATGGTACACAACCCCCTAATCAATAGTGTCATCCCTCAATGCAAACAGTTGCTTCATCAGCTCATCCGTCTTGTGATTCAAGGCATCATGGTACAGAACATTCGTGATGAAGTTCTTGCAATTCTGGATCTTCGAAGCGGTTTCCCTGGCGAAATCGAAGTGCACATACATGTCCTCCATGTACGTGGCAGAATAGACTGGGACTTCATTGTTCCGTAGTCTATCTTCGTCGTATAGTTCCGGCCAGTCGTCAGCCGTTGCAAGATGATCCGCCGTCTGCTGCAGGGTACGAAGCTCATCATAGTCCTTGAACATGTCCCTGAAAACCTGACCAACGTATTAGCGTACGACGCAAGGCCCCAATTGGAATTCATGCTTTACCATCTCGCCCGTAAAGAAGATGGGACTTGCATTATCCGGCGACACATTCAGGAATTCGGGCATCTGCTTCATCACGCGATCTGCAGACCAATTGGGCGCACGTCTACCAGTTCTCGTCAGCTTGATGTTGCTCAGACGTGCAATTGGGCGTACCCTCGTGCATATATTGGTTCATGAATCAATGCGTATAATGGCATGGTGTCGAATGGCAGCATGTTCTCAAATGCTGCAAGGGATGGTCTTGTGAAGAAGCCGAACTGATTCAAGTCGCTGGTGAAGCGACATATCATTTCTTCCGAAGCATCAATAGGAGGCAGATTGGGATTCTGGTGTGATGCTTACCATGCACAGAATCCATAAAGCCTGCAGTTTACAAGGTCAACATTGACCACGCTATCCCTTTGTAGAGGATGTACATACCGTGGAAGCCAAAGCACATGCCAAGTTGCCGAAGCCGCAAAACAGATAGTCTCCCACCACTAGGTAGCATTACATGTTCCTTTGAAATGTATCGAACCAAATCTTTCACCCGACGAATGTCCTCCCCATATTTCCGATAGTAGGCTCCATTCCTCTCCGCCACCTTGCCTTCCTGGCTTTTAGTCAAGTTTCATAGCGCTCGTAGAGAGACATACTGAAGAGCTTTTCATACACGTAATCTAGTTGACTAACCAGGGGTGGAAGCCCTCCTAATGTGAAGACTATCGACCGATTCAGCGTGCTTCTGAATCGAGCAACTACATTATTTACCTTCTCGGAGCCCTTCAGGACTTCAGATACGCATCAGCAATGCGGTAGCATCATGTCATTGCGCACGAGTACTCACAATTGAGACAGATAAGTGACGCAGCAAAAGCCGCCGAAGCTCTGGCCCATGGCAGACCATTTCTTTTTACCCTCTGGGAAGTCCGTAGTCAGGGTCTTGCGGATAGCTTCGCAGTCCCTGACTGTACTGGGAGTTAGTGATTTTTCTCGAAGTTCTAGGACCATAGAGAGACTCCACCAATGCTATCTGCGCGAAAGTGCTTAAGAAAAGCTGCTTGCTGTGCTGGTCCACCTTCCCTAGCAAGCGTCCTCGCTGTAACTGTGCTACTCAAACCGGTCCCTTACAGACCAGATCGAATTAGCTTATTCGAATATGGTTCACCTGGAGTGAGTAGATGTATCATACCGCGCTGATCTAAGAATAGGATCTACTTGCGTCAAGATGTTTTCTGCAACCAAGTTGCTAGGCATACCTGGTAGCCTTTGTCCAGGACCACATCTGTCCAAGCATAGTTCTGGGGGCTTCTACAAGGCATGCCCGGTCCACCTTGAGGTTTCATTAGGATATATAATCTAGGGAAGATGGGAATTGCGAGCACCTTGCAAATAGAGGACTGATGAGAGTTGCAAATGTCATCGATTGTAAAATCTTTCTTCGACTATATAGTGCTTACACCACGGTGGTTGCTTGACCTCCTTCTTGTTAGCATCAACGGGATTCTCGAACCTTTCAACGCTTCTCGCGAATAGGCGGAGGCTCCCATGCGATGGATTGGCATGATCCTTGGGCACTTCAAAAAAAAGTTCCGAGACGTTTAATCTTCCTGATTTGTCTTTCAGTCGCCAACTAGCCCGGGAAGCCTCATGTAATCCACTAACCTGGGATCTGATGGGTCCGCTTTCCCAGTAGTTTCGCTGCAGCCATGGTCCTTAAAAGTGAGATCTCTGCACTTCAGCGCAGATATTGCTACACTTGTATAGAATTACGCCTATCAGCCTAATCAACCTCTAGCATCAAAGTGTTTCTTCAGTGTCGAGTTGAAAAGGACGGTCTAGATTACGATAGGTCGTAATATTACACCATATCAGCGCTAGTTGTTATACTTTACATAGTGATATCGTGACGTTCAAGATCCTCTCTGAGACCTATCTGGTGATATCTGTTGCGCGACTTGTCAAAATCATGATGATCAGGAAAGCTACATCACTTCAACGTACGCCACTGAGATCCAAATATGGATAACATCCGTCTGCTTCTAGAGGTAGATATTTGCTTGATCTTAAGACAAATCTTTCGCTAACACTGAGCGGCTGGCCGCAGAAAGAATATTGTCCGCCGATTGATTCGTCCACGTTCTTTGCCATTGTTAACGACTATAGCGATCTGTCGGATACTACATCGGTCAAAGAATTAAAAGCCACGCTAGACTTGCTGAAGGAAGATGCTTTGACCCAAGATAATACTACATTTGATCCTTCTGGAACCAGTGGATCACGGGATGATATAAGCTCGCACGACTCTTCTGAGCGTGCACAGTCATGGCATGGAGATACCACATCTGCCGTGACCGATAACACCGAACTCAGTGCTCTCTCGCAGGCTACGGGGGCAGTTGATTTAGGAAGGGAATCGGATGGCGTGGACTCGTTTAGTGAAATTGATTTAGCAGAACTTCAAGCCTTAACGCCTTCAGAGAAAGCGCGGCTATTGAAAGAGATGTTCCACAGCGCTACGGAATTTGACACAATTTACGTGTTGAGAAAAGTGGACAATAATTTTGAAAGGGCTGTAGATGAATTGCTGAACCAAGCTTACTTGAAAGATGAGGATCTTAAAAACGGGGAATCGAATCTTAAGAAGGGAATCGAAGCATTTACTGAACCTGCTGTGGGTACACAAGGGCGCAGAGGGCGCAGAAAGAAGAAGCAACCGCAGCGTCGGACAAGCTCTACACCAGTTCCGATCATACCGCAGTATCTTCCACGCGATATTTCGCCTAATCCTCCTCCTGATATATATATTGGCTCCTTGAACTCCTCCGCTCCACTACAATTACCGAGGGCCACCGCTCTGTTGGTAGCCCGCTCGAACGCTTTCGCCCATGCCCAAGCCGCCCATCGTAAGTCAAAATCGATACCTCTCATGGGTGGCGCCGCGTCCTACTACAGTTCGGTGGCTCGCGATGCCCACGCCGCTCTCCGCCAACATGATTCAGCTAGAGCGAACGAGCTCGTGGCGAGACAGTCAAGGCCCGGCGAAGTGGACTTGCATGGCGTGAGTGTGAGTGACGCTACTCGAATCGCAAAAATGGAGGTAGAACAGTGGTGGGAACGCGAAGGACGAGAATGGTCCAGAGAAGGGAAAGTGATGGTTGGGGGCTTACGGATCATCACTGGAATTGGCCGTCACTCGGATGGCGGAAGGGGAAAGTTAGGTCCTGCGGTAAGGGCCATGCTACGAAGAGACGACTGGAAGATTGAGGAAGGGGAGGGTGTATTTGAGGTTGTTGGGAGAGTAAGACGATGATCTGATTTGCCACTAATGAGTTTTGTATATCATCAAGGAAAATCTGGGTATATGGCACGACGAACATTCGACATTGGCCCTTGGATCGGTACTATCGTCTGTGATACTGCAACCTTTATTGCTATTATAGAAATTGTGGATATAGGCGCGCTTTAGGCTTTGGAATGTTGATATGCAGATAGATGAGCTTGCTTTGCAGATTCACAGGCGACAACATAGATACAAGGTTGGCATCGAAGACTCTGAAATACCTTGGCTGGAAGCGGGCCATTCAGTCAACTCGGTATACAATTACAGACGTAAGCTTTAGAAGAGAATTGCCGCCACCGAGAACCCACCCTTCTAGACCTTGTCGATGAAGTAGAATATTTTCATACCTACATGTACCTAGGGCTCTGAGGCATGAAGTCCGACAGCGGATTAATAAGGGTCTGCTGCTGTGGTACAATTTACTTTTATCTTCAATCCTCTTTTGTTCATGCTTACTTTCAAGCCATCCTTTGCCGCATCCTGTCTCTTACAGTTTGCCAACATTTCTTAGAGTGTATTACCGGACTCCTTAACAGATAGACCATGGTCAGCTTCTCTAGATATGCAAGCCTAAGAGTTCCAATTGACCATTGCCTCAGGTCAACTAGGGGCCATGGAATAGGAGCAAGCACTCGCTTACTAGCGAAGGACGTTGAGGAGGTGCCTGTAGCAACATATGCAAAAGATAAGACCGCTCAGAGAATGGTTCTCTCAGTGGATGGATCAAAATCAGATCCAAGTCCAATCTCTACTAAGGACATTCAGCGCAAGGCTACGCCTTTTGATAAAGCCGTTGTACCAAGAATGACGCCTACTTTCAGAGCTTAATTACTCGAAGGCAAGCTGGCCGTAGTTACAGAGTATGTATTGGCCATCATTCATGCGTGCATTTCTCCTCAGTGTTCATGTCCTGCTGCGTCTTAAGAAGTAGTTATTGTTTGGTCTGTGGGCAAAAAATGAAAAGAGAGTACATGACATTTATCTGGAGTTTGGGATTTTCTTAGTGCCAGTTGTGCTAAAACGCCTAGGACGGAATATGTCTCAAGCATTGGCGGAAGCGGGAGCTGAAAGTATTGCCCTTTTGGAGACCAAGCAAGAAATCGGTGACAGGTCAACGGCGGAGTTGCATCGGACTACTGGAATGCCAGTACAATTTTTACAGAGTGGACGTGCGAGATGCCAAAGCAATATCGGAGGTAGTAGGCAAGGTCAATCACGATCTGGGCTCAGTGGACATTGTGATCAATTCAGCCGGAGTTGTAGAGAACGGTGGTTCTCTACAATCAGAATGGAAGACATATCAGGCTCATTTGAATTGACAGCTCAAACATCAAAGCCGAAAACTATGACGACACAATTTTCCGCCATCTCATCGACATCAATCTCACTGGTTCCTTCGTCGTCTCACAAGCCTGTGCTTGCCACATGGAACGTGTGAGTGTAAGAAACAAAGTGAGTGATGAATCGAGTTCCTTGACCTGAGACGGCTAGCCTTTATCCAACGGAGCTGATGAGGATACGCATGTCAGGTAATCTAGCTATGTCAGCACATCAACAACAGGCGTCCTGTGCGGTGGCTCGAAGATAATCAGGCCAAAATTGTGGTTGTGTTGAGCTGGCCAACAAAAATGTATCGTAACACGTTTCAACACTTACACCATAATCTCCTCTGTACAGCGCCAAGAAAAGCTTCAAGAAATTCGCCACCTCAAATCCAGTACTCACGAGGAGGTAGAAACCAGAGGGACGCTGGTAGAAGTATCCTCCGAAGTCTGAGGGTGTAAGCCTTGAAAACCTTAGGGAGACTACTACGTACAAGTTTCAATACTTACACCATAATCTTCTCCGAAAACACTGCCAAGAGCTTCAAAGAATTCGCCACCTCAAATCCCATACTCATGAGGAGATACAAATCGAAGAGACGCTAGCGAGGGGATCAAAAATGTCCTACGAAGTCCATGGTCGTAACTTGTGAAAACCCCAGAAAGGTTAGTGCAATGGACATCGCAGCGTGATGAGGGTACTTAGGTTCCTGCGAAAGGGTCCAAAAGACCGGCGGCTCCATCATATTGCTTACGCCCATAGCGGGTTCACGGTTCCTACATCCCAAACAACAGTGCGCCTACAATGCCTCGAAAGCCGGAGTGACCCAATTAGCCAAATTTTTCTCTGGGGAGTGGGCATAGCATGGGATACGCGTTAACACGATAGCGCTGGGATACATGGACACTGCTCTGAACCGAGAGGCGTTGTTGGAGGGGCAGAAGAAGCATTGGGCCTCTGTGACACCGATGGGGAGACTAGGCAGACCGGATGAGCTGAACGGGCTGGCTGTCTTCTTGGCAAGTGATGTGTCGAGATTTGTGGCGGGTGCTCATATTCTTGCAGATGCAAGTGATGGGTCAGAAAACTTTGGAGGCATCATTCTAACAATAGACTGTAGGTAGGGTATGCCGTGTTCTGAAAGCGATAGTATGTCGTTTCAACCCGTACATCCTCGCCAATGCAGGGTAAGTGGGACAAGGTAAGAGCAGGAGTGCATCTGGGAGCATAAATCGTAGATCTGGGAGAATATTCGAACTCAGGTCTCTTTAGCCAGGTATCTTTCGACACTCACGTTGACAATGGTCATATACAAAGGGCTCAAATTGTCGTACTACCAGGAGATTTGCTTGTATCAACGAGGGTCAATTGCTATTGATAGATATCATCTTTTGAAGTCTGTAAGCTTCCAGAAACAGGGATATTAACAAAGGAATCATGAAACCTTTACTCATGAAGAATGCACATAAGCTGTCAAAGAAAATCCAATCCGAACTCCGTCGCTTGCCAATTGCGTGTGGTATTCAGGACTGCACATGACCGCTCGCTAGCATGGGTATAGTCAAGCCTACACAGCTTCCACGTAGTTGCTAACTCATGTCAGCCTACTCGCCTTGAAATACATAATCAATTACACAACGTACCTGGGAAATATTCCTGTCCGATCTCCAATCTTGCCCGTCCACCAGTCGGCAGCATTGTCCGTTCTTTTCGTAATCGTAATGATCTCTCCCTTCTTAAATCCCAAGTCACCCGGCTGATCAGCATCAAATGTGAATAGGGCAATAGCCTGGTCCTTGCCGATGGATGAAGCATTTGGCTTGGGAGTGAATTTTGGCTTTGGCGCTGTCGGTCTGCTGGGTTTTGGGGAGTTGCTGAAGGAGTAGTCTTCGCCTATTGTATTAGTCCGGCTCCGACCAGCGCTGTTGGGTTCTCGATCGTAAACATCGTCATTCCAAGTAGCTGCCCGCTTTGGCGCATCGTGGTATTCGTAGTCATTGGCGGCCCCAATCGACCCTGTTCTGTTTGAACGTACACCCTCATTATAGCCACCGCCTTGTCTGCCTTCCCAAACGACATTGTCATGACTGTCATCGTAGATCGGAATGTCGTTGTACATGGCATCTGCAGAAGAAGGTGTTACCCCAGCGAAGACCCGGGAGTTAAGAACGCGCATGAGCGGCTCAGCCGCTGGAGGAGGGCGAACTCCGCCCTCCAGAAGCTGGCGAGCTGTGATACGGCTGTTGTACAGCTTCTCATTTGCATCACGCCTTTCTATCAGGACGCTCCCTTCCAGACTGACTCCTGCGAAGAGACCCTTTGTTTTCGAGTATGAGAAAACTCCAGCCACACCCTTCAAACTAGCGGCTCCAGCTGCTTCTGCATTACGCCCGATCGGCCCTGCAGCTATTGAAACATTGCCTCCGAGCGTCAGAGATCCTTTCTGCGAGAATGTGCGAACGGCAGCAGCGTCATTGAGGATGAAGACAAAGTCTGTAAGTTCAAATCCTATCTGTCCTCCAAACCCACCTCCTCCGGTTGCGATGGCTGAGGGAGCTGACCAGGTACCGTCAGATAGACGAGCAATGACTATCCCAGAGCCAAAACGACCAGAGCCAAGGAATCCAGCTTTGAGGACGGTAATAATCGCTAGACCCTATTGATCCGAATCAATCTCATGTACCTAATGTAATGGCCTCAACGATTTCGTACCTTTGCATTAGCTAATATCTGTGGAGGTATGACCTTGTCTGGACCGAAAGCCTGACGCGGGTCTACGAAGGATGCGAGGACCTGTTGCGCTAACAGTCAGTGAGAGTTCTTCAGCCGAGTTTCACGAATATGGTTGCCTCGAGCTTACCTTGCCAGCCTTCTTGCACTCACTGGCCACAGAGGTGGGAAATGGATTATTGATTCCAAATGGCATTTTCTCTAACTTGACAAAGCCTATATGAAATCGCAAGTGGCTTGTGCTGAGGGCGAACGATGTATATTAATACGGATGGAATATAGTTGATGCTCCGCCATTGAGTCCGCGTGGAAACTTGTCTTGGCGTATGACGCATGATACCATTAGTGCACATAGATTACCGTAATACGGTCCATCTGCCGTATTCTTTATCCAAGGATTCTCTTTCTCTCCTCGACTCCTTCTCAACACAATTGGCTCGCATACTTGCATCCAGGTAGACGCAGAAAAATATTTAAAGGAGCATGGTCGATGTATACATGAGCGGATTTTATTTGAGGAAGTAGGTGCCGGACGTACTGTTTTCTGTCTCAGCCATGGCTCTATCTCAAGGATGATTGGGACACCTAACCAATCCCTATGGTAGAGAAGTCTTACCTGGCATCTGATGTATAGAATGGCCATCGTGGTACTCCTCGCCTTTTCCACTCCTGAAGGAAAGGCTAGCTTTTCTCTTACAGCTCCTGCCAAAATGTTTGCCACCCGCCATTTGGATGTCAGCTTATCCACGAGAACGGCTCAAGCATGGCCCAAATATGGTTGAATCATGCCTTCCAAGACCATTCGTCACGTATTAGTCGGGAAGATCCACTTCCTGCCAGATTCGCACTTATATGCAACAACTTATGATCTTTAATTGTTCAGCCGCTTAATCGATTCCTAAGCACCAGACCTCTTTCCAGGGAGAACCTTGGTAAAAATGAGGAAATCTTCCTAAATTTTGATTGTTTGCCTCGTTTCAAACGGATGGGCGGTATATTGAGGAAGAGGTGATCATACTATCGCATTTGAAAACAATTTGCAATTTCCTTATCATACAAGAAGCAGCAGACCGACCCCTTAGCAACCTCCACAGGTGATTCGGCCGTGCTAAACCTCACTTCCGCTCCTCAATAACTTCTGTGGTTGACTTCCTCCGGAAAACGCCTCCAACTGAACCCCAAACACTGGTCCTTCGCTTCTGTCCGTTCTCAGTCGGTGTTATTTCGACAGTTTTGTTTTCAGATGGTCGACCTGGTGTACGTTAATAGTATAATTATGAAAAAAAAATGTTGCTTACGCAAGTTGCCTCTACCACCAATTCCATAACTCGTGTAGCGCTCGATCTGTGGCATTGTGGAATCCCTTGGAGACGACATGATGAGTGGCTCTTTATTGGTGAATACTGCGGGTGTTCTAAGGTCGGACACAAACTTCAACAGAATCCACGATGATGGAGCAATGGCAGATTGTCGACGTTCAAAGATGAACTATGATCTGGGAACCATCCAGATCATATAACCTTGACTGGATGGAGGCTACCAATTGACAATGCTTTTTCGCATAACATAGTTGCGACCCCGCGATAAGAGGAGCAATGGGCATTGGCAGATTGCCATTGGGATGTACCCCAGATTGTTCCCCCGTCGAAAACTACGCCAAGCGGGGTAGTCGATCAGTGCAGCCGCACGCGAAAAGCGTCCTCTAACGAATAGGCCACGCGATCAATCCTTTGGTGTAATGATAAGGCCCTGGCTGTTGATAGGCTGTCCCTCTGACCCTGCAAAATGATGGTCGACTTCAGGAAACTCTAGCAATGATCTAGATTATATCACTATTCTCTAGAAATGCTTGCAACCTCGATGGTGGTAGCAACTCTGCTCTGATCTATTGGCATACTCGTTAATAGGCTCCGATCCAGTCCCTGTCATCCTTTGCCTTGTCTCTTCTCTGTCACACCGTAAGAAAATTGGTCAATACTCACACCAACATTCTTTCACACCTTTGCTTGTACTGAGTGATTACCACCCTCTTCCCAGGTACTCTTCACGGTCTCTAGCAGCTCCATGTGCTCGGTCTTCGTCAATGGCTTCTCGTTGCCTCGCCGCGAGTCCCTTGACTGCTTCGTTTCCACGATGGTGGCGTTATCACCTTCTTCATCGACGAATAGGAAGGTGCGAAATTCTACATTTTGCCATCCGGTGCCTGTATAGCATATGGTGAGCTTTGGTATCTCGACAGAGCCTTTTGACATTCATACCTAGGGTCCCGTTATAATCGGACCAATCCTCCGTGAAGAAATGCAAGAAGCCACCATGTGTGACCAACACAATCTCCTTCTCGGGTCTCGCCTTCAACCACTGCCTTGTCTCTCTTGCTCGCTTCTCCAAAGCACCGGCAGTCGGTGCCCATCTACCTGTCTTGATGTTCCAACCCTTTTCAATCCGGCTTAGGTCCACTGGCTTGCCCTTCAACTCTTCTTTCAATTCCTTAGCGTCAGTACCCGTGTCGCAGGGAACGGCGGCTGTCTCTTGGGCTTCAGGCAGGGCAATTATAGTCATGCCGCGCTCGAGCTCAGATGTAAAGGCATTTAAGGCGGTATAGATGGTTCGACGGAGGGGAGAAGCGACTAAGAGCTGGACCGACTTGTGGTAGGGAAAATTTTGTTTGAGCTGCCCGCACTGCTCTTCGCCGAAGGGTGTCAAGGAAGGGTCAGGCATGCTGTGGTTAGCAACACTGAGGTTGTGATAGCCCTGGGCATGCCTGACACAGTGCACTATCGGCGCCATGTTGATGGCGATTAGACAAGCAGGTACCAAGAGCTTTAAGGAAAAATGAATGTTTTTCGCTGCTTTCGGACTGGAAAAACTCAGGTACAGGGAGGTATACGAGTGATGATGATGACAAGAACGTAGAGGATTTCAAAAGAATGCGTCGCTAGGGGAGGAACCAAGACGGGCAGAACAAGGGCGATGAAGCCCCACGCCCCACTGCCCTCGTCGTCATTCGGTGCAGAATTTCTGCTGCACGGCTTATCATCGGAGAGAGAATGTTTATTCAGCTCGGCATACCTTCCATTCCTCGCTTCACCTTCCGAGCCTCCGAGATAACGGTTCCTTCCCGAGATCCTGCACCAAAGAGACTGGTAAAGACCAAATCCTCTCGACGACTCCATCAAAGAATTCATGCGCAGCCTCGTCTACACACACCTTCCTGCCTCAATCTGGAGACATTGGGTATGGACTCCGGCGTCAGCTTTGCGCAGCCGCTACCAACTCGTCCAAGCCTCTCTAGGCGGATGAATAGGAAAAAAGTCTCATTCATCCGCAAAATCTTCTTGCAAATCCTGGGTCTCTTGGTCCAGCCTCAGCCCGATACCCAGCCTTGGATTTGGCAGATAGACTAGGTAGGCTCTGACTTTTGCACATTATCATCCGCCAATCGATGGGCGAGGTGTGTTGCGCGTTCGTGCGCAGGCATCACACTTCGTAGATTTTCAACTTGCAACGACCATGGTTGAACAGCGACAATGCCAAGCAAACTGTATTATTCAAACATGTGACATTCAAGGAAGGGTATTACAATCTCCACCGAATGAACGCAGTAGCCGGGGGGCGCAGTCACAATAGCTTCTACTGGTTTTCGCGACAGCGAGGTCAGTGGGCAGCAAGCTGCCAAATTAAGGTTACAACAGCACAGCGTCTTACCATTTCGTATCAATTACAAGCGAATGGCATGGTTCAAGGATGATGGAGATCTCAGCCCTGCAGTGGTTGGGGAGTTAGAGCAGCTTTTTTAGGTGACCTTAGCAACAGGCGGATCTGGAGAGGAGTGGATACTGATGGTCACTAAAGCACGGCTCACTCCGTCGCTCGGCCTGGATCGAGCTCGACCACTCTAATTCTACACACTACTCATAGTGAATGCGTGCCAAGTCGTTGCTTGTCTCTTTTGAGCATCGCTGCTTCACCTTCTAGCCTCCATTCAAGCCACGCTCCTTTCCTACCTCATTTCGGACACAAGTCCTCCACCCTGGCTCTCTTCCTCCTCTCACAAAATTGTTTGGCGCCATTGGTATAGCATCCCTTTTCCTGGTTCGAGATCCTCTCAGCCCCGAATCTTATCGCCCTAGCTCCCTTCTCCTCATTTATTTAGATCACACCCTGCCGCTTAAAAAAATGTCTCGCGAAAGCTGGGCCTTTGATAGCAGGTCGACTGACTGCCTGTTGTATCATCCATTTGTTGGTGTTTTGAAACCTGGGTGCAGTCATGTCTTCAGGTTTGTGGAGCAATGGTAATTGAGTAGATGAACGCTAAGGTCATATCAGATACCCGACATCATTATCAACCAACCATCACTCGACTTCCTTCGCTGCTATGCCTCCTTGTGGCCAGCTTGGGCCTCATAGCATTGGTTGAGGTTGCATGCCGACGTCTGCCAGCCCACAACGCTAATGGAATTATCACGTCAATCCATGATACAGCATCGGCGGATATTGATTCTATCATAGAAGCCAGACATGTCAAACGGCAAAACGGTACGGAAGGTAAGACAGAGAACCTTCTCTGACATCCGAGGAATCACTGACTCAGTGGTCCCCCAGAGGAAACTACGGCAGTAGGAGCACCGCCACCAACAGCATTTCTTCCCATTGATGGAGCAGCGGAAACATCGACCACTTTGGCCCCTGCACCATCCGAATTTCTTCCCATTGATGAACCGGGGCCAACAGCGGAGCCTACAGCCCCTCAAGCCCCTCCTCCGTCGGAATTTCTGCCGATAGAAACATCAGTCCCCTCGCCGCAGCCCGCTCCGGCGACGTCGGCTTTCATCCCCATGAATCCAATCCCGGTCACCACAACCGCACCATCTGTGAATTTTCTAACCCTTAACCCGGCCACCACGACACCTGTGTATGTTTGCCCTTACTGTTCTAGTATTTCAGATTTTCTTATAGCTCGGACTTTACAGCTTGGTTTTCCAGTGCTAACCTTTCACGCCCCAACAGAAACAGTCCAGTCACTGTTGGCGCTCCTGCCCCTACGAACTTTCTACCGCTGGACAATTCAAATACTCCTGCAACTTCCGTAAATTTGGTAACAACGCCAGCAGCAAGCTCTACGTCTTTATTTTTCACAGGGATTGCCGATGGAATGCCGTACACTATTGGTGCAAATGGCTTAGTACTCGTAGACGGATACGCCTTCAACACAGCCGACCCCACCACCTCCACTCTGGCCGATGGTCACATCGTCGTAGTAGGACCCACTGGAGCTGTCTCCATTCAGGAACTGCCCTCGCAGCAGTCCCCTGGCCTCACTGCACGAGATTATGTGGTCGGCGCTTTCATACCAACAATTCTTGCTGTCCTCTTCACCATACCTTGGCATCTATTGGCATCAGCCATCAAAGAGATTGAACCCTTCTATCAGCTTCACAATGCAGACGGTATCTCCGCAGAGGACTCCCTGATGCTCAATTATAGAGCCTCCATCAATGTTGTAGCCACTGTCACGGCTATTCGAAAGAGGCACTACCTCGTCTGGTGGTCCGGGGTGCTATCCTTGATTATTCTACTACTTCCGCCCCTAGCGTCTGAGACTGTTTTCGTCGGATTCGCCGGCGCAGGTAGATGTACGGCAACATCAGGAAGACAGGCCTGCATTCCAGAATTGAGTTACTTCCCTATCGCGGCGAGAGTGGTGCAGGGTATTCTGGCCTTTATAGCTGTCATGACATTCGCTCTGGCAATTGCAATTCTACAGCGAAAAAGTGGCGTCTTTGCCAATCCACTGAGCATCGCCGGCACTGCCACCCTCTTTCAGGACCCACGTCTTATCGAGGACTTCCAGCGAATCAATCCATATGCAAATTCTAAGGAGATTCGGAATTCTCTTCGGGGGAATCGCTACCGGCTAGGAACATACAGCAGCTTCGAGGAAAACAGTTACTATGGCATGACTCTAGTTCATAGCAATCCACTTCCAGGTGATGATGATCGTCGCACCTCTTTTGGTGGCAAGAAGTATGCCTCGGTAGCCGTGAACCCCGTCGACGAATTCCCAGCTCAGCATGAGAAGAAACCAAGTTCAAGACCATGGGTCCATCCAATAGCTGTACTGAGTTTTGCGCTTTTTGTTCTTGGACTCATGATATTGATCATATATTATTACTTTGTGGGGACGGACTCGGGGTTTGAGCGCTTCATGTCCAGCGACGCCTTTGGTGTTTGCTTCTTATTCACTGCCATTGGGGTCATACTTAAGATGTACTGGTCGCTGCTCGATGACGGTAAGAGTTCCTTCCTATGAATTGCAAAGGCCCTACTGGAAACGAGGCTTATCTGAACCTATCTTAGAAATTCGTGGCATGGAACCATATCGACAACTCCTCCACGGCAGCGCCAAATCCACAGACAGCATCCTCCTAGCTCCTCACTCGAACCCTTTTACAGGATTCTTCCATTCTATTAGCCACGGGCATTTCTTCAACGCATATATTAGCATTGTCGCTGTCCTCTCCGAACCCCTCATTGTCGCCCTGGCCAATATCCCGTTCAAGCCCGGCACAGCATACAAGGCCTATCAAGTTGCCACCTGGTTCTCTGTCCTCATTCTTATCATGATGCTCGTAGGAATCGTGTGGTTTCTCTGCAGAAAGAAGACACCGGGCATGATTCGCAGACCGGACACCATCGTTGACGTGCTATTGTACCTGTGTGGCAGCCACATGCTGGGGGACTTCAGAAATATGGGTCAATTAGACAGGCGAACGAGAGATAATATTGTAAGAGATTGGGACAAGCGGTATTCGATGGGTCGCCTGGTTGGTGTGGATGGAGTGGAAAGAGAAGGCGTGGATGAGAATGTTTTTGTGGGTCAAGTACCAAGGTATCAGTGATGTTTATGTTTGATACGAGTCATGATCGTTTTCTACGTTTGAGCGCTTTATTGATCGATACCCAGTCTGGAGCTTCGTTTTCTTTTGAAATCGCGTTATAGCGGATCTATTCGTTTGCTTTGCTGAATGATTATAGTAGTCATTGGATTGGCCCGAGCCCTTTGGCTCTTGGCACGAAACGCCTGCTTGACCATTTCTTGCTACCTATAAATACCGTACCGCTGTACATATTGCTTATTTATTTGCTATGCATCGAATTGTATTATCACACGGCTGTTTGAAGCGAACTTCTCGACCTGTGTTACGGCTCAGAAAAGCGCATTTGCATCTGGCCTAGGATAGTTACCCTGGAAAACTGCGTGCTCAAAGTCCCTCAGTAAGTATTTCCAAAATGGTTTGATGAACAACTTTACTCCGAAAAGTCATTCAATCCACTACTGCTTCGTAATTTCGGCCTAAAAATCGAGTGTATGATTGTTGTGGCACAGAACCCAACCTATTAGATACTCAACAAGCGAACGCGCCAATCAACAATCATCTTTTTTCTTTCGAGAGTATTCTAAGCTCAGCCATCAGACTTTTGTAGGGGAGGTCGCAGCCTGGTCGGACTACCCCGGATCTTACCTAAGAAGAATGCAACCCTAAAAGTCCAAGGCTGATGATGCTTGGCGCTTAGAATACCCTACGTCAATTAACAGCAGACTGCTCCTTCCATAAACCAGAACACAACAATTGTTGCGAAATGCAGTCAGCTTCGGGGAGAATTACTGTATCCAAGGCTATGGCATGACGTCTGTGAACAGTGTGCAGTCTGCGATGATGTCATGAAAATAAAATGATTGACCTAAAGCTAGCGAAGCAGGCCCCAAAGACATCCCAAAGTCGGGACGCTCTAGGGGCCATTTCCGTTGCCCCAGGAGACCAGATTCAGAGGATTGGGGGTTCTTTTCAGGGCCGCTTCGCCAGCTTTAGGTCCAGCCCTATAAGGCCATATTGGAAAGGGGTCCATACAGTAATGCGTAAGATGATGCATCGCAATACGCACCATTTTGAACAGATTACTCCATGATACGAGATCTTGATCAGCAAAAACCAGGGTTTGACTTAGCTAGAACCCTTTGCGGAGGCGGAGTTTTATCACGTTCTTCGTTCCTATTCTAAGATCTTAGCTCTTCTCGGTGGTGACTCTTCATATTTGTCTCCAGTAAGAGCCAGCAGAGCCATGCTTCCACTCCTATTCGCGGTTACGTGCGATGGGACGAGTGGTTTTGGGTGAGGCAGTGCAAAGGGACTGGGTTTAGCAATATCATGATCCAACGTATACTATGATGTACCATGTCGATATTGCGGAGGCGTCCGTGATCTATGGCAGGCATGCTTTGCGAGCCTCACCGACTGATTCCTACATTGAGGAGTATAAAGAGGCTTCCATGACTCTCATTACTTCTTTCTTTTCATCACACAGCTCGACCTTCCCCAAAATTCATTCACAGATACAAAAATAAGATACATTCTCCTCACATTTCCCCCTAAGACATGTTTCATCCCAACTTCCTTCAAGTATCCATCATGAAGACCTTCACCATCACCGCCACCCTAGCCCTCCTCATCGCCACCATCTCCGCCGCTCCTTCTTCACCCAAGTCAAACAGACAATTCGAGGTTTCAGTCACCTTCTACGGAGCCGACGGAGCTTCCTACCCCGGTTCATTCCCAGCTGACGACTCAGTCCAACCAATCAGTACGTCTCCCTCCAGATCGAGCAATCGAGATATTGTATGAAAGAGAGACACCACTGACTCTTATGATAGCCAATCCCTTGAGCGTAAGCTCGATTAGCTCGCCGGGCGGAGGGTTCTGCAGTTTCTTTGGCGCCGATGGCACCGAAACGGAGGTTATTGGCGATGAAACTTCGATTGTGGCACCACCACAGCCCCAGGTATCGGGATCTTGCCAGACCGAATAATTGGAATTGGCGGCAGGCCCGAGAGGAGGTTGGAAGATCTGTGGGGCAAACTGGTAGTCAATGTCGAATGATCGGAGGAATAAAACCTCGAGTCATCGCGAATCGCGAATGAAAAAAAAAAAAAAAGAAATAGAACGGTCGTTAGAAATGAGAACATACATGGGTTGGAGGCAGCTGGTGCTGCAAGCGAACACAGACAATATTGATAGTCTTCGTAATATCATAAATTCCATTATTTGGAACCCATCCCGCTCAGAAAGCCTTGCAAACATTGTAGACGCCAGCTCAGCCGTTCACGATCAACAGCTCTGCCAGAGAATGCACATCTGCATTATTGTTCTCCCAGGAGTCAATCTATGGTTTCAGCTAGCTCGCACACGGACAGAAGCCTGCGCCCAGAAAATTCGTAGACCTCTGTCTAGACCTAAATATTACCAAGATATACTAATTGGATGGCCTTCAAAGCAAGATTCAAGGACCAAACTCTTCCTCTGAGGATGCACAAGATGCTGAACATAAAGACCAATATAAGACCGGGATCCTTCTTGCCCGTAGCTTCCAAATCCTGATAGTACAGGCAACTTGACATTGGAATTATGGCACACATGAGAGTGCGAGTATAAGAGTGGGAGCCTTGAAAATTGCTAAATAGACTTCAGCGGAAATATTGACCACATATGTGACGATCAAAGTGGCTACATAACAGTCTCCACGTAAATTCCGAGTGTGATAATGCTCACTTCGGTATATCTTCTGTATTGGGCAGATGGCGTGCCTGCCTAGTACTTTGATTGGCCTCTCGGCACAGAAAACAGCTGCCTTGTAGGATAAAATGGGCATGCAGTTGATCTTTCTGTGTTAAATGAAGCTGGTTGTGGGCTAAAGCATTCCATGGTGAGATACTATAGGAGGTCATGTACTTGTAGGCGCAGCGCAACTTTGTCCTGTCCGGAGATTCTGCAGAGTAAGCGTTTAGGTGAATCGGTTTGGGTAAGCCACCTAGGTCATCTGCTAAAGTTGATATAAGCAGTCGATGACCTTTCTTGTGTATCTCCCCGCTCCTCATCAGACAGACCCTTCTTAATCACTCGCTTCTTTGTCCATAACTTCCCTCAACAATGTCTTCATCTTTTTCGGAAATACCAGTACTTTTGCTGATTCTGGCATTTCCTTCGGGTTTGTTGCCGTAGACAATGGCACTTCCATGTAAAGGGATTTTGCGATTTCTTCTTTGCGCTTCATGAAATGCACATGTTAAGGGTCTCTAGGCAAAGAATAGTGACACAAGCTTTATGTCACTCGACCTGTGTTTGGATAGTAGATTATGTGTGAACTTGCCTAAAACATGATTAATTGAGTACATGATCAATGAGTGTGTATCTAATCTCGAGCTGTCACCAACCCCGCCGAATCCTTTGAAATGTTTCCAACCCTATACCCTCTAAGCCAGCAACCTAATCACCCTACTCTACCGGCGGCCAATACTGCATGACACTCTTCCACGGGCCGCCATTCAAACGCATAGAATAACAAGCGTTCGCACCCTTGAGATCGTTCCCACCGTTGGTGTTATTAATCCTGGGCGCAGCATAGACTTGGCAGTTATCATCCGAGAAAACATAGAACGAATACATTGAATAGGGGTCGTTTCCCCAGTTGATGCCAGCGTTGTCTTCGGTCCAAGTTACCTTGGTACAGGCGTTCGAGGCTTGGTCAAAGTCAACCGATGGGCCGGCTTGTACCGTGCAATCGAGGTCGCTGTAGGGCGCGATGCTGGGGTGGGAGTCGGTGTTGATGTGTTTGTGGGGAGAGGGGATGGCGAGAGCGCCAGCGCTCAGTGCGAGGAGGACGAGTGATTGGAAGTGCATTTTGAGATTGTAGTTGAAGTGGATATGAGTAGGATGTTAGAAGGTGCTAAGATATTGGGGATGGTTGTTGACGGGAGATCTTAATGGTATTTAGGTTGGGCGCGGTTTGGTCTATGGACAATAATGAGGCAGGAACAGCTCCAACATTATATAGGGAGCATTGCTGAGTGTCGGTGGTTGCTGGTACTGAAAGTGGGACAACGAGGTGACTTCGTAGTGGCAAATTCTCCGTTTTGTTTTGAGTAAGAATGGTTTGGTTAACGCCCTTTTGTCCTCGAACACTCGGGCGCAGAAAGGATTTGGCATATTGATGAAACTTGAACGGGGCAACAAAGCCTTCACCCAGAGGCAAGGGCAATCAACTGTTAGGGACAAAAGTGACTTGTTAGGTGTCCCAATGAAGTTTCGTTTTGGTTGGATTCAAAGCCTTTGATCGTTTCGAGCAGTTTGGACAGCAGAGCTCTCACTGAGTGGCGAGGACCACCTATGGCTTTGTAAATGGGGACCTCCAGAGCGTCCCTACCAATGTCTATTGTGCGTTATTCCGGTAAATTCATCAAACAAACGTCGTGTTGGTGTTGCGGTCCCTATTGGGTGAGTCCACAGTTTGAAGATTGTTTCATTGGGGAAGGTTGCACGAGCTGCCTTGCGGGGTCCACCATGTGAGTTTCGCCGATGCAAAATCCAAATTTGGAAGAGAGCAATGAAACATGGCGTGTGTCAGAAACCACAGAATACACAAATGGTGGGAAGACGGGGGCTGCTAGCGGCTGCATCTCCCGGGCACGCTCGACGTTGCTCTAAGGAAGCTCTAAATGGTTCTTATGAGCATAGTTGCCTAATTTTGAACCGTGACCCTAAAAATGCCTCTGATAGCTCCTCCAGGCAAAATTTTGCCGGAAAGGTTTTCAATCGATAGGGTTGTTTCGTGTCAAGCTATTGAATAACCCAGGAGGAATGCTAGAAGCAGCTTTCTGAAACCAGCAGAACTCATAATGAATAGAAATAAATACTGTAGCCAAGCGAGATCGCAAGCAGAAACCTCAAAGAAACAGAAAAGTATTTGCTAGTATATGAGACTCGAACATGAAGCAATAGATAGAAACCTTGGTTATAGTTGTTTTATGGTATTTTACCCGAATTAGAACCATATCTCAACTTACAAGAGCTTTGACAATTACACCCGCATCAGCCTGCGAGCCCCTCCGTGCAACTAAGATTTAAATAGAGCTTGGGTGAAAGCAATCACAGGACCCAGGATACGTACATTCCCAACTATATTGTAATCTAACTCAAAATTTACCTACCTAGTTACAGCCTCCAGCGCTCATCCTTGCCAGCAGCTGCAGAGTAGAGTGCTTGCAGACTCGTCACTAGACCACCTCCAACGGATTAGCCATCATCCTATTGAACAAAGTAACCAACAATTTCGTATCCTCCGATCCTAAATTACCCAAATGGCGGACAGGTAACTTGTACAATCGCGAAACCGGGTAAGCCAAGTGTGCATTACAATTTGGTGAGAAAAAGGGTACGCCCGATTTTAGCTGTCCTGTGCTCAGCAAATATGGCGCCTGGCGCGAAGAGCTTGGAGCACGATGGTCCTCTATAGATGGGTACTCGCCTGGATCTTCTTTGTGAGTGAGGCCGTTTCCGCTATAGGTAAATAGCGGAATGGCCACGTAATGTCGCGAGTACGTGGCAACGACGATCATGGGTCGATTCTCTGAATAGATCGATCCGTGGCGATCTGAGTGTGTAATTCCTTTCGATGTGCTGCTACCGATATTGGACAATGCAGATTGAATCCATGGTCTGGGTGTTCTTCTGAAGTCTTCTTCATGTAGTGGTGCTCGAATGATTGTTCCAGGAGTGAACTCTTCTCTCGAGTATTCATGGTACTCATTCTGTCCAGTTGTTTTCATGCTGCGCTTCTGCGACACTCCGGTCGGGGTACGCTTGACTCTATTGTACTGAGAAGTAGCACTCCATGCGGGGCTGGATGCGCTGAAATCATGATCTTGAGGCCCACTGACCTGAGATAGTCGGCTTGAGACGTAGCTTGAATCTCCAGTGCGACGACGCTTGAGATATGGTTCAAATCTTAGTTTGACCGGTTGTTCTGCTTCAATGTTAGCACGCTGTTCGAGAGCTGCAGGAAACGCACTAGATGTCTTTTCTTACCCATATTAGAGACGACATTTGCTTGATCAAACCTCCTCTTACCCAGTGGTGAGGGAAAGCTGGCTTGAATCAGTTGTTGATCCCCGTTCAAAAAAGCTTGTGATGGAATAGAACGAGGGGGAAGTTCTAGGACACCAGATCGTATGAGACTTCCTCGTCTTATTGCGCTCATGATGAAGGATTATATTAGTTGACCTACTTGACGCTGTTGAATATGACTGTTGCTGTCGTGAATAGGAAGTTAAAGTACTTCGAACTCGCGGATGAGTGAGACTCATTCTTTCTTCGGTTGTCTTTGTGAGCGTTGGACAACGAGTAAACAAGATATTCATCCTCTTGATAACGTCATCGACCCTCGAGCTCTATTAATGCCACGAGCCATAGCTAGCGACGATAGTTGTTTGACGTTAGATTTGGTGACAACAAAGGACAAGATGTGCCTGCTATGCACAATCGTAGGAGACACCTGGACAGCCTCAAAGGAATGTGTTTTGTATGGCTTGACAAAGAAACACAAACACTTCTTTGTGCCACGGATCCAAGCCAGCCCATAATCTGAGCATTTGATGTGAAAATTCGCCTCCACTGGCAACAGAGTTTCGGCGAATACCACACACACGACCTTGTTTGCAGACCGAGAGAAACCACTAAGGGCAGGGTGTACCACCATAACCGCTAAAGCTGGTTTTCAAGAACCTGAAACTATGAACTTTAGTCATAAGAGAAAAAGAAGAGACGCCTTAGTTGATTCTCAACAGGGATTCATGGGCCCTCATCCTGAACTTACCCCTACAGGCCTTGGAGACTGCGAGATGGACAAGTCGGAGCCTCTAAGGCAGGACTTTACAGAAGGTCCTGCTCGATTCACTTTGGCCAATAATGGCTATAAAGACTGCATAGCACTACTCGTGCCAGAAAACTTTATGATTAAATTAAATGACCTCTTCGACTGGGACCGCAAGAAAAGCGCAATGGAAGGTCCACTCTACCATGCAAGAATGGATGCCCGTAATCTAGAGGTGTCCCTCCAATATATGAAAGCCTCGCTAGAGGCAGCAGAGACGCAAGAATCGGCTGACGCTCTTCGAAGGCAGATAGAGTTGCAAGAAATCGACTTGCAGGATATTCGTCAGCGGCTGAAACAGCTCGAAGAAGCATACAACTCCGCCGAGCTTGAGTTAGGCCGCGCCAGGAATCACACGCAGTATGTCCTCGAATCAGCTATGGAGGCGGCAGATCTACTCAGACGTCCAAAGCCCGCAACAACCCAAAAGCCGCCACCATTGGCAAGTGCTGTCGACCACGGCGATGACGATGATAACACCGGAATGGATGCAGAAGTAGCGAGGCAAGAATCAGTAACCTCCGATACCCAAACCGATCCTGCAGAGAGCCCAGAGGAATTGGCTCGCCAAGAAGTCCTCGAAAGACTTGACGAAAGTTGGCACGAATACGCCCGAGCACAAGCACAGTTCGACAACCGTAAAGACCTCTACGACCAAAATCTTGCTGAATACCAGCGACGAGCCGCGAGGAAGGAATGCGACTTGTCACGGAGCGACTTCGACCGCCAGGCCTTGGTTTGGGGCCAACAACTGACCGGTGCGCTCATTTATGCAGAAGCGGTTTTTGACCAGGCACAAGAAGATGCTAGGGCAATGAAGGCCACTAGGTCTACCATTTCTGAAGCATCCAGTCATGGGTCTAACTTGAGCGTGCCGGATGACGATATCGGGGTTGACGACGCCAGCGAAAGGCGGAGGGCTATCGATGCTTGGGCGGCCAATGTGATAGCCTCAAGCGAATGTAGCGGAGATGTTGAGATCGATGACTGGGATACAGGTACGGTTGAGATGTGGGATAGCGTCAGTGTTGTGGATTATGGGACGTATGGAAAACAGATCGTGCGTTGGCAAGATGTTTGCGCGAAGATTGAAAGACCGAAAGAGGCTTTGTGGAAGGTGAGGGAAGAACCCTTGACGAGACGTCTGTCAATATGATCCATTCGATTGCATTAATCCTGTTAGCATCTTAGAGAAGATTGTAATGACTTTGCATCCTTTCAAAGATGCCATGTTCATCATTTTCGAGATTGTGCCCTGTTTCTTGATCGGTGGCATAGCATATAGCTGTCTCTGCTGTGAAAGTTGGAAATGGGAGACCTGGTTCATAGACCGTCAATCTGACGTTTCCTCGGAGCCACATGGCATCTCGGGAGTTGAATGAATAGACCTTTAGAGCTGCCCGGGCTTATTCTAGAGAGCTCTACACCGGGATGTTGAGCTTGGCTAAGGTAGGGATCGGGTTTGACAGCCAGTTCGCTTGCAGCCCTCACAGCTCTCTAGAGAGTCATCAGCAATAGTCATGTTCATGATCGACTGCGTAGACTTATCTTTATGGATGAAGGCAGCACATTATCCCGGTAGTCACCTCTCCCCAACCCAGCCGCCTTCCCACATTTAAGCACGAAGGCGGGACTGGTGAACGGACCAAAGTACCTTAACATTTAGTGTTCAGAAAAAGGGTAGAATTAAACGTTTCTTTGATTTTTGTACACATCAGATGCCCTACCTATCTAGCTACTTTTTTTCCGTCCAAAACTCGTTTCGGATGTAGCCCAGCTCTTTAGATGGCAGTGATCTTACATATGTAGCGTATAACAGCATTGCAGCGGAAGATCTCCTCAATCCCTCCTCCCACCGTTCTGAACCACGTCGAGTATAATGTCTCTCGCATGCTCAACGCCTTCTTTGCTACCCACGATCTCAATGGCTGACCCCTGAGACTGGTCTCGCGGCACTGTGATCCTGCACCCCGTCTGCCTCCTAATCGAGCTAATCTGCGAGCCACCTTGGCCGATGATAAAGCGATAGGTCCGAGGGTCAGGTAAAACGAGGTATCCAACGGCCTGCGATTGTTGAGTTTTCGCCCGCTCGATGGCCTTTTCAAGCATTTCACGAGCTTTAGCAAGCCCCTCAGGCGAACCTCGCAATATCCATGGTATTTCTCCTTCCTCTTGACTTTCTCCACTATCCACGATTTCCCAGTGGTGGTTGTCATTGGAGTCTTGGTCATCGGTAATGAGAGGCATTTGGGCGCTCCCGTTGATCTGCGGCCTTGCTGCAGCTGCAGACCTCTGAGGCGGCTGGTGTCCAGCATGGTCTACAGTAACCTTGTGATCCTGTCTGAGCCTTCTAAAAAATTGCCCATTGTCCGAAATGGTCTGATGATACTTGCGAGGCACCTGGAACGTTTCACCTTCTTGGTCTTTGACCATTTCCAAAATATGAGACTTGGCCTTCTCAACATCAGCAGGCTGTCCAGAGATCTTAACTTGGGAGCGTGCGGCTCCTTGCGACGATAATTTGGGTATGTCAAGGCTGATTTTGAATTGCGATTCCAAAGCTCTCCGCGACTCTCCACCACGGCCGATGAGCATCTTGTGTTTGTCGGGAGCCACTTCGATGACTTCGGTACTTTGACTCTCCTTTTGATTGGCAAAAGCTTCGATGGCAGTAACGACCTTGTCCACCAATGCTTTAGGACCTTCGATGCGAATATTGTTGTCGTCTGAGTCTGGTGGGGGAAAGCGAACAGTTCTGGCCAGGTCTCTTCGATCATCCGAGCCCCCAGCGTTCATGACGATGTTACGAATATTCGTGCCTGAGATTCACTTAGTATGTGCGATTAACAGTGATGGGCATGTAAACAACTCACCCCCACTACCAATCAAGGCCCTGTGATGCCTCTTATCAATATCAATGGATCTGGTGACACTATCATCGAAGACCTTGATCTTCTGCTCCAAGAGCTTCTTAGCATTTTCCACCTGTTTCGTGGTACCTTTTAATTGTATTTGAACACGGCCATTAGGATCTGCGCTTTCTCGGCTTCCAGGAACCTCAATTTGAGCGCTAGTCTGGAGCCTGATACTCTCCATCTCACGACCGCCTTGTCCTATAAGAGAAGGTAGTTGGGCTTGAGCGACGGAAACATTGGAAGTATGTGAGTTATCCATCGTCCATTGCAAGAGATTCAAGAGCTCGTCTCTAGCCTCGTCTGCTCCCTTCTTTGGGCCTCGAACGATGACCTCATCTGGAGCTTGATTTGGTCTGCGATTTCTGACACTTCCAACCTCACTTGCATCATCAGCGACAGATTTATCATCATCTAGTGCAGCGGCTGTCCGAGGAAACTGGACCCGGACATTGTACTTCTTCTGAAGCTGATTTACCTGGCTACCCTTCGCACCAATCATTCCTCGATGATACTGGGGTTGTATTTTCAAAACATGAGTAGCTTCATCTTCGATTTTTTTACCAAGAGCAATGATTTTGGACTTGGCGGCGTCGGCTTTCACTTTTGGTCCTGTGATTTCGACTTCGCCGTCCTTGACTTGGATGTCCACATCAAACTCCTCCCGATATTTATTGATATTTTCACCCCTTTTGCCGATAAGATAATTGGCATATGTCTGAGGGAAGTCGAAGCTCGTCACATGACCTCGCTCTAGCTCGTCGTGCTTTTCCAACTCAACAAATGCTGCGATCTTTTCCGTGAAGTTCTCAACAGCAGCACTTGGGCCACGTAGGGTACATTCGTCGCTATCATTCGTTGCACCGAATGATACTTGGACAGGGATCTCCGTAGGTGGAAGGTTCTGCTGGTGGCGATGAACAAATTTCAGGACTTTTTCACGATACCTACCAGCGATTAGCGACGTGCTACTTTGGGAAAGACACTGACTTACTTCGGTGGTACCGAAACGCTAGCAGAACCAATGTCCTCCTGCCCTTGGATAAGACTGAGGATGTGCTCTTGAGCTTGACGAAGACCCTTTTCGAATTCGGCAATTTCCTGATCGGATGGTCGCTGTCGAGGCAACTGATACTCTCCTGCATTCGTTGGCTCAACCCCTTCGTACACGAGTACCAAGGTGGGCTCGTTATCAGCTTCCTCGGGAATGAGTACGTGCACACCATACTCATCACGTACACGCCTGGCGCTTTGCCGGTGTATATGCTGGTGGAAGAATGGATCCACCTCCATGTGCCTCAACCTTTCCGGAGGGTGTGCGCTGATAAGACTGTTAATGTCTTGACGAGCGCGAATGCCATTTCTGCCATCTTTGTGATAGACCTCCCAATTCGTCGACCCATTTTCCGTCGTGGCTAGAACAATACGAGCATCAAATTGTCTTTCAAGCTGAGCAATCGCTTGGCGTTGTTGCAAATATCTCGTCAAAGCCCGTGCATGAGCCTGAGCGCCCATAGGTGCATTCGCGTGTTGACGCGCAATGTCTACTAAAGACATTTGCATACTACTGGCCAAGTCTATGATCTTATTGGTGCCCAGTTCTAACCTATCTTGCGGCCCAGTAACGGTGAGAAATTCCGTGTCTTCTGATGGAGGTGGTAAGATCACAGCGCATCCAGTTTCTGCGAGGATATCATGTAGTGTAGCTCCATTGTTGTCGAGAATGAATTGATGCCGACCGCGCTCGATAGGAAGCTGTGAGAGCGTAATCTGCCGTCGAAGGTCCTGGACATGGCGTTCGATCTCAGCTCGTGCCTCTTGGGCTGCCAGTCGGTCTCCGGCAATTTTTATTTGATGAGCGGCGTTGGGAGCGAATTGAGGCAACCCAGATGACGGGGCCTGAGGCGGTGGCTGACCTATCCATGTATGATAATGGGGAACATGTATCTTAACCTGCCGACCCTCTTCGAGAGCGTTGACTCGAGAATTATGTGGGCCGGCAATGAATGGGAAGAATTCGGCCGGGATATCTCGTAATCGTAAGTTCACTGTCGAAGTGCGTTCATTTATAATGTTTTCGATATCACGTCTTGCCATCTCTGCAGCCACTGCGTCGCCTTCGATGGTTATGTCAATGGTAAGACTGTCGTCATCATCCACATGCGGAAGTGCAGTTCCCTCAGCCTTTGGTATCTGGACTCGGGCTCCCGTCCGTTTTTGAATGTCTTGAATGACAGCACCGTGCTTGCCAATTATATATGGGCGTACGCTCAAGGGTACTGGGACTTTTACTGTTTGCTGTTGAAGGTTAGCTTCATACGCTAATAAGGAGACCTGGGTAACCATACCTTGGAGCCAACTTCTTTGGCCAAATCTTTCAGTGCTTGCCGAGTTGCATCGATTGGACCCGTCCCTTGAAATATAATGGAGCCATTCATACCTGGTTTCATCTCAACGTTCGCCTTTGACCTTTTATTAATGGCTCTAAGCGTCTCCTGTAGTGGCTTCTTCAGCTGGTCTCGTGCTAGAAGCTGCGACGGCGCGAACTGTATCGTTTCGCTGTGCCTGCCAGGCATCGGCATGTGCTGTGGGACTCCTCGAGGTTGATGTGGAATGGAAGTGTTGGTGGAAGCAGGGGTCAGTATGCCAGAGATTGGTGTTGAAGCACGAGATGAAGCCATGCTGGATAAGGAAGCATGTCCATTTGCTCCATTGAGGCCGGTATGGACAGCAGAAGGCTTTTTCGCACCCCATGCCATAGCAGTAGGAGCGGGTCCAGCTGCTTTTGGACCACTACCGAGCACAGGGAAGGCTTCTTCAGATTGCGTGTCCAAGGGTGTGACCCCATTCATTTTTGCGCCAGCCACTGCTTGCGGAGACTCGTCCCTTGCTTTCTGTTTGCCAGCAGCTTTTTCTGATAGAGGTGCAACGGCTTCGACCGCAGGAGGTGTGGCCCTTGGTTCTGCTGCAGCCTGAGCTGAGGGTGGTGGGTGGGCAATGTCATCTTCGTCAACGGCGTCTTCAACCATGGCCCGGTGAGCAGCGTCAGCTTCGTGCTTTTCACGAAGTCTCTCAGCTGCGGTTAGAGGGGCAGATGCTGTAGAGTCCGCCCCATTCATTGCCGTGTCTGTAGCCATTGTAACTAATGTTCTCCGTGATACCAACCAATTGTGGACAGCAGAAAGGGCTTTTGTGTTTTTGTTCAGAAGGAATTTTCTAGGTAACGTGGGTCGTTGAGAGCATGTGAATTTGAGGACTTCGGCGCATGTCAGGTGGAGCGCAGATGTGAAATATGGAAGTCAGACTTCCTAGAGATTTAAATATGTAACGGAGAACACTGGATGGCAAAGGATAAGGGTGTGAAGCCGAGTCCTATTGGCAAGGCATGCTCAGAGATGGTATGTGACGAACGACAGCCAAGGGCTTAAAGCCCATTAGAAAGGAAGAGGAGGTACAAGACCAAGTCAGAAAAAGGGACTGCAAATTATAGCTCGCAGCGTCAGAGGCGCAGCATTGGGAGTCCAGGTGAGTCTGTTTGTAAGGGATGTGGTTGTGTTGGTTATGGAAGAGTTGCGTGCCTAGTACGGGCGTACAACTTGTGCTACTTTCTCGAACTCGGGCGAGAAATACTTTGCGTACTAAGGTAAGGTAAGGAATTTCAGCCGGGGCTAGCGCATTAGCGTCTTTTGGCAATAGCTCGGCACGCTTTCCGCCAAACCCCACTCGGACTGTACCCCCAGATCTACTTTGAGCAATAGGTATGCCAGTGGGGAGCATCGTACCTGCCTCTCATCCCTTCGGACTTCGACAATAGCGTTGATTCTCTAGATATCAGGTCCAATGCCAGACGTTGAAGTTATCGAAATCTGATCTGCGCTTTGCCCATACCCATGAAAATCGGCGAGAGATTTGACGAAAAGATTTGGATCTACGAGTACAACTGCGTGTACAGTTGATCTACAGAGGTCTCCCTTACTATCAATTGAGATACAGCGAATAGGATTAGGCTTCTGCAACTGTATAGAGGCAGAGAGACGTTTATCTTATAGCATCTCCAATTCTTTGGGTGTGCACGAAAGGAAGTGTAGTTACCACAGGCCCGGTCCAAACGGGTGGGGAGGTCTGTTCACCATTGGATCAATGCACCACAGAAAGGGCGCAGCGGATGTACCATGTGTGGTATTGACTCAATGCGAAGGCAACAGTGCGTCCAAGCTCAGGCAAGTCAGGCTACAACCTATGCGATGAACGACACGATCGATATTTCTATATTCACAATGCCGCACTCTTCATTATGATCGTAATGCTCAAGGCTTCTGTGCCAGCCTTGGACGCACAACGAAATATTGCTACGAGCTCGTACTTCGATACTCGTCGTGGCATGCATATAATGTCAATGCCATTCAACCCTTTGTAGTTGATTTGGTCAAGGACTGTTAAAACAATCGCAGGCTTTAGTGCTGCTGATCTTCCACGCGAGAGATCCGACCAAAAGGGAGATCCACCTTTTAGATCGGCATTGTTCTAGGGTGGAAGGGGGATTTATTGTGTATCTCATCACCATAGCCACAGTGGTATCCCGTATCTAAATACAAATATAGAATCTTTCCTCAACAATCCTCAAAAAGATATCACTCTTCCTGGTTAACCAGCCTTTCTCGGTTGGTACCCCGCAGAGTTCTGGTAAGCGTCGCGATTGGCCGCTGGGAAGCGCCAACCACGGCAGTACAAGCCTCACCTTACCTTACTTCATTCTCTGTAGTTACTATGGAAGACCTCAGGCAGGGCATCAAATCAAAGCGACTGACCAAAGAACCACCACCAAGAAACTATCAAACCCCTAGTATGAGCCAGAACAACGCCACAGTCCTGCAGCGACAGCCCTCATCATCCCAATCTCCGGCTAGCAATAACGACCGCACTCCATCCCACCACACCTCCTCCAGCTCGTCCCTCGAACGCTCCACCAATCCCTCTAGCCAATACGCCGCCTCATCTTCGAGCGACCCGTACAATAGCCGTCATCAATATTCATCACACCAATCGCTCGATGAGCGAGAGCCTGATGAATTCAATGCGCATCCGGGTACACTGAGCGCCTTGGACAGCACCAAGGCAAGTGGTTATCAGAACTCACTTCGCAGACCCGCTCCACCTCCCCTTTCATATACCACGCCGAATGCGAAAATGATGACGCCATCTTTACGCCAGTCCGCCAGCTTCTCCATGGGCGACCGGTCAGGCAACACAGCCCCACCTGACGCGGAGACATCCTCGATTTCATCCAAGAGGTACTCAGATGACGCAAATGGGAAGAATTCAACTCCTTGGAAGAAAAAGAGCGGGTTTTCCAATTTTATAGGCAGTGTTTTGGGCTCGCCGCGTTCCAATAGCGTCAAGATATCGGCACCAGAGAACCCAGTACACGTCACCCATGTCGGCTTCGATAATGAGACGGGGCAATTCACGGTATGTTCTGATGCCTGCCCTTATCAAATTTCCTCCAATCCATACACTCTGGAAAATCCATTGCTGCTACTTGCAAGGATGCCTTTTGCATATTTTCGTCAGTCTTCGGGCAGTTAGACATACGTTCTGGTAGAAATGGTTGGGTATATATTGACGAGATGCAGGGCCTGCCCAAAGAATGGCAGAGGATGTTACAAGAGAGCGGAATTACCGAAGTTGAACAAAAGCGAAATCCTCAGGCTATCGTTGATATCATGGCGTTCTACAAGAACACCCAGGGAGGCCAAGCCGAGGACCAAGTGTGGCACAAGTTCGATAATGCGAGAGCCGAGGATCCATCTGCTTCAGGACTAAGCCTTCTGATGAACACTAATTCAGCTCCACCACCAAATACCCATCTTTCGACCATAACTAGTCCTCCTGCAAGTCCACGCTTCCCTTCAAATCATGAGACGAGTTTTGAAAATCCCCGCGCACCTCCGCCTATCCCTCGAAGTGTACCAAATCCTAGCGCTTTTGCACCCAGCACTCCTTCCATGGAACAGCGCTTGAACCAGCCAAATCTCGTCCCTGGTCGCCCTGCGCCCCGACCACCTGGCGCCTCTCCAGTCACGAATCTTACCCCAGCTCGCGCTGCGCCTCATGCACCAAACGTTGCCAAGGAGTATCCACCTATCCAGAGCAGGCCAAGCGAAGATTTGCCGATCAGAAATCGCTCGACGTCGAACGCTCGGGAGGAACCTGATGAGGATTTAGGCCTTCAGCGGCAGGCATCCAAAGTCCAGACTAATGGACTTACCCGTCAACCCTCGCGACCTAGTCCTGGTGGGGTGGGTAGTCCTACCCAATACCAACAGCAACAGGAACAGCCTGTTGCAAGCGTACAAAAAGCGCTCCAAACAAAGCAGCTTGATAGAAGTCAGAGCCAACGCCAGGCTCCTCAACAACAGACCTCCCCTACGTCTCCACCAACACAACAACAATTCACCCCTACCTCTCCAGACCCCCAAAACATCCCTCACCCACAACAGCAAGCCCGTTCTGGGTCTAACCCACGGCGACGTCCCAACCGAAGCACTGGTATTGATATTGTGGCAAGACTTAATGCCATATGTAGTACTGGAGATCCCATGAGGAAATACAAAAATCTAAACAAGATTGGGCAGGGCGCGTCTGGTGGAGTGTACACCGCTACCGAGGTCGGGACTGGCAGATGCGTTGCTATCAAACAGATGAATCTTGAACAACAGCCGAAGAAAGATCTCATCATTAATGAGATTCTCGTGATGAAAGACAGCAAACACAAGAACATTGTCAATTTCATGGACAGCTACTTACGACAAGGAGACCTCTGGGTAATTATGGAGTACATGGAAGGGGGCAGTCTGACTGACGTAGTGACATTCAACTTGATGAGTGAGGGGCAGATTGCAGCTGTCTGTCGAGAGGTATGTTTTCCTGAAAGAAAGATACTTCCATGTGCACCATAAGGCTAAAAAATGTAAGACATTGAATGGTCTACAACACCTACACTCAAAGGGTGTTATTCATCGTGATATCAAATCCGACAACATCTTACTTGCTATGGATGGCAATATCAAGCTGAGTATGATGGATTGTTCCTGTTCACAATGGCCTCGGACTAACACACATTAGCCGATTTTGGATTTTGTGCTCAAATTAACGAGGCACACAATAAGCGAACCACAATGGTTGGCACACCGTACTGGATGGCTCCTGAAGTAGTCACAAGGAAGGAGTATGGCCGCAAAGTAGACATCTGGAGTCTTGGGATTATGGCGATTGAGATGATCGAGGGTGAGCCTCCATATCTTACCGAATCACCACTTCGGGCCTTGTACCTCATCGCTACCAACGGAACGCCAAAGATCAAAGAGGAGCACGAGCTATCGCCGGTCTTCAAGGATTTCCTGAATTTTGCGCTCAGAGTTGATCCTGATAAGCGAGCATCTGCACATGATCTTCTTAAAGTAAAGTTATGCCATAAAATTTATTGGGGAAAAGTTTCTAATGGTGTCTACAGCACCCATATCTGCAAACGGCTGAGCCTCTGATCAACCTGGCGCCGCTGGTGCGCTCAGCACGGGCCAGCCGTGCGGCTGAAAGAGCTCAAAAAGGATCCTGAAAGTGTTTCGCAAAGCAGGTTGCCCTACATTCCCCCATACTCAGGTTCTTGCTTCACGCCGCCGTTGGAGGCTGTGTGGTGCGTCATGTTTAATATCCTTATCCGCCACGAATGAGACAATGATTTTAAAGTCATGGCGGATCAACGTTTCAAACCGATTTCACTTCTCCTACGAAGGGTTTTACATGTCGTGGAATTTGCGTACCCAATCACGCACATGCTCGAAATGCAATGGCGTCTTCGGCATACATAAAGTACAGGCCCTTCGGTTTTCAATAGGGTTTAGAGCTGCATCAGGCCAGATGGAGCTTCCATTTCTGTGGCCCTCGTCATAGCAGCTTGTGGGTTCTGTCTGGATGGGAGTTGATGGATGGGAACGCGTCCGCCTACTGTCAATTGTTTGAGCGTGATACCAGGGAATAGGAAAATTTTTCATAAAGGGCAGACATTTCTGACTATGCTTCTAGAGGTACTACATATATTACCATTTCAATGTAAAAAGAAAGTCTTCCAATATGTGAAAATGCCACAACTGTATTGAATACCGGTAGACTCGTGTTTGTAACGTCTCATCAAGGTTCGCTCAAGCTTCGTCATCTGCTGCGGTCAAGCCACACCGAGTGGCGCTAGTGGAGGCTGCAAGGCGAGGCAGGAACTCTTCAAATACCTGCAATTCTGAGACACCTACACTCCCACTATCTTGCGATACTCATTACCTTTAACTGTTTGTGAATATCACTCCCCGAAATCAACATGTTCCGCGCTCAGCAGAACGCATTCGACGATGCTGTTGGTAAATTACAAAACTCCATAGCTCCCAGCACTGTCTCACATCTCGCAGCAAAAGCTACGGACGAGAATCTCACCTCAGAAAACTGGGAGTACATACTGGTAAGTGAAGCTCTATTCTGAGAAACTTCAAAGATAGTCTGCTGAGGCAGCCAAGGACGTTTGCGATCGGGTAGGCGCAGAAGACACAGGGTACGCACTAGCTTCCCTGACATTTCGCGCGAACACAAACATCTCATAGCCCTACCTTGCAGAGCGAAAGATGCCGTTGCGTCGATGATTAAGCGGCTCGCCCACCGGAATGCGAATGTGCAGCTCTACACTCTGGAAGTAAGGCTAGACGGTCAGGGCGGTGCGTTACGGATGCTGATACTCAGAAATAGCTGGCAAATGCGTTATCACAGAATTGTGGAAATAAGATGCATCGAGAGCTTGCGTCAAGGAGCTTTACGGATGCTCTGCTGCGACTTGCAAATGACAGGGTGCGCCAAAATTATGGGCAAGCAAGTTTCACCTGAGAATACCTTCTAATGTAAAAGCAGAATACACATCAGCAAGTGAAAGCCAAAATATTAGAGAGAATGGGAGAATGGACAGAGATGTTCAAGAAGGACCCAGATCTTGGCCTCATGGAACAGCAATACACGAAGCTTAAAAGTCAAAGTACTATCTTCGTGGTGGGGAACCCGGACAACATGGCTGGCTAATCATGTTTCAGACCCCAATCTCTACCCACCTGCTGCACCAACCAAAAGGCAGATCACAGATGTTGACAGACAGAAAGAGGAGGAAGAATTGCAAATGGCGCTCGAGCTGTCAATCAAGGATAAGCCCGCTGCAGACCAGGCCGCAGGAAAGAAGCCCGCTCAGGGTGCACCATCAGCAGCAGCAGCAGGTCCGTCACAGCAGACAGCGCCGTCACAACCAGTACCACAAGGAACAACGGCCGCCACAGTATCCCGAGTTCGCGCACTATACGACTTCCAGCCATCGGAAGCAGGGGAGCTACAGTTTCGTAAAGGAGATATCATTGCCGTCATTGAATCCGTCTACAAAGACTGGTGGAAGGGCTCTTTGAGAGGGCAGACTGGCATCTTCCCCCTAAATTATGTAGAGAAACTGACAGATCCTACCCAAGACGACTTACAACGAGAGGCGCAGATTGAAGCCGAAGTTTTTGGAGAAATCAAGAACGTGGAGAAACTGTTAACATTACTGAGTACAAGTAGTTCCGACCTCAACGTCAGGGATAATGAGGAAATTACTGAGTTATACCATTCGACGCTTGCTATACGGCCGAAGCTCATCGAGCTAATTGGGAAATACACGCAAAAGAAGGGTCTGTTCTCAACTGAAACTTGCATGAATGATAGTAGCTAACAGCCTGGTCCAGATGACTTTACTCAATTGAACGAGAAGTTCATAAAAGCTCGAAGAGATTACGAGTCACTGCTAGAAGCGTCTATGTCCCAGCCAGCACAGCAACCGTATGGTCGTCCGAGCCAACCTCAATATGCGTATGGTGGAGGTCCTGGTGGCTACCCGCCACCACAGCAAGGTGGTCCTCAGCATCCCACTACTGGTCCAGGTAGATACTACACTCCTGGTCCTGAGGCTCCGCCACCGAGTACTACCCCATTCTTTGTGCTTGTGGGGTAAGACTAACCGCCCCAGATTCAAATACTCCAAAGCCACAATACCCTCCCCAATCCGGACCTCAACCATTTGCGTACGCACCCCAGGCCCCGCCTGCGCAACCGCAACAACCACACCACCCGCCCAATGACCTTCGGAGACCATCCGGTGGTCAGCGTCCGCCTTCTTCAGACCCTTACAGCCATCGTCCTCAATCGACCTATGACAACCCACAGGAACTATCTACAACCTCTTACACCAGCCCCACAGACTCTCGACCTCAAAACTATCCTCAACACATCCAACCGTCGCAGCCTCAAGATGAGTACTCGCCCTCCGTCTACTCACCTACCGACGGCCCCCCACACCAGCAATCCCAGCCATTTGGAGGCCAACAAGCACCCTATCCGCACACCCCTCATTCACCCCCGCAACCTTCGCAGGCTCAGCAGCCGTACACATCATATAACCCGCCACAACCTTCGCAGCCGGCGCCTTCAGCGCCGTCACCCAGTTTTGGCCAGAATCCATATCCAGTACTCAATTCTGGTCCACCGGCTGGGCAATATCAGGCATACCATGCGCCACGAGAGCAGCAACCGGGATACGTGGCTGAGGCGGGAGGGAATCCAGATGGTTTCTACAGGTAATTGGGACGTGAGTGAACAAATTGAAACGCATGGCATTGAACGGGGGCTTAGGGACATCTAACGAAATTAGGGTTGGCTTAGGAGCTGGCATTGTCAATGTGATAATCGGTACTGGCGACCAAGGTTGATGGCATTGAAAGAAGCCGAATGAACAGCGTGCTCTTTTTAATATATTGTTATATAGTCAATCCAATCAAGCTATGATCTTAGCTTTTATACACGATCCTCTCCTCCTTCGCACATACCCCTTCACCACTACATAAACATCCATTCCTATCACGCTCACCCCCCACCAACCCCCACATCCACCGGCCTTCTCCAAACCCTCACATGCCCCTCCCCACACGCCGTAATAATACACTCCTCCTCAAACCCCACCCAACTCATCGGATGCTCATCAACAACCTTACTCATCACCGGCGGCAACTCCGCCGTAATCATCCGACTCTCCACCGCATGCTCAATCACCTCTTCCGCCATCCCCTCCCCCCCTCCCCCATCCCCCTCATTCAAACTACTATTCGACCGCATCCGCCCCCCCAATGGCATCTGTATCGACTCCGTCCGATTCCGACTAATAGGCGCATACGAACTTATCGACCCGCGATTATTCTGATTATTTCGGATACTAGCAGCCTTCGGTCTTCTAAGCATGCCAACACTGAAATCCCAAAGCAGGAGACGGCAGTCTTCGCCTACGCTGCCGAAACGGTAGTTTCTTCCATCGCAGCGCCAGGGATCGAAAGCTACGGCTTTTACCCAGCTCCTGTGGCCTGGGCAGCGGGCTACGATGCGGCGTTCGGAGAGGGACCAGATGGAGACGAGGTCGTCTTGGCCGCCGGTGAGGATGTATTTGCCGTCGGGGGAGAAGGTGACGCAGGAGAAGGCGCCGTAGTAGGAGGGGTAGAGGTCGAGGAGGGTTTCGGAGAGGTAGTTTATTATGCGGAGGGAGCCGTCGGTGGAGGTTACGGCGAGGTGGCGGGAGTCGGGGGAGAAGGCGAAGGCGGTGGTCGGGTGGGGGGAGAGGTGCCATACGGCTACAGGGTTGGATTTTTGGGATTTGGAGTTTACGGATTTGGTGATGCGGAGGGGGTGGGGGGTGGAGGTGGTTTTGGTAGGGGAGGGGGAGGGGGTTAGGGGAGGTGCTGGGGGGGTGAAGGCGGCGTCGTCGCGTTCTTTGTCGTAGACTATTAGGGTGCCGTCCATGTGGGAGGCTAGGAAGAGGTTTTCGGAGGAGGGGAGCCAGCGGATTTCGGAGATTGGGGAGGTCGATATTATGTTCTGGTTTTGGGGTTAGAGAGGCTGGGGAGAGGGAGGAGAAAGGGCGGGCTTACGTTTTTGTTGACTCGGACGTACTTTTGCGAGTAGGCTTCGAACCATACTATGTCTCCTGTTGAAGCGCCCATTATTACGTCGATATGGTTGGGTGCTTTGGTAAATGAGTTGATATCGTGACACAGCATATGTGCTTTTGCGAATAAAATCTTCATTAGGGGTTGAGCCTATGGGGCTGTTCAGCAAATATTATCTTCGTCATCCACTGGAAGACCATACCCTGGCAGGTGGTGGGGAAGACAGGTCGAGCCATTGATACGCCCTATCTATATTTGCGAATGCGAATATACCTTCAGGCTTATGCTCTTGCAAGCGTTTACTTAGCTGATCATGCGGTATAACCCTCGAGATAAACTGCGAATTGCTCTTTACTAGATTTGTTTTTGGCTTCTTTCTCTTGGCTTCCTTCCCAGTAAGTGGCGTGAGTAAGACGTTGTCTTCTCCAAAGACCGGTCTCCTACCAGACGTGGTGCTGGAAGGCAGCTGTGGGGGAACGCCATCGCTACTAGTATCGTGGGAGCTCCTCGATTCTTTCTCATGCTCTTTAATACTGTATGTCCCTAGATTTGAACGGGTGCTGACCGAGGTTTGTCTGTATAATTGTGGCGTAGACTTTCGTGGACTCGTAATACAAATCGATAGCTTTATGCCGGCCTTTGGTGGAGCCGGTGTGGTTGCTAAGGGGTTTGAACTGACAATCGGAGCATCTTGGGGATGTGGGGGAGGAGTGGCCAGGTGTAGGTTGTCTTGCAGATAATATGTCCCTTCCCCAACTGACAGTTGATATTCAGGTCCACTAGGATGAGTGAGGACATTGCTCATCTCATTCATAGGACTGTTTATGGTGGTGCCATTTGGGCTGGTCGTAATTTGCGTGGTGGGGTATCGGGGTGGGGGGGGTAGGACACTTGCAGATTTCATGTCAACCGTGCCGTGACCATTGAGTGCGTATACGACTTACAACATTTATGTAAATATGACCTCACGGTATATCGTTATGTTAGATATATAGACGAGCTTCAACAGGTAGAGGACGATGTCGCATGATAATCAAGAGTATACTGGTAGAGATGGAGGCGATCAATGCTGACAAGGTAACATTGATATCAAGATAACGAAGTATTGCAGACGCAGACGGAAATAAGCATGTAGCACAAGGAAGCAAGCATGAAGCATGAACCGCACTGCTGCAGGGACAAGACGAGGTCGAATGAAGTTGGTCAATAAGAGGCAACGTTTGCCATGCGTCGCCCCCAATGTGGGGTATGGCTTCGGGTACCCTCGTGCCTAAAAGCCCTACCCATGCCGCCCCGGACCCTTGGGGCCTAGTACCTATCATCTATCATTCGAGCGGAAGATCCCTAGCTGCAGCGCGTCAGATTGGCCACGGGGGGTTGAAAAAGAAGAAGGCATTTGGAGAAACATACCCTACGAGTATTTAAATGTGATGTGCGACAGCCTTCCCTGGTCACAAGTATCACGCGATGCATCATGATAACACCATGATCGTGCAAACACACAGAAGATTAATAGAAACGCCTTGACATCTTGCATGGCATAAAGCTATGGCTACAGGTTCATTCCGCACTGGAAGAAAGATCCCTGAACCATTGCTAACATCTATGGAAGTGCGAATATGTCTATGCGGCGACGAGGGCGTCGGAAAGTCCAGCATCATAACGAGCCTTGTAAAGGATGTCTTCGTCACTCACAAGATCCAACCAGTCCTCCCTCAGATCACCATCCCTCCAAACGTTGGTACGCCAGAAAACGTCACAACCACCATAGTCGATACTTCGGCGCTGCCACAGGAGCGGACGAATCTGAACAAGGAAATTCGCAAGTCGAATGTTATAATGCTTGTCTATTCAGATCACTACAGCTATGAACGAGTGGCTCTGTTCTGGCTCCCGCATTTCAGGTCCTTGGGCGTTAACGTACCTGTGGTGTTGTGTGCCAACAAGTCGGACTTATCTGCCAACGTCAATACAGATCAGGTAATTGAAGATGAAATGTTACCGGTTATGGCTGAGTTCAAGGAAATTGATTCCTGCATACGAACGAGCGCAAGAGAACACCACAATATCAATGAAGCTTTTTACTTATGTCAAAAGGCTGTCACGGATCCTATAGCGCCCTTATTCGACTCGAAAGAGTCAAATCTGAAGCCTGCTTGTGTCTCTGCCCTGGAAAGGATTTTCTATCTGTGTGATAAGGACCAGGATGCCTACTTGAATGACAAAGAAATCTGCGATTTCCAGCAGAAATGCTTCAATAAATCCCTAGGTGAAGAAGACCTTGAGAATATCAAGCAAGCCATCTCGAAATATTCGGCCATTGCTGTCACGCCCAAAGGCATAAGCCAAGAGGGGTTTGTCATCCTGAGCAGGATATTTGCAGAAAAGGGTAGACACGAAACTATCTGGATCATTCTGCGAACGTTTCACTATACCAATAGCCTAAGCCTCCAAAATAGCTTCCTTACCCCTAAATTTGACATCCCACTCAATTCGTCCGCCGAGCTCTCCCCAGCAGGCTACCGCTTTTTCGTCGACCTCTTCCTCCTTTTCGACAGAGACAACGATGGAGGCCTATCACCTACCGAGCTCTCCGCTCTGTTCGCTCCAACACCAGGCCTTCCTCCTGCCTGGTCAGCAGACAGCAACTCTTTCCCTTCCTCCACCGTCTGCAACGAAGCCAACCACATCACGCTCCAAGGCTGGCTCGCCCAATGGAGCATGACCACCTTCTTCTCCCCGAAAACCACCCTCGCCTACCTCGCCTACCTGGGCTACGACCCCCCAGACCACACCACCACATCCGCCCTCCATCTCACCACCCCCCGCAAACGCACCCGCCGCTCCAAACGCCCCATCAAAACCGACCGCAACGTCCTCCTCGCCTACATCCTCGGCCCCCCTTCCTCCGGCAAATCCTCCCTCCTCGACTCCTTCCTCTCCCGCCCCTTCTCCCCAACCTACCACCCCACAATAAAACCCCGCGTCGCAGTCAACAGCGTCGAACTCCCCGGCGGTAAACAATGCACCCTCATCCTCGAAGAACTCGGCGAACTCGAACCCGCCATCCTAGAAAACCAATCCAAACTCTCCGCCGCTGACATCCTCGTTTACACGTACGACTCCGCTGACCCAGACTCCTTTGCTTATATCCTCTCCCTGCGCGCCCAATACCCGCATTTAGACTCCATGCCTGCGCTTTTTGTCGCGCTGAAAGCGGATATGGATAAATCGACACAGAGAGGGGATTTGCAACCTGAGGAATATACTACGGGTTTGGGGTTGCAGAAACCGTTGCATGTGAGTGTTACGTGGGGGAGTATTGGGGAGGTCTTTGTGCAAATTGCGGAGGCGGCGCTGTGGCCGGGAAGTGCGATGCCGAGTGTGGGAAGTGGGGAGGGGGAGGAGGGCGTGGATTGGGTGAGGTGGGGGGTTGTGGGGGGAGCGGTGGTGGTGGTGGGGGCGGCCGTGGTGGGGATTTGGAGGAGGGTTAGGGGGGGAAGGGAGTAGACTGGTAGGCAACGATTACGGCAATGGCTTTTTGTGCCGGGGATTCGGTACTCACAATTCGGTGATGATGCCACGCCTATCGATACAGGCGCTTGCTATCCTGAAGCGTTGTTGAGCGAGAGAGCAGCGCGATACAGTGACCAACACCGTATAATTCGCCACTCTTAGCAACGTTCATCGAATGATCTGGTATGTCTGTATAACAATACCTACACACATTCATTAATTATATGCATGACTGAGCGTTACAATTGCATATAATTGACCTACTCCCCACCTATCTTCGTTCCTTGTTCGTAAAACAATGTCATGCAAAGATGTCATCTGCTCAAAGCACACATACCGCTCAAACAAACACTCTCAGGGTATTCCTGACCAGCTCACCCACCACTCCCGCAATGTTCATCCTGCTCAAGCATTAGCTAACTATAACCTACCGTGTAGCTAGTCTTACATAATACTAAATACCAAAGGATCATAAAGTAGCCTTGCATGCCATATCGATTTCTTCAACTATATACGACAATACTAATGTTATGTACAATCCTAGGTGGAAGCTATGATAAGGTGAAGTAAGGTAGGCTATACATACTCGACCAGACGCCGGTGACCAGACGGACCTTTGTTATTATATGGAGAGTAATTACTACCGAGCTCTCTTAAACGTAGGGGTAGGTTGAATATGTAGGTCTGGATTACTAGAAGCGTTTTACTGCCTAACAAGGCTGGGGTATAGCTAGGCTTGTCAGAGTCGCTGAGATTCTTAGGGGTTCGAGGTAATAGGAGATCAAGTATTTGCTATATTTGCTCCTGAGTTTCCTGCGTGGGCCTCGCACTTAATAGGGCGGCGCGAATATCTCTTGGAGAAATACCTCCCTCTTACACTGCTGTCCGGAAGGGAATGGATGTGGGTCTCTATCCAGAAACTGGACCAAAAGAACCTTGTTTATAACATGTTATAAACTTCCCAGAATTTAGCAAGGCTGGGAGGCTGTCCATTGCCTAACAGCTTGTACGGATTCTCCGAAATAGTATCCCTAAGTTTCCATGCTAGTAAGAATCTGTTGCAATACCGCTACTCGTTATCCTCCATTTCCTAGCTCTCATTCTCGCTTAGCGGCCTCCACCAACATGTTACTAAGGATTGGTGTTCTAGCGCATTCACCCCTTATTCAGACCCTGATTGTTTGCAGAGCTCTATGTATATAAGAGCTCCCTTAGATAGATCCGAGAGCATCAGGCTATGCAGTATTATCCATCAGATCATTGATCTACTATTGTGACAGAATCTCTCCAATGAACCCTCTCTGCTCTTTAGTACAACATCCTACAAAATCCACTAAAGTGCACGTCCTTTCGCCTTCGGACAGGACTTCAAACCACTCTCTAACAGCTTTACGCTCATCTCCGAAGTTTTCATCCTTAAGAGCCTCTTGCATTTGGTGTGCAACGTTATGGAAGCTAGTCACCCTAAATCTTAAGGTACTGACGTACATTTCTAATATGCAAGCAGAAAGTCTTGTTGGTCTTGTTGAGCGAGACTGATGTAGAACGGGGCCGCTGTAAGGTCTTGTTGAGCTAGTCTGATGTAGAACGGGGCCGCTGTATTGACGCTGGGAGATATAGGAGTCCCTATCACCTAGTTCTCCTTCGTATCCACTATCGCGCCAACTTTGATCCGGTGAGCTTCTCTTGATATCAACAGACTCATCTATGTCAAGGTTCCGTGAGCTAAGTTGGCTTTGTGGTTGGTCTACTTTAGTGGTATCGAGATCCTGTACTTCCGACTTTCTGAGCAAATTCTCCGATCTCACGAAACCAATGAAATTGTACGCGTCTCTATCCACCATTCTTGACCATGCAAGTGTCGGTACTGAGAGAAGAATTAGAGTCGAATGGCTCTTATAAGCGGACTCAATCCGGACGTCAATGTTTAGTATCTCAGCAGGCGCCTGGCGTGTGTTTAACCAATTGGTCCAGTCTGTAACGATGAATTCTGTATTCTGTGCGACAGAAACGGCAAGTAGCACTCTTGTGTCTATAGAAGCTCCGAGCCTAAAGCGAATGGGTGGAGAGGCCCCCTCGACGGGGATTGGGGCCAAATGAATGCTCGGAGTACTTTTCTCCGAAAGCATCGCCAGAATTGGCGTATATTTCAAGCGCCACCGTATGCAGATCAAGCGGCTATGCAACATAGCTACAGTGAACGGGCTGAAGATATATCAGTATTCTGGTCTTATAATAGACAATATTAATAGGAGGCTCTGTTAACGACTCACTTTGATTGGAAAGCCTTTAATTCTTCGATCAATGCGGAAGTAAACGACCTTTCCCCAACGCCAAGGGTTGGATTCTCTCTCCCGCACGCCGCAAGGAGCTCTTTCGTAGTACCTTCGGTCGTATCTCTTGCGGCATTTGCAGCGAAACAGCAATCCAAAATGATGAGAACATGAGGAATAGCGGTTTCTAGCAGATGTTGGAGCGATGACCAGTTTAGAGACGGGCTATCTCTATGTCGATTGGCACTCCATATACTTCGACCCCTTCGAGAATCTGCCTCCCCGTGGCCCGCATAGTATACGATGAGTAATTCATTCTCATCCTGATGTGCGTTTTGAAAGGCGTACAGCTTATCTTGCAAGGCCCTCGTAGGGTTTGGTTTGCTGGGTATCTTGAATTCCTCGGTTGTGAATCTTTGAAATCCTAGCGTCAGCATTATTGAACAGCAAAAGTATCCAGAATATCAAAGAAGATCCGATTAATTGCTGAAGAATTGCCGAATCGCCCAAGCTGACAGTATCGTTGGATAAGGATATTATCAACAAGATGCAAAGATGACTTCAATGTAATCTTAGACGTATGATAATCGTACTGGGCTTTGTATATGAGAGCCTTCTGGATTGGCTTAAAAAATAATAATGAGGGGGAAAAGTATGTCTTATTACCAAGAGCTCTTATGCTTCAATAGTATCCCTTTGGACCAAGTTTAACGCCGTGCCTGGCACCTTTCCTGGGAAGGGTCCCTCAGTGACTAGCACAATAGCAGCTGATAGGATATAAAGAAATACTCGCTAAGATTACCTGAATTGTCGTTCAAATACTTCCTGCAGCTGAAGAATCTCGAATTGTACATTGAGGTCGTCATCAGCCCATGACAGGAATAGACAATTGACAGAACTGTAAGGATAGGAGGGCCGTGGAAAGGAGCCACTAAGTGCTTGATTTAGGTTCTCTTTAAACATTTCTAGGGTATTGATATGATCGAAGTCCAGTTTCTCAGGGTGTAATCGTGAAGAAGCATCGCCGCTCGAATAGCCCTGGAGATGTTCAGTAATCATAAATTAAAGGCGTCTCGAGGAAAGAAATGTAGTTCTCAAACATATAGGAAGAGGAAATAATTTCCAAATAACAAAGATTCAAAGGACGACAGAGAAGACAAAGCCTATACTCAAGTTCAAGTTTCAGAGGAACAGTGTGCAGTATACTTCAAAGCTGCATGGGTGGTCGACAGACAACGGCCCACTCTCTGTAACGGGACAAATACGTGTAGTAGAAGTGAGTAACGGAACTGGAAAGCTGATATATAGAGTGAACTAGCTTAGAAAGTAACTTACAGAGTCTTCAACGAGCTCCATATCTTCCAACTCGGCCAAGGTACTTGATGCATCTGGGGCGCTCGTCCCCTCCACAGTAGCCATCTCAACAAGCGCACTGCAGTATTAACCTCGTCGAAGATTATAGAAAGATATACCCAGAACGTAGGACTGGCGATTGCCGTTCTCGTTAGGGCAAGGGAGCAAGACGGAGTGCAGAAAGGACAAGAGGGGACGGAAAGGAGCAGAAAGTAAGCTTGTTATCGATGACCATAGGCAACTTGAGCCGAGCTGAATATGGCCACTTTCGGCTCCTTTGACTACGTGCCGCGACCAATCAGGTGCAGGGCCTTGCGCCCTCTTGCTGCCTGATAATCTCAGGGTGCGCTTAGGGTACACTTAAGCCAACTCAGACGGTGCTCAGCCCTGCTCAGCGACGCTCAAGCTCGGCACAGTTAGAGTGGCGTCAGGCTTGGCTTGGCAGCTAAAAGCGGAGTGGAGAAAATTCTTTGGCGGTCCTCTGTGTAGGTGTATATGTTCAAGAAAGAAGTATATTCTTTCTTTAGTTATATCTAGGCATGTCTGCCAGCCTTGAGATATATCTCTGAAGATTTCATAAACCCGTCTTCGTTTTGTCATGGAGGTCTCAGTAACAAATCCACATTAGAGAGTATGTGTTGATGATGTGACTTCTGAAAGCATATTAAGAAAGATAGTTGATTCTATTTCGATCAGTCGAGGCCACGGTTATCCCCTATGATTCATGCCCTGTATCTCAAGTGCACGACACTCCCAGAACGAGTCATCTCAAGGAATGGTATCCCCCAAACTTTGCCTATCTTAGTCTGAAAGCCACCAGAGATTTTCTATTCAGAGCACGTGGTTGTAAATACGCGACCTAATCATTTAATGGGCCAGTAGACACCCCATGTAAGTGCGCATACCTAATGAAAATCCTTTGGCATGACAAAATCCTTCAACTCATCCTCGACCAATACCTCCGCCATTGCCTCAGCCCTCAGCTCCAAAATACGTACTTTTGACGGCTTATTTTCCTCTTCTTCCGCATCCTCTGAGCGGACTTTCCCCTTCCCTTTGCTGCTGCTGCTGGCTCCGTCTTCGTCTTCAACACTACTTTCATCGGAGCTGCCTCCTTCATTCTCATGTATTTGGCCTATGACCGGATCATTATCTCTTAATCCAAGATTCTGGGCCTTTCCAATGAGATCGTCATCTGAAGGAAATGAATCTTTAGGTAATTGGGCTGCGATTAAGGTGTCGTCCTTACAGTAGACGACTGCGCTTACAATGTCATCTTGCTCGACGATCATGCTCTTAAGTCCCTTCCCATCGCCCTTGGTAGTAACTTTCAATACCTTTCCGCCAAAAAAACCGGGGTTGGGAGATACCTTGCCGGTGGTGGCGATGGCTGTGTTATGGAGACTGAAGGTCGGCCCGGCAAAGGCTGAGAATTTGCGGAACGCTTTTACGGAGGTGGCGGGGTCAGGTGTTATGTTGTGGGCTAGAAGAGTTCCGTGGGTGGTTAGGAAACTAAGTGGGGCAAGAGGTTCAGTGGGGTGGAAGGAGATGGATAGGGGGTGGGATTTTGTCTTACAGTAGGTTTGTGGCATGCTCGTCGACATTTTCGGTAAGGAATTCTTTGAGGCGATGGGCGTTGAGCATCGTGAATTTTAGTACGCCTGCCTCGGCGGAAGAGCAGGATTGAGGGAGTGGATCTCCGCTTGAGATCTCTTGGTTCCAGTCGGATTGGACTGAATGGGGATTAGGGAGTTTCTCCTCGTCTTCTATTTGTCGTGAGGTTGAGACTGAATCTGCTGAAACGAGGGATGATATTTGGCTGTCCTCTTCCCTTGGGCTCGGTAATGAAGCTGGCTTTTTTGAACGGGGGAGCTGTATTTGAGTCCTTTCGTGTCTCGGGATACGTCCTGGAATTGGTTCGGCGGGTGATGAGGGCAGAGGATTTACGGCGGTGTCATAGACGGTACCTTCCGGTTCAGGGTCGTCTCCTAGATGAATAGGCGGCCCGACCTCGTATTTACCTTTAACGTACTCTAGGACCTGAAGTAGTGAATCTGGAAGCTCGTTATTGTCAGGCTTTGCGGTCGAAGATGACGAAGATGCTACTGATGGATTAGCTACGCGTATTTAAGGGATATTGGGAGGATATATGGGAAAAGGTTTACTCTTTGTGAGGGTTCTGTCGTCAGGCTTATTGAAGGAGCTAGCACGATGCTCTTCGAATAACTTCATGATGATCAGTCTCCATTAAACATATCATGTAGGATCAAGAAGTTCAGATATCTGGGATATTTCACGTCGCGACGTAATGAGACTTACAAATAATGGAATTTTAGGGCTTCAGTTGCCTCTTCTAATTTTGAGACTTGATGATTGGATAGAAAGGAATATCACAGAATGTACATAGAATGTTGCGTAGAGCCTCTAGAATTCCTGGTATCCTCTTGTGTCAAGTGAGAAACAGTGAATGAACGGCAAGATTACGACACTTAAAACGGCAAAATTGGCGGATACTCTTCCTCATATCAGAGACACATACCACGCTCAGTCATACAAATAGACTACGATAAGAAGTGATCTATTTCATTGGTTGACTTTGTGATATGTCGAAGACCCAGTTTACCCTTCTTATATTTGTTCGCCTGCACAATTATTATGCATGCATAGAGCCCTAGCCCTAAAATAACCTTCTCACCCCTTTCCGCAGCCGGGTCCTTCCCCGCGTCATGGTTACATTCGTCATCATGCTGGGCCTTTGGTCAGAGTCTGTATTTATAGCACTGATCTCCTTCTCGAAAGTGGAAAGATTTTATGTTCGCTTTTAGACGTCTACTTTGTACACGTAGAAGCCTCACAGTTATACAATTATACCCAAACAGCCAGAGTACGTTCTCGCCAACCGTAGACGTAGGAACAAGATTGTTGATATGCACATATAGTCTATCGATCCTACGGAGCCATGGCTACCGACCCCCATAAATATGCGCTTAACCGTGGGTCTCATTAAATTAAAACCCAACATGGCAAGCCTAACTTATTTCCAGACACCATGCTTAGGGTCAAAGACCCTCAACGTTCTAGTAAGACTCTCGTTCTTCAATTGTTGGATTTCCTTGGGTCTCATTCGCACTAGTCAAATACTATGAACTCCTCGGCATGAAGCAAATAAACAAGATTGAAAATCCAGACGCCAAGTTTGACCTGTACTTTTTGGCTTACGACTCACCTAAAAGCTTGTCAAATGAAGAACACTGGACGGCTCGCCAAGGCGTCCTGGAACTTACTCACAATTACGGCACTGAGAACGATGACAGCTTCAAGGTTAACAATGGTAACTCCGAGCCTGGCAAGGGCTTCGGCCACATCTGTGTCAGCGTAGATCACATCCAAGCTGCGTGCCAGAGGATTGAAGATGCAGGATACAAGTTCCAGAAGAAGCTGACGGACGGGCGAATGCGAAGTATTGCGTTTGCTCTTGACCCGGACGGATATTGGGTTGAGATCATTGCGTTCAATCCTGTGGATAAGACGGAGAACATCAAAGAGACGGATCCAGGCTCTTACAGGTTCAACCATAGCATGATTCGGGTCAAAGACCACGAAAAATCTTTAACATTCTACAAGGATATCATGGGTATGTCTCTCCTGCGCACCTCTGAAAACGCCTCCAATGGATTCAATCTGTATTTCCTTGCCTACCCGGGCAACGACAACGTAGCAAAAGAGTCGGCCAATGGTGTCAATCCTACCTCTGGGCGTGAGGGCATCCTAGAATTAACCTGGAATTATGGCACCGAAAAGGAAGCCAACTTCAAATATCACAATGGTAACGACGAGCCCCAAGGCTTTGGTCATATCTGCATTTCGGTTGACGATCTGGATGCTGCGTGTAAGCGATTCGAAGAGAAGGGCGTCAACTGGAAGAAGCGATTGACTGACGGCCGGATGAAAAATATTGCGTTCGTACTGGACCCTGATGGCTATTGGATTGAGGTAGGTGTATTACCAGTGTTCCGCAAGAACCATCGAATTGACAAAGTCTTCTTAGGTGATCCAGAACGAGAAGATGAAGAGGACAAGCAATTGGTAATAGTGGTGACCAAGTTATGGGGGATTGTATGCTTTGTACATATGTAACCTGTAGAACTACCCGAGAAAGACAGTGAAGACCAAAGTAAGAAAATTATCGGAAACTACACAGCCCAAATTTTAAATCGCAAATCGCGTAAGGAGGCACAATCAGACTTTATGCTTCTACTCACACCTCGTAGCCATCGCGCATAGATGACTCACAAAGGCAGTATCGGATAGAGATAAACCGTAGAGATGTGAATTGTTCTCGTGCAACCGGTTCATGCGGTATTCACCAATCCTTCCTTCTTCTTTACGGCCCTATCTCGGAGGCCAAAGATTTCTGTCCGACTGAAATCAACGAATGAGATGATGTCCCACTTATATTATCGCCATCTCCTTCATGATATATCAGGTTTGACAAGCCGATGATGGCATTATTGATTTAGAAACAACGAACCCAACAGATAAGCTGCAATGACGAAACCTGTTATGTCTTTATCAGGGGAGCCGCAGCGGCTGACTGACAGGCTGGCGCTGCCGCTTGCGATTTCTTTGTTCTGTTGACTCTGTGAAGCTGACTGCGACTCACATTTTGCCTTGCTGACTGCGTCAAATACCATAACACACACCAATCCCTCCTACCGTAGCACTCACTACTCTTACCCGTCCCACTTTTACATTTCCACACTTCAACCGATTCTCTCTATCGTAAGATCAGAATACTTCGGCACTCTTTCCCTGGGACTGCCGGGGCGGAATCCAATCCGCAGCTGCATGTGACGACCGAATCAATCCTGTCATTCCCTCATTCCTCGGTACCTGTTGGTAGGCAGCCATTCTTGGACATCTGTTCTGCATGCACTTTGCAGAGATGGGGTGGTTGCGAGTCCCTCGCGGCCCCTCCATTCCCTCTCGTAATCACCACAAGAAGGAGCCTAATTGAAACCAGATCCGAAGGAGCCGATGGCACCCAGTATTTTTGGAGGTGGTAATAGCAGGGAAACGTGCAGTGTCAAATATTTTGAGATTAGGTACACTCTCATTGGATTGCAGCGGGAATATGATCACAGCTGTCCTAACTACTTCCAAACACTCAGGCTTGAGGAGAGCAACCTGATACTACGAGGCACCGAAGATGAAGCGTCCAGCGTGGTACTCAAGGGTACACTCGTTCTGTGCCTTTCAGAACCCATGCGTATACAAGGCATACGGCTGAGATTTACGGGCGAGCGAAAACTTGGGTCAGTTGAGAGTATTACGCAGATGCGCCTGACGGAGGCTAATTAAACTGGCAGATGGTATCAGACTGGCGGATCCGGAGGCAGCACTAAGCAAGAGGAGGAGTTTCTGCGGAAGACTTGGGATTTCAAGAACAAGTGCAGTTTGCCTGCTGGAAACTACGAGTACCCTTTCGATTTGATCATCCCTGGCTCAACTCCAGAGAGCGTAGAAGGGTTGCCAGATTCCTATATCATATACCGGATGAAAGCCACGATAGAGAGGAACATCTTAGCTCAAAATTTCGTCGTTCGCAAGCAGGTCCGGCTTATACGGACGCTCGACACTGCCTCGCTGGAACTTGCCCATGCTATGGTGATTTTCTCATTACATAAATCTAAGAATTGCAGCTGACACTGTTTAGTCTATAGAGAATGTGTGGCCAGAGAAGATCGACTACTGTTTGAGCACTCCTACGAAGGCGGTAATATTCGGCACAAGCGTTCAAGTGGATTTCAGATTGGTACCGCTGTTAAAGGGACTAAAGATTGGGAAGATTACCACGGAACTGAACGAAAAGCAAGATATAAAGATTCGAGGAACCCGTAATCCCAGCAGGAACCGGCAGATTTCTCGATTGATTGTAAAGGATGAACACCGTCTTCCCAATGATATGGAGACCGAGGACACTGAAGGCCAAGAAGGATACATATTCTCACGGTCTTTACGGTTACCACAATCTCTTAAGCACTGTGTACAAACGGTTGAGGCGCTGGGAATCAAGGTTCGACATTACCTGAGTTTTAACATCCAAATGCACAATCCCGACGGCCACGTTTCGGAGGTGAGTGCCATTGTAGGGAACGCGGGCCTAGACTTCCTGCTTACAATCATTAGCTCCATGCCACGCTTCCTCTATACATCTTCATCTCTCCAAATATGCCCCTTGACGATAATAACAACATGATCAGCCAAGGTCTCCACAGCGTAAACCCTGCCGCGGCCTTGGACGGTCTTACTCCTCCGCAATATGGGGAGCATCAATTTGATCAGCTCTATAGTGACATTGACCCGAACGGCTACGCGACACCTGCCGGCGGCGTGGGCACTCCGTTGCAGTCACGGAGTCGCAGCGTATCAGTAGAAAATCTGACATCACTGGATGGAGTCGCCTCAAGTGATTCTGTCGCAAATGTACTGCAACATCGTTTGAGCAACTTAGACATGACTGGCTCCAATAGAGTGATTCGTGACCGGCAACTGGAGCGATCACAATTATCCACTTCTGGGGATGGCACCACCGAGAACGACTCAACCGAAATCGCAAGGATGAACGATAACAGTGTAAGACAGAATGCTCTACCTACTGGCGGCTACTTTGGGCACCCTGGTGGAGGTGCAAACCAGCAGAGTCCACAAAGCGCAGACAACGGCGATCCAGTCTCGCGACGAGCATCCGAAGAGGAGGGTATCACTTCAGGTCCAGTAACACCGCAGCACATTGAATACAGCGCAGAGACCCTCTCGAAAGTGCCCAGTTACACGACAGCGCTTCAGTCGCAGGCGAGAAAGCCCCTCAACGATGGCCTACCAACTTACCAGACTGCTACTCGCAGACCTATAGCAGCGTCCAACCAAGTCCACGCTCGTGTGGCGAATAGGGAGACATAACGCATTTTCTGCCACTTGAAGACCTGTACATTATGGTAGTTGCCTTTTTTGAATGGTGCATGACGGTGCATAGCAAAGGTGATTTAGGCGGTAAGACTTCATTTTGCATGGCGTTGGGGATATCAAAACCTGTCAAATGCTCTGTGCTCGAATTCACCACTGAATGCCTAGTCTTTACTGCTGTATTCTATATATCGTGAGAATTTGGGAGTGTCTTGAATCCAGTAGAGTCTTGATTTAAGTAGCCGTGATATGCGTGGCTTCTATTGTTTGGCTGATAATCTGGACCCTTGGTATAAAGATGTGGTCTTGGCTATCCCATGCATGCACGTTGACGTCTCCCTACCTCGCCCAAACCCCCACCCCCAATTTCTAGCAGATTTGCACCACTACATTCAATCTCATATACATCCCTTCTTCTGGCTATGAATTACATTTGAATGTAGAAGTTGCATTAAGAATCTGACTCTGAACGAACCATCCCAATTCCATCCCATTGCATAAAAACGCAATCATGGCTTCAAACTTACCACACAGGAGAACGAACCAGTCACTTTCTGATGACGAGGCGGTCCCAGAAACGGACCCCAGTGATGTATTAACTCACTCCTTTTAGCGCGGCTTCCCTAATCAATGCGTTACAGACCTCCAGCCTACTCCTCGAGAGGTTGCAAGCCTACAAGCACGCTTGTGGCTATCTGGAGAACTACATCACCGAGACAGAGAAGGTGCATAAAGCGCACGCCAAGGAGTATGAAAAGGTCCTGAAGACTATTTCCAGTCCATTGAAGGAAGGCCACCATTTTGATCAGAACCTGGGTGGTATTGCGGGGTTGTTCGAGAATATAAGGACGAATACTCAAGTAAGTAATCCTTCAATGGCCTGGACGAGATTATTTACTAACAAAAATCGTAGGCAATCGCTACCTCCCATGTCGAGACGGAAAAGCAGCTCAAAGGATCAGTCCTACCCATCCTCACACGTCTACACACCGAAATCAAAAACAAGAGCAAAGAGCTATCCAAGGGTGCTGTCAAGGGCTCGAAAGAAGTTGACAAAGCTAGGAACAATACTCAAAAACATATCGAACTCTTGGGACAACATACAGCTAAGTTCTCGTCGGCTGGGGGTAAAGTGGAGCCAAATAATGACCCTTATATCATTCGACGCCTCGTCAATCATCGTCTTCATAAGCAAGTCCTTGAAGAGAACAACAACCGTCATGATCTTCTGGCTGTACAAGACTCTTTCCTACAATTTGAGGCCCATGTTATTGAGACGGTTCAACAAGCCATGGCCGCCTTCTTACAATGCGTTGGTGGTCAAGCTGAACAACAGAAAGCTATGTATTCCAACATCATTGCTACAGCTCAGCAAATCCCCAAGGACTTCGAATGGAAGGGCTTTGTAGCCCGCAACAACCACATATTGATTGATCCGTCAAGCCCCCAGCGTTCCGTTTCAAATATCACCTTTCCCAACCAAGACCATATCTCCACTAAGCCACTCATTGCAGGAACTCTGGAGCGCAAGTCTCGGAACGCACTCAAAGGTTATAGTTCATACTACTATGTCGTTACTCGGAGCAAATACTTGCACGAGTTCAAAGATGATGACGACGTCAGAAAAGAGCCTGAACCATCCATGTCATTCTATCTACCAGATTGCACAATCGGTGGTATCAATGGCGAGAAGTTTAATATCAAAGGCAAAGACAGTTCGAAGGGAAAACTCGGGTCTGCCATGGCCATGACCAGCGAGTTTACCTTCAAAGCTCACACCCCTACTGATGCAGGAAAGTGGTGGAACATTGTGCGGGAGGCAGCTGGGCCAGGCAATTTTACGGGTTCGGCACCCTCTAGTCCAGTGGAAAGTAGAAACGTATCAGGACAGTCAGCACCGCCTCAATACGCGGACAGCAAGCATCCCGCCCCAGTCCAAACGCAGAACTTGCCCAAAACTGGATATCAGGGTTCTTCCGTAACCCCTGGCCACAGTTCAACAACCCCAGCCTCAGCTGCAGGTGGTCCAGTGGGCCAACAGCACATGACTTCTCCAGCCAGTGCTGGTACAGGGCCAAGCCCGTCAAGCGCAGCGGGACCGACTTCAGGTCTCGATCGAGCGCCTGGTCAATATTGAGCAACGAAATCAATGAGAGCACGGAGTATAGGGGGTGGCAATCTGTAGTACTATGAGCTTATATGGATGAGTATGTGTCGAGTAATGGCTTTGAGCATCTTTGTAGCGTATAGCGATCTCAATCATAGCGTCTTGCTGACATCTGAAACAATTGCCCTGAACTATTGATAGACTATCGGTACGAACGTAAGGTACCCTTTTTTATCTGTACCCGTGACATGCTGTCGGCCTGGACAGCCAAGGGGAAAAGTAGCGCCGTTGGCCGATGCGGGACGATCAATAGGTAGCATTGGTTCACAACATCTTTCACTATGCTCCATTATTGAGAAAAGTGTTGGCAGCGCGCTACATGTCACTGCATTCCTGCTGTCTAGTTGTATTGTTAACATGATACCCAATGATTATCTGTACAGATTTGACTGCTATCTGACTCCTTGCGCGGCTTGCGGTACCCTTAAACCTGGTGGCATTTTACAACCCGAGACCTCATTATGCAGGTATGCTTGTCCCTGTTTTACTTGACCTTTTGGGTCTCAAAAGCCTCGCATTGTTCCGCTGTACAAATCTGTGGGAACAATGTTGCCTGCTTGCGAACACGACCCAGCTCCCGCTGGCGACACATCAAAGGCGTGGCTTCAGGGCCAACAACTCATTATTCGATAAGGCATTAGGCTTACTGAATCTCTCTCACACAGACATCCTCAATAAATTACCCATTTACTGGGAACCCTGCAGTCAATAGACGGGGGCACGTGCCACAGTTGTCCATTAGTGACGACAACCACCACGTCACCGAAGCGATCGGGGATATGTATGGGGATCACCAGTATGGAAAACGAGACTCAAGACCTCTAAGCTTCGTGCCCTCCTCTCCTCCAAGTTCAGGCAACTCGGATCCACGCCCGCGGCAAAGCCCACGAGCTGGACCTTCGCCCCCACAGTCTTTAAGGAACGCTCGCAACTCCTTGGTCCGTAACATTTCAAGCGAAAGAACTCCTACACATGTCAACGGTCAAGGAATGAATATGCCTAGTAGAAGTAATTCGGGCGACAGTGAGGGCGGTCAGCTTTCGCCCAGCAACTCAATCCACCGCTCAAACTCCGAGACAGCTAATTCCCAGTTCCCTCTCAATGATATCGACTACGAATCCAACCCAAATGCTGTGGCTCAGGAGCTCAACAATTTGGCTGCTCTTCGGCGCATGTCCATGGATGTCAACGGGTCCGGCGATCCTGACTTACCCTCTTTCCCTTCAAATTTTGGAAGTATACCCAGCGCAGCTCCACTGAGTACCGATCCAGATGACACGGCTCGATTATACTGGGTCCCTGCAAGTGTACACCCGGAACTTGCACCCATGGAATTTAAGACATTCCTTGACAAGAAGGTCAAATCGCTGAAGAGGAGGTCAGATGAGAGTTCGCGTTCAGCAGATGGAAGCCTCTCGCCAGGGAGCTCAAGCGGTAGCCTGAGGAGAAGAAAATCTATGCTATCGAGGCAAATTGACAATTCAGGGGGACGTGGTGCGGAGGGGTACACAGATGGAGCTGAAAGGCTGGATAGAAAGAGTTCACGGTCGGGTGAGGAGCTTCTCAAAAACGGAATACCAAACCTAAAAGATCTGGAGGTTCTAGTGAATGAACCGGAAAGAATAATGCAGAGGCTGAGTTTGGAGGGGACAGAAGGATCGCCGGGCGATGACATGCCAATATTGCCACAGGTACCAGGGAACAATGCGCTAAGGCGATCTACGCGAACTACATATCGAAGGGGGGGCAGTCTTCGGAGGGGAGAACGAACTGTGACCTCCAAACGTGCGGCGGCAAGGCCAGATCTGGACAACGAGGATGCGCCAACATCATCACAGACTCCGGCAGACGAACCGGTCGGCCTCTCGAGAGTGCAAACCGAGCCAATTCCACCCATGCAGCAAGAGGCAGCAAATTTCTCAAGACCTAGTAGGCTTAATCGTCGTGCGGGGATGGCACCACAAGCCCGACCATCACAAAATTCTTACCAAGACCCAGCTCCCCGTCAATCTACAGATCTACAAGATCCACCCAGACAAGGACCGCAGCCTAGGCATTTTGTCTCCCAAATTGCTTCGAATGGCCGACTTGGTGTGACGCCGGAGTCACTGGGTAAAGGCATACCTCACATTGTTGAAACTCCGCCTGCAGAAGAACGATCGACCTCCAGACAAGGATTTGTACCTCAAAGATCATCGTCACATGAACCACCCCCGCCTCATACGACCTCTCCTCCGCCCAGTATACCACCAAATGCCCGCGCTCAAAATTGGACGCCTCAGTCAAGGCAAAATCAGAGTGTAAAGAGTAATCAAACGCTCAACGACATGACCTCTCATCCTTCACCTTTACCTGGAAACAACACTCGCACAGATAGCCTCTCATTCATACCTACCTTAACTGAAGACAAGAAGTCGGCCGAAGCGAGGAGGGCCAAGGAGAAAGCAGAAGCGGAAAAAGCCGATGGCAGTAGGAAGTCAAGTTGGAGCTGGGGCAATCTACTTGGCAACGAAGAGAAGGAAAAAGAAAAGCGAAGAGCCGAGGAGGCAAAAGAAGCAAAGAAAGTCAGGGCGAGACTAGGGAAGCCGATAGAGAAGTCACATGATAACACTCGACTCGATTTGCTGCAAACCACCATGGAGGGTACTCGCGGTAGGGAAAGCCTAGTACTGGATCGTGGTGACATAAAGCTTGAGGAAGAGCGAAAGAAAGAGAGCAGCCGAAAGTCAGCTGGAAGTGACACGAAAAAGGAGAAAGAGAGCGGCTTCATATCATCACTTTTTGGCGGTGGTAAGAAGAAAGGGGAGCGTGAATCTGTGGGAAAGAAGCACTTTTCGCGCAATTTATCTCCTGAGCCACCGCAACGAATATTGAAGCCTGATATCGACTATAACTGGACCCGCTTTTCCATCTTGGAAGAACGAGCTATATACCGAATGGCACATATTAAACTTGCCAACCCACGTCGTGCGCTGCATTCCCAGGTCTTGCTCAGTAATTTTATGTATGTATATTCTGGCCAGATTTTTCATGTTTGTCGACTAACAAATTTAGGTATTCCTATCTTGCCAAGGTACAACAGATGCATCCTCAGGCCCAGATCCCTCAGTCTGCTGCACAACGGAACGCCCAGGCTCAGCAGAAAAAGGACCAGCCCGAGGAATTTTCGCAGTATCAGAAGTACCAAGAGGTAAGTTTCAAGTAAGTTGGGGTACCAGTGGATGCTATTGACAACTACTAGCAACAACGTCGACAGCAAGAACAGGAAGAAGCGCAAGCAGCAGCGGCAGCCCAACCGCAAGCGCCGGCTCTCACAGCGCCGGTCCAGCCACATGACTCTGGGAGCTTTATGGATATGGACTCCGACTATGATCAATCTGAGGACGATAATCAGCAACCAAACCAAGAAAATACACTTCGCCCTCAGTCACGAGCGAGCCAGCATGGCCAGGAACCCGGCAATGGATATCATCAGTCAGGACATGGAAGTCTCCATCGGCGTCAGCAACAACCAGTGTATAATCCACAGCAAATCTCACCTTATCAATATCAGCAGAGCCAATTTGATGAGCCTGGACGGGCGAGTGACGATGACATGTGGTGACATTACGCAGGATTTTAATATCAAACGACCGCACTCGAATAACTGTATTATACGTCAACAAGAGAGCGGGGATCATTTTTGGATCAGCATAAGTGCAGCATGGTTCACATACACATTGGATGGGGCTCCCTCCATTCAAAGTCCTCTGTACCCTCGGTCAACTCAAGAGAGATCACGCGGGAGCCAAAACCTCTCTCCGCGCCACCGAATCGTCGTTCGAGGCAAACTGAACATATATGGAGCCAATGAGGGAGGAAGCACGGAATGTGTAATGCAGACGGTAGGCCGGAAGAAGCGAGGCTGGCTCTGTCAATCTTTCTGCTGGATAAGGAGAGGTATACTCTCAATGGTGAGGTGCCATGTACAATACGACTCGTACCACCAAGCGCGTCTCAATGTTATATCTATACCAAATCGGACATCTCAATGACTTTCATATACCTTACTGCCTGCTCTATGAAATTGTTTCTACAGCTACTAGGATCGCAGATTGAAGATGAGGAATCTCTGACGGCAGCCTTGCCTTATTTGTCCTAGCAGCCGTTCAAGCCGCTCCTCATGTCATCATTCTCGAGTGGCGCTAATGGATTAATGTAAATGGTCGAGTTGGGTCATGCAAACATCGATCCGTCAACCTCGTCTTCAATAATTCCAAATCCATTCCCTTCAGAGCCTCAATCATCACCTATAAAGACGCCTACTACATGCGCTTCCCTTCTATCCCAAACATCCTACGCACATTCACCTTCTACAATCTTACGAGTCTACGAAGCTTCTCAAGTCCATACCGAGCTATACCTGCACCCCCCACCGTAAGAAACCTCAACTGGTCTATGCCCACGTTCCCATTCCTGGGAAGTCTCTTTGGTTCGCAACAGAAAAGAGACATGACGGACTATCCAATTAAGAAGAGCGACGACGAGTGGCAAGCTGTGCTCTCGCCCGAGCAATTCAGAGTCATCAGAGAAAAGGGCACCGAGGCGCCCTACACTGGCGAATATGACAAGCACATGCCCAGCGAAGGCACATATGTATGTCTTTATACTACCCTCCTCCTTCGTGGTACAGGGATGTCCTACTAACCCTCCCCAATAGGAATGCGTAGCCTGCAAAGCACCTCTCTACCGCGCCACCCACAAGTTCAAGTCCGGCTGCGGCTGGCCTGCATACTTCGATTCGATCCCAGGCGCTGTGACCAGGCATACAGACCGCACCTTCGGGATGGAGAGGACAGAGATTGTTTGCTCGAAATGTGGTGGACATCTGGGGCATGTATTCAAGGGAGAGGGATACCCGACGCCGACGGATGAGAGGCATTGTGTCAATAGCGTTAGTTTGAAGTTTACGCCGGAGGAGAAGGAGACTTGAGGGTATGGGCTGGTGGGTGATAGGGGAAGAGAGGGTGGTTATGATGACATGACTAGAGATAAGACGGCATGCAATGTAAAACATATACCTTATAGTAATGACGTGGATTCCTGTCCTGTATCTGTACATCTTTCAGTAACGGTTTGTGATTTCGCAAGCGCAGATTTCATGGGAACGCCTAATAATCCACTGGCAGACTAGTCACTAGCGGGATATTCAGCCTTATCAAGTCCGGGGGTCTATCGCCAGTAAAGAATCAAGTCGTGCCATTTTGTGTCTGTACTGTTTTACTCATCGTCGAATCCCCATAATCCGCTTCGGCCTTTTAAACATCTCGGAATATAATGTCAAGAAGAGCACCACCCAATGCGGCAGCCGAGCGAGCCGCACAGAACCAGCAAACAATTAAGACGCTCCTGAAACTTGAGGGAAACAAGAGCTGTGCGGACTGCAAGAGGAACAAGCGTACGTGAAGCTTGTTCACGGCCTTAGTTCTTATGTGCTGCTGCTTTGTACGAGTGCTGACCTTTCGGATCATCCAGATCCACGATGGGCAAGCTGGAATCTAGGCATCTTCGTCTGCATCAGGTACATTGTCTGGACTTGAGCATGACCACGGTGAATACTGACTAGACGTTTCAAGATGCTCGGGGATACATCGTGGAATGGGCACACATATTAGTAGAGTCAAGTCTGTCGATCTGGACGCCTGGACGGACGACCAAATGCAGAGCGTTTTGAGGTGGGGAAACAACAGGGCGAATAAGTTAGTGGGGTTCGTTCAGATTGGCATGATTAAGACCTAATGACGGCAGGTACTGGGAAGCAAAGCTAGCGCCGGGACATGTACCTTCAGATGCGTATGGACATTTAATCTCACTTTGAGGGACACAAGCTCAAGCGTCTTAGGAAAATCGAGAATTTCATAAGGACCAAATACGAGTCTAAGCGATGGGTAATGGATGGGCCAATGCCAGATCCGGAAACATTGGATGCAGAGGGAGACGATGATGTCGTATGTCCTCAAATGGTATATTCTGGGAACAAACGCTAACGGTCAACTGGCAGCCTCTCAATGTTGTACAGGAGAAAGCGAAATTAGAACGGGGCTCGTCTCTAAGAGCTGCATCGACCTCAAGTCAGCCAGCGCCAGCAGCACCAAAGCCCGCCCCTCCCATTGATCTTTTTGGCGACGTGCCAGAGCCTCCTGCGAGACCAAGCACAACCGATACACCAGGTGCTCGGCCTCCACCTCCTAAAGTGGCCGCGCCTACAAAACCGTCAAGAGCGGCAGACTCACTACTGGGACTTGACTTCTTTGGTCCATCAGCCTCAGGAGTTAGACCATCCAGTGTATCATCAACTCCTGCGGGTTCCACAGGCCCTTCAAGACCGGATCTTAAGCAATCCATTCTATCGTTGTATGCTTCAGCACCAAAGCCGCAACCCCAACAGCAACCAGAACACGAGCGCCAGCCCTCATTTGGTGGAATGCAATCACCACCTGTCCAACAGCAGTTGACCTCCAGCTTTGGCGGTTTAGATGACGCATTCAGCAATCTGAACTTTAATCCTCCTGTATCCCCACCGCAAGCGCCAAAACCCCAACAACAGCCCAAATCGGATCCTTTTGCAAGCTTCAATAACCCGGCAAGCCAAAGGTCCTCGGTTGCACCGCCCCAAGTGACATCTCCTCCGCCTTTAAGTGGCGGAGGTTTCTTCGACGCAGGGCCCAAGCTTGCATCCAAAGCACCAATCGCCTCAAAACCACCACAGGTACCTCAAACGAGGCCTGATCCCCTTTCATCTAATGACTTTGGCGATTTCAGCTTTGCGTCGAGTCCAGCACCTGTCTCTTACAAACCCTCTGCCCCTGCCTCCAACGACCTTTTTGACTTCTCTGAGCCATCTCCACCAGCACCACAGAAAGCCCCAGAACCTGCCCCTGCATCTAGCGTCAACTCTGCATTTAACCTCTCCGCACCAGCACCTCCTGTACAACCACCCCACAAGCCTTTGGCACCTGCCCAACCACCCCTTACTAGCACCTCGTCCTCCTTCTCCAACATGGACGCCTGGGGCTCCGGTGATGTGTGGGCAACTCCCGATCCCACTCCCACCACTTCAGCTCCAAAACCCAAACAGGCTGCCACTCCGACAGTTCCATCTATTCCGATGTCCAGTGACTTCTCCGCATGGGGTGGGTCCGCCGTGCCACCCAGCGATTCTTTTGGAAAGGGCTTCGGCAGCACGTCTCAAGCGCCTCCCAAGGTAACACCGGATGAGGACTTTGGTGGTTGGAGTAGTGCTGCCCCCGCCACGCCTGCAACTAATAATCCGCCACCTATGCAGAACAAGCCTGCTGGGGGAGGGGGTCTGGGTGGTGGAAGTGACGACCTTTTCTCGAACGTATGGGAATAGACAGAACTCGTAGACATAATAACACGCTGGAAGATCCTGAGATACGTGAAATGCACACATACGCGGGATGGGATGTAGAACCCCTGAGCATGTACTTGATGGCGAAATGAATGCATAGCTTGGGATGATTAGTTAGAATGTGGTACATCATGCATGCTCGTCGTACCAATACACAGCCTTGGGCGTATGTTTTTGCGTCCCCGCCATATCGTACAGGTAGCCAAAGTCCACCCAGCCTCTTCTCCCCCCATGCTAGCCGTATGAGCTCAACGATCATCATACAGTGGCAGGAAGACTATTACCCACCCTTCATCAGCGTCTCTCTCCAACTACACGCCTCAACCAATACTAAGCACCTCAGACTCTACCTCTGACCAAGTTCACGAAGTCTGCCTTACTAACCACTCCAACAGCGGCCGGGCACTTCTATCCCTCGCCCCCCCTCCCCACTCTCTGACCCAAAAACATCTCTTTTTCTAATATCCCTCTTTCCCTTCGCTCCCGCCTACCAGAAAAACCAACTCACACCCCACCACAATACCACCACGCACGCTATTAATATCCCAGATAGCTTTAGTATAGCGACTTTATTCCCTTGCTGCGCCATACGGCCGAGACGCCCGGCGGAACCTTTTATGGAGGAGCCGAGGGAGGAGAAGACTTCGGACTATATGGGGGAGGGGGGGTGTTAGTTAGGGTGCTTGTTGGGGCCGGCCGGGTGGGAGGGAAGGGAAGGGGGGAGGAGAGGGACGTACGCTGTTATCGATGACATGTTGGTCGCGGGCGTTGTCGTAGATGTTTACTGTGACGCCGCGGAGGGCGGAGACTTTGGAGGAGAGCTCGTCGAGGCGGGAGTTGTTTTGTCTGGGTTGCGTGGTTAGTGGGGCTGGACGGTGGGGGAAGGGGGAGGATGTGGCATACTGTTCGCGGTCGTAGGCGTCTGACATTTTGTTTGGTTGACTTGGAAAGAGGTTTAAGGATTGTGTGGGGGGGTTGGCTTGGAGGTGTTCAACGGTGTTTAGATGTTAGGTGCTAGAGCGGATGTGTATGTAATATATTATAGCGCCATCTTAAATTACCGCGGAGATCTCGTCAAGTTGCTGGACCCTTTTACTGCGTCATTCTTTTCATCTTCTCAACTTAATTGCATTATCATGTTGGATAGGCGATAAAGCCGAAAATTGATTGATTGATTCCTATTTCAATTCATTGCTATATAGCATTAGACCCAAGATTTTGTACGCACGGTAACGCGTGAGTCCGTGTCGTGCGAGTACTCACAGTGGTCTACAATTTCGCAGCGGTCTTCAAATTCGCGGTGCAAGAGCGCTTGGCCAAGCCCGTCTTCTGAAGAATAATTCAAAGGTGCTCTTGTACGATGCAACAGCGTACTCAATACTCGCTTCACGACCAAGGTCGTCTCCCTAATCATCGCGCTAGTGCCTAGAGCCATGCTTGAGTGATATTTGGCGGTTTTCGATGTTAAGTCGATTGTGTTTCTGCCTGCGGATTGTAATTATGGAAGCCGTGAAGAATGAATCGGACATAATGCGATGAGTATTTATAAAGTGATGTATCCTGGTAGACAACAAATGCTATTGTTGGTCCTTTATGGCGTCTGTTTTCTGGCTTTGTCTATAGTCCTTAATGCAGGGCTCGCGGGGATCTCCACAGACATTGTCATCGCTGATCCTTGTCTATTACAATGTCATTCTTTCTCGTCTTTATCTATCTTACCTGTTCTTTGTCCCAGTCAGTTCTTGACTTCGAAGGACGGTTGCTATTGTCGGCTTCCATTGCAAGTTAAATACTGTTCCACGCCAATCTCTCACAGCTCAAATCTCTGCAACCTTTTGCTATCCTGGACCTACATCACAGCACAATATAGCGTTCTTTGAACATCTTTTGCTCCATCCCCGGGAAAGATGGACAGCACACTAGTCTGGAAGCGGAAGAATTCGAATGGCCTAGCATGGAGGAAGGGTGGTGCACCCAACGCTGCGACGTTGCAACGTACTGCGAGCAGCTGCTTCTCAAACTCCGCTTGGCCGCCGAAGAGAACATCGCCCGAACCAAGCTGCAGTTCAGAGTCCCAAAATTTGAATTCACACGGTAAGCCCCTCCGGCGGGAGCTAGCTAAACATCGATATAGATTGGGTGCCATCGTACGGGCGCCTCTCCATGAGGAGGATTATAGTGGCGGCAACTGCCAATCTTACCCCCCCGAGACTCGAGCTCTGATGAAAGCCAAAACCATAACGGAATCCCCAGTCGGAGGGGCGATACACACGAAATTTAGGAAATTCATCGTGGTCGCCCTGTTCGATGACCACTATATTGCGGTCCCGCTTTACTCCTACAAAGGTGATGGCCTCACCGAGAAGAAAGCTGACGAGTATGTATCGGTACAAGATCACCGTGCCGGGACTATTAAGCCACAATCGCGTCATGGTCTGCTTTTCACGGGTAATCTTGAGAGTCATGTGGATCATTACGAGCCCATGACTTCGGCGCATTTCGCTTACCCAGTTGCCAGAAAATACAAGCTGCCCGTTGTGTACGAAGGTGAGTTGTGTGCGGATTCTACTAAGCTTCTGTTGCAGCTTTATGGTGCTTCCATGCTTGGAGGTGCTGTTTTAAACAGTCTGAATTGCCCTTCATCTATTGAAGAAGATTTCGAACAAGACATGTCAGTATGCGTTAGCTTAGTTCGGGGCATGCCTTGTTTCTAGGGCCAGGTATTGGTTTTCAAGGACGCGTCGTCGCTGGGAAGAAGTTGAATGCGTCTCCCCGTAGATGCTGATCAGGGGGAGGTATTTAAGAGTATAAACCCGAAAGCTCAATAAGCCATCTATCTCAGCTTCTGGTGTTTCGAATTGAAGTTTGGTAATCCTGGCAGTGCTGTTTTATTCTTGATTATAAGTGGAAGCTTCATTCCCTGACCAATTCTTGCATCCCAAGTCCAAAACTTTTCGGGCCTGTGTAAATAGTAGAATTCAAAGTTTCGATATTTTAATTGAGTATAGTTTTTACATTTCAGTTAAGTAATTGAGTAACTTGATTTAAAAGTAAGAATAGAATAAGAAAACAATCCTTTAAGGAAAACATTGCAATGTTGATTGTCGAGTATCTCAGTTACATGAATCATAGCAGACCTCTGCCGTAAATAATTTAAGAGACAACGAGTTTTGCTACTTATTGCTTTTTAAATTCGTTTACTTAATTTATTTTATTTTAATTTAATTTATTATATGTCAAAACTCGTTGTCTCTTAAATTATTTACGGCAGAGGTCTGCTATGATTCATGTAACTCAGAGTTCTATAAGATACTGTAGGGAGGAACAAGGCTCTGGAGCATGTATTCAAATGGAGAAATATTTGATGCAGTTCGAAGTATGATTGAATGACTTAGATCCTGAGTATAATTGTCCAGGGTTGACCCAGTGCCAGAGAAGTCGCCTTCTTGATCTGCTGGTTACAGAGCAATTGATGGATATGTCCTCTCATAACACAGCATTTTCTTGCCTAACTTGGTGCTCAAGGTAGAAAGTAGACCAAGCTGGAAGCGGACGTAACCAGAAATTTTACTGATCAGATTTTCTAGATGGCACATTCTGACAATAGCTAATTTCTTTTAGGCTATGATCTTTATTGATTGTTTTTTAAGTTGTGCTAGGAGTGTTGTATTGGAGGTCGAAGAACTGCATATAGAGGAAATATGAGTGACGAGATTTTGTGTACATCGGAAGGGGGGTGGCGAGGGGGGAAAAGGCATGGCTTATATTATGTGACGGAGGATCCGCCGGATAATAAGCACAAAGCAATTGCAGACGACAAAGCGATTGTGCAATGGAATCAACAAATAAATCCAGGTGCAGGCTATCTCTTTATGCTCTGAAGAATGAATTTTAAATAACTCGAAAGGGAGATGTAGCTTGGAAGACATCAGAGCGAAACAGTCAATTTGACACTCACGCGGCGAGACCGTCTTTAATACTTCCACATTGACATCACCGTTACTGATGCTATGGCCCATGAAGATCGCGACCATTAACATCGCATTCATTGAAGGATAGCGATATGATATCAGTAGAAGATAGTCTAAGGCTCTATCAAGGTCTAGTTGATGAAAGGATATGGAAATACAAGTTGGATCCTCGTATCACCTACAGCAATATGCAGCTTTTTAAGGCTGCATCAGTCTTTAGAGCAAAGATTCAGACCATCTTCAAATCCACGGATGATTTTGCCAACAGCTAGTCAATTACCAAATGGACAACAACTTGTGACTGGGCTAGAACATAAAAAGCCCAGAATGTCGACTCTCACCACCTACAACAACAATTGAGTCTTTGGCGCCAGTAATACTCGAGTTCAACGTGTTATTTTGTATCTGCGAAACCGAACAGGGACTGGTCATTAAGAAATAAAACCCCTTTTATTCCAACTGATTCCTGCTCTATGAAATTGAGAAGGCCCGTTGCTGCAAATGCCCCTAGCTGTTGCAACGTGACTAGCGTTCATTGCCCAAAGTAGCGATGTTTAGATCGGAAGATATGTACATGCAAATATTCATATATGGATCTCATCATTCGTAAACTCTAAGACAATTTGTCCCAAATGGCGTGACAAATTATCAGAGCGTGAAAACAAGACTATTGCCTCTCTTGCAATTTGTAAGACCGTATCTCGGGCTAGCCAGGCTAAAGGAGTACGTGTGTCAGTCGCTTTTCCCTAGTGATACATAGGTAGCATCATACCTGAAGTTTTGATTGCCTGTCATATTGTATTTGCAACCTTCCACGAAAATCTTGACCTGACGACCCACGATCGTGTCATCTGGGTATTTCGTAGCAAGCTTCTTGGCTGCTTTGTCGAATCTCATTTTTGCTGATCGAACTATGGCATCTGCTTCATCCATAGCTTGTTGAGCTTGGAGGTGTTTGTTATGACACAGTAGAGCTACAATATTTTCGATCTGACCATGTGCCTGTATTTCTTTGTAAGCTATCATGCACGAATAGTCCTTGTCTGAGATCGGTTCCGAGTGCTTACAATCTCTTTCTTGAGTGAGAAAATGTCATTTGAGCTTTAGAATGCGCTGGCGTTAGTCGTGTGATACATTCGCGTTTACTCGCGGCAGATGGCATGAAACCACGCACCAAGATATCATTATATTCGTCTCTTTCCAAATGCTCTTCATATCCACGTCGTCGAAGACGTGCTGCGGTATTTGGGTCCCTGAGCAAAGCCTAGTGGAGGTAAGTGCTAAATTATAAGAAGGAACATCTCCAATATGCTCACTCAAGCACGCTTGTCGTGACATCAACAGCACTAGTACGCAGGCGATAATTCCAAAATTTGTCAATAGTTGGGATTATGGCCTTCATTCGGAGATCCTGTTCAATCCGTGATGCTTCGGTATAGATTTCTAAGTTTTTCAACAATCGTTGACATTGGTCTATTTTCGTATCATTAGCATAGTCCGCCATTAATTTCGTCGGCACGCCGATGCTTACCGGTTGTGAAACTCTTGCGCAGACTATCACCTACAGGTTTGAAGGACAAAATCAGAGGACTTGTTGGCTTGGTGTAAGACTCGGGCTTTTTTGAACCCAAACAGCATCTGAGGTATTCCAGAGTTTCCTTTCGGCGAGTTTCGGCTGCTTCGAAGTTATCGTACACTGAGCCTTCTTTTTCGTCCATATCTGTAAGTATTATTAACATAGGTTTCCATCGTGATGAACCTCGAACGTGAGGCAGGACTTATGATGCGGTGACAATAGATCTTGAGTGGACATGCTTACCATCATCCCAGGTAAAAACCTGTTCGTAGTCAGACAATTTCATTGCGGGCGATTGATAGGAGCACTTACCCAGATGACAAGGAACATGGCGACCACTGCATCGTCGAATTTGGCATTGGGCCACCACATCGCCGCTGAAAGGCCAAAATCGGCTCTCTTGAGCCTGTTGAGCCTGGTCTTGCTGAGACCGAGCCTGATCAGGGATTAGGCTATGTTCTCTGAAACGAGCATAGAATCAGGATCCACCCACGTCTCGAGTTTCTCATTGCAAGCACGACGCAAGCGCTCCAGATCTGGGCTGGTGCCCTCTGGAAAGCCGGAATAGACTTTGTCCAAGCTGTGAATTTCGACAGTGTGGCCCCTAAGGGAGTTCAGAAGCTTCTGAAACATCCAATGTTATCAGGAAGAGATGGTCGAGCTGTTAGGAGAGAAAGCTTACGTCGAAGGACTGGGGGTGCTCGGGCTTTTGCACAGAGGGTCTCGTGGAAGAGGGCATGGCAAGGCCGTGAACCTTGAGAATTTGGAAGGCAAGACGAAAACAATAATAGATTAGGAGAAGAATCTTCTCGCCAAACGTAAGATACTGTCTCATACCATTGGACTCAAGACAGCCTAACGACTCCAGCTTTGAGTGGAATGAAGAGGATGATGGGAGGTGTTTGAAGTGGGAAATCAGTCAGGTTAAGAACTCTTTTAGATCTCATGATACGCCCTCCTGGCCTTGCCTACGTCTATCCTCCCGGATGAACATGGCTTTTTTTCATGCATATAGCTGACGCGTATGACTGATAGCTGCATCATTGGAGTTCGTAGATACGGTCAACAACGCAGGCATTCAGTCCACGAATGAGCGGTGCTCCGAGCTGGCGCGTTCGATCCACCCTAATCCTTGCATTTCCTTAAGAGACGGGATCTCGAGGTGCCTCATGGACAGGCATGTTCACTGGCCACAACATCGGTCGCAGGCTCCACAGATACCGATGCGTGAACACCGCAATGCATCTTCAACGGAAGTACTTAGCAACCGTGCAGTGGAGAAGATGAACATGTGGTTATTTGGCGAATTACGTGCGAGAGAGCTCTATCAAGCCGAAATATTACTTTTTTGCCCCTGGAAAGGAATGGCTTGCTAGCTCGCTAGCTGCCTTGTTTCTCACTCTAGACTCTCATGCACCGTCAGCAACCCTTGTTCAATATAGTAATCATATGCGTACGCGTGCGATGACGGATGCTCACATAAAATACCAATAAATAGGTTCTCAAGTTAGGTAAGGTTACGCAGCGGCTCGGGCAGATCAGGAGTCATTATAATACACACTAGCTAAAATAGTCCCGAGCGTATTATAAAGAAGACTCACCGCCTAATGAGATGCAAGACGTCTAAGTCAGCTACTGGCTTCAAGACTGTATGATCGCTCCATGACGACCTCCACAGGCGGAAAGCCATTATGCTAACGGCAGCCCAGATAGCACTAATTATTCATCAGCCTTGCAAGCTGTCTGTAATAGCTCCTTTGCCACCATTTCATCATGTATATGGATTACTTCAAATCCTCGAAGAGCGCCTATTCGTGGATTGAAACCAGAGCAAGTGAGTCGAATTTAGACAGTGCTACGTAACCATCAACCTCCGATCTGACATGATTACTTGAGCTAGAATAATATCGGTGACATGGAGCGAAATTATACTATGCAAGTATATTACGAGGTCGGGATCTGTGGAATGAAAACACTTTGGTCGAGCTTTTAGAATGTATGATTAGTTTCTCAACCCAACCGCTCTGTATGCCTGAAACGATAAGCGCTCGAAATTCCTGAATTGGATCGAGGAGAACATTCGCCTTCCATTATAATCGAACTATGAGACCCTTATCAATCTCGCGCTTCATTAGTCTTCGCAACTCTTACTGACTTCAGACTTAGGCCTCCACAATGGCTGATAACCAGATTGCAGTTCCTTGCAATTGATGATCAATGTGCGGTGGTGGCGACTTAACAGCGGAACGACCGTACCATGAGCAATAATAGGCCCAAACCTCAATAGGACGCTGCTGGATTTATCCGCTCGAAAGCGTCCGTCGAGTGGCAAAAAAGAGTCATGCTGATAGTGCTCCTTTTTTGAAACGGCGGTGTAGTTGATTTCGTGCGAGGCAACCACTACCGTGAAACACCCCTTGCTGAAGACTGTTCCGGAAGCGGATATTGATCTTGCAACCAAATCACCAACGGCTTTTACTGGATATACAATCCTCTAAACGGAGGGGCGCATCGAATATCATCTCAAGCTAGTACTCGTGGTTCGACAGAATTCCCTACCATCATTCTACTGGACCAGAAAGTGTTCTATGCTCCATATAATAGCTCTGGAAGACGTCCTAGCGTCGTCTAGATCTCTCCTTCGGGCCACGTGTCACACAAGGGATCTCTTAGAGTTTATTTCTGCGCATACTGACGACGTAGCCTGGATGTATGGATTTAGCAGTGGCTGTGGACGTACGTGTTCCTGCTGTCGTCCTTGTGCCGCGTGCTTCTGATTTGCTTGATGCATTTCCGAAGGCTGATGCTTTGGTTGCACTTTTGTCCCTTCCCTTTCAACATATGGAGCATTTGTCGTTCTCTCAAGCAGCATCTCCGGCCATTTCTTGTTGTACTCTGTCATCCCAGGAATGAATTCTTTCGCAGGATTCTGATACCGCCTTGCTGGCCTTTCTGAATTCAGAACAATATATGTGTCGAAGTGAAAGACCAGCACTTTATGTACGGAACAGAAAGTGAGACGGCGATAGGCAACACAAAGGTTTGTCGTGTTGCTGATGAGCAGTGAGCATGCTCACGGCAATGTGACCCATTGAAAACACCGACTCCGGTTTCGGAGAGCAGAGAATAGCATTTTTGGTGTGGCAAAAAGTATTCAATGAGCCTACAGTCAGCTTACAAGAGCTATCGACAGACTTCGCGGTTTCAAAACTTTAGCCAACCTCTACCGGTCTTTGTGATTGCTCTGAAATCCGAAATGCATCAAAACAATGAGTCCCCACTTCCTATGATAGCGTGACGAGAAAGCATTGTTCGAGAACCAATTATGGTATCTTTTTTTGGAGGGTCCACTATGTGCTAGCCTAGACATGCCCACATGAAGAATGTAGGATTGAATAGAGACGCACATAGTTATGCTCACTTCCGAATGTTCTCTCCAATCATCTCGCAAATCAAAAGGAGGTTCTTATCACGTGGTTATCATAAAGAGTACTCATGATGATACTTCAACCTGCATTAGTCCTCGTGATATGTCTCTGAGGCCCCAAGGCAATTTCAGCGGAAAACCAGAATGGAGTTGATTCCTCGGGCACAGAAGTTAACGAATTGCAAGACGTCACTATAGGCCCTTGAAGTCGGCAAACCCGAAACCAACGGAAGTCCACGTATCGCCATTGCGAGGACCTAGTCGTACATATCCGCAGACGGCCGAAGTTGAGAAGTGTCTAGCGACCCTTGTAACCCAGGAAATGGTATCAATCACGCGAGCATTCAGATGGGGCAACTTCATCCTAAAACGACACGGCAAGCCATTTCAAGGCGGCACGTACATTGTTGTCGGTGTGACACGGCTAAATCATACCGCAAGAGAGGACCAAGAGTCCACTGAGGGAGAGGAAGCGTAACAGCTCATAGACTAAGTTAATTCGCAACATATACCTAATGTGGTAAACTGCCTCTAAGCGTCAAGGCTTTCTAGACTAAGAGATACAAGTCTTTGAGTTCGATCAGAATGCGCAAACCAAGATTCGCATACCATCGGCAAAAGGCTACGTGAAGGTGTGGATTTATTCAAAGCACCACCTAAGCTCCAAACCCGATTCGAGGCTGGATATACCAGATCTGAATACTGTGACTTCGGAGAGTGGAAACCCAGAACTGTCCTCGGGATAACTCTTTCGGACAAGCCGGCCCTCAAGAAGAAATGATCTGCTATGCAACGTGGCCCAAGCATAGAATTAATCTGACAATGTTCGCAAGGGATACGAGAACGAGTTAGTAGGATACGAAGGCGTTTTAGACCTCAGTGACCCCTAGCGACTGCGGTCATTCCCGCGTCTGAGCCGATCAGAAAACCCAACGGCACTAGCATACGTGGGAGAAATGACCAGGGAACGCGCAATCGCCCTTGACGTGATCCCATCTACCTTTAGCGACCCTGAAAATGCAGATGAACTGGGCAAAGAGCGCCTGCAGAGCGAAGCTGCTGAGCACGTGGACCTAGAATATGGTCAAGCGCTGTGCGATGACTGGATATATATTGAAACCTCCTGGAGGGGCATCTGGAATTCGCTGATCAGGTTTCGATATAGCCGATGGACGTTGACAAATTGGAGTTCGGATTACTCGATGGGGGTGAAAGCTTAGGCGTGCTTGCTAGCGATCGTAGGTGCTTAGAGAGAATTGGTTTCTAGAGAGCGATGTGCGTCACATGGGGAGGCTGCAGGTAGATGACGAGCAATCAGATATTGTGTGAATAGTCGACGGACTTTAGCAGCTTTATAGAGCATTTCCATCAGTATCACCATATTCTCATCCGCGTATCGTTATTCTTGATTCAATCTGCAGATTTTACTGTCGTTTATTGGGAGTAGAAGTTCAGTCTCGAAATGTAGCATTATTTCTTCCGAAATGTTCAGGTTGATTTGATGTATTTAATGCTAATTGGCTTAGGAGACATTTTAAGTAGTCTAGTTTTCCAAGATGATGAAACTCCCTTAAGGATCACCAATGATATGAAAAATGGTCATACATCTTCCTCGTGAAAATGATGAGGAGGTCTAGTGCCTCTTTTCCTGGATCCGAACTCCAGTTCACTGCCGCCCTAACGGCAGCGGATATGAAAAGGGTTACAATATTGAACTTCACAATCCTGTAATCGATCTGACAAATGATAGCTGAAAACGTAAAGATGGAATACCTGAATCTTAAGCCAGAGAGCCAGCAGTAGCCAATGATCAGTTTTGAAAGACTCCCATGCCCTATGCGCCCGAAACATGAGGTTGAAAACCCATTTTTGAGAAATATAACATTGAAGAAAACGGTTACAAAGTTATAATGAAAAGGCGATATTAAAGCTCAGCTCTCGCCAAGTCAGCCTCTCGGATTCACATTGTACTCATTGCTCGGACGGCGCTAACAACTAGATCTCAAGTCTCCAGAAATTTCACAGTTTCCGCCATGCACTGTGACTCGAAAACAACAGTCAGTGTCCTTCTCCACGTGATGAACGAAACTCAAATGACGTGAGGTCTCCAATAAAATGTAGATCGTGTATGAATCCTTCTCGTCCATGCTGTTATGTCCTAGGTATTGGCAAGCTATCGGCCCCTTGTGCTCTACTGAGCGTGTAACTCGCATCACTCACACAAGTCTGAAAGTTCTCATATCCACACCTCGGAGTCTCAGCTCTTCGAAAGTCATTCGTGGGTCGGTAAGGTAGGACTTCCCACAGACCTTACCAGTTCTATCATTTACGTAGACGGAAAAAGCATCTTCCAGCTCGTGACTCTTCACACGCCACCCTTCTGGAAGCTGACCCAGCCTTGGATCTTCACATTGTACTCTTCCGGACGGTCTGTGAACAAAGGCAGGGTAATGCTTGTTTGATACCTCGTGCCGACGCCTTACGTACTCCCAGCCTTCAGACATCGTGCCGAGCAGCGCTTCAGCATACATGAAACCTTGTACATAGCACTGTCCTACGACTTGGTGGCCCCCTCGAGCAGGCCGCAATAGCATGGGAGAACTGCAGCCTAGAAGTACCATTACTTGATCCCCAAACCGTGGCTCCGCTACACTTGTCCCGATATACCCTTCGCTTGTCCAAAAAAATGTCCGACCAGCCAAAATATTTCTCAAAGAGACCGCAAATCGTGAGATCTCGTCAGTCAATTGGCGCCCAGAATCTCTATCCCGTGTTATGATGTCCTGTAGAATGCTACTGATATCTTCGAAATAGTTTAGGTCAGATCTAGGCGGCAGGGACATTTTAGAGAAGCTGTTGTCGAATAAGGTGCAGCAGTAAGCGCTAAGCACGTTGCCTCCTCCAACGTAAGAAGCATTCATGTCATGCAGAGACGCCATTTCCGATACCTTCGACACAATCTCCATGTTTGACGCGTTAACATCAAACAAATATTCCACTTGAGTCACTGTTGCGCAGGAAGTCCCTGCGACTTCCATGATCTCCATGCCCATGTTTGCTTCGCAAGTCGATTGGCCGCTAGCTGAAAAGCTTCTGGCCACAAAGTTTCTTGTGGGGCTTGACCAGTTTGGAACCCAGCTTGGCGATTCCTCCAGCTTGGTCGACAAATTGCACAAACGTAAGAGATCCAACCTGCCCAAGCTGAAAGCATATTCAACCACAACATCTCTATAAACTTCACTTGTACTCTTTTCGTAGTTAGGCTTGATTGCATTACTCTCCACATCAGTGACTAGACCCTTGAGGGCGAAAACTCTATCTCGAGGGTCTGCACATATGCTACGAAGGGTTAGATAAGTGCAATTTTCTAATCGAGTACCCACCCTCCGATCTGCCATGCTCTGAAAAAATGTCAAAGGTCTCAGTATCCTTTCGCGCTGTTCAGATACGTATAGGGCGTACGTGGCAGAGCGCAGATCCTGCCAAAGTATCCGATCGTAGGAGCACATGACTGATGCATTGTCTTTCGCTCGGATCTCTTGCCACACCCACAAACGTTCAAACCATGGACGTGTCAGCAACTGAGATAAACCATCAACTAATGTTTCACTATTGTAAAAGCTATCCGTCATCTCCTTCCAGTCCTTCGCCGCTTCCGGACGTGAGCTTGTCTTCATTGTCACCCAATCCACGCTAATTTGGCAACTCAATTCATTCAGGAATTCGATCACTGCGCTACTGGCTGACATTTCAGGACCCAGCCAGACGAGCACTCGACTTGATGACTTGTAGATCTCCGCCATTCTGCTCACTTGCTCTCCCTTCTCCTTGCTGTTCTTTTGGTCGATGCAGATGGCATCAATCCAAAGCGTGCGTGGCTTGGTTGCATGGCGGAGATAAGGCAAAGCCTCAGCGAGGTTTCTCGTGATAGATATGCTACGGGATGTTGAGAAACTAACAATCCTTGCAAGGCTATTGCCATGGTTTTTGGATTCATATGTGTGGTCAACGGTGACGACGACGCTCGATGGATTTTCGGCTGACCCCCAAGTATAGGATAGAGCTTCATACTGCTGGAGCTGGTCTGCCGATAGTGTCACTGTCTCGATCTTTATGCGAACTTCTTTCGAGGTTGAACGTGGCAACAGATGCAATAGTCTGATTTGGTCAATTCCGTCCAGATTCGTATACCTGTAGGGTTTCATTGCGACGAAATCTTGCTTTTGAATATTATACCGGTGAATCTTCGATATCTGTAGCCTCCAGCTGATTAGGCTGGCTTAGTCTAGTTCTGTCTACCACCAGGCCCACCTTGTACAATTGTTCGCACAGCTGCTTCGCCTGAAGGGCATACTGTGGAGATCATTAAAGCAGTCGTCTAAAATTGCTATGGCGAAAGTATGAATGATGAATACAAAAGATGGGATGCGGTTGATGAAACTTATTTCCTCGTCACGTTGCCAGCCCGTCAGCCTCATAAGAGATAAGGTTAGTGCCTAAGCGTTCCCGTCTGGTGCTAGCCACTCTGGGCTAGCCCGGATCTCCAACATCTGCCGTTCAATGCTCCGCTAGCGCGCTGGCGATGACGATGTCTTGACAGACACTGCTGCAAGTCATGCAAGATGTTTACTCTCGATCCGCATATACTCCTGAACAATGGCATCCACCAAGATAGGCAAACGCGTCGTCTTCACTGGCGGTTCAGGCAAGGCTGGCCGCCATGTGATCCCCTATCTCCTCTCCCGGGGTCATGAAGTCCTTAATCTCGATTTAACGCCCCTTCCCCACCCCTCTGTCTATACCCTCAAAACAGACCTCACAGATACCGGCCAGGTCTTCAACGCCTTTACCTCCAACTTCCACATTAACCACTATTCTAAGCCCAGGCACTCCGACACCGTGCCCGTCGGACCCATCGATGCCGTTATACATTTCGCTGCGTATGCGAGGAACATGCTGGTGCCTGATAATGAATGCTTCAAGGGGAACGTGTTGAGCACCTATAATGTTATTGAAGCAGCGTGTAAGTTAGGGGTAAAGAAGGTTATTATTGCGAGTTCGGAAACGACATACGGCGTTTGTTTTGCGCAGGGGGATACCGATTACCACTCCTTCCCGCTGGAGGAAGACTACGATTGTGGTAGGAGCCATAGCTCTACATTTGTCTTGGTGACTGGCTGACATTTATCCATCAGATCCAATGGACACATATGCCACAAGCAAATTATGCGGCGAGCGTTGCGCCAGAAGTTTCGCCAGGAGGTTTCCCGGAACAGACATCTACGCCCTACGAATTGGCAACGTAATCGAACCACACGAGTACGAGAAAGACTTCCCAGAATACGTGAACAAGCCAGAGACAAGGAAAAGGAATGCATGGAGTTACATCGATGCAAGAGACCTAGGCCAAATATGTGATCTCTGCATTCAGAAAGATGGCATGGGCTTTCAAGTATTCAATGCCACGAACACGACTTCTTCGCTAAAAGTGCCAACGATGCAGTATTTGAAGAAGGCGTGTCCTAATACGCCGATTACGAGGGAATTTGGCGAGTTTGAAGCGCCGTTGAGTAATCGGAAAGCGAGAGAAGTGCTGGGGTTTAAGGAGGAGCATCCTTGGCATAAATATGTAAAAGTATAAATACATTCACTCCAGACTCGCAGAAATATTAAAAAGTCCACAAAGCAAAAATACCGCTCAACTATGCCATTACACTTGCAATCGACATGCTATTTGGCAGGTATGAAATTCAACCACCCATCCCTCAAATAGTGAGACAATGCAACTGAAACGCATGATATGACCATCTCTTAAATGCCTGTACACACTACCTACGGCACTCATGCTACCGGCCAATTGAAATGGAAAATATTAACAATTACATGATGATTACGTCAACTAAGCTCAATAGACGCTGCATTCTTCTCAAAGATGCTACATACCCTCATGAATACATCCCAGAGAAATCGATCCAGGGATAAACAAACGCTTACAATGTGTCTTTGTGGAAAGTGCTTCGCGCTGTTTGGTCATGCTATGAGAGAACTTTGGCGGCTTAGGTGGATGCGTTAGCACGCTGTTTGTTAGTTGCTGGGAAAGATGGGCTTGTAACATGGTCTTTGTTTGATGAGCATTGAAGTGGGTGCTGCTTGTTTCGTGAGTAGGTGACGAAGTCTGTAGGTTGGTCCTTTCGTAGCCACTTATCTACTGTACAGCCCTACACGGCTGCGCTTAAAGCTGGCGGAGAGCCCTGGAGACACCCTAGGTGGCCTGACCCAGTCACCTGAGCAACAGCGTTGAGCCCTGGAGCTGAGCTTTTCTGGGGGTTCTTTTTTTTTTTATTTTTTTTTTTTTATTAAATCATACTCCATTAGGGGCCTACTAGGCCCATCTGGGCAGTCTATCTAATCTAGCCAATGGGATTCTAGCTCTACATTGAAGGTTAAATGCGCGAAAAACACAGTGCTTATCCCATGCCCAAAAGAAATCCCAAATGAGTGTGTTAAGGTCCAAACTCCTACCCAATCAAAAAGCTTATTACCACTGCCTCCCCCTTAACTTCGTAGAGCTAGGTCTCTTGTACTGATCCTCTTTATTGGTCGCATTTGGTAGAGCTCTGCGTACTCTTTTCTGGGGGTTCTTTTCAGGGCCTGTTCCACTAGCTTAAGGCCAGGAAGTTACGATCATCCTTCTTCACAGAGAGTATCCGACTCAACCATGCACCCTCCTTCTCCAGTACCAGCTCTGCGCCCTTCACCTCCTCCCCATACACCCAAATCCCGTCAACCCCTTCAAACGATACCAAACAAACCGCCCGCCCTTTCTTTCTCAACCATCCTTGCCTTTCCAAGTTTTCCAAAATGTCTCACAAGGGATCAAACGACTCTTTTTCTTCTATGCCAATCAAAGTCAAACCAAAACCAATAACGGACCCTTTAAAATTTGCCGCATCAGTATCCAAGAATAGCCCCATTCGAAACTGAGTGAATTTTGGCACGTCATCGTTGGGAGCAGCTGGGAAATGGATTACTCCACACGGCCTGAATATAATCTTCTGGCATCCAAGGTATTCCTGGAATGCTTTGTCTAGACTCGGCTCAATGATTCTTTTCACTTTCCGCATGTATTCAGCATTCGTGGGGCGTTGTGGGCGGAGCCATAATGCTGCGCCGAAAGTTGCGGCTACTGCTGCGGAAACGACGAGGAATGCAAAGTTTTGGGTCTTAGTAAAGGAGCGCAGGGTTGCTGTGGTTCTTCTTTGATGATGTTGGTGAATAAGTCGGTTATAGAGAAGACCGGAGGAATGGGTGAGACAAGGCGTGCTGACGGGACAATGATGCGGCGAAGAGAGCGAGGTGAGGGCATTCTCAAGACTTTTCAGCGTTCTACCAAGCAAAAGAGAGAGGAAGAAACCACGAGAAGGAGGAAAATACATACTCGAGACGGGATTTATGGAATGTAATCGTTCCGGCTGAACGGTTCACCAATCACAATTGAACCGATCATAGTTTCTAAGACATGCATGACCCAAGTGCCTGGGTCACCGAAAGGAGCCTTAGCTGGACCAAGCAACCCACACTGTCTCAAATACAGCGGCACCCATCCACGATCATCAAACCCCACCTCCTCCCAAAACGCATCAAACAATCCAACCCGCCAGATATCAGGGGGTCCCCCACCAATTTTCAACAAGTATCTCACATCTCCGAGCCTCATGACTCTCCTCCTTGGATACCGCCGACCTTTCCATCCGTAAGCAGTCCTCCTAACCACGCCCCTTGTCTTCCCCTCTGCCACCTCCACTAAACCCTTGAGCTCATCACAATGCCAATTTGTCCACGGCTTGACCCACGCCAGCCTTACAACCAGTACTTCGCCATCTCCTCACTTAATTATCTCAATTAGAGACTCGGGCTTGCTAAGTTAACCGTTAAAGGATCAGGGAAGAGAGTAGGTAATCTAGGCCTTGGTCGTTGATGCGCTTAGCGCGGCGTCGTTAGGGACTACGAGAGGGATGTGTTTGTTCCGGGGGAGCTGCTACACATTGAGAGCGTTTGCTGTGGGACCGATGCCGATACTACATTCATGTTTGGGGGTTCTGGGGCGTGTTGTGAGTTCTGTGAGGGTTAAGTCCTAGATTGCTTCGTCGAGATGCTGGTCAAGCCCTTATATTCCTCCCTGGTCGATATTTCCGTCATCCTTGCGGTCCTCCTTTTTCACCTCCAGAAAGGTAGGAGTGGATGGTAGGTTGGGCATTTGTGGGTTTTTCTCAGCTGTTGTGATGTCAGCACTAAGGAAAATGAGGAAAGCGTATTCGGGGGCCATGCTTAGGCTTTTGTTGAGACGATATCGGAAAGGAGAGTTGTTTGGTGGCTTTTCCATGTGGGCCAGATTAAATACGAGAGTCCCAACTGGTCTTTCTTACGGATAACATGAAAATGAGCATAATCTCATCCTTGAAATGTGGTTTTCGTTATCTTAGAACCCAGATTGCGGCTTCTTCTAGAGAGAAACTTGCAGTGCCAAACTCGCTACGGCGGTCTAGACCTTGAGAGTATGAGCTAGTAGTGATCGTTTGAAAAATGCTGAAACTCATTGCAAATGTAACGAATGGACAGGATCATCTGAACTCATTGAGTTCTTGTGGCAAGATCGGCACTGGATTGCGAATCGGTTGTATTGTCACAAATACCCAAGACCAGGCTTGTTCCAATGGAAGAACCGGGCTCCTGCTTCTTTTGCTGAAAGATCCGGCTGTGACCAAGAAGGCCTGTGCTCAAGTAGCAGACAAGAAGCATAAAGACAGCCGTGATTTTTAATGGTGCTGGAACTAGAAGAGCTAGTGTTGAAGTGGAATGGAGGACTCATACACGCAGGCTGGATTCTGTTGCATCAACAATGCAACACAAAATTTGTCTGTTGCGACCTCAGAGTATCTCAATAACTGCAACCTTACAAATAAGAACTTCAACTTTTAGCAACTAAGGTTGGGCTCGTGGGATCTGTAATTGTGTTCACCACCGATTTTATTCTCAGCGACTTTTGTAGCTTTGATAGAGTGATTCAATCGTACAGTATTCGACCTGTTTAGAGATAGAGGTGAAACATCATAGTCTTCAGCATGACTAATTGCGGGAAAAGACGGCTGAAATAGGCACCATTGTCTTCGGTCTTCTAGGCCAAGACAGCTTGAAATGGCCGGAACACCCTTGTAAATAGGCTCTACAACAGAACTAAAACGTACAGGACATACATCTTCTCCTTGGATGCTTAAACGTCTCAATGTAAATTTTGGTTGCGTGTATGGTAGGTGGACATTCTCTGAAGAAGGCACAAGTCGGCAGGGTCTCCGCTAAGATTTTCTTCTTTCAATCTTCTTAGCCCCATAAGTCAGAATTTCTAAAAACTGCTGCCTGTCGTCTTCAGGTTGCCACCATTTGTCCTTGAACGCCTGTGCATGTGCCGAGTGTCTGACGTAGTCCGAACCGAAGTCAACCACTGTCTTCGCAATAGAGGCCCACTCTTCTGCCGTTTTGCCCAGAGTGTCTCCTTTCACCTCGCAGCAGAATTGGTGTAGAGCCCATCGCCGAAGCTTTGAATTCGCAGCAGATCCTTCGTATGCAAGCTGCAAAGTCTGGGGTTCTATGATTTTTGCGTGTTCACCGGCGTGAAATTGAAGCAACTTGAGCATTGCACGGTCTTGGAACACTGGACAGCCGAGCTTATCTCCCAATGTCCATGCTTTCACATGTGTTGAGTCGTGGTCCATGTCGTCTTTCCCGGTTTCGCCAATGTATAACCACTGGACGAACAACTCAAAAGCAGCAGGATCGTCTTCTGGAAGTAATATCTTGTGGGAATTTGATTCGGAAAAAGGACCATCCAGAGCGGCTGCGAAAAAGGGCGAGACGTGGGTGAGGAGGTTTTTTGGTAGCGACCAAGTCTGGGAATTATCCCCTTCACCCACAAGTACTTCGATAGTATCACTGCCATGTAACCTATAGACGCCTCAGCAGCGTGCTGGATTGAAGAAAAGGCTAAGCTTACAACTTCAGGTTTTCTTCGGTATTCATACCATCGAAATTGACGTCCCTCGAGCCCGGCGCCATCATTCTCGCTATTTCAGCAGTCATTATCGTAGTCATGAATGATCTAGGATCACTGGAATAATGATAGCAAATGTGCTCCATAACATGCTTCGAGCGACGATAGGACGAGAGTCCTTGAACAATTGCTAGTGTTCACATCTTGACGAGGTCATTGTTATTCGAGAGTAGAACGTCCATGAACATTGCAGGAGAAAACTTCATACATACATAAACTTTGCTACTTCACTTCCGGGGTCTTAATCTCTCCAGCCTAACAGTTATCTCGTGTAGACTGATGTTTCCAGACCATTGTTCTCACATATCTGAGGGACAGGGTGGAGGTTGTGTTGTCGCTCACTAAGCGAGCCACAATCCCGGTAATTGTCGACGCTAGAACAGTCGTGATGGAGTACAGAGAGTGAAGATATAAGTATTGAATTTACGCTGAAGATATTAGCGTACCAAGAATTCAGCCCTTCACCCCAAGAGTGGGGGCCTACGAGTAGACAAGACCCGCTACCGGGCTATTGACAGAGGGTCTTTAAGATTTTAAACACCCAGTACGTTTCTCAATTGGGGGAACCTTTCACCTAACCCACCCGCTAATAAGCTACAGTCCGGGCGTTATAGTAGGTATCCCAAAGACATAGGCACGCTGCTAGGAGGCTTATCTAAGATTAGGGCTAGGGTTTCAACGAAAACAAACCAAGACCGTTTGATACCTAAGGTAAGATACCTACTCTCCATACGAACAAACTCCAGTATGCCATGCACACATTTGCCAACACTCTTCGACTCCTACATTGGCCGACATGTTCGAGACATAATGCCCATGCGTGGCTAGCCCACACCCAATCATCACGGAAGTATTCCACCGAACATGTGCTCAGCTATCCAAGAAATACAGCAACGACGGCGAAGATACAGACCGGCCTCAATTCACTCAACACTGTGACGTATCATCCCACTGTTCAAAGCAGTCATAGATGTGGTCGCTAAGATCGCCCCCAGAATCTTCAATGCCCCAAGGCCGCAAGCCGCTGGTCTCGCCGGTCCAGTCATCCTCTATATAGATCACGGATCTTACCTCGATGTTGAGAGCTCGCGTCGTCCCAGGTCTGCACCTGCCCTAGATCTTGCGTTGGCTGCAAACGCGACTGTGGTATTCGCAGACTTCAACAACGTATTAGAATTTCCATACCCTCGTCCAATTCACCATGTCAGTGATATGAACTCGCACTATTTGGGCCGTGATATCTAATGAGATTACTTAGGTATTAAGAATCTTTGATTGGGTTAAGGAGAATATCGCTAGGAGTGAGCCAAGCACACATAATCTGTTACCCAAGTCCAAGATTGGTGTCTGTGGCGAGCTGGTTGGAGGAAGTTTAGCGGCTATGCTGGCATTGACAGAATCCCGTTCATTGATGAAAGGAGTCAATGCTGCAGCAATCGGAAATCCGATTGTTGATTGGACTGCACTGATCACACCAGAAACGAACCCCGCTCCAGTTTTAGCCGAAGGGCTGGTGAACAACCCCCAAAAAGGCGCCGTTGTCGAACGTACGCCAACGATTCTTAAGCCCCTCCTTACCATGCGAGGGAAGCTTTTCTCTAAAGCAGAAAATTACCATGATCCTTTCGCCAGCCCTCTTCTTTTCTTTCGTACCCCAAGCTCCGATTTGCCCACTGAGTTTGGTCGACTAGACTTAGAAGGTGACTTGGATTCAAGTCATCAAACCACAGAGGCCATCAAAAAGCGCCGTTCCCTCCGCAAATATCCACCCAGAGGCTCGGACCTTGTGCTACCACATATGCGAGTGGACATCGGCAGAGAAAACGTACTCTGGGATCAAGGAGTCGAGCTAATTGATTTGATGCGTCGAAGCCATGGTCGTGCGGGTATAGAACGCAATACTCTCCAGGATGCTCTACCTTCGCGGAGCTTCAATGTTGTAGAAAGACAAGGATACGGATGGTGGCATGAGAAGGAGATACAGGAAATCGGTAACTGGTTTGGAGAAGTCCTACGAAGACCCGATTGAAGAAACCCCGTGAAGGAAAAATTTAGCTGGGCACATATGACGTACAAGAAGTCCGATAAATGCATAGTCCTGCAAAAAACGCTTGACTACGGTTCCCACTTAGAGGATAGTCCTTGACAAGGGCAAAACATCTCCATCTGGGCTGCTATGAGCACAGGAGATGGATGTGTGGATCTGAAAATATGCCTTACTTCCACGTGATGGGCGTCGGAGGACATAGTTTCCTGATACCACAAGAACGAAGACAACGGGCAGAGGGGATTTAGATGGAATGACCTGGCATCTACGATTCCAGTTCGGTTTCTGGTGACTCAAGCAATTTACGGTTGGCCTCTTAGCCGGGTCATCACGAAGGTAGAAATCCAGAGTCATTTGACTAGTAAACAGGAAGGATTTATTGTCACACGCCTTATGAGGTGTATAAATTCGCGAGGAATATGACTATTGACAGTTCATCCACGGCACTAATAATTGTACATTGCCACAGAAAAACAAGGTTCTGAAATCTCTGACTAGGAAAGCTCTGTTGAGTTGCACGCTTCGACCGTTCCTCCTACAAGGATCTTAACCTCTACGGTATTTGACAATAATAACCTCAATTGTATCAAAATCGTTCTTAGGGTCGCGAATGACTTTCCCAATGGAATATATGGACCTGATGTATCAAGATCAGCAAAACAGCCAGTGATGGAGAGGATCCCTAGTCAACGAACCATTCTGTCCAAGCACTACTCTTAGGTCTGAATCTATCCTCGGCTAGTAACCTGTCGAGATCTTCCATGAGATTGTCAGGTTTTGTAGCTTTTCCGTCGATTGATTTTGATACTGTTGGCACTTCCCAACATAAAAGAGGGACGCCGATAGTCCCCGAATATTTGTCCATGTACCAACATTGATTCCAGGTCTCGCAATTTGTTTCCTCATTAGGTGGGTGCCTCCGTTCAAGGCGAAAACGTCGTGCTTGCCTTTCAGGATCTTCGGAAATCGTCTCGAGGGTCATAATGAATAGCGCAGCTTTTTATGATGTGACGCTCGGGATTTTGCGATAATGCCGGAAAGAGTGGCCGTGGTTTGTGCTGCGAATATCGAGCAGTGTAACAGATCTGGGGTTCAAAGATTTATCTTAGTGGTACCACTTATGTGCGTAAAAAGGTGGCATGTGAAAATGTACTTTTTCTTGTGCAAAGGCTTGGCAAATCAGTAGGTATGGTGAAGCCCGCTTTCATTCAGTGCTTCCAGAATAGCTAGTCTACCCCGGGTATGCTCTTTCTACCAGCACACTACAAGAAGAAATCTGCCTTCCCCGATAGCTTCTGCTTGTTCCATTGCTCGATCCTATGCAAGGCGGTTTCGCGCGATGATCACTTCGAAGCTTTCAGTCCACTCACGACCAGGCTCGCCGGTTTTCTTGAAGTCCAATGACATGAGCTTCCTGCGAACGACTATCAGCATCCAACGCTAAAATTGAACTACATAAGAGCTTACCACGCATCCCATTTTTTACCAGCTTGAGTAGTAGCTTGGAACCTGTCTTGCTCCAAAAGCCGAGTCAGGAACACAAGAAGGGAAGGCTCTGCCGCTCGATGATATGGATCAGCTATGGGATCAAGTAGAGGATAGATATCGGCTTCATCAAGAGGAGTTTCGATGCTGTTGGGATCGTTTTCTGGTTCGAGTATCCATGGACCATGGTGAATATCAGTGAGAGTAGCACCCTCGTCATTATGGGTCGTATGTTCTTTGCACTGACGCTTGATGATGAGAAGGTTGCCTTGCATTTTGAAGGATGAAGGTCTGTAGTAGGGAGAAAATCGTAGTTTGGATCTTGTGATGATGAATAGGAAGGAGTGTCGGAGGATGAGTGTTGTAAGATGTTCTTAAGCACTGCCACTCAAGCACTAAGAGTCCTAAGATTGTGAGTTGTGGTACAAGGCTCATTCCATTAGTGCGAGACGTTACTTTTTACAAAGCGAGGCGTTGATGGTCGTGTTACAGCTGTCTGCGTAACTTCCTTGCGAGAGCACCAATTAGGGGCGATTTTGGCAGCACAGAGGAATTACATTGCATCACATGGCATCACACGGACTATGCAGTGCAAGCCAGCACCCTAGTCTACTAGACCAACGGCAGAACTTCCCTGCGATCTAAATTCAACCTTTCCTAATGAGAGATCCCATGTGACAAATAAGCGGCAAATGCATCTCAGCTGGTAGGACCTGCAACCCTCTGGCCTAATTACCTACTGCACATCACTGTCTGGCCTTGTAAGCGGACACAAAATTATGTGATCATCAATAAATAGGCAGAGCTTCACAAAGACGTAAGCAGGGAATGCAGACTCTTATGGAACAAGATAGCACACTGGAACCAGAGCCAGCTTTTTCTTCGCTCTCTTCACCCAAGGAGCCTTGGGAAATCTCATCCATGTCCTCAGATGGACAGAATTGTGCGAGTTTGGACACGGTTGCCAACGCCAAGTCGTACGATTGAAGCAAAGAGGTGGGATCGGCTTTGAACCGAAGAATGAGAATACAAAAGTCTCGTGTTGTTCGAGGGTCGACCACCTGACCCGAGTAACCGTTTTTTTTAGTGCATGAATGGTAGGAGATTCTAAGGTTATCATAGTTCAAAGAGTTTGGTTCAGTCACAGGCTGAGGACAACAGAGTTCTGGTAAGAAAGTAGCATGGTACGTTATTTCCGAACGAAATATGAAGCCGATAGCTACAGACTTTTGAGAAATATACAGAAACAACGCCTAAGAGGGTTTACTAAACACCTTACAGAAGCCTTTAAATCAATTTGACCTCAGCCCCGTAACCCACTGGCGATCCAAACACAGAACTAACTCACCGCAGCAGAAACCAAGCAATCCCTAACGAGCCAAAGCGAGAACACCACCCCGCAAGCCCGCCAAACTCACCACTCACGCATCATCATCATCATGCTCCCCCCTCCCACAACCATCAACATGCCCCCTCACCCTCCCCAAAACCCCCCCATTCCCCTCCCCAATCCAACAATCCAAATCCCCCTTCCCCAACCAAACCGCCCTCTCAAACCCCTCCTCCCCCAACGCATCCCTCAACGCATTATAACTAATATCCGTACTCTCCGGACTCCACCTCCTATTATCCGCACCACTAAACAGCAAAACAGGCACCCCCTTCAAATTCTTTAGATTCTCCGGCGTAACAAGCGAAGCATATTCATTATCAGTGACACAATGAGACGCCGAATGCGCCATACGAGCAATATGCGTATAATTACGAACGGATATACCCCCTAGGAGGCGCGGGAGCGCATTGTGCGTATCGGAGTTTAGGTAGGCGTGGGTGTAGAGTCTACCGAAGACCAAGGAGGCGCGATGGCAGACGACGGAATTACACATTTCCTTGACGCCGCCGACGGGGTAGAAGCGGAGGGCCTGATCGATGGTTCTTTGGGAGAAGGGATCAGCGGGGGTAGAGGTGCAGGAGAACCAGGATCCGGCTACTGCTTTGTAGAAGCGGGGGAAGGAGAAGAGGGAGGATGCTGTGGTGGTGAATTTGGGATGCATGAAGACGTTGGAAGCTGTGATGCCTTTGATCCAGGAGGCGGGGATGGTGCCGTCGAGGAGGGCCATTGCGAGAGCCATGGAACCTTCGTCGTGTGCGATGATGTAGATCTTCTCGGGGGAGTCTTGCAGTTTGCGGATTTCTTCCAAGGCGGCTTTGATGTCGAGACGGGCGTCGAAGGTCGTGTAGCCCTTTTCGGCGAGGATCGTCTTTCCGATACGGTGCGTGATGACGAAGACTTCATGACCAGCCGCAGTGAAATATTCGACGGCGTTGCGGTGGATGGTGGGTAGTGCGAAGATTTGGTGGTCGGTTGCTACGCCGGGGATCATCAGGATTCTGACTTTGGCTGGTTGGGACCAGTTGGCTGTTAGTGTGTTCCACATTCGTAGGTTGGTTTCTACGCCGTCAGAAGCGGTTACTTGCATCGTTTTTGCTGGAGGTACCTTGTCGGCAATGTAGCCTGAGTATGAGGCTGAGGGCCATTGGAGGGGATTGAGAGGTCCGATGAAGCTTTTCAATACGTGCATGGCTAGGAATGACAGGAATTGGGAGGAGGATTTGATGCGGCCGAAGAGGCTTGGACTTGTGGATGTTATTGTCCGTGCTTCGGCTTCGAAAGCGGATGGGCTTGTGTGGAGGGTGCCTCGTGCGATCCTGGCGCCTGAGGAGTCGGTGAGAGTGACGTACATGGTTGAAGCTGCTTTCCAAACTGCCCGTGGTGAGAAAGCCATGGATTCGTTGACGGTCTTGTAGCCGTTGAAGTGGATGACTTCGCCAGTCGTGCTTACCATGTCAAAGTCATATGTGAGGTCTGTAGTATCTGGGCTTCTGAAATCTTGGTTGAATAGCTGAAGGTTTCCTCGGAGCACCATGAACGGGTCCCTGCTTAATGCTCGGCAAGTCATGGTCCCAGTCAAGAGGGCGGGATGATCAGTGCGAGAGAGCACTTTCCATGTTAATATGATAGGAGCGTACCGATACTCGGAGGGTTACTCACAAGAATCAGTATCCCAGGCGTGTGCACTGAGATAGAAGCGAGCAGTATCTCCTGAATCGATGGCAGCCCTTGTCGCGATCTCGAAATCATCAATGTCATCTCCCGTGTAAAGGTTCCCTTCCATTACTTCCGTGAACTCGATACCACTACGTGTGCCTCCTTCCGTTTTCTTGATGATGTTTCGAGCATATTGAAGACTCTCGTCTTCAGATGCCCTTGGATGTGAATGGGCTGGACGTCCAAAGAGGTTGAGTACACCTACTCAAAAATTACAACCACGTATGCAGCCATCGAAGCAGAGAATATGCTTACCGTTCTTTGTCTCGTAGTCTATTTTGATGCCGCCCTCCGTTGCGACTTCTTCAACAGATCTTTCGGCCAAGGCAGTTATGGTGGCGAAAGGATTGGCTCCCAGCGCCAGTGGTACAACGCTACCATCGACCATTACTATACCTTTATGGCAATCTTTCTCGAATCCTTTAAACAACTGTCCTTTGTGGTTAGTGGCTCCAAGGGTACCTGAACCGTCGCTACTCATATTGGCACCACCAATTGCGTGAACTGTGATCTGAACAGTAGTAAGTCCTGAACGTTGTGTTGGTACCCCGTGATAGTCGACAAGAACATACCTCATCCTGTCCCAGTAAAGCATAAAACGGACTGTTAATGTAGGTACCGCCAATCTTGCTTGTAGCCTCCGCAAGAACATGGTTCAGATGTTGCACATGATCACTGCGTCCGACACCCAAGAATTGAAGATGAGGCTTGTCATCCTTCAATGACAGAATAGCCTGATTATTATCATGGCTCATGATTAGGTAGATTTGAGTCCTCTCTACACTGCCATCTTGCAAATAGGGTCCCAAAAGACGGCTTTTCGAACGAGATACCAGGTGACGCAATCGTTCTTGAAGGCCGAAGTTCTGAGGATCAATTTTGCCAGGAGTGGATTGTAGCATGGACTGGAAGATCGAAGCTACACCACCGGGAACTGCGCCTTCTTCGATCACGAAACCGTCAAGGAAATTTTCTTGATCACGGCAGTCAATGACCCCGTTTATAGTGGGTCCAATTGGCAAGTCCGGGAGCGGAACCTCTCTACCAATGGCATTGACTTCGAGGTCTGTGTTGTACCTGTGACGAAAATGTATCAGTCGCGCACTAGCAAGACTAGGTCCACAGAAGATCATGCCTACCCAAACGCAAGTATGTCACCATTGCCACTCATTGTGGTCCCTACTCGCTCGCTCATTCTAAGGCCAACCTCTTTGCTTCGTAAAAGGATTTCTGTAGTACCAAGGCTCCCAGCACCAAGGAAAACAAACCTCTTCGCATGGACCCACATGAGATCGCTGTAGAAGTTGTTCTTAAACGTGGCGCGCTTGCTGCCATGCCAGGCGAAATACACAATGTAACCCTCACCTTTAGGGTGCGGCTTGATATGCCGTACCTCGCATTCGCAAAATCTATCAATGTTAGTGTTAGCTTATGGCTGGATAGCAATGGACTGTCAGTACATTTCTGTTCCCCAATTCCACGCATCGCTAAGGTAAGTCACTAATGTAGTCGATTTGCTTCCGTCATTGATGCCTGTGCAGTCCATTCCGGTCAAAGTGCTGGCTTTCATCTCTACACCAGTGCTGTTAGGCCCGTCTACGAAGCGGGTCGTCTGGTTTACACGGCGGAACTTATCACCCCATCCGAGCTTCTTCGCCTGCTCTTCGAGGGTCTTCAATTTCAAGAGCGGAGGAAAATCTTCCGGGTACGGGGCTGGTTGGAGGACAGACTCGGCACGGTCATAGTCTGTGCATGGTTGGTTATGACAGCCAACTTTACTAAACAGGCACCTTACACTTATCAAGGCCGCCATGCCTAATTTCCTTCGGCCAAAGCCTGCATGCGATAGTCTTTTCATCAGCCCTCATAAAGACATTCGCGTTCAAAAGGCTTGTTCCTCCAAGACCTTGAGAGGTTTAAAACATGTCAGCACTGAACGGCATGGATTTAGACGTCCAAGGCTGCTGACGTACCATTAGCCATGAAGGCATTTTGCCCTTCGCCCATGACTAGTCGATATAATCCAGTTTGGTCTCCCGTGTTGATCCACTTGGCAGGCCCCTTAGATGCAAGGTGCCCAGTCACGTGGATTTCAGGCGCTGCATCCTCTAGTGTGCTTGGGTATTCTCCAGCTAGACAAGATCAAATTCAACATGGACCTCCTAGAATGTCACATGCTGGAGGGTGCGCATTTACTTACGCCACTTCTCTTTCCCAAGCTCGAGCAGGCAGACAGACTGGCCTCCACGTGCCATTCTTGAAGCAGCTACGCCGCCACCGTACCCAGATCCAATCACCACTACATCATACTGGTGTTTCATCAACTCAACGGGGATGGACAGTCTGGAAAAAATCTTCCCTGCCTCTCCATTCTCAGAAATCTCGATGTTGGCATTGGTGCCGACCGAATTTTTCATTTTCTTTGGACCATTATCACCATTCACTGATGACTTTGGGGTATCGACTCGATGAGTTGTTGTTGAAGAAGACGGAGTATAGGGATTGGTAGCCTGAAATTTGGAACGTGGCCTACTGTCCCAGGTCTTTGTGTCCCCAGCCGGCAGCTGGTCGCCATTAACGATAGAAGTCATGGTGATATATTTTGGGCACGAGCCGTATCAGAATCTTTCGAGTCAGCATAAGCCGCAAGGGGCTCGCACAGGTTCTCTTTGCCAGAGTATTATCTAATAGCAAGTGACCAATTCTATACAGTTACTTGAGACTCTTCACAGTAAAAGCAATATATTACTGCAGAGATCCGTGTTCAGCTCGCTACCTGTGCGTGAGTAAGGTATCAGCTCTTGAGGGGTCTGGGTCAGCTCTTAAGGGATTAGCGTTGGCCCCGCATGGTAAGCGTCAATTCAGCCAGCCACCAAACGCCAGACTCGTAAACATCGACAAATCTCTCGTGCTTGGCAGCGAAAACATGATCACATGTCAATGCGCATGAACAGCTCGATGCTTCTGCTGGACGAAGAGAATGGACAGGCTTGTATTGGCAAAGTTGCACAAGTTTTTACATAGCGCAGAACATAGCGACATCTCGGTGATACAGTTCATTCGAAAGCGTGATATTTCAGGCTTATCGTGAGAAGCTCATCGAGCTGCAAATATCAATGTACGCGGTTGAAAATCTGGGGCAATGCTATCCCAGAGAATCGCCCAGCCATAGCTCAAAAAACCTATAATCATCTAGCTTTTATCATGGCGATGCAGCTGTAAGTGTCAGCTCAGTGCTTTTTGTCCGAACCTTGTCGGTTCCAGCTGAGCTGGGCCACTGCTGATTGAATCACAACCATTGGAACGCTGAGTCTGGAGTAAACTCCTGAATCTGATGAAAAGTTGTGTCTGATGATTCTGATGACTTTGATACCATTGTAGAGAGGGATGCGGACGAGGAATTGTGGCATTTTTTGCTGTGCGAACTCTGACTTCGTATCTTGGATAGTGTTACATTTTCCGAAATACTAACAACTCCTGTGTCACGCTACCTTCAGCTACCCCTTCTATGAGGCGCAATTATGGTGTCATACAGCGAGTTTAGCCCCATCTCTTTGACCTGTCAATTGTAATGGCTGTTTGATAGCAACCTTTGCGAAGAATTCTGGTTTACGTGGAGTCGCAATTGAAAGAGACTTGCCACATTACACTGGAGGCTTTGCCCGCCCGAACCGTACCCGCGTCCATTGAGCGGCGGGATGTACGCGGTAACATCTGGATTGAACAGCGTAATCTTGCTGGACACAACCCTTCGGCTTAATTTGATTACCTTGCTGCTGTATGTTGAGAGACGCAGGATAACAGACATTGAGACGCTTGTTCAAGGAAGTCTCGTGGCTCAAGGAAATCGGTAGCAAACACTGACTAAAAACAACATACTAAAACAAAGTGAAGGACTGTGAGTGGTCACTTTTCATCAAAAGAACATGGGCGCGCTCGGTGGTACGGAGTAATAGATTGCCGCGAAATGAGAAGACTTGCCCGTCACGACGATAGCTCATATTCTAAGATAACGAGGCCGTCGGACTGTTTATCAATGAGATACCCCATTGACTTTGTCAGTGGGGTCTTGCAATGTCCGCAAACACACGAGGTATTTCCCGAAGAACTCGCCGCTGGACTCCGGTAGGGTCCACCGACTGAGCTCAGGACGGGTTGCGCATGGTGATTGCACGGATTAGAACCCGATCTAGTTTGAGGAACAGGACTCAATTCCTTGCTCCCCGGAACGAGCTCAGCAGCTTGCCGTTGTGTCGGAAATACGGTAAATGTCCAGGATCATTGGAGGGAGCTCCTTGATGAAAAGTTTTGTGAGAGCGCAGAAGAAAGCGTCCCGCTGCTGTCCCGTGTGCCCCAGCGACAGCTCCATCGTCGCCAAGAACTACCGAACGTGGCAATTTAACATGTTGATCTATGAGGTTAGATACAGAGAAGTGCGAATCTCGATCCCCAGTAAGACAGGTCTAGAACGGCAATGTCTGTTAGGCGAGAAACGATGGAGTGGCCCTTGTGGCGGCGCCTACTTGCAGCCTGTCACATCCCGTAATCTTGGATGGGAAGGTCAGACAAGCCACAATCACTAGAAGGACTCCCACTCCCTGCATATCGCTGATATCGATCGATCATTCAAGATAGTCGGCATCTTAAAGATCTCATGGTGGGGGTCGTGGTTGGGATTTAGGCGAGTGGTGAGAGTGTAGGTAGTGGCGAAGTGAAAAATGGTGTATCATGCCGTAGAGACACTTACGAGTAGTGTCCTGTTGACATAACACATTTATCAGAAGCCAACTATCGGGCAATTTCGCCTTTCGGTCTCAGGCACGGTGCCTGGCCATCACGTTTATGGGATGACAGGTGACGGAGACGTTCTGAAGGGTGTGGTGAAGGTGTCACAGCGGGTGATCCCTAACGGTACTGCGCCCGCTTGCGGGGGTTTAGGGGCAGCTTTAAGGGGGGTACCCCTAAGTGCTGGGGCACATTCTGCAGATCGATCGGTATGCCTTGCAATGATCGGAGTGGTCGGTAAGCTTGAAGTCACCGTGCATCGATTGTTATCAGAACCTGTACTCAAAGTAGTTGTACTTTGTCACCACTCATACATCCCACTCTTCCCCCACCGCCATTTTTCCTTGTTCTCCGGCGTTTCCAAACCCTTCTCTCACCGGGCTGTCCAATGCTTTGGGATTTTGCGTGGGGTGTCACCTGAAGCTTCTCGAAACGTCGTTTCGGTAAGGGGGGAAGCGGGAGAGCGACTTCCCCGTTGTCCGGATTCGATTCGAGTGGGATTCCCACATCTGCCCCCACGCTCGCGTGTTGTTAGGAAAGAGCTTAGAGGAGCTTGGCAGGCATCCACGCGTCCCAGCTCCAGACTGTTGGTATTTCGGTAAACCGTCTCCGGCAGCATCAAATTAATTCAGTAATACAAGTAGCAGTTGCTCTTGTATTTCGGCGGTCTATATTGGACACCTAGCTTAGTATAGTGTTGGGCGTTTTGCATTGTAATGAGCCCCACCACCACCACCACCACCACAATCACCACCACCACCACAATCACCACAATTACCACAATTACCACAATTACCACAATTACCATAATTACCACAATTACCACAATTACCACAATTACCACAATTACCACAACCTCGGTTCGCACGTGGTACTGAAGCCTGGGCTGCGAGTTCCGGCTGAAACGCGGTGACGCTCCCCGTTACATTTCAACCATCATTCTGGCTTATGAAACGAACCGTGCCGGAATCCTTTCGGGCTCTACTACTACTTTGTACTTCTATGTGCTGCGCCAGAGAAATGGCTGGAAATAGTCTGGAGATCAGCATTGAATCTTGTGACCATCCGACCACCGACCACAACTAATACTATGGCAGAGCGAGGCTCGGACCTCTGCGGGGGCTGATCGGCGCCATCCCTGGGGATGACCCGGAGCTTCAAATCCTTCGTTCCTGCGAAAACGAAAAGGGTAATTTCATTACCACAGCTGAACGGCGCTGAGGAGCTGAGTCGTGCGGCAAACACAGTGTAATGGTGTCGAGCTCAATGAAGCTCTGGCTCTGACCCGAGACGCGTTATGGGTTATGGGTTATGGGCTATGGCAGCAAGGGAGGAGAGGAGAGCACAATGCCGAATGCCGTCATGACTTGTGCTCTCGGCCTTTTGGCCCTTCCCCAGATTAACGTTCCCCGGTTCCCCGGGTTGTCTTACTCATCGGTAAAGGATTCCTCTCGCTTCTCGAATAAGGCAATTAATTAAGGGCAAAAAGGACGGGAAAGACATTAATCAATTACAAAGAATTCTCAGTTCACTCACAAGACCCCAAATACATTTTGCGCGGTCATTTCGTTGCGACATTTAACGGAGAGTTGAGACTTGCTCAGGAATTCATCAGCCCCTCAGCGAGCTGACAGCGCATACGAAGGATCCGTTCCAGCACGTAAGAAGGGGGGAATTGTCATCGCCTTAAAAGGTCAGGAGGATCAAAATGTAAGCAGACTTCTTTATGCACCTCGATGGCGAATGTCGGTGCATTCAGAAAAGGGATGCGGATGCGCCCCCCGGCACCCGCAAGAGTCAGTCATGTGAACTCATATTCAATGCGCGCCACTCAATGCGCTGTTCACCCAACTTCATTGTACAAGCGACAGGCGGTCATCATGGCAGTCAGCCCTTTGGCTAAGGACACCGGATCTTCTGCAGCCTTGAGAGATCTACTTTAGTAAGATACTACGGTCTTGAGCCGGCTGGATGAACGAGCGATGGTACCTTATGTATATTACTTTAGTATACGTTATGACTCTCACCTGATAGCTCAATCCTAGGGTCATGAAAGAGAGGAGAGCTCTATAGTCGAGCTCCGAGCGCAGGGTCGCCTATTGAGTTTGTCGCTTTGGCGATTCCAAATACACCGCAAAGAGCGAGTACTTTCCAGTCACAAGTCGTTGTCGCAATACATTCCAGCAAAGAAGTCCAGCAGCGGTGAGCGAGGCTAAATGCAGCAGGCCCTTGCGCAGGAAAGATGCTGTCAAGAAATCATGTACAAATCAATGTAGCCGTACCTGGCGATCGTGGCAATATCTGGCATCTCCCTTTTGGCGACAATGATCCTAAATGTAGGAGGCACATCGAGGAAGTTGATTGTCGCATGTACAAGTAACTGGACACCAGTGTAATAGTAAGTGACAAGGGGGGTCGCGCCACCAACGACTTTTCGCGCCGAGTGGCTTATCACAAATGCTGGTCGCTCGATCGCGTGGGTACCGGGATCACACATCTTGTGGGGGTACACACACCTGGGGAAGCGCCGCCTTCAGTTGATCAGCGACAGTGACAGGGGGCCAACGTGTGAACGTGTGTTACAATTATTCATCGCTATCCGCCATCCTGATGTTCTTATTGCTGAAACTTCTGACTGTCCCTTATCCATGGTCCGTGTGTTCTATTTAGTCTCCGTGTCATATCTTCGAGTTATCCATTTAGGAAGTTGCAGGACGAGGATGGCAGATGGCAGATGGCAAAGGACCAAGACAAGACGTTGGGGAGGGAATTGATTGCCTGGCTGACTTGACATGGCATACTCCACAAGAACATGGCAAAAAGCGGTGAAGTGGATAGTCGATAGCAGATCACAAAGAGCCATGTACCAGCTGGTTGAGGATGATAGGAGTGTATGAGCGAGGGGTGACCAATGTACCTAGACTTTCCTAATTTTTGCGGAGGCTGGAGGCTGAGGTAAGGTGATCAAGAAGAAGGTGTGGGTTTGACCCCCTGACTCACGGCTTGTCCTTTCCGATGGCCCGACGGAGTGGGAGTGGGTGAGGCTTGGAGTTGTGACGAGCCCATCGCCTATGATTGGTAGGGCTTCGTTCACGCGATTTAGCGTCCTGCTTTGGTCACAAATGGATTAATTCACTTTCACTTTAAAAGTGTAATACCTTACAGCGAGTGTCAGGTAGTATTAGTTACTTAGTTACTTATTTACTTAGTTACTCAGTTGCTTGGTTGCTTGGTTGCTTAGTTGCTTAGTTCGGGGTGGTATTTGCTAATGGCCTTCGGAAGCATTCCCCAAGTGTAAAGTGTACCCCAAGTACCGCAAGCTTCCCTTAACTCCCTTTCATCCTTCACCCTTCTTATTCCCTAATCCCTCGCCCTTTTACTTCTAGATTTCATATCGTATGACGGACTACCGCTTCACCTTGCACCACTCGGCCACATTGCAAACCACGAGCAGGATACGACGGGTTCTGAGGTGGAAAAAGGGTATATGATCTGGCCAGGTCCCACTTTCCTGACGTTCTCGGCCTTCTCATACGAGCCCAGCCAACCGACAGTACCTGGCCTAAGTACGCTTGCAGCAATACTTCACTGTGTTAGGTGCCTCTATTAGGTGCGCGCTCCATAAATTACCACCCCCCAGGATTTACCTTTATTGCCTCTAACACATGCATAGCAAGCACTGCGCTGCCACGCTGGACCAAGATCACTCACCGAACTCTAATCCTTTTCCTGTCTGGTTCCATTTGGCGCCACCGACAAGTCAAGTCCGTAACGTGATTCTTCGACAAAAGCATCTGCATCTGCCATCCTACCTAACACCCAACTCTCTCCTTACCTATCGCCACCACCACGATCGCCAACACATCTACCCTCATACCCATATTTCTTCCACTATATCCCCGACCTCCCCACAATCACTCAACATTGATCATAAACTCAGACCCACTTTGCGCACCCCATTTCTGGAGGCGGCGAATTAATTCCTTGTGTCTTCTGAAAAGGACTTGGCCTCGGGACTTAATCCTGCCTAACGAAATCCGTCTTCCGATACTGCACCCAACACAATCCTACTTGAGGGACCCAGTCGCCGCTGGTCTCGTACGCAACTTTCGCACACCATGGTCGTGAAGTTTGAGAACCCTATATTGTCTGTCGACGCTGTGAAAATGCGTGATGTTGATCCCAGGAATGCGGGGAACTTATACGGCATGTGGAGTGGTGGGTTCCGTCTGCCTTCCCCCCCAGGATCTAGATACTAATTGTCTGCTCAGTTTTCTCAAAATGCGCGGAAACAGTGGAGGATGGGCGAAGGTTAGAAAACCTGAGCTGGCGAATATGGGCACGAGAGACACTCTGCTGTGAGACTGAGCCAAAACTCGCTACCACACCAGCAATTGGCGATTCACCGCCGAGACCTAAGAAGAAGGATGTGCCTGCGCTCTCCTCGAGTGTTGAGTCAGAGGACTCTGACGAACCCGAAGACGAACCCAAACGCTCACCACGAGCACCTCTCAACATGAAAATCTCGTCACCAGGAACATCATACCCACTTTTCTCAGTGAGCCGAGGCACGGAGAAACACATTACAGGCTTGGGTTTGGAAAGGATGGTAGCGTCAATACAAGATACACAGTCGATGAAGCCAATCTCAATCTCCGTCGCCGCAGCAATCCCACCATTGCGACCATCTACAGATATCACTCCCAAAACAGCCTCTCCCACAATACAAGCTCCCTTCCGATCATCGGACTCCTCATCCTCAACTGCTCCGATCAGTAGCCCCGAGAGCGATAAAAGTGCGACGCAAACGGTGGGGTCGGATACGAGTGCCGAGTGCCATAACTCTCACAGCATCGTCCGTGGCTTCTCTCCAAATCACGTATCTTCTTCCTACCGATCACATACCCACCTCGCACCCGCTCCTATACCTACCAAAATCACTATGCCTACAAGATCTAAAGATACCAAGAAAGGTACAGGCTTCATACTTGGAGGTGGCTCATCTGACGAGAACGACGGCTCATTCGAAAGCCGCATGTCATCTCCAGCTAAACAGAGCATTCTGACTGCAGGACTCAAACGTCCCCTCAACAATAAGAAGCAGCTCTCCTTCAAGGACGAAGTCGAATCTCGCACACGCCTCAACAAGTCACATGAAGACGAAGAGGTATTCGAATCGTCCGAGGAAGAGGACAGTGAGGACAATGCTATCGAGGAGGACTCAGAAGAGGAGGACGATGATGACGAGGAGTGGGAAGACGAAGCATCAGAGAATGCAGAAAACTCGAAAGAGCCATTGTTCCATCGCGTTGACTCCAAACCGAACCTAGTCTCACGCCGATCACTTCTCACCACTCTACTCAATCAGGACGACAGGGCTGCAGACTTTGCGAACATGGCCTCGAAATCACAACCTGCATTGCGGCGATCAAGGACCTCGACCCCCATGGCTCCTTCAGTAGGAACGTCTCCACAGGAGGATCCCTCAGTCTCAATGCTAGGTCAACACATGACATCCTCAAAACCAATTGTCATGAACAGATCCCAGTCGCATCATCAAATGGCGCTTTCACCTCGTACCACCCGAAAAAATATGCTCCATTCCGAGATGACGGAGTCGCTACGAAAGTCTGTCCTCTGGGAGCGCCAGCAGAAGAGATCCACAGCTCAAGCAGTGCTGAAGAGAAGCAAGACAGCACAAGCACTTACCAACTTAGAGCCTTTGGAGGGAGGAGCCAGAGGCAATCACACAGATGATTGGTACGCAGATGGACTCGGAGCATACCACACTAAAGGCTGGTAGAGACGTGACGTCACGAGCCAACTCTGTATAACCATTCCCACATCACCTTCTACGTATATTCGACTACCAAAAGCTCTATTTCGGAAACTAAAAGTCCCATTCCTCATGCATCATACCTCGGTCGCCAGTCACAACGGTCTCAAAATTATATTTTCTATTTGACGATTTTCCTACATCATGCATCTTGCTAATTGGCGACACGATTGGGTGGCATGCATAATTACTCATAGCGTGGCGGCATACTTCATCATTTGCAGCGAATACCACATACGGAGTATATGAAAACATTACATTACCGGCGTTCAGAAAGCCCCGGCGAGGGCCCTTCGATTCAAAGATACCACTCTGCTCGTGCTCCCTCATGCATGTAGCAATGTCGCTGCTTATTCTTGGGAGTGGGGAGACTTACGGCTGTGGCTTTTTCCGCCATCAGCCCAAGGAGTGGAGGTTGGGTGGAGCGTTGGGAAGGTGCTTGCAAGCTGAGCTCACCACGAAACACAAAGGATTGGCGAAAAAGGCCAAAGAGTGGGCCGTTTGATATTTATCTGCCTACACTACAGCCAAGATTCAAAAGGGCTCAGTTTATCTTCTCATGTAGATGAAGAAGCAAAAAAATCGAAGCTTAATGTGTCCAATACTCGGTCTCTGACATTTGCTCTTGTGTACGTGACTTGCTTATTCTGACTTATGTCTGTGGCTTGCTTATTCTGACATGCAAGCAATTGCATCCTAATGCATGAATTGCAACATTCTGCTGCAGGGTCTGGATACCTAAGTACCGCTGTATTGAAGTACCTCTACAAACTCCCCCGTCTTACCCACCATCCCCATCCCCAACCGGTGTCCCCGAAGCTTGATAGTCTATACCCCAAAAGGAACAGAGTACACAACATGAATCTAGAAAACCATCGACCCACATGTGCTGTCAACATTCTTTACCGCAACTTTATTTAGGAAAGCTGTACACTCCACGTCACCAGTACAACTAAGTACCTACGCACAAAATAGCTACCAATTCTCTTTGCGCCTCTTAACGGTACTTCCACACTGATCTGATTCCACCATTATCACTCACCGCTTCCCTTCCCTTTCCCTTCTCCTTCATCCCCATCTACAATAACTACGTAAGACTCACCCACATCATACCTACCTCATCACCAACCCAACCAACCCCCATCCCATCATCCCATCCCATCCGCCCATTTCCCCCAAAAAGAACGGCCTTAAATCCCCAAATCAGGTTCACCCACCATCTTCTCAATCGCCGTGCGCATCAGCCCTAAGCGCCCGTGGGATGCGTCTCCGCTAATGCAGCAGAGGCACACGTTGGGAAAGGATGTATGGTGTGGATACGTTGCGTGGGTCAGGCATAGTTAGGGAAAAGCTTGTTTTTTCTGAAGGAGGGTGGGGGAGGGGGGAAAAGGGTGACGTGCGGATTTAGGGGTGGGGGATGAGTGGTTGATTAGATTAGGGTGGGGGCCGAGGTTAGGGGAAAGGTGAGGCCGCGAGGGGTGGATTGGATTGGATGGAGGGGTTGATGCAGTGGGGTGAGTAATGGGTTGAGTATTATGAGTATGAGTATGAGTATGAGTATGAGTATGAGTATGAGTATGAGTATGAGTATGAGTATGAGTATGAGTATGTGTGGAGAGAGAAGGAATGACTGTTTGTTTGGCTTTGTTTGTTTGCTTGCTTGCTTGGTCATTGCGCGTGCGTGCAGGGTGGGGCGTGAGTCATCGCCACTACCTACCTCAATCAAGTACAAGCATTTTATACTGCAGTAATACTATCGTAGCAATCACAAATACTTCAATACCGGTTAAAACACTCTTTCAATTAATTTGACAGTTAACGACGGTATCATAACCAAACGCCCTTCTTCGCTTCTTGCCCCTCTCTCATCTGACCTATTTTGAACAGCGCATCGGTCATTTTCAAGCAAGGAACCTCCCGTGCTGCTGCACGCGCACTTTGAGATCTACACACATCTTATCCTCATCCCACGTCTACGAACAAATCATGACCTCCCCATCCGGACAGGGCGTCGCTGGTACGTACGAAATGGAATATGATGCGCTGGCAGAAATTAAATGTGATGGTCACCTGGCTGATGATGGAGGTGAGACCCTAGTTCGGCGGCGGCGGCAGCGCCACACGTGACATCGTTGCCGCAGAGGGGAAAGGGCTATTGCAGGTTCTATGGGACGAGGAATGGTGAGTGCGGGGTTTCGTTCGTGCGTGTTGCAGCCTGGTGCTTTGGTTGAGTTGTAGCCTGATGTGATTATTGGTATTCATTTGCTGGTTTTGTTGGTTCGTATTCGTTTCGCCTTGTTGATGCCTGATATGTTACACGTGCGAGTTTCCTTGCTTGGGGAATACCGAGGCCTGCATTTTTCTATCTTGTGACATTTGTAGATTCCTTTGGACTGGACTGACGTGGTTCGATTCGTGCGTTCTGTTTATTGCGCACGTACCTCGGTTTCCCCAGGTGTTTGCTCCATGACCTTGTCTGCAATTTCGGGATTACTGCTTTTGATCTAGCACTCAGCCTTAATATGAAAAAGTATCTTATGATCTTAAACCCCAGGATGCCGAGCCGGCAACGCATGTCCCTTCATCCATGACCCGACAAAGCTACCACAGAACAAGGGGCCGAGGCCCAAGGCTGGGCGAACGCAAGAAAATGAGCCGGAGTCGTCCTCCGGAAATTCACAGGGTTCGGCTCTTAGGGACGGACCAACTTCAACCCCAACTTTCGTAGAAGGCCGTCGGTTTGTACCGCCGCCGGTAGATGGCAGCCGCGTAGTCAGCAAGCCTATCTCGCAGGCACAGGTTGAAGATCCAAGGGAATTTCAGATCAAGCAGTTGAGGCGGCGATTCTCTCCTACAGAAATAGCCGAAGATGGAGGAAAAGTTTTCACATTTCAATTGGTGCCTTCAGATCCTGATTTTCCATTCGAAATGGAGGGATTGGAATGCGTACTCCATGTACCATCAAGGTACCCTAGAGAGGACAGACCAACTCTTGAAGTCAAGAATGAGGAAATGGGGAGAGATTGGCAGAACAGAGTTGAGCAAGGCTTTGCAAGACTAGCAGCGAATTCTCCGCATGGAACTTTGCTTGGTTTTTTGAATCAGCTAGATAGGCAGCTTGAGTCCCTATTAACGGATAAGAAAGAGGACCCTGTTACTATCATTCCCAATAGGATACCAGGCAAACTTGAACAGCACACAGAACCTGCAAAGCCTGCTCAACTAGCCAAACCAGTCACAAACGTGAGCAAGCCTCCTCAAACACATACACCTGAACAGCGTCATACCGCATCACAACGCCGTGAAGCGGAAACTCGCCAGCTCGAAGCCCGTTTAGGTCGTATGCCTCTCTTCTTCAAGTCTTCCGATGGTATTGCATACACCATTCCCATTACGCCTCGTAAATACGCAGATCTACCCGTACCATTGCAAGGCGTTAAGAAGATCAAGCTTTTCGTGCCTTTGCTTTATCCATTGCATCATTGTAGGATCGAGCTGCAAGATGTGAGTAGAGACGCTGCCAAAACGACCGAGAAGGGCTTCGAAAGGAAAGTCAAGGGAGATGAAGGGACGCTGATGGGCCATGTGAATTGGTTGGCGCAGAATATGCATGTGCTTGCGACAGAAGTCATAGAGGAGCCTGCATTTGAAGCCGATCTACGGCAACCTGCGCCCGTTGAGGTTGATGAAGCTGCGAATGAAGAGAAGGTCGATTCTACTAGAAAAGATGGTGATGATAGAAGTCACATCAAAATCATACCACGGCCTCCAGAATGGATTGGTGATAAGGACGCGGACGATGACTCTAGCGATAGCGAATACTCTGACTCGTACGATTCAGGAGACGAAGATGAGGATGGTGGTGCAGCTCTAGGAGCTATTCCTGAAACCCAATCGACAAGCGGGCCAGAGCGCGGTATATCTCTTTCATTCCCTTCGCTTGAGCTCTACGGCATCGAGCTTCTCGAGCTCGCATCACTGAGCATCACTATCAAATGTGAGCGGTGTAAAGACACTATGGACATCAACAACCTGAGGGACAAAGCACAGAAGTCAGAATCGTGCAAGAAGTGTGCGATGCCGCTCAGTGTTGTTTATCGAAGGGAATTGATGCATGCTAATTCTTTCCGCGCTGGGTATCTCGATCTAGAGGGATGTACGGTGGTGGATATGTTGCCCAGCAACTTTCTGCCAACTTGCTCGGAGTGCTCCACTACATATGCATCTCCTGGGGTGGTCTCAGTTCGCGGCGAGTCCTCGATGGCGGTTTGTAGAGAGTGTCATCGCAAGATGAGTATGCCGCAGCCTGGAACTTCTCATGGCAACATCAAATTACTAATGAGAAGTCCCCAGGCTTTAAGATCCCCGAAGTAAAGTTCCTCCTTGTGAGTTCAGCTGCCCGTGAGGGTCGTGCTCCGGTGCGTAAAAAGGTAGGTAAATTCTTCCCAGGTCCTCTCCAGCGCAAAAAGCAAAATTAACGCTCTGTCCTTTCCAGCCAAAAGAATCTCTAGGTATAATCGCCGGCCAAGAACTTCCCCGTCGCGGCCGCTGCGAGCATTACAGCAAAAGCTACCGCTGGTTCCGCTTCAGCTGCTGCTCGAAAGTCTTTGCATGCGATAAATGCCACGATGAGGCGAGTGATCATCCCAACGAGCATGCTAATCGTATGATTTGCGGATATTGCTCTCGTGAGCAGAACTACCGGCCGGAGGACTGTGGTATTTGTCATTCGAGTCTGATCAAGAAGGCTGGGAGTGGGTTTTGGGAGGGAGGTAAGGGGACGAGGGATAAGACGAAGATGTCGAGGAAAGGTATGTTGTTGATCATCCTCTCCTCGTTTCGTATGATCATTGCGGCCCCGAGAGCGTAGTTTTGGAAATTCAGTGGACTGATGAATTCTCCTTGATAGATCCTAGGAAATATAAGAGACGTCCTGGCGGAGCTATCAGAAAGGTCAAGGCTTCACGACCTTGAGTAGCTGACGCGCTCGTCTTACCTACCATCTGATACAATCTACTTTGTGAAAACCATTCGATGATCATTCAAACTGGTTGCGCGTTCGCAACATACGTGAATGAAACAGTGTCAATTACACGCAATCCCAAGAAATCGAAAAGCACCGTTTCATCCAAAAAAAACCCCCCCTTTGTCTCTGATGACAATCTATGTACAACAGCGCTCACGCTACTCTGTCCCCAAACGTAAGAAGCGTCGAACAACCTCAAGGCTCATCCACCATCATAACCAACATCAAACACATCCGCCGCATTTCCCCCAGCCGCACAATCCACAACAACCGGGATCCTCTCCTCACCATTTCCCCCATACCCTTCATCAATCTACCTTCCCCTTCCCACAAGCCCCCCAGCGTATTTCCCAGCACCAATGTCCAAAGTAAACCGCCGCCCCCTCCCACAGCCTCGCAATCATTCAACATAGATATGTAAACAGGAGCCGGCTGTGCGGCGAGAATGAACGGAAGAAGGCCGAGCAGGTCATGCATTTCGAACTGCGAAGCTGGTCTCTGAGGGTTGATCAGTAAGAGGATGGGACAGTCTTGAAGATAGCATGGGGGATCATATAAAGATATCAGTATATGGGTAGACCGCGTTTTGAATGATTTGAGAGGTGGAAATGATGGTTGTAGTGACAGAATGGTACCGAGGGAACAATAAGCGGGCTGTAGGCATGCGCTGAACTTTCAGTTTTTGATGAGTGAATAGTCGTTGCATGGCAATTCGTGTATATTATCTCTTATGGAGAGAACGAGCTGTAGTGCCACGGATGCATTGCCGCATTAGGAGATATTGGATAGGGGAGAAGATTGACAGTGGTGTCGACTTTTCATAAGTGGATTTCATGAGAGAGGTAACATTACAGGGCAGGGAGTGTGCTTTCATGCTTTTGCATTTTGTAATTTGCCATGAGCACCACCATGAGCGTCTAGGCCCCTTTCGATGCCATATTTCTATGCCAAACGCCTTGAGGGCTATGCACTGATATTTGAATACAAATATGAACATGGCGATATCTAGAACTCGTTCTCGTCACTTCCCGCTATGATGACATTATTAATCTTGAGAACCATACGGCAGAGCTGCGTGGCAAGTAAGAGCTGTTGGCGTTTCCCAATCAATGGATCAATGACAAAGTTTTCTCGCATGTCTGCATACGTTAGTATAGGGCGAGAGAAGACGAGGCATGTTCGCTCCGGGCTCCGCTTACCGTTGCTACCACTCTGCATGCAGTCCACACCTAACCTTGAGTTTTTCTCCCTCACTTGCCTTGATTTGATCGAAGCGAGTGTTTCGATAGGACTCAATCCAGAATTTTCTGCTAGGGCCATAGGTACTGAATCAAGAGCATCTGCAAATGCTCGCATGGCATATTGCTCTAGACCAGGACTCTGAGATTTGATTAGCAATTTGCACCATAGAAGATCGAAGCAACATGGATACCTTGACAGCAGCATCTTCAACAGCCAAGGAGCACGCGATCTCTGCAGCCCCTCCGCCATAAACTACACGGTTGTCTTTAACAAGGTTGCGAACAACACATAGAGCATCATGTAATGAGCGCTTGGCCTCGTCAATTATCTGTCGGACCCCTCATGTCAGCTAGCAATCGCATCTCCCAACGGAAAAGACTGACCATCTTGTTACTTCCTCTTACGAACACAGTGACAGCTCTGGTATTCGCACATTCTTCGATGACCAGCATCTTTTCTCTGGTCGTGCCAAAACTCATCTCTCTGACTATACCAGCCTTCCCTAATTTGGCGGCGCTGAGATCCTCAAATCTAGGTACAATGCGCCCATTCGTTGCGATCGCAATCAACTCGATCTCAGGACCACCAACCCATCGTACTGCGGGCAACTTGTTCTGCAGTAGCAGATGGTTTGCCTCATCGTCAAAGCCCCACTGACATATTACCAGATTGGCGCCGGTATCTTTGATTTGCTTGATCATTTCTGTGAATTTGTTCTTTTCGTAACTTTGTAGCTTCTTGAACTCTTCAACGGTCGTTATGTCCAGCTTGTGCTTTGTCTTAGGCTTTGGTGGCTCAAAGGCGCAGGTTAGGATAGCTAATTTAGCATCTCGTACTTCGTCTGGCATTTGAGGATGTGAAAAGTCTTTATCCACTATAACTCCTTTCACCAACAAAGTATCTTCTAATGATCCACCGACTTTGCCATCGACCTTAATTAGCTCAAAGTCGACGTCTTTTCTTTCTAAATCGGCAACGGAAAGGACAGCATCCACGGCTATTTGGGCAAATTGATTGTGTGCTTTGGAAACACTTTGACTCGTTAGCACGCTCCTTACATTTCCTCAGAAAGACCATACATTTTACTTCCCAGACTTGTCTTGGCGACCTCAAAGAGATTGTGTCTGTCTTCTTTTGTAAATTCAACTTTGTCGCTGATTCGGTCAAGCTCGGAGACAGCGACTTCGCAAGCCTCATCGTAGCCGTCGGCTATCCGAATAGGGTGTATACCCTTGTCTATGAGGTCTGCTGCTTGTTCTAATAAAGCACCTGCCAACACCACAACCCCAGTGGTACCGTCTCCTATTTCCTCGTCCTGTGATTTTGAAAGCTCGACCAACAATTTCGCAACGTGATTAGATATTTCCATCTGTTGAGAAAGACTTAGCGACGTGTAGGGCACCATAGATGGTGTCATTATACCTGAGACAATATTGTAGCTCCATCGTTAGTGACTGTAATGTCTCCGTCGGGCGATATAAGAATCTTATCCAGGCCTCTAGGACCCTGTGCGCAGCTTAGCAAGCATCCAATATGCCGAGACTGATCCACTAAAGAAACACCTTACCAGCGAGGTCCGCACGATGTTCGCGACTGTCCGGGCCGCCATAATGTGGGATTTGACTGCATCGTTGCCGTGCTGCCTCTTCTTCTTGCCTTGACTGAAGCATGATCAGCTTAATTACCCACCAAAAGATAATCATAGATCCTCATGACTTCCCCACTTTGTAGGTCTTAACGTACTCTCTTACAACGATGAATGGCCGGCCTTGCTCATCCTTCATCACCGAGGCTATAGAAAGCATTTGTTAGTTTCGTAGGCAATGATACCGTGTTGGGCGCAGCTGGTACCATTCGACATATCTAGTTCTATTTCCAGATCAAGGTCAGCTTCCTTACAGCTCGTGATTGGAGCTCCAAACTCTCTGCGAGCTGGCTCAAAGCTTTCTAATAACTTACGCATAGCCATATTGAATATAGAACCTGCCTCAAATATTTGATGCCCTTCGTCCTGGATCCTGGTCTTGGGGGAGCTCAACTGTCTGGTTAAGTCTTTCCAAGACACCCACAGAACGAGTAATTTCAAGGCTTCGCCAGCCGTTGAAAATATTTGGGGGACGTGCCTGGCTGCCGCGCTAGCGCTTCTCCACGCGACTTGAGATTCCGGGACGATCACCGTGAACCTCCATCACCTCCATTTTGCGCCTTTACACCACATTCTTCCGGAACATCATTTGAACACTTAATGACTTCATCATTCTGTTTCGCTGTGTTCAATTGAGCTGATAGCTATAGCTGTTTCACGTAGCTTCACTCCAAGATCCCCTAACCCAGATCACGTCACGAGAGCATGCCTCGTATGTCAATCCCTCACCTCAAAGACCTTTTTGAGCTTCGTGTTTTCTCCTGATTCATGGTCCTAATTCTTAATTCAGCTCCACTACCAATCGATAGTGACGCAGAGTCGGCAGCGGAGGTGAAGGAGCAGCCAAAGAATGAGGAGCCTACAGACTCTAAAATGAATGATGACGACGAGGAAGACGAGGAAGACGAAGGTGGGGAACCAGAAGAGTATGTTGTCGAAACCATTTTAGATCACCATTCGGACTTTGAAGATGTGAGTCGCTTTTGGACTATCTGAGGGCGCGACCCACACACTAATTTCCGACTTGCAGGGTCTTCTGCGATACCATGTGAAATGGCTGGGGTACGACAAGCCAAGCGAGAGAACATGGGAAGTGGAAGAGAATCTCGAGTGAGCTACCCAAAGCCCATCCGAAATCGACAGCATACGGCTTGTTGACAAATATTATAGTGGAGCGCGGGAACTGTTAGAAGCATATTGGAAATCCGTTGGCGGCAAGCCAGTGGCTGGACAAAAGCGAATCAAGAAGCGTGGCCGTCAGAGCTTTAGCAGCGCAAAGCCCGAAACAGCAAAGAAGCCCAAAACAGGTAAAAAGAGCAGAAAGAGCAATGGCGCCTTAGAACAAGACACTACGCCGCCACCATTAGCGGGATACACAGAAGAAGGCGAAGACGGCTGGAAGCCCCCCCTAGCAAATAAGGATGCATGGGACGACAAGGTCCACTGTGTAGATACAGTCGTTCGTGAGAATGCTGACGGAGAGCTGTGGGGATACCTTATCTGGAACGAGAAAAATGCAGATGGCCGGTTCTATCGCACAAAAGCGAATCTCCCAACCATATACAGAGCCGCCCCTCAAAGAGTATGTATCTAGATCTTACCTCTCTTCTGATTCCCATGAGCAACAGCTGACTTTGCCCCAGATGCTACATTTTTACGAAAAGCATCTGTAAGGAATATCCGCCAGACAATTAACGTCTTGCCATACTGATTTATATCTTAGTGTCTTCTCGACCACTGCGCCAGAAACAGGAACAGACGAAGCCGATGACAAGGCCACAAATTAGTCATCAATCTCAGGTCAAAAAAACGCTTCTACAACCCGACGATTGAAGCTGAATCTACCATCACCAGTCCCAGCCACCGCATCCTTTCGATCCACCAAAGTTCGTTCGCAGCGAGGCGTACGGTGGACGTTTCAGCTTTTTTGTCATTTTATCAAAGTGTTCCATATTACAAACATTGGGCGCCTAAATGTACTCTAATCTGATCAGCATAGTCAGCAAGCGTCTGCTTGGCAGTGAGGATGGAGATTTCGAAGAGCGACTCGAAATCGATGTTGGCTATCGAGGAAGTATGAAGGATCGTCCGCTTGAGGCCATCTTCAGAGACAAATTCAGCATCTGGTTCTATTAAGTTCAGGCCCCCAATCGCTGATATTGGAAGCTATTCAATTATATAGTTGACTAGCCATCTGTTCTTGCAAAAATTAGGCTAGCTGAAAAGAGACGTGAAAGCTATAACGGTGGGGTATCTTAGAACAGATCGAGCAGCTAGAGAGCTCAAGATAAATTTCAGCAAGCCCCATTCTTAACGATGCATCAGCACACGGTCTCAGCACTTGATTCCGCAGCATTTCAATCCACTCCTCACGAGCAAATAATTCCCTTTGCAATACCCACATCCTCCCAATCCACCTCCCAGATACTCAACACAACCATTTCACACCCGCCCTCTTGCTCGCGCTTCTTAATCCTCCCCAAAGCCCGGGCCATCTTCCCTCTCCCCTCCTCTCCCAAAAGTACCTTCGAATCCATATCCCATAGCCCCACGCCTTTCCACAGGCTGTAGGTAGCGCTGAGATAGGGCGGTTTTTCAGTAAAGAGATCTCCAAACTGGAAGAATTGCTTGAAGCCCTTGTCAGTCTCACGCTCGGAATGAATGATACGAGCATACAACTCGATGACGGCGTCAGTATTTGCGCGTGAAGCCACGGCAGCTGCGTTCAGGGCTTCGCCGATGCGAAAGCAGGTTCGGAGGACGGCGCGATTCGTTAGACCAAGGATTGGAGAACGGTCGCGGATCGGTTTTGGGAAGGCTGGGCGAGTAAATGGCAGTGGTTCGCCATTAATGTTAAAAGGGACAAGATGCGGAATGTCCGTTGGCGAAACTGGGATCTGCGATGATTTGGCTGGAATGTAGACTTTCGGTGGGAGCCACTGCAATTTCGGTGTCGACGGTTTCTCTGGCGATGTAAGTGGCGTAGATGGTTGAATTATGTCAGAACCTTCCGCTGGTAGATCTTTGAATTCTCCATCTAGGTAGTCATCATCGAAGCAATTTTCGGAACTTTGCGCTGATTTTACGTTTGTGTGTTTGGCCTTGCCAACATTGCCTGAAACACGAGTCAAGATACGGGGTTGTTCTGATGACGGAAGCTGTGGAGAAGAAATCATGTCGTGCCCAAATGGCGGAGTGGTCATCCAAGTACCCTCCTCTGAATCACAGTCATATAAGGCTTGTGGGCGACAGATACTCGCATGTTCGTCCACTGCTTCGAATGATATTTCCGATTGCATCATTGCGTCCACATCCGTCTCATCAAGAGGAAACTCGTCGGCGTCTTCACCAATATCGCATTTACCATCCGTGTCAGGACGAAGTTCCGGAGGTGCTCCCACAACGCCTTCATGCTGCAACGAGGACAAGTTCGTGGATCCTATCGTATCCGCTCCCTGTGCAGACGGTGGCGGTATAAATTCTGGAGGAATCGCTTCGCTGTCCTCATCCCATGGAGCAAATCTAAGAAACATCTCATTATCAAGAACCGCTTTCTCCTTTGGTGACGCGGCATTATCGCAAGCCACATCCTCGTTAGTAATGTTTAAATATTCGTTTGCCAACATCTGATCAGCTAGAGCAGTAACGTAATCACCAGGCTTTTTCAAGTGGGGCTTGGAGTATGCGGTCTGGTACTTGTTGCTTATCCCAGTGGGCTGGTCTTGTTCGATGAAAACGCCTTCCTCGTCCTGCGCCTCAAATGCTACCAATGCATCGTGGATCAATTCCGCATCAGGTCTTTGCTCCACCAAAGTTAAATCGGCAGGAGACACGGTCTTGACAGGGTCCGTACCAAGACCTGGGGCCATTGACTTCTTCCTAGGCAGGCCTTTAGAGATATCTTGACACTGAAGATCTCCAGCCGTCTTATTTTTCCTAGCCTTCCTAGGGGCTGGTACTTTACGTAGCTTCGAGGCTGATACAGTAGCAGATGACTGCACTTTGCGCCTCTTGGGAGGTATATGATTCCCAGATTGCCCGTTTTCAGATGGAAGTCGGCTTCTGTCATGAGGGTCCTTTACTCCTGGGGAATGTCTCGCATGATTAATTGGGGTAAAGCCTGATATAGGCACAGGCTCGACTGAGGGGTCATCTCTGGCACTATGTTTAGCACTAAGTGACGGAAGGTACATTGGCAATATCTAAAATCATACTTTGTCGCATAGGTACCGTCATGGTCGTCCAGCGCCGAACCTGCGCTTCTCATCTCCTCAAAATCCCAGCCCCACGCTCTTTGCACTGCCATTCTTCTCTTCCGGCAGCCTTCTCTTCTCACCGCACCATTCTCCTCAGCACCACTTCCGCCAGCCTCGTCCACGGTCAAACGTTCCCCCAAGGTCCTAGCGCATCAAGAACGCCCAGAAATTCATGTAGAAGGAGACCTGAGGTTGAAACAGGTTCGGCTGTTCCGACCCCACCATCCAAAAGGAGTTTAGCGAGTTTGACATGGCTTCCCGGAGATGTCGGGTATTTCAGGCATGCACCAGCAGTACCTTGTCAACTCCCGTAGTATGATCTATTACAGGTAGATTTATGAATATTAACGCTTGACGTGTACACATGCAACATATCTCTCTGTCTATTCTGCTCACTCGTGGCTTTTTCATTGTCCATCTCCCGGCTTCTCCCTCGAGGTCTTGCAAGGCCAGGTCTTGAAGTTCACTTTTCTATTGCTGGACAAGCTCTTGGGGCTGGGTCGAGTACCATGTGAACTTATTGAACCAGTTTTTGTAAGAAAGCAGGATGTTTTCAGGCTCGGTAGGTCATGGGTCTGTGTGTCTGCTTGGTCTATGTTATAACCTTCGCGGTCTATCATTGACTTCGAAGATGCTAGAGATCAGACTGGCATTCTTCTTCGTTCTCTTTGTTCACATCAGCTTTATAAACGCTGCTATCATCTATCATCGTTATCCTCGTTTGGTCATGGACTTTGGATCATAGAAAACAAGATGCTGATGCTATGTGTTCTTTGTTTAAGAGTAAACCCTATTCGGCGATCACCGTTCAGATCAACCGATTGACAAGCGAACAATATGAAGTTGATGAAATGAGCGGGATTGTAGACTTGATCGAGGTCATAAGATTGCAGACTGGTGGTCCGACGGAAGCCGCTCGAGCAATCCGTAAGAAATTGTAAGTCGAATACATCCCAGCAATGGTCAATCGATTGAGCCCATTCTCAATTTATTAGGAAGTATGGGAGCGTTGATCAGCAACTCCGTGCTCTAACGATCCTCGATGGCCTCATGGAAAATGCTGGGCCACGTTTTCAGCGGGCTTTCGCCGACGAACCGCTTCTAGAACGCCTCCGCGTCTGCGCTACTGACTCTATCTCAGACTCTGAGGTGAAAAAGAAATGCCAGATACTGTTCAGGCAATGGGCCGTGGCCTATCAATCGACACCCGGCATGGAACGTATTGTGGCTTTACAGAAACAGCTGCCAAAGCGGAAGAAGCCGGTCACCCAAGCGCAGTCCAGAGTAATTCAAGAAACAGAAAGAGAGGCCAATGAGGATCCATTCGGTGATGAGGATGACGGTATCACACGTGGCGGGGCAAGTCCTATGGGAGGAATGGGGTCGCCAACTACGAGTTCATTCTCATCAAGCTATGTACCTCCAGCGAACCTAAACTCAATACCAAAACAGTCCAGCAAATCCAAAACAGACAAATCATCGAGAAGGCACAAGCGCAAAGCCTTCAACCTCGAAAAGGAAAAGCCCGAGATCACCAGAACCATCGCTGAATCTTCCATCGCGAGCATCAACTTAATGAACGCACTAAAGCTTCTCAACAGAGAAAACATCCGAGTCAGCGAACACGCCGAAACAGTAAGTCGCTTCGAGAAATGCAAAGCGAACCGTAGACAGGTTCTACGATACATACAACAAATCGAAACCGGGGATCTGCTAGGTAGTCTAATCCAGGCAAACGACCAACTCGTTGAAGCTCTGATGTCCTTCGAGGTCCTCGACAAAAGCGTCCATGACGACAGTGACAGCGATGGCGTCGCTTCGGATGCTGAAGAAGCCCCAGCGAAGCCGGCACGACCGCTACCTAATCAGCAGAAGGATACGCAAGAAGCTTTCTCGAAGCTTAGTCTTGGGAAAGCACCAGCGCCACTGGCGAGGCCTCATCCAACAATGCAGTTAAATGGGAAAGGCGGGGTACGCCATGATGATGAGGAGGAGGACGACGAAGAGGATGAGGAGGAAGAGGAAGGAGACAATCCTTTTGGCGACAGTCATGCAGTACATACTCCAAAGGCTGAAAGACTGGGCATGACTTGGTATGAAACCTCTCCCCTCACCAATCCTATCTAACACTCTCCTAGGCGTGAAGTGTAACACTCAATTCACAAGCACTGATTCAGATGCTATTCATAGCATGCAGTGTATATGTATAGGGCCACTGAGACACGATCTTTACGATGAATGGATGATGCGGGTTACGGGAGCTGAGGGCTTATTTGTGCTGGCCGCTTTGTGCCCTCTGCTAAGTTTCAACTTCTGAACATCATTATTATTTGCTAGTTCACAAAGGGGATGCTAGCGCATTTCATAGCAACTCGAGCTGTGCGGCAGCACAGTAACGAAACTATACCGTCGTGAATGGTCAATGAGCTTCAGAACCAAGAGCGAGTTTAGTAAATTGCCACCCGCTCGTGCAAAACAATTAGTCTCTTGACGGAAATCGTCTCCTGCACTGCATCATTCTTCATATAATGATAAGTTGTACCTTCTTCGCATAGTCAGGCTGCCAACGCATCGGGTTGACTGATCCTAAACGGTTGAACTACGTTCTAGTCAGTGTGAAAAGAAGAGTTGAGCTTTGGACGCACTCGTGCTTGATCATTGATACATTGGATGTACTCGCGGATGTCATCGTAGCAACGGCCGCCGTAGCTATAATCACGAATTCTATTTGCCTAATCGAATCTGGCTAAAGGGTTGAAGGTGTCGACTAAAGCGCTCACAAATTCAAGAAAACCCGCGGAATCCTGCACACACTCTCGGTGTACGAACCTTCGAATTAACAGATCCTCGAGAGGATTTTTGCACGACTGCCTCCACGTCCGAATCGCTAATAGCAATAGGTGCGAGATTGAATTGAATCATTCGCCTATTGCTGGCCTGGGTTGCTACTGTGAACTCTATTTAAGTTCATTAATTCGCATTGCTCTGTTGCTTGGCGGACAATCATATTGCAATCAACCCAAACCAATTGCTGGGATTAGGTACGTTCTTTCGGCTTTTAGCTCTTGAGTCCGTGTAGTTCTGTTCACTCGATATTAAAATGTGTATCGAAGGCATAATCCGGCACCATCAAGATGTAATGCGATGGTTGCTACGACCAACATGCAGCAGACATGTATAAGTCGTTCGCTTTCTGTCTACCGGATCTCGCTTCTCGTCTCCATAGTATGGCCAGTCAACCGTAATATTTCAAGCATCTCCCATCGTCATGCGCCTCTTTGCATTCGAGACCACATACACGCACCCCACATTTCATGCATTTGGTAGTCCCCCAGTATCCGCATATTTCACAGAATTGTCTTTGTGGCCTCCCCGCCGGTGGAGGGGCTGCACAAGTAGCATTGTAGGACAAGGGAGGAGCGGAAAGGAGCGCGTCCATAACTTCTTTTGACGGTACAGATGGCACGTAGGTCCTGAGTAATGGGTCATTTTCTAGAGGATCTTTTGCCAGTGGAGGAGCACCAGCACTGATAGCCGCTGTTTGCGGGCCTGAAGTCGACTGGTTCTCTGATGTAGTGCCACGCTTCAAGTTTGGGACAGATTTAGTAGGCTTTATCGCTGGTGTTCGTAATGTCGCTGCAGATGTAGGGCCATGATGTTGCTGTGCAACTGCAGCTTCTTCATCAGCTAAATGATTTGTGAAAGTCTTCTGTGACATAAGTATGCGTCGAACGTTCTGGGTAGTCTTCTTTAACCCTGCGTCTGAAATCAGAGACCTGTGCGTGGGATTAAAGAGGATCTCGGACACGCCCACCTTTCCCGTTGTCTTTGGGGACCGGAATCTGTACATCGCGGTGGCTATCCTTATCCAAGTCTGCTAGATGCTTTAGGATGGCATTTTGTTGTCTGATGGTAGTGTCACCGCCAGCGAGCCCCAACGACCTTGCAGCACGTTTTCTCCCACTCGTTTGCTGGGCAGGTGTTTGAATGGCTGTATCAGGGACGAGTGCCCAGCCCGGTGCTTTGATGGAGGTTGAAGTCGGAAGAACCTCAACGTGAGGCATAGCAAAGCAAGAACGGATAATTTGATGGCTTAGTGTATCACCAAGGGGATCTTCACCGCTTCCATATCTGGTGCAGACACTGTCAATTATCCACGAAAGTCGCGTAATTTTTGACCGCTGAATACTTCGTTTGAAGTGATTGTAATCCTTCAAACATGACCTTTAATTCCGCGGCTAATCTTGGGCTGTACCTAAAATACCGCTAGTGTCTTTCTAGGGTCTATCCGTTCCGAACTCTACGGATATCGCAACTTTCTTTCAATAAGCTGTCAATACCGCAATCGTCGCAGCCAGCTGACAAAGGTAGGCTTCATTTCATTGACCACCTAGTCCGCTCAGGTCACGCGCATAGTTGCGCTTTCAAGTGTTGTGGTATTTTTACGAGTGGTAGGACCGGTTGTTCCCGAGTCCGGGTGTTCTCGCTGGATGAACCCCGGCGAAGCCCCGATACGGCCTTGGCGAGCAAAATAGCAACACAACGGGCATCCGTTCCTGCTGATTCATCGAGAATATCGGACTTGCCTTTGGTATCAGTGCTGACTGTGACTCGTGATTATTTTACGCCGCTTTGTGGAGCTGGACGAAGATTGTTCGGACTGGTGAATCATACATAAGGGCCAAGGGGCAAATTAAGTATTTGCTTTACCTCTTTTATTTCATCATATTGAACAAACACTTGTCTACCAAGCTTCGTGTAACCTATACCAATCCAAAATCTGCAACACCTCTCATATATTCACAATTCATAAATGTACGCCTCAACAAGACCAACATTCACAGCTCTCGTTCAGAAGGGATCCGCCGCAAGGCTGTCCCAAGTCACACACATCTTGAACGCCTCCCCTACCGTTCACTTCAATCCGTGCGCGAGTTGCTCATTAGCCCAGCGCTCCGGGCTTCTTTCAGGGCGACTGTTCAGCACCACACCGCAAGCTCGGCTACAAGAGAAATATTTCCCCCCACCCGATAAAACCGACAACATCAAGATCACACCCCCAGCATGGCACCACCCCATGTATACCGAAGAACAGATGACGGCCATTAAAGTCGCTCACCGTCAAACGCAAAATTGGTCTGACTGGACAGCCATGGCCATGATGAGGATCGCGCGATGGGGTATGGATACAGCCACCGGCTACAGCCATCCAACTGAAGAGGCCAAGAATAGGGGCAGTTATCTGAGCGTGGCAAAAATCAAGAGCTGGTTCAGCCCATCGCCAATGACGGAGCGGAAATGGCTCATCAGATTCCTCTTCTTAGAGAGCGTTGCTGGGGTGCCTGGCATGGTTGCTGGTTCTGTACGACATTTGCACAGCATACGCAGGCTGAGGAGAGACAATGGATGGTAAAAATGTCCTAAAGCATCTTTTCGATTGATAGTAGCTAACAGCGTCATAGGATTGAGACTCTTCTTGAAGAAGCCTACAATGAACGGATGCATCTTCTCACATTCATGAAGATGGCCGAACCTGGGTGGTTCATGAAGCTAATGATAATCGGTGCCCAGGGTGTCTTCTACAACGGCTTCTTCGTCTCATACCTCATGTCTCCCCGGATTTGTCATCGCTTCGTCGGCTACCTGGAAGAAGAAGCTGTGCTCACATATTCACGAGTTATTGAAGAGCTCGATGCTGGAAAGCTTCCGAAGTGGCAGACGCTTGAAGCGCCAGACATTGCTGTGAGGTATTGGAATATGCCAGAGGGCCACCGAACGATGCGCGATCTCTTGCTGTACATCCGAGCTGACGAGGCCAAGCACCGCGAGGTCAATCATACCTTGGGCAATTTGGAGCAAAAGGTGGATCCAAATCCCTTCGTGAGCGAGTATGAAGATCCGGCTCGACCGCATCCGTCCAAAGGCATTGAGAATATCAAGTCAACAGGCTGGGACAGGAATGAAGTCATCTGAAAAGTGATAATTGATTTGTAGCGTCTTAGCGATTGGCGTTCCGAGGCATCTCGACTCATGGTGACAATAGATGGATACGAAAATTGGCTTGCGAGCCAGTAGGCGTTCTAGTTCAGGCGCAATTAGACAATCAGTATGTACTAATACGATGAACCATGGCTACCAGACCAAGGACGAAGCTCCGTCGAACAGTGTCTTTAATACTAAGAATAGCAGCGGTCATCTACACGTGATTTGAAGGTTACTGCAAAGGTTCATGCGCCAGAGAGGCTCGGCGGGGTAGACAACGAAGTGTACAGGGAAGGTACAGCTGGTACAGGGAAGTCTGCAACGGAGAATCAGCCCACTGCCCCGCTAAGTACAGCATTATCGATAGGAGGAGCTACCAGAGCTAAACCCACCATTGTCCCGCACCAAACCCAAGCAGCAAGCCCAAACCCAGTAGTCCACAAAACGCTGCATTCCTCCATATTCCAGTATTCTAGCTTCAATTTGCCCGTCCAGTCTGTCCTTAACTCCAATTGACTCAATAGAAGCTATACCATTGCAATCGATACTCGTTGACGTTGCTGTTCGCTCTTTCCTTTGGAGCTTGGCTGCAGACAACCCCTCAAAGCGATCGGCAGATCCCTGCGCCAGGCCATGCCACCAAAGTCCTCCTTTACAAGTTCATTCTCAGCTACCGACTCGAACAACGAGGTTGTCTGTCCCTTGAAGAATCAGGATGGTTCCAACTGTCGGAAACGATGTCTCGGCGTGAGTCCTGCTTACCCTTGGGATCCACTCGAGTGGAGCACAATGAGATATCCGAGGTGACCGGCTGACCACCAATTAACCTCCAGGAGAAGCGCTACAGATCTATGCAGGAGCACATCCGAAGAGCACATGCTGAACACTACATCCCCAAGCTTCCTGCAACTGAGGAGAGCTTCCAACTTATGATAAATACCCCTCCTTCCGAGCGTCCACAACCTCCACCACTTCAGCCACCTCAACCGACACAGCCATTTGGCAACTCGGGTACTCAATCATATGCAGCTCTTAGTGGACAATGCTAATCTGAAATTAGTTCACGGACATGACAGAGATGCCTACACAGGGAACCAAAGCTCTCCGGCTCCGGCGCGAACCTTGGAAGACCAATATCCAGCTGCAGCTACGGCCGCTGTAGCACTGGCACAGCTACACAGTCATCGGCCAGAGTCAGAATGGGAATCAGAAGCTGTAAGTGTGGTTGGAAAAAGAAGGAAAGTCGTTTGGAGTTCATAATGGTTGTAGGACTATGCTTCGGAGAATGACGGCAGACAGCGAAGGATGCATTCCTCTATCGAGCTTCCACCGATACAAAATCATATCAATCAGCAGCAAACAATTCCTCCTTTCCACTCACCAAGGCCTCGAGACCTGCTCCCTTCCATGATGGCCCGTTCTCCACCTGGGCGCTCTTCTACTTTGCCTCCGTTGCAGAGGAAGGAATCTGTGAAACGAGATAAGGCTAACAGACCTCGTAAATCTTCTATAACACAAAACAGCAGGAGGCCAAAGCATGAAAAGAAGACGTCCAAGGACTTCGCCAGAAGATTAAGCATTGAGGGAAGGAAGGCTTTCTCCGCTGAGCCACCAGGAGCTAGAGAAGCAGCAGTTGCTGGCAGGAGATGGCATGATTTGGTCGAAGCAGCAGCCTCCGCTACTGAAGCAGATTCTGATAGGGATCTGACACCCGTAAAATCTCCTCCCCTTTATTCACTCCTGCTACCAACTAATTCTCGATCCTCCAGATCCCACAATCTCCTCCCTCCTCAATCAAGCGCGCTTCCCTTCCTCCTTTTTCATCGGTCTCCCACAATCAATCCTACAAAGCCTCACCCCTTGGAAATGCGCTTACTCCTCCGCCCCCACATTCCCTCTCAGGTCCCGTGCCCTTCCCATCTATAGAGACTTCTCATGACTCCATGTATTCAAGCCATTCCACCCAATCCTCTGGACATAACTTTCACATACCATCTTCAGGCCTTTCGAATTCATCTGACACGACCTCACCTACTTTCCAGACCTCCGGATTTCAACCAGTACGGATATATTGTGCTCTATGCAAAAGGTTAAGCGTGCTAGGTGAAAGTTATGCGTGCACAGAGTGTATCTCAGGCTTCTGCAGCGACTGTGTGTACAGATTGAGTAGCGAGCAGCACGTGGGAAGACAGAGACCGTGCCCTAGGTGTCAGGCGTTGGGTACACGATATAAACCATTTCAGTTGGATCTGCAACGGTAAAGATATTCGAAAGTTGTTACGATATATGGCATCGTTTCTCGAAGAATATGGAAAAGAGTAATGGGCTGGCGTTGCGATATGAGCTTGTAGATAGATTGGTTGGATATCTGGGATAATCAACATCTAGAGACGAATGACTGGGCTGGGCGGATAATAGGGAACAGAGCATAAGTGGGGGGGAAAAGTATATAAAAGGTAGTAGTTCCTGAGCCCGTGCAGTGCATGGGTAGGGTGTCAATAGACCGTTTGTCCGGTCTTTGAGAAAATCCGATGCTTGATTATGTTGGTGCAGGGAGATGATGATTCCGGACCGCTCGGCAATATCGAGTTCTATCATTCATGCCCACCTATGAATCTGGGAGAAGCGCAAGCGTTTTTAGCGCTTTTCTATGCATGTTTCTGGACGTTGTTCTATGCATATTCTATGCATATGTGTCCTATGTATGCATTGAGTCCCAACCTTACCCCACGGGCTAGCCACATAGGAGTACGCTTCTCGTTTCAAGCTCACCATTCATTTCCTATACATTTCGTTCAAGATAGATAGTGAGCAACAGTCCCCCCCAACCCCCCCCCCCATATTGTGACCCACAAGCCAGCAGCAGGGGGACCCCATGCCCACTAAACCCCCACCCCCGCCCCCTTTCCCCAATACTCATTCGCCATACTCATTTCATCCCCCATCCCCATAACTCCTAACCCGACTCCAGAAAAACGCCTTATCATTCCTCAACCCAAACTCCGCCCAATCATCCGTCAGCTTATTGTAACTCCAATACCCCCTCCAACTTAATTTATTATTTCGAGTGGCGTTTGTACTGCGTGCGGAGGAGGAGGAGGAGGAGGCGGTTTTGAGTTGGAGGATCATTTTGTAGATGTATTTGGGGTTGGGGTGGATGGCGTCTGCGCCTTCGGTTTCGATGTGGAGGTGGCCTTCTTCTTCGTTTTCTTCGTCGTCATCATTATCATCTTCATGTTTTTGTTTTTGATTTTCGGGTTGGTGGGGGTGGGGGCGTTGATGATGATGAGGGTTTCCGCTTAATTTCCAGCGGCCGCGGAGGGCGTGGTTCATAACTGCGCTTGGTAAACCGCTGGCGTGGTTGTGGTTGTGGAGGTTTTCTTTTGTGAGGTGGTGGACTACGTCTGCGGGTTCGGTGGTGGTGAGGAGGGAGGCGCAAGTGCCGTCGCGGAAAAAGCGGAGGTAGCGGTAGTAGGTTACGATGTGGACGGGGGTGTTCCAGGAGACTTGGCTGGGGGTGCTGGCGCCGGGGCGGATGTAGTTGACGGTGCTGATGTAGCAGCCGTTGAAGCGGAGGCGGGGGCGGAGGTGGAACATGCGTTTGTAGGAGGGGTAGGTGGGAGAGAGGGCGAAGGGGGAGGAGGTTGGTGAAGTGTTGGTGATGGTGAGGTGTGAGAGGGAGGAGTCGAGATCGTTGAGGGAGAGAGGGAGGGATCCGCCGGTGATGGTGCAGGCCCATTTGTAGTGCATGCCTGCGAAGCCGACTTCAGGGCCTAGACAGACGCGTTTCCAGATTCGGTCTTCGGTGGAGACGAGGTAGGCGAGGCGTTTGCAGACGAGAGAGAGGCGGGCGAAGGAGGCGGCGTCGATGATGGCGGTTTGGAGAAGGATTTTGATAACGATTTCGGAGGGTATACTGGAGATGGGACATGGTGGAGGGGGAGAGGCCTCCGTTGGGGGTTCTGCAGGGATAATGCAGAGGGATGCGAAGGAGGCTATAAGCTCTGATATGGACGCTGTGGGGGGACCATCTAGGGAATGATGGGCGGTATTCGGAACAGTGACAGGGGCATTGGATGGGTTGGGATCAGTCGCTTTCGACTTGAAGGCGGAGGGCGGGAAATGCTTGTTTTTATAGATGCGGTCGACGCCTGCGTCAAGCTGGGTAGCAGGTTAGTGATCGATTATTGAGTACAATATTGGGGGGCGCACTCTGTAAGCCTTTCGATAATGGTTCAGGCTGTCTCCTAGGTTGCCATCTGTTTCCCTTTCAACTGCTCGCTCGTAATGTTCTAATGCCGAAGTCGGTTCTTCTTTGGTCTCAGGATATATTCCGTCTCCTGCTTCCCCCAACTTCCGAGCCTCGTCTTTGTTTTCGAGATCATGATAATCATGGTCGCCCAACTCCTCAGCTTCTTCCGTCTCCAGGTAGGGTTTATGGAAGGTTGGGGCTGCAGTACGGCCAGGCTCTTTTGTTCCGCTGTTTCTGTGTAGTGGTGCGGTGGGCCTCGCGGAATTGCTAGAAGACGCCACTCCCTTGGAACGCGCTATCACCTCTTCCTGCCATTGGCGACGGAACCTTTCAAGTTCTTCGGTCGTATCTCCTGCCATCTTTAAGCACCAGTGTCGCAAATGCGAAATTGATTTGCGATGTCGTAGGCGAGTTGTATGTGGTACTGAAATGGCTACGGAGTCCGCATGAATGAAATCATAGGACTAGCCTCCGCGGCAGGGACCCCTGCAGCTCTTGAGTCTGGACTTTTAAGGTGGCATTTGTCATCAGCGTCCAAGGCTCTGTCGAATGGACTATGTGTGACTAATCCGTTGACTACATAGGGACCGCTGACAAGGCATATATCATGTGCAAGATTATGGCATCATCTTCATTGGTTTGAATTTCTGCATTCGGTATTTGGAATTAGATGGAAAGCAGTAATATATATGTCAGGCAGTCTCTCTCTCCGGTGTGCGGATTGTCCTTTTGATCGCCTGAACAATCTCTGGAGTATAGGTTTGCAGAGCGTCTGAAAGATAGGTTAAGCATTCCGGAGAAGGGTCATGATCCGCACAACCCCGATATCCTTCCATGAAGGTGAGCAAACGGTAAGACGTCTACTCCATGTACCCGATGGTGACAATCCTACCTCGCCTGGTCTAAGCCCACATGCTGCCCGCTTATTGCAATTGTCGTCCTTGATAGCCATTGGAACGTTGGACAATGAAGGCCGGCCATGGACGACGCTTTTAGGAGGTGAACCAGGATTTGCAAGGTCCTTGGGACAGTCTGTTATTGGAATCAAAACTTTAGTGGATAGCAAGTATGACCCTGTCATAGGCATCCTAGTGGGCTCTCAGCCGGACGAAGAGGTGCGTGAGGCAGGGCAAGGAGGCCGAGTTATGTCCGCCTTGGGTGTCCACTTGGCCACGAGAGATCGTGTGAAACTTTGGGGCAAAATGTTCGCTGGTGAACTAGGACATCATGGACCAGAAGCTGAAGAGGGCCAAGTTAACGTAGCAGAAGCTCAACTTGTCTTCGCCATACAGCAAAGCCTAGGTGAGCATCGCAAATTGCAAAATATACTTACCTTGAAGCTCAGACAGCAACTAGGAAACTGCCCAAAATACATGAACAAAAAGAACATTGTCCCAGCCATACCGAGACCTGTACTAATATCCGATTCGCTCCCTCTATGTGAACAAGCCTTGGACCTACTAGCAAAGGCCGACATGTTCTTCATCTCATCTCACTATAGGTCGAAAATGGGCACCAACCATAGGGGTGGTCCACCGGGCTTGGTACGTGTGGCAAAGAATGAGGCGTCAGGAACCGTATTGGTCTATCCAGAGCTTAGCGGCAATCGACTGTATCAGACAATAGGCAATCTTTACACCAACCCTCGAGCTGGTTTGGTCTTTCCGGATTTTGATACTGGTGACGTCCTCTACGTCACCGGTAATACTGAAATCATTATCGGCCAAGAAGCAGCGGCGTTGCTGCCACGTTCTGACCTTGCCATTGTGATCCATGTTACAGCAGCTCGCTTCGTCCAACGAGGTTTGGCTTTTCTGGGAGAAGCAGGCGAACGAAGTCCGTACAACCCTCCAGTCCGGTTCCTCGTTACAGAGCGGGCTCAAGCTCTGCCTGACGCACAAATTGGTAATGGCAAAGTTGCTTACGCAAGTATATTAGCAAGAGAACTACTCGCGCCTACGATTGCACGGTTTCGGTTTGCAATCAGCGATCCTGAAGTAGTAGGAAGGTGGAAGCCAGGACAGTATGTGGCTTTAGCTTTCGAAGACGAATTGTCAATTGGCTACAGCCATATGAGGGATGATGACCCGAAGAGTTTGAATGACGACTATGTACGAACCTTCACTGTATCCTCAGCCCCTGGGGCCAATCTACCTGAAGATGAATTTGAGATCACTATTCGAAATGTTGGAGTTGTTACGAATTTCTTATTTCGACAGAATATTCGAGCTGGTCTCGAAATTCCTCTGAAAGGGTTCGGAGGTACGTTTACCATCGAACAAACTCCAGATGAGATAGTTCCGTTCGTTGCTGGAGGTATCGGAATTACACCGTTGCTTTCTTACCTGCCTTCACTGGACTTGAAGCGGATACGACTGTTCTGGACGGTCAATATCCGTGATATTGGACTTGTACTTGACACCTTCTCACGCTTTCCTCCCTTGGCTCCTTCGACTAAGCTGTTCGTTTCAGGACTCGACAAGTTTCCTCAAGCTGACAGCCAACAAAGCATTATTGACAAGATTAGGCTTGCTGGAGCTGATTTCGAGCCTAGGCGAATGCTGGCTTCCGATGTTGTAGCAGATCAGCGGCTGTCATCGACTTGGTACCTGTGTACTGGTACGGCTTTCCGCAAGTCTCTTCTGACGTGGCTCGCGGGTCAGAAGGTTCTCTATGAGGACTTCAATTACTGATTCTCAGCGAACTGTTGCCTCGAACGTTAATTTCAGGCTCTCGCAATCACCTCTGACAGCGGAGTGTCGCTACTCGGCAATGCTATATTATGGTGTCCTCTTCCTCTGTGCTCCCTTTCTAGGCGTTTCATTAAGTTGAATCGTGTGATATTCTCAGAGCAGTGGCCTTATCACTGTTGACTGTTTTACTGGCGCAATCGACAGCTATAGTTCTGACAGACGCGCATCCTACCACCAATATCTATAGAGACGCAGGCAGCGCTGTAGCTTCACCAGATGTGGATACCCATCTGGAAGGTTTGCTTGAACTTCGCAAGATTGCACCATGGCCTGAATCACCAACCCATGCGATGAGACGCCGTCAATCCGCTCAAGTGATTGATATGTACGAGCAATTCAATCTTCCTTGTAACATTTCAACAGCCACTGTGACCACCGCGGTAAAGTATGTACCTCTTTTTACCATGCCTCGATCTTGGGCATAAAATGCGAGCACTACGTAACCTATGCGGGATTGTAGATGATGCTGTCAGACCTCAGGAAGGCGGCACGAATGAGGATGGTTAAGGATATTGGACACCCAAGGTGCTCTCCTAGGCGAAAATAGAATGAATGACAGCAAAAGCAGCCTTCACCGTTCTGCAGACGCGTTGAAGCCCAAAAAGGTCTAATGACATTATGAACATTTGTCTCATAGGTGCAATAGTTCCGAAATTGGGGTCTTCTTCCAATCATCGCAACGAGAGCTTGCATTTCCCAATTCTCACCAAGACCGAATCGGTACGCTGTGTGTATATCTGCCCGTTTTGTACATTCGCTGGACTGGATGAGCGTCAATAAATGGCTGGGGTACTTGGCCTAGGGGAAATAGCTTCTAGACAACTGTTGCCGCTAAGAATTTCACTACCGGATGACCTTGCAAAAGCAAAGGCGAGTTCTAAACACTAGCACATTGGTTGGCATTCTAGCCAATCAAGCACACAGACAGGTGTAAAGAGATACTCGTGCTTTGTAGAAATCTATTTAGACTTCGGTTACCTTGCCTTATCTTAGCGTTGCACTCGCTAGTGAAATCATTAGCGTCCCCAGGGACCGAAAGCGTGTAAAGTTTATTGGCAATAAATGTCGGCCAAGCATCGACTGGTGTACTATAGAACTAGTATTCTAGGTAGTTGAAGATCACAAGCTCTACGCGAAGGACACGTACTTGTCCACCTGCCATTTAAAACTCTTAGCACAGCAAGAAGAAGACGAAGAACAAAAGCACACGCAAAACAGTACTATGAGTCTCAAAGTCCCTTCCCGCCAGAGCAATGGCTCTACAGCCTCGACAAAAGCTGTCATTCTCGTAAGCTTCTCGCAGGGCTGAAAAAGCGGTTGAGCTCATTCATTCTCCAGGTCGGTGGCCCTTCACGAGGAACTCGCTTCAGGCCACTTTCACTAGATGTTCCTAAGGTCAGAGTCTTTATCCAACATGCAAGAGAACTCGAATTGACACCTTGCCATAGCCTCTTTTCGATGTAGCAGGCCATCCTATCATCTGGCACTGCCTACGAGCTGTCGCCAAGGTCCCAGGCATTCGGGAAGTCATATTAGTTGGCTACTACGACGAAGCAGTCTTCCGCGATTTCATCAAAGACTCAGCAAGGGAGCTGCCTCAGATACGCATACAATACCTACGCGAATACCAAGCTCTAGGCACAGCTGGCGGTCTTTACCATTTCCGCGACGCCATCCTCAAAGGTGGCCCAGATCGGTTCTTCGTCCTCAATGCCGATGTCTGCTGCTCTTTCCCGCTTGGGGAAATGCTCAAGCTATTCGAGGAAAAGAATGCAGAGGCTGTGATCCTTGGCACAAGAGTTAGCAATGATGCTGCGACCAATTTTGGATGCATTGTCTCCGACCCACAGACGAAGCAGGTGCTCCATTACGTGGAGAAGCCAGAATCGCACATTTCGAATCTGATCAACTGCGGTGTCTACCTATTCGCAACAGAGACTATCTTCCCAGCAATCAGAAACGCCATCAAGCGACGTACAGAGCGACCACGTCTTGTCTCATACCCTTCTTCAGAAAATCTCGACGCTTCATTCTTTTCCGAGAAGCTTGAAGATGGGGAAAAGAACGAGGTGCTCCGCTTAGAACAAGATATCCTGTCTGACCTTGCGGATAGCAATCAATTCTTCGTCCTCGAGACAAAGGACTTCTGGCGCCAAATCAAAACTGCTGGGTCTGCAGTGCCAGCGAATGCCCTCTACCTCATGAAAGCTTTCCAGTCTCAGTCAGAAGAGCTAGCAGCGCCTTCAGCCAATATTCTACCTCCCGTCTTTATCCACCCTACCGCGGAGGTCGACCCCAGCGCGAAGCTTGGGCCAAATGTTTCCATCGGCCCTCGGGTAGTCATCGGTGCAGGTGTTCGTGTCAAAGAGTCAATCGTGCTGGAAGACTCAGAAATCAAGCACGATGCTTGTGTTCTCTACTCAATCATCGGCTGGAACAGCCGCGTGGGTGCGTGGGCAAGAGTTGAGGGAACACCTACGCCGGTGGGAAGCCATACTACATCCATTGTTAAGAATGGGGTTAAGGTGCAGAGCATTACTATTCTTGGTAAGGACTGCGGAGTAGGTGATGAAGTGAGAGTGCAAAACTGTGTCTGCTTGCCTAATAAGGAACTGAAGCGGGTACGTCTTTACCACTATGTTCACTCATACGTCAGAAGCTAAATGACCTACAGGATGTTTCCAATGAAGTCATCATGTAGAGGAATGAAGCAGGGTTTCACAGGAGTCCGAGCGACCTTCACACGGCCACTACCAAAGTTAATTCAGAGAAGGAGCAGCAAAACCTCGTTATTCGCAGCAATAATCTTCTTTCAAAAAGCGTTCTCTTTCGCATCTAGACTAGACTAGACACCATCACTTCCATAGACCAAATCAAAACCCCCCAATCTTTCCCCCACCTCACCTTAATCATGCCCATCCACTCCCCCTCCCCACCCCCCACCTTCCCCACCATCGACATCTCCCCCTTCCTCCACCCCCATACACCCCACTCCACCCTCCTCTCAACCGCCACATCCCTCTCCCACGCCTGCTCCTCCCCCGGCTTCTTCTACCTCACAAACCACAACATCCCTCCCGATCTCTGCGACCGCATCCTCCACCTAACCCGCACATTCTTCCTCACCACTCCACCTAATGAAAAAGAGAAATTAAAGCGTAGGGAGGTAGGAGAGGGAGGGGATGGAGCTAGAGGGTATCAGGTTGTGGGGGATAATGTGACGGAGGGGAAGAGGGATTGGCATGAAGCCGTCGACTTCTACCGCCCTGTTAGAGATGGAGAGCCCTTCCTAGACCTAGATGCAGAGGGAGACGGAGATGGAGAAGAAGAGGAAGAAAGACGGCCGCCGTATGAATTATTGCAAGGCATGAATCAATGGCCGGAGGGATGGAGAGGGACGTTTGAGGTTTACATAGAGAAGATGTTGGTGTTGGGGGAGGCGGTTGTGCGGGCGATGGGGGTGGCGCTTGAAGGGGGGTTGGAGGGGGAGGGCAGGTTTGTGGAGCAGACGGGGAGGAGTTGGTGGGTTATGAGGGCGATTGGGTATCCGAGTTTGGAGACGAGGGGGAATCGTGGGGGGGAGGGGGAGAGGGATGAGGAGGGGGGGATCAGTTGTGGGGCGCATAGTGATTATGGGTGCGTTACGCTGTTGTTGAGTGATGGGACGAGGGGGGCGTTGCAGGCTTGGGTGAACAATGATGGGGAGGGGGATGTGAAGAGGGGTGGGGTGGAGGGTGAGGGAGGGAGATGGGTAGATGTGGATCCGGTGGAGGGGGCGCTGGTGGTTAATATTGGGGATATGATGGCACGGTGGAGCGGGGGTAGGTGGAAGGCTACGAGACATCGGGTTGTGCATCGGGGGGAGGGGTTTAGGGTTAGTGTGCCGTTTTTCTTTGAGCCGGATTGGGATGCGAGGGTGCCGGGGGGGGAGGGGGAGGGGGAAGTGGTTTATGGGGAGTATTTGAGTGGGAAGGTTAGGGTGAATTTTTGAGGGGGGTGTCATGCGAGATGATGGGGTGATGCTGGGGAATTGGGTAGCTGTATTTTATTGTGTATTATGCATACATATCATCCCATTCGCCGTCTTCTTCTTCGTCTTTAGGAGGAGGTGGTGGTGCCTTCTCTTTCACCAAGTCTTTTCGATCCAGAGGACATGTAGCGTGGAGTTTCAGCCATGGGGCTATGCACTCGAGATCGAACATGTGGATCTTATTGCAAGGTAGACGGACGACGAGTGGATATTCATCTGCAGGTCTTTGTCACCGGTTGATGCTGTGGGAGACTTGGGGGAGATTCACCTTCGAGAAAAGGATTACCGCATATTGGACAATCCATATCTGGCTTCAATGACTTTTTCGGCACTCTGTCCAGCTCTGAACCACCAATTCATCAGCCGCTCTGATGTTACTCTGCATCAAACCAATTCGCAAACCCCTGCCACCAAGAATGACACTCACCATCCAAAAACCCCTGACTAACCCCCTTCACCTCCTTCGGCGGCATCTCCGCATCCGCAAACAAACTCTCAATCATCCCATCCAACGGCCCTCCCTCCCCACTCGTATACATCCTCATTCTCTGAAACGCCTCCCCCAGCGTTCGAAAAGCGGCTGATACATCACTTGGTATGGGCGTTGCGTGTTCGTTGGATACGTTTGTGGTATCGACGTGTTCGAGAGTGGAAAAGAAGGTGGAGAGGTCGGGGCGGCGGGGGGGATTGGAGGGGGCGTTGGGGTCGGGGGCGGGGACGTTGTGCTCGACTAAGGGAGGGAGGGGGGCTTAATGGTGGTTCGGAAAGGGGGAGGGGAGATGGGTACCTTCGTAGGAAGCCATTTTTAGAGTAACCGCGCAAAGGATGGAGGGGAGATGTGGAGGCGGTGTCGAGGTTGAAGTTTGAGCTGTTTGTTGCAGGCAGCGTGCAAATGCGCTTCAGTCGAGGGTCTTGATTGCAGATCTTATCAGATCTTGGCGACGATCGCTGCGGGTGTACCCGTCTTTGAGGAAGCGAGTGTCTAAATTTAGTAGAAGAGTTCACCTACCAACCGTACATACCTACCAACCGTACAGCCCTATAGGGCTGACAAGCAAATTTTTCCACTTTCTGCTATTCAGTTCCCTATCCTTTTTATATCACGACCACATTGACTTAAAACGTTATCATTATATATATATACACTCCTACGTCATCTATACATACCATGGCCTCAGTCCAGCCCCTATCTTCCCCCTCTTCATCTGATTCCGAAGCTCCAGAGATGCCAAAAAAAGACCGCATTAACCAAGCTCATCAAGTCTGGAAGGAAGCTCAAAATTCGACTTCAATGCGGAAGACCGCTGATCAATATGGAATCAGCGTTACTACACTACGTGACCGTATCAACAGTGCAATACCTGCTGCGGAATCCAACGCAAGGCTTCAACGATTGACTCCTAAGGAAGAAACTGCCATTGCGGGATATATTCATCGTCTTCAGGTCTGGGGGTGGCCCAGCTATATTGAGCATATAAAATCAATAGCTCAGGAACTTTGTACGGCTAAGGGTGATATAAAAAAGCTTGGAATCAACTAGATATATAAGTTCCTCAAACGTCACCCAGATATTAAAACAAAATATATTCCTCCCTTGGATAAAGAGCGCGCTATCGCTCAAGACCCTACTATTCTCACTGACTAGTTTAAACTCTATCAGCGGGTGAAGCAGCAATATAATGTTTTAGACCAAGACACCTACAACATGGACAAAAAGGGATTTATATAAGGCGTCGTTGGAAAGTTCAAAGTCATGATTTCTAAGTACGAAAAGAAGGCATATATGACGCAATATAGTAACAGGGAGTGGGTGTCTTTAATTGAATACATCTCAGTTGACGGTAGAATCCTGTCGCCGTATATCATCTTCAAAGCAGTAGTCTATCAGCAAGCATGGTTCAACGCTTATCCTAAAGCTCACATCGCCATCAGTCCAAATGGTTGGACTAATAATAAGATTGGGCTCCTTTAGCTTCAACACTTTGCGAAGGAATCAGCTATTGGACAGCAAGGCCAGTATCGTATATTGATTCTTAATAGCCATGCTTCTCATCTCAGTACTGCTGCCATTGAGTTTAGTCTTGCTAGTAACATCATCCTTCTTTGCCTTCCTCCGCATACTACTCATATATTGCAGCCCCTTGACGTTGGTCTTTTCGCTCCGCTAGCATCTGCTTACAAGAAGAACATTCATAGTATCATACAACTTGGTGCCAGCTACGTCGTCGATAAAGTCGATTTTTTGGAGCAATATCAAAAGGCTAGGACGTCCGCTTTTATAATCTATAACATCAAAAGCGCTTAGGAGAAAACAGGCCTAGTCCTATACAAACCTCACCTAATTATTAACTGGTTCCCCGTCTCAAAAGCGCTTCCACCTAAAGCTCAAAGTGAGCAGTATAGCATCACGATTCGTCCTTCTACCCTGTCTGAGGGAACCCTCATCTACTCAGGCCCTAGCGGCTCTTCTTTAAGACTTCTAACACCTGCCACTACTCTACAAGTTCATCAGATGATGAAGAAAGCGTATGAGGAGGGAAACATTGAAGAGGTCTTAAAAAAAGTAGGCAAAGCTGCAAGTCTTGCAATGGCAGAAGCCACTATTCAGAAACGTACTAATATAGATCTTTTAGACTTAAATAGAAGAAAAGAGCGTAAAGCTCACCGTTCCAAAGGTCACTATACCAATGCTAGAGTCCTTAATAAAGAGGTCCTCAATAAGCGAAAAGCAGCCAATGATAAGCAACAAGGTATTAAGAATTTGAAGACGGAATGGAATTTTCTATACGGAATCAGCCCTGACCTTTTCGACGATTCTGATACTAAGCAACAAGCTATTAAGGATTGGAATGCCGAGTGGAAATCCTTAGGATCTATCAGTCTACATCTATTTGACCAATCCCGCGCAGCTACTAAACGCTATCAAACCGCGATAGCCTCGCAGCCTGCTTTGATGCTTCTTCTACCACCACAAAAGCCATCCTTGCCGCAAAAACTATCCTCGCCGTAGAAGATGCTGTCTCGCGCGAAAAAATTCTACATAGAAAGACTGGAGCAGCCTCCGCTACAGGCTTCAAAGCTTATTGTCTGATTATTCGTCAGGGTTACTACGCAGGAGCTTAACCAGGGTCGCTGGGCGATAAAAGAAGGAGCAGGGGCATTAGGGGAGCGGGAAGTAGTAGATGGACTGGACCAGACAGGGGCAATGGGTAGAGGCAAGTGTGTCCAAAAACCTCATAGAGCTGTATAGCTTATGCGGTTCTAAATCGTCTATACAATTGCATAGATTTGAAAGCTTTGAATAGCTTCAAAAGTAGAAAAAATGGCAATATATTGAAAAATTTGGCCGTCAGCCCTATAAGGCTGTACGGTTGGTAGGTGAACTCTTCTAGTGGAGGGGAGCTTGGCGGCCCCGCATTGCTTGTACTGACTGTACTCCGTACTATCCTCCCACAAAGTTCCGATTTGATGCTGTTGGTCTCGTGGCAGTCTTGAGGCATTTTAATCTACATAATCGTCTCTCCAGAAGAAGGCTGAATCTGCAATTTTGACGATCGTGATATTAATAGAGTAACAGTTTCTATGCTAAAGCGCCGACTTCCCGGTGCTAAATGCAGGGGATGTTCCCTAGAGCGAACGACATTGAATTCCCTCAATGCATTATCACGCGACATCAGTCATTACCTGAGGTAGTGTAGATGTAGGCAATGCCTACTCTGGGAGCAACCAGATTATTATTCGGTGTAAGTACTGGATCGTAGACCACGCTTTCATAATGTGCGGTACATCTTTACTTCATCCAGTCATATAATCTCCCTTGTTGCATATACATAGGTACAAAATCGCTTGTCCATTTCTCTATAAAAACAGCCAATATCTTGGCCTTTCCATTTCTCTTACGATCAAGATCAATACCTTCAAGAGTCCATACATTGTCTGATACCAACCCCAAAGGAAGCCTCACGCCCAAGATCCACACGTAGCAGATCCACCCACTCAACAGCCAGGCTCAAACACCCTCGCGTTTCCACATCCTCCCTTCCAGACCACCACACCATGTCCTCAGGATGGGTCGGCCCTGGTGCCCGTTCTTCCCCGCAGAACAAATTTGAAAACGACAATTATCAGGCCACGAAGCGCAGGTTGGAGGGTGAGGAGAAGGAGAAGAAAGATATCGAGAATGCGAGACGCCTTAGTATGGGGGAGAAACCATGTATGTACTGACTCGCCGCTCTATTGGCAGAGGTGGGCTGACAGGTGGGATGATATAGTAAAGGATAGCCTTTGGACCAAGATTAAGAAGATTTTCAAAAGGAGTATGATGTAGTGTAGCCACTACGATGCCGGTGGGAATGGGTGACGCCTTTTGATGACGATAGGAGGGAACATTCATTGTTCTAGTAGTCAATCTTTGGGACAGTGGTTCGTGGCCTTATGTGGGTGTAAAGCTACGAGATGCGAGATGTTATACCCAAGGCTGACTTGATAGTCTCTGGACTGGTTGTGCAATGCTCTCGATAGATGTTGTCGTTTCTAGAGGACGCAATTTGGTAGGCTGCATAAATTTGCAAATTCAATATTTGATGTCAGTCATGCATGCATTTGTCAATTCTCAGAAATATATTATCTGCCACCTGACCGTCTTTCTGCTGGCGCTGTTGTGCACTGATACACTGAGTCTGGCGGCACCGCTTTTCAAAAACTGCTCGGTCTTATGAGCTTATGGTCTGCCTTGGTATAGGCCTGAATTGAGTTAGCATTGTTCGATATGCCGAACAAAGCGATCTCACACTCACTGCCATCCGCATTCCCATGTCCGTCTCCAAAGTTTGGGTAAACATGCCTCAGTCTCCTAGCGCCAACAATCTCGACATCACTGTCGCTTTCTTCATACCTATAGTCTCTTGTCTTCATTCTACGTGCAACCCTGTCATCGTTCGCAGCTTCTCTAGGCCTCTCAGGTCGCCTGCTGTGGAGGAATCGGTCGCTTGGGCTTTTCCTCGGCTCCTTTCTAGTTTTAGCCAGACTCTGCAAGCTCTTGATACTGGGGAGAATACTACATACCCTTGGTCTGGCCATCTCTGGGCGAGCGTTTATAGGTGTGAAGCTGGACCCTAAGCTGTAACGGTCCATATCCACGTCCTCGTGTCCCTCCTCGGGTACCAAAGATGGACGGTCCTCCCGAGAATAGTGCTTGTTCAGCTCATACAGTCGCGCACTAGGATCTGATTTGAGACTCGTTGAAGGTCTCCGCTGCGTGGGGGCCAGATTCGGCCGCCTGTCGATCGTACCTGTAGCGTCAAGGACTTCAGCGAGCCCACTGTTAGTGGATGTAGCGCTACTGGCAGACATCGGCGTGTCAGCCGCGTGGAAGAATCCGAGGAGCAAATCAGCGCCTTTGAGCTCGTCTTCGGTGTACTACAAAACCGTCAGTGCTTTATAAGCGTCGTATGTAATCGCGTTGTGTACCTCTCTAGAGTTTCCATCATTTGAGGACGCTGCAGTATGATAGGTGTTTGTACTCATGCTTTGCGTCTTCAAATTTTCTATCTCAGCTGCTGCATCAGACACCTTTTCATCATCAGTCTCACCATCGGAGACCACGGCATTCTTGCTCGGCCTCGCATGAAATATCTTGTGGTTGGGGGGATGCTGCACTCTCGTAGCTGGTTTGTCCTTCTTCTTGGTTTTGTTGGGAGGAAGTGGTGGCAGTATTACCGGCGGCTCTGTAATTGCAATACTCTTATGTCTTCCGGTGCCGCCCTCAGCGTTCCAGCAGATTGTGCAAATGGGATAAGAACAGTCTATGCACCTGTAAAGAATAGATTTATTATGCCTAGCACACTTTTCGCACTTGGCCGTATGTGCAAGGACCTCTCTGAATGTCCTATGTGTCCCTGATGCCATGGTTAGGATGATGTTTGAATTCCAGGTGATGGCTGGTGAATCGGTGTTGCGGTGTTGTATTATTATGATTGAGGTTCGTTGCAGGGGAGAAGAAAGCGTGTTACTTAAGAGGGACCTTTCTCTAAGGGAAAGTGATGAGATGCAAGTATACTGAAATAAGTGTCATCACCACGTGCTTTGTGTTGATAATGAGGGGTCATTGATCATTCCGTTACACATGAAAGGCGTACACACAGACGCTTGATCATGAGTCCACTATTTGAATCTCGGAAGAACGTGACGGTTGTTGGGAAAACAATGGGCAGCACAATTGACGGAGCATTAGCGCAGTGAAGTGACTGTATGGAAGTGAATGTGCCAATAGACTGAACCACAACCAAGGTCTCCGCTTCACATTTCGGGGCAAGGGCCAGGACAAAAAGACGGTGAGCAACCAGCGAGACAAGCTCCAGTATAGAAACATGGGTTTCAGAGCCGGTAATAGGTGCTTACGGCCGTGGGCGGCCACCTTCACATCATTCGTCTAGAAGCTGAGGCCAAAATTGTTTCATGACTAATTTTGGGCAATAGGTCTCATCTTTCGTGCAGAAAGTATCATGTGCAAACTTACTCTATGGATTCAAGTGTTCTGCAGCGTTGACCATTATTGTCGAAGGTCTGAAGGCGAAGGTGTTGTATCATCAAAATCTGATGATGGGAATGATTCTTTTGTCACGCTCCGGCCTATGTGGTATGCTCGAACTCATCGCTGCTGTAAAGTCAGGAACTAGTAGGTGATTCCTTACCATCACAACACCGCTTGCTACCCTCTTTGCCACTACATAACCAGGTGACCAGTAGGTAGAGCGTCAGCGCATGTACAGTGCGGCTCGACCGCCTTGATGGGACGTTAGTGTACATGCTTCTTTTGTTTGTACTGAACTATGTCTTAAGTCTAGTTAACTCAAGGATGCAAGGTCAGCTCATACCTGCTAAGCATTCGCATAAATGATCTGTGCAATCAATTCTCCCATGTTCATTGACAATCCTAAGAACATGCCCCAGCGGCTTCACAATTGCCGAGTCGAATTTTTCGTTTCTTCCTGTCATAACAGCCGAAAGATCTCAAGCAGAGTCTATTTGTGCGTTGGCCAGCTCTTGAGATGAGACCAAGAGGTCCCTCGAGTTATCCGAGTTAGAGGGTACCGATCCCTCAATCCCTGATTTTATACCCACCTCCTCAGCCGCCAGCTTTTTGCCCAGACCCTGCTCATCCTTCATAAATGGGAAAGCAAGCACCTCCTTAATGCTATAATTGTCCGTCAAAAACATAACCATTCGATCGATGCCCATACCCCAGCCTCCTGTAGGCGGCAATCCGTACTCTAACGCGGTGCAGAATGCTTCATCGACCATTTGCGCCTCGTCATCTCCTTGTGCCTTCTGTCTGGCCTGCTCTTCGAAGCGTAGACGCTGGTCGAACGGGTCATTCAACTCCGTGTAGGCATTTACGATCTCTTTCTTGCAAACAAAGGCTTCGAAACGTTCACATAAGCCGGGAATATTGCGGTGGTACTTTGCAAGTGGTGACATCAGCTGGGGATGGCCGGTAATGAAGGTAGGGTTGACGCATTTCTCTTCAATGAATTCGCCAACTAGCTTGTCCAGCATGCGGGCGTTTGTAAGTGGTGGCGAACAATCGACATTTGTCTTCTTGAGAATCCGCTTGAGGAAGTCGTTGGTTTCTGCCGTATGTAGCTCCTCACCTGGTGGGAACCTTTCCCCACAGGCTTCCTCCAGAGCAGGTATCATCTCAATTCGCTTCCAGGGCTTAGCCCAGTTGACCTCATACTTCTCGCCGGTTTGCGTATGGAAAACAGTCTCGTAACTGCCAGTGACGTGTTTGGTAAGACCTGAGACAAGGTCCTCCGTCATATCCATCACATCGTAGACATCCGCATAGGCCTGGTAGAATTCGCAGGTCGAGAATTCGGGGTTGTGGGTCAGATCTATGCCCTCATTCCTGAATTGTCTTCCTAACTCGTAGACTCGCTCTAAACCCCCAACGACCAGCTGCTTCAGATACAATTCGGGAGCAACGCGCATGAAGAGATCCATATTGAGCTCGTTGTGATGGGTTATAAAAGGCTTGGCTGTAGCTCCACCAGCTATAGCGTTCATCATAGGGGTGTCCACTTCGACAAAATCTCTATCATCAAAGAATTGTCGAATGTACTTGACCATCTTATGGCGTGTAACGAACACGTCACGGACATTGTTGTTCATTATCAAGTCCAAGGCCCGATTGCGAAACCTCTGTTCTTGATCCTTAAAGCCATAGTGTTCGGAGGGAATTTGGTGTAGGCAAGGTGTTAGGAGTATAACTTCTCTTGCGAATATTGAGAGCTCACCCTCGGGCCTATTGCGCGGAGCTGTTCGCCCAGGATAGCCAATGACACCGATGATATCTCCTCTTCGTAGATGCTCATGCTGTTGCTCGAATGACCTGGAACCCGAAGCCTCCTGGGCTTGACACATGACCTGAACTCTAACGCCTTTTGCCCTTATATCATAGAAGACAAGCTTGGACCCAGCGACTCTCTTGGTATATATCCGACCACCGAGTCTAATCTCAACATCTTTGAGGTGCTCTCCAGTTTTGATCTTTTCATGCTCCTTGATGAATTCTCGCAAATCTGTGTTTTCTTGGAACTTGTGGGGAAAGGGATTTGGGTCATGACTCTTGCGTAGCTCTTGGATTCGACGCGAACGGATTTCAAAGTATTGCTGGTCATATATCAGTATAACTGGTGCTCTGTTGCCTAACTTTCAATCTGATGACCACATACATTTGGTGTTAGGTCAGCTTCTTGTTGTTCAGCGGAAGTAGGGTTCTTCTCTGCTTTGGGCGGAGCTGCAGCTGCCTTTGCCTTCTTCTTCTCTTCTTGCTCTCGTTGCTTCTGGCGCTTTTTGAGCTCGCTCTTGCTACTCGCTTTCAGCAATGGATCTGAAATTGTGCAGTAAGAAACCTACCTCACCATCTCTCCCGTCGGCTCATCCAGATGTAGGTTGGCCATTTGAGGGGCTACCTGTCCGTCAGCCATGGTTGCTGATTGTTCTTATATGATAGAATAAGGGTCTCGTCTGTCAATCTAGATGTCGAAGACAAGTTGTTTCAGAGGGATAAGTCAGGTCTAAGGTTGTCTTTCGCAAAATTACTTTCTACGCGAGTCACAACACGGAAAGTCGCGTTTCCAAAACCAAAACCCAATATTGAGTGACTCTTATTTGCGTCCGTGGAGTAGAGACACTCGACTAGGCTATGCATTATTGTAATCTTCTTACAATTCTCGGTAATTTTCTGCCTCACTAAATGAGCTAATGGTTTCTACAGCAGTATGCTCTACATAAGTCATCAATCTACCATCCAGCCCATCTCAGGACATCCTAGACCCAGATGTTACATATACGCTGTGTCAGTCATGGCGAAGCGATACATCCTAGACATTGAAATCACCGGAATGAAGCTCATCAACACATCTCTAAGAGAGAGAGAGTTCCAATGAAGCCATACTCCCAGAAACTCCTCACATCTCCTCAGTCAGCTCCTCCAAATGCTCCTGAGCCTTCTTGATAGTCTCCATCTCGCGTTTGAGCTGCGCCCGACGGTGTTCCTGTTCGGGGTTGGCAGCCAGGAGTATTACAAGGCGCTCAGTCGCTGTCTGCGTTAGCCTTTGTAGAAGAACTGTTGATCAGGACGCCTACCCCCAGCTTCTGTGACACCGAATCTGTTCTTCATCAAGTTCACAATCTCATCACGACACTTTGCAAAGAGACCACAGTGAATGCTGGCGCATAGGACGTCTACAAATCTATTGTAGGCGCACTCGTAGTAACCTTTTACTGCCTTTGATGGGTGTCAGCTTCATGATTTCAATCTCTTTCACGCCAACTCACGCTCATAGCGATTATTTCCTGGGTATACATGTCTGGAGGCAATTTCCCATCATCAGCCGTCAACTTAGATAATTTTTCAACACGAGTCTGGCCGGTGGTTGTCTTGCCGCTCTTTGCTTCTTGTTCATCTAAGTAAGCATTAGCACGAACCTCACGGCGGCGAGCTTGGAGAAGTGCCAAAGCTTTGTCGCGCGCGATGTTCATTGCTTCCGAGTTGAGTGTATTGGGCTTGGAGAGCTCCCATCCTAAGATGTCCTTAGCAATCTGGCGTTGGTACGTTAAAGCTTCCTCAAAGAACGCTTCACATATTCCTAGGATTTGCTCGTAGTACTTTGTTTGCTGATGGTGTCCAAAAACCTCAAGAACTTGCTCAAAGACCATAGTCTGACATAGCTCCCGAGTTTGACCAAGAAAGTATTCTACGGGCTCATGCCAGTGTTCCTGGCTAAGCTTGATCATCCTCTCGATCGCCTTCGGGTGAGTCTGGTTGGGAAGACCTGTATATGCATCGCGAATGATATCACGTACTTCTGAAAGGCTAAAACGTCTGAATGTTATACTATACCCGCGAGTGCGCTTTGGCACAATGCGTGAGTATTTACTTGGGGTAGATTGGGTCGAAGGGTGAGATCGCTTTCTACCAGAAAGCTGAGCAGGGCTAGGTTTGTGGTCACCTTCAGAATCTGAATCGACGTTAAACACAGGTATGTTTCCTCTCCCCGAGCCCGGGGTTGGCGTCCCTGTCATCTCGCTTGATGGAGTATCGCGGGAACCCTGTCTGGGCATGGATGGGGTTGGCAACATCAACATAGGACGCGAGTCGGCCAATACCTTACGGAATTCCAAGGCTAGATAATGCCAGCGTTTCTGAAACGTATTGTCTTGTAAACCCCCGTCGATATTTTTTTGTACTTTCCCTTCAAACTTGAGTAATTCGCCATAGACAATTGCGGCAAGATTTCCATCCAGGGGCTCTGGCAGCCCTTTAAGCGTCGCCTCGATGAAGTCCGCTTTTTGTTGAACTTTTTCAATGATATCAGGCAAACTGTAAAGAGGTCAGCTCCGACAACACTTCAATGGCCGGTGGACTAACCTCGTGCGTATCTGTGCGGTCAGTTGCTGAGACAGTGTGATTTGCAACTGTAATGTGCCAAAACGGTTGCTGTAAACATTTAGAGCTGTCGTCCATGGTTCATTTTGCCTGAAAAAGGCAGCCTCTTCCATTCGGGCAGTTGCATGATCTACCTCCGGGTTCGCATTGTTCTTGATCACATGATAACCAAAACCCAGCTGGTATTCCTCACCACGAAGAATTCGAATCCATTGATCAAGTGCCTCCCCTGGATCCATTCTATCGGGCTTAGTGAGGCATCCTACTGTTCTTGCCTCTGCCTTCATCTCTTTGATAAGACCAAAGGCACTCGAGTTGACAGCATCGTGAGTCATTGTCAGAGCAAGGAGGTTGATACAATTTTCAGCTTTAATGTACTCTTTCACGAGGTTTCTAATGAGAGGCACAAGATACGCCTCTTCCGTGTTATCTGTAACGTTGATGACTCCTGGCAAGTCATAGAATGAAAGGTTAGATAATCCGGGTCCTGAAATATCGAGACGAATGACGTTGGGGGAGAACTTCACCTGGTGTTCACGCTGCTGAAGAGGGTTGCCTGGCTTGTACTTCTCGTAGGAGCTGCCTGGGTTTAGTATAGCGAGCTGTGCTCGTTCGAGTGCGTCAACAACGTTATCTTTACTAGTGAGAGACGCAAAATGTAAGTCCTCGCAGTCTTGTTCAACCCAAGGACCTAGAGGTCGGTTTCTTGTAGCGCCTTCGATTTTCGCGGTGTTCCTCCCAGGCGGACGAGCAGACCCAAGATTACCCTGGTAGGCATATTTCTTGTGGAGAAAGAGCTCGCAGTTCCATTGCTGTTCGGGAGTCTCAGTTAGATTAATCTCCAAGGGGCAGCGAGTGCAAGTGCTGGCACTGCGAGGGACCTTGATTTCGCTCATTCCTTCGATAAGGGAACTTTTTCCAGTGCTCTGGTCACCAACGACCACTATCTTTGGTAATGGAAGCACCAGATCTTCTACGCCGAGGTGACGAAGTGACTGAACTTTCTGAACTAATTCTTTGACGCCACGACCCAGAACCTCTAGACCGTGTTCGGGTTCGGGTGAGGAGGTTTTTGAAGACTGGATTCCATTTGTCGCAGAGAGGATGGCGGAACTTGTATTGCCTAGGTAACAATAGGTGATAAGTACCATTTCGACTCATTGGATCTAGAAAACTCACCAGGTCTTTTATTTGCACGGCCAAGAGGATATCCTTCGTCCACGGGTCCATTTGTCATAGTCACGTCTTGGTCCATGACTATGGTATCGCCAGAGCTAACCGGATGATCTTGGGTGGTCGCTTGAACCGTGGTAGGCTCACGCTTAAGTGATTTACGAGCCATGCTGTAGGAGCGAAGCTTCAGCGTCAACTAACTATCACAAACGGTAAGCCAAGGACCTCTTATGAGCAAGCTTACATTGGGAAACACGAAGCCGAATAATGGAAGTACAAAGATCTGGGAGACACGCGGCAGTCCTCAATACTTGCGATGACTTGAAAACATAGCTGAGTAAGCTGTAAAAGAGTCGAAGCATACTGACTTTGAGGAGTGTTGCGATATAGGTGGTAGCAATTCTCTAAGAGGTACAAAGGGCTGGCAAGGTAACGATGAAATGGTTCTTTCTGATTAAGTGCCACGAGTGCTAACGAACTAGAGGAGTGGAATAAGACGCTGCGAAGTAAAGAAGCTATCCGGCGATGATACTAACACAGGTTAAAAGGACAAAGGTTCGAGAGATGAGGTTTATGAAGATGAAGAGGTTGAAGTAGGAAGTCAGGTGAGGTAAAGGTGGACAAAGTGAAGTGGACTAATTAGGACTATTAGGCGAGGCTGGTGAGGCGATCCTGATTCCAAATGCTGATAGACTCCTGCCACTTCGTAGGAATTGGCCCTCCTTTATACTCACTCGAGTCTACGTCTTCCACCTCGCTCTAGTCTTTTTTCGTTGAATACGCTTTGTCTGATGCAACACGACCAACACGCGTTCTTGCTGCACCATGACCAATCTTATGAGTCGCAGAATCGAGGTTGTCCAATAGTGTTGACTTTGTCAAATTGTGATGAGGGGAGTCGTAGAGACTTACAGCTTCAACACAACTGTTGCGAGATAGCCGTAAGCGAGACGCCAAGACCAACCTAAAAAAGCACTTTAATACAATTATTCCTCCAACTCTTGTTCTTCTGATGTGTCCCTGTTGTAATCTTTCACAACATCATCGGCGAGGTGGCTTGCATAATCCGAGACAAGTGCCTTTCTCAGGCCCAGGGATCATTTTACGCAAATTTACGTGCAGGCAACCAATTTGGCAGTGATGCCTCGTATTTATGGATAAGAGGAGCGTATGAGATTGTATCTAGAGCGCTTTGACGCTGTCCACGCTTTCGCTAATGCAAACATCCTCGTAGATCGCGTTGCTCCGGAGAGGTGGACGCGTGAAGATCGCCCTTCGAAGAAAAGCTTCCGTTCCGAAATAGTAGAGGACTTCGAATACTATGTGGATCTGGGCCATTGAAAGGTTACGACTACAGCCTCCCTGTGAAGTCTCCTCCCCGATATTGCTCGATTCTCGATCGGATCCATGCACTGGAGTAACCGACGCGTTCCCTAATAATCCCAAAGTTATGAGCCACGTATATCCATACTGGAACCACATCGGCTAAAAGTACTGGATGCAAACGATCTGAACACGTAGACGCCGAGAGCGAAACGTTTGACGCCCTCTCTTACTGGGCGCCGTTCATTCTGCAACGACGAGCCAATGCGGCATAAAATCAAGATGATATCGGCATCCCCCCGCATCACTTATTATGAAGTTCGGGTGCTGCCTTGAAGACGTTTCTCTTGGTATAGAGGGCTGGGTTCTTCTGCACTAACTTCTTCTTTGGAACCATGCCGGCTGCCAGGAATCTGGCAGCGAGGATTTTCGAAAATCTGCGATTGGGTGGCATGGTTCTGTTGGCTAGTATAAGCACGTAGGAAAGCAATGCTAGGCTGCCCGCTTGATGGGCTGAGGCCAGAGGTAGAGGGACGAGGTAAATCAGGGTACTGATGCCGAGTACGACTTGCAAGCAGGCAAACCCCACAACTCCGTGGATAGCTTTTTTACCTCCATTTGGTAAAATATTCTTCACATTCCGCGAAAATCGTGAGTAAGCGAAGAGAGCTATAACAGCTGTAAATGTTGTAGTCGCAAGCATTCGATGATCCAGCTGAACTAGGGATGGATTCTCTAACGGATTCCGCCACCATATATCACTACCATCGGTTGTGTGAGAATAGAAGTCCGAAAAAAGCTCTGACTTAGGAGGCGTCAATCCGAGCCCCATCCACGGGAATTCGTTGTAGATCAAGCCTGCATCGAGGCCAGCAACAAGGCCACCAGACATAGCAGTGATAAAGACTAACCCCGCCAGAATGCCCACAGATGCACGAAAGACCTGAAGTCTTGGGCTTCGGATTCTTTGAAGGAGAGTCTCTGCCCTTTGCAGATTCCCAAGAAGCTTTTGTTCGCGCAGAATAGAGAGACCATTCCACAGCATGGCAGAATAGCATAAGAATGCGGTTCCCAGATGTGCGACAAGCCTGTATTGGCTCACGCGTGGATGGCTGCCAGGTGCAAACAGGTCATCCTTGAGTCCTGACTTGACCATCCACCAGCCCAGTACGCCCTGAAACCCAATGAGAGCCCCAATTCCCGTAATTCTTAAAGCCATGTTTGCTGATACCTTGCGTCGGGCGATGAAGTAAATCGCAGGGAGAACGAAGGATATGCCTACAACACGGCCCCAGAGTCGGTGGGTCCATTCCATGTAGTAAATATACTTGAACTCGTCCATCGTCATGTTCGGGTTAAGAAGCTTGAATTCGGGAGAGGCGCGATATCGATTGAATTCGGACTCCCATTCTTCTATATTAGAAGGGGGTAAACTGCCGGTGACTGGTCTCCATTCCGTAATACTCAGACTGTAAAGCATCAGCGCAAGATTCCCCAAGCCGACTCAGTGAACTTGTACCCAGACTCTGTGAGACGCGTGAGGCCTCCAAACACCACGATACCAAAAACACTTGCGGCGCTGCCCAACAGCCAATATGCCACTACTTTTTGGCTGGTGCTGGGGAAGAAACGCCTTCTGGCCTTCGCGCCCTTTCCGTCAGTTGATCCGCCTATTGACGGAATTGGAGTGGATTGCGGGAGTCTTGTGGTAGTAGTACTTGACACAGCCGCCGTACTTCGCAAGCGACTGGAGCTGAAGAATCTGATGGATTTCGGAGATGCTTTTGGAAACACATGAGCAGGGTACGCCCCTAAGCGTATAGGTGAACACTGATGCGGGCACTGAAAGAATTGCCTGGTTAATCTGGGAGCAGCCCGTCGCAGAGCGGGCAGTATTGAAGCCATGATGAGCTCTGTGCTGTTGAAAAGATAATCGTAATGTTTTGGTTACTACGGAGCATTGAGAATATGTAAGTCTATGATCCTTGCAACCTCATCCGCCGACAGTAGCCGCGTTTATCCCCATCAACGACCTCTCTTCTACATCCTTTCCATCCTCATTGTATCAGCCTAAAGACTTGTGAATCCAGCATGCAAAATCCGAGTTGAAATTTATCATGCGCGCCTCAGCGCAGCTTTGGGCTCGATGTCGCCGTGAACACAAAATCCCACGCCTGTTCCCTTCCCAACGTCCATACTCTACCCACCCTACAAACGCCCGCCTGAACGCTCCTGTTGAATATTCCTCCCATCCACTGCTTTACCACTCTTCATCTTCCCTTCAAGCCAATCATATGTTTCCCAAATCTTCCTCCACTCGCCAGAACCTCTTTCAAGCGATCAACGGTGCCTTGACCCACGCCCTCCGCTCAGACGAGCGCACCCTCGTCTTCGGTGAAGATGTGGCTTTCGGAGGCGTTTTCCGCTGTAGTATGAACCTAGCAAGAGATTTTGGGTCAGAGAGGGTGTTTAATACGCCGTTGAGCGAGCAAGGCATCATAGGCTTCGCGATTGGATGTGCTGCACAAGGCATGAAACCCATTGCCGAAATACAATTTGCGGATTATGTATATCCAGCCTTCGATCAGCTAGTCAATGAGGCAGCGAAGTGGAGATATAGAGAAGGTGCTACAGGGGGTTCTATAGCAGGGATGGTGGTTAGGATGCCCTGTGGGAGTGTGGGACATGGAGCTCTGTATGTAGTGGTATACCTTGATAGACGATATAGAGATGCTGATGAAGCACGAGGTATCACTCCCAGTCCCCGGAGGCGCTTTTCACTCACATCCCCGGCCTGCGTGTTGTGATGCCTCGCTCTCCTACTCAAGCAAAAGGACTATTGCTTGCTTCTATCGCTTGCAACGACCCCGTAATATTCCTGGAGCCAAAAGTCCTATACCGAGCTGCCGTTGAACAAGTGCCTAACGATGCCTACGAGATCCCTCTGTCGAAAGCGGAGGTTGTCAAAGAGGGCAAAGATATAACCATCGTTTCTTATGGACAGCCGCTTTATCTCTGCTCTTCGGCCATCTCAGCAGCAGAGAGAGATTTCGGCATCAGCGTCGAGCTGGTAGATCTTCGAACCTTGTATCCCTGGGATAAGGAAACAATTTTGCAAAGTGTGCAGAAGACAGGTCGTGCGATCGTAGTACATGAAAGTATGATCAATGGGGGGATTGGAGCTGAAGTTGCCGCCACGATCCAGGAGGGAGCATTCCTACGGCTTGAAGCCCCGGTACAGCGGCTTGGGGGATGGGCTACGCACATGGGACTGGTCTTTGAGAAATTCAACATTCCGGATGTGACAAGTTAGTACTGTCTGAACCGCAAATATCATAATCTAATGTGTTCATAGGGATCTACGATGCCATTAAGCGCACGTTAGAATATTGAGAACGCGAATCTTGTATTGCAAAGAAGGAAAGGAGGGCTGAATGAGAAGGATCGCCCGTCAGTCTCAGAAGCCCCACCACTAATGCTTTCGCTGTTCTTCGGAAGCTGCTATCATCAAACGTGAGTCGCCATTGCAGCTGAATTGAACTTTTCTCAACACAACACAGCAGTGAGGCGACCCGTTCTGCACGCCTGGTCGCGATGAGAATGATGAGGAACATTGGGAGGCAGGGGTCCGTGAAACGACATGGGGTTCTTCCACTAGCAGAAGGCCGGAAAGGCATGTGTGAAGAAGTGACACCAGAGCATGGAGGGGTGGGTGCTAGAGGAATGTTTCAGTTTACGCGTTCCTGGATTTGTCATATGGTTCTCCCGAAGGCTTGGTAGGATCACTACGCAATGAATGGGACATAAGTCATACAAGCTAATACTTGACAAGTCGATCCTAACAATACCCCCAGAAACTGTAGCCCGAGGGGTTTCCAACCATTCATCATATCCTTTTCTAAGTTTAATAAGTGCGTGAAAAAGATAGTTGCTGCTCTAAATGAGCTTGAAATATAGTGGACTCAACTTAAAAGCCCCTAGGAATTGTAGCCCTAGGGGTTTCCAATCGTTAATCCCACCCTTTTCGCACTTAATAAGTGTATCAAAAGGGTATTTGCTACTCTAAAGGAGCTTAACAAGTATTAAACTCAACTTTGATACCCCCATTATATGCATGATTTATGTTCCATTCTCCTAGTGTGTTATAAGGAGGACCATGTGAGATAGCACCTGTATAGCTGCGTCATTACTTGAAGAGGTTGGGCGGAGACGCCACCATAGTGAATGCCAGGAGATTGCAAGGTTGGTCCTGAACGCGTAAGACCTGCAAACACAATGCAATTTCAGTCCACTTCACTTTCGCCACTTCGGCTATTCACAACACTTCGTCCACACCAGTCTACTTAATCCGCCCTGTTCCCACTCCACGTTCTTCTTCTGCATCGTCCGTCATTTACTAACACACATCACCTTCACGATTTCCCTGACTGCAATCCGTCATTCAGAGACTTCTGTAAAACACAAACCTCACAACAAACTCCCCAACTTCAGATTCTCGAATTCCAACACTGCTCACTTTACACTTCACATCCCTCCTTTACTTGATATACATACATACCGAGCCAGCATATCATCGTATACACATTCCTTCCACTGCAACTTTCAGCACATCCTTAACACATCGCTATTTGCAAACTTTCCCCAGCTTCCGCATAATTATGGGCGTTCTATTGCAGTTTGAGATGCCTGAGCTGGCTGTTCCCCGTTGGGAAGATCGGTCGGACGGTGTTGTTGCTGTGAGTTCGACGTGCCCATCACCATTCACATAATAGCTAACCAGCCATTTTTAACAAGAATGGCTGGTACTTCGCGTTGATATTTGTGTTGACGCTCTTATTTGCTGCTGCCCTTGGAACCATCAGCTACAAGCACCAAGCTACCACCCGCCATAGAAATGGGAAATCCTCAGCACAGCACCCGGAGGACAAACAAACCGTATCTCTAGAAAACACCCTTCGTAAGAAGATCGCCGAGTTAGAGGAAGACGTCCAAGTTGCCAACGACGACTCAACAGCATGGATGGAACGGTACTATGAGCAGGAAGCTAAGACTCGTAGACAAAGCCACGAAATTGAGAGAACATCGACAACTTTAGGCTCCCGCCTTACGTACCTCGACCTGAATGCCCAAGTCCAGAGCCTCAAAATAAAATGCAACGACCTCCGCACCGAGCTCCGTGACTCCGATCACGACATTGCGATGAAAAAGAAGTGCGAAAAGCAACGGCAGGGGAAAGACAGATTGATGATATCCAATCTGCAGAAAAGAGTAAGAGAGCTGCTTCGTCTTGGGAGTCAACATGTCCCCACGAAATTGCAAGCCGCTGAGCTTGAGCGGGAGAAGGCTAAATCCGCCAATTTGAGGCATATCATTGCCCAAAAGGACCAAGAACTACGGGGCGCAACGGACAAAATCTCAAGAGTCGAGAAAGAAAGCGCGGATAACCAGGTTCTTTTCAATAAGGCCAACGATGACTTGAAAGAGAAGCTGGTCCGGAAGGGCCACGAGTTGAGTAAAGTGCTCGAAATAGCAGCTAAAGAGAAGACGAATTCTAAGGTCGTGGTCACCAACCTCAATCAACGATTGAGCGAGAAGAGTGCACAAATAGGACACATCACTACAGAATCCCGCGACAAGTCCAAAGAAATAGAGAGGCTAATGCAAGAGGTATCAAAGCTCGAGACTCATGGAAACAATCTCAACACATCTCTTGGGGAAGCTCAAACCGAGCGACAGAAATCCGAAGCCAACTCAAAGTCCTTAGAACAGAAATTGAAAGACTTAGAAATCGTTCATCAGAAGTGCTCCCAACACCGCACCCCCGAGACCATGGCACCCACCCCGACAGACCTTGCTCCCGCCGCATCGGAGGGCATGGATGTCGATTGTCCCCTCCAACTGCATGTCGAAAGCCAAACCCAACAATTGAATAACCAGCAACGGAAAATTCAAAACCTGGAGGAGAGCAACAGGGTCCTGCACCAGAGCCTGCAGAGCTTTGTGAACAAGAACGAGGACCATGAGATGAGCGATGTATCGTCGACTACTGGTTGGAGGGAGCAGTCCGAAATCGAGGCCCAGGGAAGGGAGCTCAGAGAGCTCCGGGAGGAGATTGACCAATTGCGTCGTGGTGATCATGACATGAGCGATGCTTTTGCCATTGACTCGCAGGAGCAGACGCAGGATAGACTGCGAGAGGTCACGGAAAGCCACAACCTGACCATCAATATGCTGAACGGACAGCTAGCAGCTCTCCAGAAAGAGAACAAGCGCCTCGAGGCTATAGCAAACCAAAATAGCTCGCTGGAGAGTGTAGGCAGAGGACTCCTCGACGACAAGATCACACGTCTTGGTAAAGAGAAAGAGGTCATGAATACTGATCTTCAGAAGGCCCGGAAATTGTCCGAAACCCTCAAGAAGGAGCGTGACCAGCTCAAAGAGGTGAAGACAAAGATCACCTATGAAAAGGCCGAACTCGTCAAGAACCAACAGGCGAACCTGGGAGAGCTTGAAAAGCTCAGAGTGGAGAAAGCAACGCTCGACGAGAAGTGCGCGTCGTTGCAGAAGATGGTTGAAGATTTGAACCAAGCACCTGAAGAAGGAGAGAACCCGGAGGAGCTTGACATATCAGGACAACTGCCGCAAGTTCAACAGCCTGGACCACCAGATACAACGATGCTCAATGGAAGAAATCTAGTGCCCACAAGCGCAATTGGTGTCCCTCTTACGAGTTCTTCGTCGCCCATAAAGGAGACCATTGAGAAGCCGCCGCACAATCGGAAGAGAAAGGCTCCTGATGATGAGGAAGAGGAAGGCAAAGAGAAACGTGTCAAGAATCACTAGCTGCTCTCTGTGTTGACTGTCCTTCGATTATGTCCACAGATTCGAGCTTCTAGCCTCCTGTTACTCTGCTTATTCCTCGCAGGACTGTGTCGACTGTCTTCGGAGCATGTCCACAGGTTCAGCCCTTCCTCCTCGTCCTTTAGCAGCTCACCTCACCATCTCCATCTCTTTGGGCCTATTTCCGAGATATCCAGCTCCCATCCTTCGCTTATTAGCTTCGATGCTTGTTTGTCATAATCTCAGCTTCCACATAACGCTAGTCGAGAATTCTCCTTGCCGCCATTACTCTTCCCTATGCGGACCTGGACCGTATATCCAGACGATCGTACGGGAAATCCCTCACTACCACCCCGCCTTATGCGGACCAGACATCACCCATTTGGCGACCGTCGGGCACTTTACCATCATTACTCCTCCCTATGCGGATCTGTACCTCTCCCACAGACGACCGAACGGGTATTCTTCCCATACCATCACGCCTCATACGGACCAGACATCACCCATTTGGCGACCTTACGGGCACTTTTACCATCATTACTCCTCCCTATGCGGATCTGTACCTCTCCCACAGACGACCGTACGGGTATTATCCCCACACCATCACGCCTTAATCGGATCTGGACCATCCCCCCAGTCGACCGTACAGGTACTTTACCGCCATTACTCCACCCTATGCGGATGTGTACCTCTCCCACAGACGACCGTACAGGTGTTCTACCCCCACCATCATGCCTTGACCGGATCTGGAACCCCCACTAGACGACCGTCAACCAGCAGATGCAATGAGGAGATTGACGCTCACTACCCAATCCATGTCGACCGTCTTCGGAGTATGTCCATGGACGCGGAGTCTCACCTTTTACCACTCATTATGTTGGCACTGCCCGGTCTATGTTCGTTTTGTCCGTCTGGAGGATGTACACAAGTGGAAAGGTCATTTTACATTGCGGAAAGATGCAAGGAAGGAAGGATATCAGATGGGAGCCACATGTTACGGCGATTGGGACTCGACCTATAATTATTTGGGTGGCTCGGAAGGAATTCGTGGTTCGAGGTCACCATTATGAATCGCCAGAGATACATGGACGATGACACACAGGCACCAACTGGACGTGATGGGGGAACAGTGGGCGGGGTCGCCTATCGCTGAAGGCAGCGAAATGATGCATAGGCGCTGTCTTGATTTCGTGATACAGAAGAATTGCATATTGGCGTTTCAGGTTCCTAATGTTATGGTCTTCAGAATCGGCGTTAAATTTCATAGTTTGAGCAAATGTAATACATGATGAGACAAAGACTTCTCGGCATTGCCTTACTGCCTCTGACTGGATGGGAGTAACATTGAAGTCGGCTAAGCGCTAACCAATCGACCCCTGGGGCTAGTCAATCGGGTACGCCCGTTTGCCACTTATCCAGGAACCAAAGGCGCCGCCCAGCCCTTTTAGCCCCTCTCACATTTGAAACGCGATGTGAGGAACATTCAAACGGATACCATTGCAATAAGCTGACAGCTCACCTTTACACTCATTGAATCTTCAGTCCTCGACGGACCCTGCGACACCATCGCAGATCTAGATCTGCATACCACATTCTTTATAGAGACCCAAAATCCAGCCACAAACGCCATTCCGATCGCATCTATTTTGAGACCACTGTGCATATTCACGCCGCTCTGCTTAGTCGCAGCTTTCCGAAGACACTCGAAGTGCTGCATTGACTGCGAGTACATCGCGGTTATTGTCATTGTCCTATTCGAGGACATCCATCCCATAGAACAAAGACATTTCGACATGACCAAACCACTATGACACTTCGACCTCTTCCAACGTCTGCCACAACACAATTGGCCAATCAAGATATAGCCACCTGAGCTTTGGTATAGCTGAAGATCGAGAGACATCGCGATACACTGATCCTGTCTCGTGGTCTACACCAGTCATTGTCTAGACGAATCCGCTTCTTGGGCTGGCCCAGAAATACTACACCCCTTTCACCATGAGTTGTTGCGGCGAGCGTGAGAAATATAATGAGGCAAAGAACGAACAGAAATGGGACTATATAGTGGGTTGGAAGTCTCCTTTGCAAAGCTTGAATTGCTAATCGTGTTCTACTGTAGAATCTATCGGACTTTCGATCAACGTCTTGCGTATCACCTCTCTCGTACGGCTTTCTGATAATCCTTGGAATAATAAGCGTTGCCGTTTATGCCGTCGACATTTTTACATGCGCCAATTTGCTGCTCTACAACAGATGGTCAGGCCAAGTCAAGCCTGTTATACCGTTTCGTTACTCGAAGTGGATCTTTACGGCTTGTATTATATTGTCCTGGGTTCTCCTCGTCTACAGATGGCAGAGGGCTATACGAGTCATGAAGGGTGGTGTCGTCGCTGCAAGCTACCTTGACCCACTGGCGGTTCGGGTGCAGAGCATACGCATGGGCGCCAACGGTCGAGGATGGAGGCGATTCTTAGTCTTCGCTGCTCTGACCAAAGGTAGAAAAGGTGCAGAATACGTCGCACTATTTAGCTATTTCTCCTTCGAAGGTGAGCCATCCCTCCTTTAGTCCAAGTTGAGTCATAGCTGAGACTGTTCAAAATTAGCATGGATGCGTATTTGCTTTGCGGAAGGCCCTCGACAAGCCATCAATGCTTTGACGCTATACTCAGTTATGCGAGCAGATCTTGTGCCAACAGGTTCGCACGCAGCAAAGGATGGCCAGAGTCCTGTCGCGCAATTCTTCGTCAACATCAAAATCCTAGCAGGCACACAGAAAGAACAAGCAGCAATCTTGTTCGGCATGTTGTTCACCCTCGTCATCTGGGTCTTCTCCGCTATAAGTCTCATGCTCGCCGTTATATTCTATATCGTATTCCTCTGGCATCATATTCGAGAAGGTAGCCTCTCAAAGTACTGCCGAAGAAAGATAGATTCCCGACTACATAAAATTGTTATGGTCAAAGTCAACAAGGCATTGGAAAAGGACATCAAAGTACGAGGCAAGCAAGAAGGCAATGGATCAGGACCTAATAAAATCGATGAACATGTCAAACGTCAACCAACGCTTCCCAACTTGCTTAGTGGGCCGCCACAAGACACTCCACCACTCTCCAGACAGACCACCCAAACCGAATTTTCGCCTTTTGATTCTCGTCCATCCACGCCTCTTAACAATCAGTCTGCAAATAACTTACCCAGGGAACCGACGATACCCAATGTCTTCGCGACTGCTCAACGGCCACAGCCGCCCTCTCGGGCGACTACTCAATCTTCCATGCGCTCTGACATGAGCTATGGAGATGACGCCCCACTGATGGCCTCGGCTGGGGCCATGGGCTATGGCCGTCCAGGTTCACGAAATGCCCCGTCAAGGATGGACTCTGCGAATAGCCTGCCGCAGTCTAGGCCTCCACCGAGCAGGAGCTTCACCGGTGGCTCTCAGGGAACCCAGAGGTCTTTTGATCCCTCAGCACCACGTATGGGGCCTCCTCCTCGCACAAATACTGATTTGGGCGGGAGGATCACCCCGGCTGCATATACTGCGCAGCCAGAAGCACGGAAACCAATGCCACGAGATATGTCATTCACTGGAGTACCGGGACGTCCTGCAGGATCAACTCCCCTAAGCCGAAGACCTACCCAAGAGTATGAGATGCAAATTCAACCTCCAATGAACCGGCCGAATGGACCATCGAACAATAGTGGATACGTAGCTTTCAGACCCAATGCTCAAGGCACAGGGAGACCAGGTTACCCTAACTCGGCGACTCCATCATCTAGCCAGCCGCCAACAAGAAATTTCACCCTTCCGCACCGACCGCCGCAGAATGAGTACTTTGGAAGTGATACAGGTGTACCGCAGCGTTCCGGAACTGCGCCAATACCAGAAGCAGCTTCGTTCAATAATATCCAGGGCCGTGCTTATGGGGGCCCATGGCAGCCGCCGTCTGCGGATCCAATACATAACAGACCAGCTACAGCTGGGCCTAATGGGCAAAGAGGACCGATGCCCCATCGCTTTTGAGACGTTTCCCTTTCTTACGGTCTATGATACCCCATCTTAACGAATTCACACATGGTGCTAGTGGTCACGGAATTTATATATAAAGGTGTTTTGTAAATTGGAATGTTAGGAAATTCCGCCGATATGATTGTTCTGAAAGGTGATGCCTCCAGCGGCAGCCTCTGAAGTGGTGTACATAGCTATTTAGTTCGCAATGCGATAGGTGTCAGTGTACTTGACTAACAAAATATCGAACACAGGCCATTTTATGGCTTCCAAAAGACTTGTGTGCAATAGACAAGGTGTGATTGATACCCAATGTAGCCGAAAGTGGCAAAGAGGCCACCAGGGCAGTGCCCGTCCGCGTCATTGTACAGGGACAATGCAGCTGACATTGGCGCCCGTTCCTGCATTTTCGAAGGCTTCTTCCACGTCAAACGACCTAGGCCCAACCCCAACGCCAATCATAAATTGATACGCCCGGAGTCTGGCGCCAACCACTACCTGTTTGAGATCGCAGCATATCTGGCGAGTACAGTATGGCGCCGACCAAAGCAGGCTTGCCCGAACTAGGATCCGAACCCAATCAGGGCAGTGGAGGCGAACAAACACCAAGCAGTGGCAGCGTGACTAGATATCCCCTAGAGATTTCTTAGACAAAATACCTCAGATGACCATCTAATATTTATACTATCTGATACAGTTCGGTTTCAAGTCCCAATATCACGACTTGCTGTCTACTGCCAGTCGTTCAGCGCCAGTCACTAAAACACCCGGAGACATTGATTCATTTGCCTACATGCTCCTTGTTTGACGACGCTGCTACTTTGATACAAGCAATTTCATTGTCACTTGTCTATACATTGCTTGTCTTGCGGAAGAAGGTCTGCAAGAAGAGTCTTGTCTCTTGACCGGATAACTCACGGCCACTGCCAACCCTTTCCCACCTACACTGAAGAGCAGTCGGGTACCGCATCACAGACAGGCAACAATCCTAATACCTACTATCTGGCGTCATATATAATAGTACATTGAAGGTGTCTCAGAATGGCAGCACTAATACAAACAATAGCAGTCGTGGACAAATCTGGGAAGGCCGTCAGCACAGTAAGGCTCTAAACTCTTCCTCACTTCTCTACTGTGACTAACATGTGCATCATAGAGCAAGCATCTAGTCAATGTCTTCAAAGAAGCCAGAGCCGCCTACCGCGAGCGAAAAGCTGAAGTTGTCGCTGGTCGACACCACGAGGTAGAAGAGAAGAAGACTCGCAAGAGCCTAAAAGTGGCCACCCTCGATGATAATACCACCGCGTCCACCTCAAAACATTCTCGATCACACCATGGCAGTAGCCGTCCTTCAACAGACCGTCGACATACCTCAGGCTCGTACACGGATCGATCTAGCACTATCCACCCATCTTCGCACCGCCGTCACTCGCAAGAGCCACTATCCCCCCGTTCACCGCGCTCTTTGACGTCCAGATCTGACGCTCTTACAAGAAGGCATTCCAATGACTTCGACAATCCAAGGCCACTAGCGCTCCAGAAGCGGTCCATGACGGCCCCTAGTACTCCCACAGAGCACATTGATATGGATCTTGCATACGGTCCGATTCCCCCGCCACTCCCGTTGACCCGCCAGGGTGACGAAGCGGAGTTCAAAAGCTTGGTACAGAAAGTGAAGCGCATCCTAGAAGAAGCAGACTGCCTCCACTACAGTGCAAGCGCGATCATCGCCTCTCTACAAAAGAATCCAGACGCCATGGCCGCAGTGGCTCTCACCCTCGCTGAGCTAAGCAACATCGCTTCTAAGATGGCTCCCGGTGTTCTCGCAGCGATGAAAGGCAGTGCTCCAGCAGTCTTTGCCCTACTAGCTAGTCCACAATTTCTCATCGCAGGCGGTGTTGCTGTGGGTGTCACGATCGTTGCATTAGGTGGCTATAAGATTATCAAGAAGATACGAGCCAAGAATGCTCTGGAAGAGCCGATAATGGATGAGATGCTAGAGATTGGTGGGGATGTGAGCAGAATCGATAACTGGAGGAGAGGGATAGCAGAGGTGGAGGAGCACAGCGTTGGCACTAGCGTCGACGGAGAATTCATCACACCGCAAGCGGCCGCCCTTTCCAGGCTGAACATCAACGAAAACAGGCCTTCTGAGTTAAGAAGGAAGGAAGTTGGGAGCGGCAGCAAGAAAACAAGTAGTCGAGCAAGCAGCAGCAAGCATGGGAGCGAGAGTGCATCGAGAGCCAGTTCGAAGACGTCGTCCAAGGCCCCATCTAAGTCGTCATCTTCGAAGCCTAAAAAGGAGAAGAAGGAGAAGGAGAAGAAGGTTAAGAAACCGTCCCCATTGCGGTTGATGCTTAGTTAGATGGGGCTCTCAAGATTTGCTTCGTGGTATGCATGTCATCTTACTTTGACCTCCATATGAGATACGCTGTGGATCAATGCCTACCACATGGCCTATTAATGCTTCAACTAGTTGCTCAGCGATCATCACCACTCCGGGCGAGAATGACTAGGAAAATGAAATCGGTTGTAATAACGATTTAATGAATTGCTCTAGAGATTATAGCTAGTATTAATGCAACGAGCTGTACCCCTTTTCAGAGATCTCGAAGCCGTTCGTCCTGACATACTCGGTGACCTCTCCGTATACAAATCATACGCAACTGTCGCAGAAAGCTGCGTGCTAGCTAGGGATCGTGGATATCGAATTCATCGCCTAAATGAACTATCATACCACGTTAGCGCTTTGCGTCCCTCTTCTCCAACAGCTCCTCCATACAGATTGATACGACGTACAACATTCGAGCTTCCCAGCCCTTGGTCTCAGCGGATATCCGGAGCCGATAAAAGGTGCAAGCGTAAGTCGTACGTCTCAAGATTATATGATGGAAATGCTATCGTAAGTTTCCCTCGTAGCCGACGACGCTGGTTTTGCTTGCACATGCGATTTTGGTTTCGAAATGGTTAGGATGAAGGCTTTATTGAGACCTTGGGCTTCTTGTTGGGCGGGAAGATCACGGTCTCTGTTGCTCGTCAGCTTGTTGAGCCTGTCTTCTAAGGCCCTTCAGAGATGACTGGGTTCCTATGGGTGGTTCACTCTGCCCTGGATCTGTTGGAACTCTAGGGTGTCCTGGTGGCATTGGAAAGAGGCGCACGATGTCGGAGGTGGAGACCGTATTAGTACGCCAGATATTGATCTCCCAATGAGCTGAGAGATTCGAGGATGTGGAATATGGACATGGGAACGAACTCTGATAGTGACTCGGAGGCGTCTTGGGAGCATTCTGGAGTGAGACGGATGCTCCGCAATAGAGAGGTGTAAGGGGGACATGCGTCGACACAGATAAACTTACAACACGCTAAACCTGATTTGGAAACCCATCTCCATAAACACACCACGAAGATCAAGAGCAACGAGCCAAGTATGCAATGCTGACATCGAAGGATGTCCAGAGCTTAAGGAAGGAATCTCTTTCATCTTCGTGTGTAATCATTTGTCCTTCTCAAGCAAACATTGGTTTAAGTATTAAAATAGGTCTCTTCTTCTTAATTCACAAAATGAACAGGTAAAGTGGTGCAACCGTTAGTGTCCCGACTTGGAAGGCGGCCACAGCGGGTGGTTCAGGTCAAACTAAGTCCGTCACTCGATCGTTCGAAACCGACCCTCGAAAGAAAAATCCTCGGATTTTCTGTAACCATGCTCCTCGATCTACAATGATCGGGTAGCATGGTGAGTCTTTTGCCATTTTGGATTACTGGCTTTGTTACAACTTAACCAAGGAATAATTTTTTGTGATTTTATTTTGCCATGCTCAACACATTTTTGAAGTTACAGCTGGGCACATCGTCGGCTAGCAGGGTACAATGCTGACAAACATGAACGTTCTGTTACTTCAACAGTGCATCCTCTTACGAGGTCTATACCAACAGCTCGGTGACGATGTCGCTACAAGCTCTTCTCGGTGGTTCTTGCCTACCCGACTATGAGTGTCGTACAAAAGCTTTCCCCCAACCTCTTAGCCGGGTATATGCGCCTGACGCTCCTGCGATCCAGGGAAGTAGCGATCACTTGACCTCTTCTCATGAAGAGTATTAAATCCTTCTCGATCTCCATCAGCAACCCTGTTCATAAGATCAGTGCTCGGCCACTCACGTTGCTTTGGGCGTCCAAAAGGCATGTCGCACGCTGCGTTTGGGGGAAAACTCTCAAGTTTTCACGTTTTAGAGCTGCAACGAGTCGTAGACAGGAAGTCGCGGCACATCAATAGTGTACTGAAACGCCACCTTTGCTCACCTTGGCCAACCGATATGGATACACTCGTTGCACACATGCAATGTCGTCCGTCTACTTTAGCATATCATAGGATAGTCGTTTGTTGGCTGTTAGTCGTGTAACATTTTTATCGTAGAACTGTGAGTAGCTTTCCTTGTGCTTACTTTCCCTAAAGTTCATAAATAATGCAAAGATTGTGCAAATTGCTATATGGTCTTGAAGGACGCATGGTACAGGACGACCGCTGACTGTTCAATCATTCCAAGCTCAGTATTTGACAAGGTTTTATCAGACGCCAAACGAGAACTCCTCGCTACATTCATTTTAAGATCCCGTACCACAGTCACTACACCCAACAACTTGCCTCCAAACCCCGAACAATCCATCCACCAACGCACCAATGCCAAGTCTCGATGCCCTCCCTGACGAATTAATCCTCGAAATAGCATCTTACTTCCTCGACGATTACATCTTTGACAAAGTCTACCTCGGCCCCGACTTCACGTTCCGCATCAAAAAAGTCCCCCGTCCGGGCGAGCCCGAAAATCCCTTCCTACTCATACGTCCTTACGCCGCAATGGCCATGACATGTCGTCGGCTGTGGAACGTATTACCCAGACGATTGAGACGCCCAATTCCGTTGGAAATTGTGGAGTATGTGGAGATGTGCCAGCAGGAGAGCAACTGGGCGAGACCGTTTGCGGAAAAGAGGGGGTGGGGGTTGTCGACTTTGAACAATAAGAGGGATGATCGGTGGAAAGATCATTTTCGGGATTTGAGAGCTGAGAGGGCTTATGGGCAGAAAGTGTGTTATGGACTTGAGACCGAAGCTTGTGTGTGCGTCGAGGCTTCCAAGGAAGGGTGCATCGAGCCAATGGATAACGACGAGGACAAAACGAGTTGAGTTGCTATTCATAGGTAGATGGTTGGGGGCTGAATTATCACTAGACGAAAATCTAGGTACTGTTGCACTAAAAAGGCAACGCGCGCCACCAATCGTTGGCAGTGCTATGTGGGTTTATATTGCAACAGGTACTTAAGGCATGACTCAGGTTTGATCAAAGGCTTGTCGCTATTTAGCTCTCGACGTTTAGTCCCCTTCGTGCCTATCGTTTCTTATTCCATCATGTCTAATCGGCAAACTCAAAGATGACTGGATCATATAGGCGATTGAGCAACTCAGACAACAACCCTCGCGTCTACTTTTCATCAACTTCGGCCGGTCAAAATCCATGAAGAGGTCGCTGCTAAACTACTCCTACCTGGATATCAAAATCATACCTATTCTGGAGGATCGACACTTCTTCCCCTCTTTCCCCTCTCGATGACAGAGATAACCGTGAGATTTCCTCACCATCACCTTCTGTCATTGCATCTTTTCTGTTCGCTAGTCGCACTGAACACTAAAAAATCCTGATCGACTGATCCAATGATAGGCAATCTCTCTCGGCGAAGGCGTCAGAGCTTTCGATGAGACCGTGTATTATCTTGTTCTTGTTTACCCCGAAAGGCACGACTCAGTAGCGTGGGGCGCTTTTCCTCCACAAGGGTTGGGATGTTTTAGAAGATAACATGGATACTAGGATAGGATAGTCAAGGAGAAAATGGATGTGAACTATTCGGGAACAATGTAGGTACGCTTACCTCGATCTAGTACAAAATGCGAGTAGCTGGGAACACTAGCGCTTCTAAGCGAGCTAGATGTTTCAGCAGAATGTTGAAGAGGCTACGTACCAACAAAGACGTTTAAGACATTTCCCTAATTGCTAGTCGGTGCAGTGTAGTATCCTCTTCGACCACATAATGATCTTCATGATTTTGCACGCTTTTGTTCCATTTTCGATAAGATGCAAGACATGAAATCCAGACTTTAGTGAGCTTTAGATAATAATAGCATTTCAGGACTGCAAACGATGACGGCTGTGTACTACAGAATGGCTCAGATTACGTACTAGGTGATAGAGTTCTCGCAATCTGATTCATATGTCTACGTTCAGTGTCTGAGGTCAAGTGCTGTATATAAAGAATCAGTGCATGTAGCATTGTTGTACTTTTCATTCGTGATCCTTTCCAGCACATTTCTTCAACATGTTCGCCTACGCCCTGTCTCCAAAAGCCTCATCTTCTCTTCTCGCACTCCTCCTACTCTGTCAAAGCTCCATCTCCACACCCACTACATCTTCTTCCGCCCCTTTCCCCATCACCACCAATCTCACCCCCCTAAGCGCCTCCCACCCCATCTCCGGCCCTCTCCTCTCCTCCATCTTCGCCGACCCCTCCGTCATCAAAGTAAACAACACCTACTACGGCTACGCCACCCAAACGCAATCCCACATCGTCCCCGTCGCGACATCGCCCGATTTCATACACTGGACCCTCCTCCCCAACTCCGCCCTCCCCCCCGTCGGCGCCTGGGCCGCCAAAGGCTCCAACCGCTCCGTCTGGGCCCCCGACGTAATCCAATCGCCCAAAGGCCATTTCGTCATGTATTACACCGCCATCGTCGCCGGTCATTCATAAATTGACAATCCAAGACGCCGTATCGGCATAGCAACATCCACGGATCCAGAAGGGCCCTTCCAGCCAGAAGACGAACCCATCGTCTGTCCGCCTACAGGCACATATATCGATCCTGCTGGCTTCATCGACCACGACGGTCAACACTATCTCCTTCATAAATTCGTCACGAATACCACTTCTATCGTACTGCAGCCCATGGGCACCGATGGCTTGGTAAAAACTGGTGCGTTAACCACTCTTGTGCACGCTACGGAAGCTGAGAGCTGGAATACCGAGGCACCGAGCTTGGTTCACGCTGGTAGGAGCTATGTGCTTTTCTTCTCGACGGGATTTTGGAGAGCGGAGTCTTACACCGTGTCTGTAGCTACGGCGGCGGAGATCACGGGGCCGTACACGAAGCGCTCGACGCCATTGTTGGGGACGGGGAGTGTGGAGAACGATCTTGTGGCTCCGGGTGGTGCGGATGTGTTGTTTGTAGAGGATATAGATGATGATGCTGGGGGAGCGCAGACGGTGCATATGGTTTTTCATGCAGCACAGTCAGCGAGCGAGTTGGGACGGAGGCACTTATGGACTGGGCAGGTGAAAATTAATGGTACGGATGCGTCCATGTAGAGAGTGTGGGTTCTTTGCAAAGAACGTAGGCATATTGCCCAAGAGCAGATGCTATTCTCGTTGTTTGTTCTAACATAATCGCTAAATCCCATTTTAGCCAAGGATAGCGCCGCCCCGATGCTACGCTAAATCGCAGGATGGAATGTTGAGTATTGCGGCCAATAGAGGTCACCATATTCTCTTATTTATCATCTCATAACGAGCCACTTTGTCAAACGCCTCGCTATCCCTCTCAAGCCTTGCTTCTTTTTCTTTATTAGCGATCTCCCTCTCTCTTAGCTTCTTGGCTCCTTCGGGATCATCTGCGTAGATCCATCTTCTCTTGTCCTCATCTACCTCCACGACTCCCCAGCCGCCCAGTCTTCTACCTTCAGCATGTATTGGAATTTTTTCTCTTTTCTTCATCCCTTTGTAGCGACGACGCGCAAAAGAAAGCAGGCACATGCCCAGTGCAAGTTTCAGTGCCAAAAGCACAAGGAAAAGAACAAGAAAGAATATTAGCATGGTAGCGAAGGCTATAATATCATCTGTAGGCCAGATGAAGTCTCTGATGGATTGGCTTGTAGACCCACCCACTTGGAAGGCGGAGCGGCCGACTGCACGTTGAAAGAGCTGGTCGATGTGCTGTAGGGCGGCTCTGGTGGCAGGAGATGCAGTTGCCGACTCAGCAGAAAGCGATGTAGCAGAGGAAGGCAGTGGTGACGGCATGTGGGTAGCCAAGAACATATGATACGTCTGGACCGAAGCTCGAATAAAGAGGCATGCAAGAGGTATGACAGGTAAACCCAGGCGGCGAGTAAGATTTTGGTCCGCAAAGGCGTTGGAATAGTAGTCTTTCGCCAGAACGTCCAGGAAGCGACCGTAGATAGCAGGTTTTGTATTATTGAATTTGGTGATGTATGCATGCTTGATCCAATCGACAAGCATTTCACTTCCAAGGACGATGAAGAAGGGGCCCATGACCAGGCCAGTCCAGTCAGGCAGGATGTCGAAACTTGCCGGTAATATGCCGAGCTTTCCAGCAGAAGTCGCTGGAGCGGAGCCCCCGCCTGACGATCCAAGGGTCAAGCCTCCAGTCTCAATGATGTTCCGGGATGCAATGATTGTGAGCATTAGCCAAAGCTGAAAGCGTTCAACCACATCCGCACATGTCAATTGGAACAGGTTCTCTTTCTCAAACTTCTTGAAGACAGTAGATTTAATCTCCACAAATTGATTCGATATTAATAGAGTTAATAAAGCGTTCGAGTATGAGTTGACTGCGACATTGAGTGTTATGACCTGATAGAAGAGGGCCGTCGAATGTACAAGATTATAGAAAAGGGCTAACATAAACATCCAAAATGGTTGCCAGATCTTGCTACGCCCGTCAGGTTTGCGTTCCAACGTCTCTTTCGAGAAAAGACACTCGAGGACGTCTTGGCCCATGGCCGAGAATAAGCGATCGCAGACTTCTAGGACGTTATAGATAACGTAGAGTTTGATAGCAGCTTGGCCCCTGATACCGTGATACATCCTACTAGCGTCAAAGTACATTAGAATAATGCAGGTCAGAATAATCAAGAATCCTTTCAGGATGTCCGCTTTGTGGTCCGGCGATAACGCCGAAGGTATAGATTTGGTTCTCCGATGTTTAGAGGGCTTCTTGTTCCGGTGCTTGCGCGACATATTCGAACGAGAACCCTCGTTCTCGCGGTCATTCTCTGCAGCTCTGGTGGAAGCTTTGTCATCGGTGGGGCTATCAGCAGTGCCAGAGTCGTCAATAGACGCTGAAACTGCTGAAGCATTAATACTCTCTCTACGACGCCTTCGTTGCCACATCCTACCCATTCCAGAATAGATGAAGGAGCCGAGGAATTGAGCTTCTTTGGCTACGTTCTTAGCCCATGCTTGACCGAGGACCCAAAGGGCCCTCAGGAATCGGAGAGGCAATATTGTGAAGGAGTAAAGCCACGCATCTAGACAAGCAAGCGTACCAAACCATAGGATCTGTTCTAATTGAGGCGGTAGAAAGAGGAAGCTCAGCAGACGTTCCAGCTTGACGCGCGAAGACTCGTATGGGAAGTCGCTGGTGACAGATCGATGTATATACAAGGGCGATGGTCGCTGGGAAGACATCTCCAGTTGAAGGTAGGTGGGAAACGAGAGAGGAGGAAGCGGTATGGAAGCTGGCATTGGCGATGGCTGTGGTCCTTCATTTTCAGCCATTCTACTGGCTACTTTCGGGTCACTCAATCTAAGCGGTAATGGAGGGAGCTTGGCGTGTATAGAAGATATTGTCAAAGGAGGCCTTGAGGTACCAGTTGATCGTGATGAAGACAGCCTTCTTTTTAATAGCGGCGATGAGGGAGTACGAGTGGATACGCGAGGCCTTGCACTGTGTTCTCGAGCTTTAATTGAACCTTGTCGGATTGGGAACGGGTCCTCATCCGTTGACGATATGGAAGGTGTGACGATGGTGGCATAGCTTGTTCTGTCCTTCGCCCCTTCTAGCTCTCGATCTTCCTTGGGTGATGATCGCTCAGGCATCTCAGAAACGGTCCATCTTCCCTGAGCTCTTGATTTATAATCCTTCCTTGTCGAGCCATTACCAATATCATCCAGCGAGGTTGGTATCGGCAGAGAGATGGGCGAGGAAGCTAGCTGGTATGTTTGGGCAGGGGACAACTTCAAAAGCCTCTCTTTGCCCCCACTTTGACTCGCTGATCGAGTCGCTGCCGTACCATCTCCGACATCATTCTTCGGAAAATCAGATTCGCTATTGTCATGTTGGTGGACGGAATCTTCTTTTGAGCAATGAGGCCTCGGTACCGTGAAGTACCCCTCATGTTCCTGCTTAATTGACTTCCTGATATTGCCGTTGCCCAACCCATTCAGGGAACCGCCTACAGGACCGGAAGCTTTCTGCTCATCTTGATCGGATTCTACTGTGGCGTAGGTCGAATCTTCAACTGTAGACGTCCTGAAATCCAGGCAATCTCCTTTCGGGTTGTATTCCTGTGCTGATGAGTGATCAATATCTGTACTGTTGCCATTGTGGGAAGGCAGACTCGGAGGAACTGTTGCCATCGACTCGCCAGTCTTTCATTGTGATTGCAGCAGTTAAGCTATATTGAGTGTGAGTAGACCTTTCATCGTCATTGTCCGTGACATCGTGGACGACAACTCTAGGTTGTTAGAGGTGGCCTCCAATATCCACGGCATCCTTTGTTCGGATAGGACCCCGCCATATCCGTAGTTCTAGGTGCATCGACTACCAATCACATTTTCTCCGATTTCAATAAGGTAAGGGACCTAGTAAAGATCGACAGTCTCTATATTCCTCTACATACTGATCTAAACGTAAATGATCAAACGAAAGAAGCGTTCAATCTATCGCGTCCGTACGCACCAACCAATCTATTCCTCTTTCTGTACAAGACTGTATAATCACCCTCTACCCCTGTTCCGTCCGACGTAAGCGCAAGTTGACAGAAGTCAAATTCGCCTTGATTCTCCGTACCATGATTGACTGTGACGCCCCAGCAAGTATATCTTGGCGTGAATGTCACAAAGGCATTGGTTCCCGGTTACTGTCCTATATTATTGGTCACTGTAATTGTAGTGCTATTGGTAAAGGTCGTGCTCGTTGACTGAGCTACAGCCTGAGTCCATGAGTACGTCACCGAGGGAGTAAATTTGGCTTCCGCGATGAAGTTAACACCAATTTTTATGGAGAGACCGCCACCAACTGTATTGGTGATCGTTGTGGTGCTGCTGCTGGTGAAGGACGTGCTGACCGTAACGCCACGCGAGATTGAGAATGAGTAGGCCTTCGAACATTGTTGAAGATCAGTCACATGGTGGATAGCTGACTGGCCACTGCTGGACTGATGACCTTCAGTGTGGCAACCGCGAGGAAATATGCAGATCTCTCCCCAACTATCGTATAAAAAATCCCAAAAGTCAGGCATTCAATAATAGTTGTGCCAAAAGTGGGACTCGTCCACCTACTTTCCGAATTCTCGTACGATAAGATAACAGAAGAATATGCACTAGCGTGGGTGGGCGCCGATAGAATCTTCGAAGCGAGCTCTGAGGCAAAGTGATAAGGTTCCTTCGTGGATAGTCTGTATCGTTTGAATCAGTATCAAAGGGCGTCAGTGCCCAGAACTCTGACGAACAGTCAATTTGGAGGAGATTCTCATTGATTTCCAAGGGCTTCTCCACCTTCTTTTCGTTCGTCTGGGACTTGTAAAGAGGTTACGAAATCGTTTCTTGAAGATATGCACTCCTTAAGAAACTTGAGATGTCCTCGACTTCGTCTGGGACTTTGTACCAATGCTCCAGCGCCTCATACTCCTTCCAGACAACGTCTACATCTAAGCTTCTCAATGTGTCCCGCATATCTTCTCCCCAAGTCGTTCGTACTTTCACGTCCTTGCTCCCATGCCCAAGGAAGACGTGTGTAGCGAGGCCATTCAACTTCTCTGAGGTAGGACGATGGCTGAGGCAGGGCACGGGGACGGAGTCTCTCATATAATCAAGTGCAGCTAGTCTTCGGGCTTTTTGATCTGTGCCCACCTTCATGACACCATCAATTTGCCGTCGGAAGGGCAGCCAGCCACTCATGCCAACATATCCACCTAACGTGAGGCCCATGTTTAAAAGTACCCAGATACTCATAGCGCATCCTTGACTAAAACCACCGAGTACTAGATCCTCCCTGCTTCGCCCAACGAGCTCCAAAATTGCTGTTTCTTCTCGGATTAACCCGCACAAATAGGTAGTACTCTCCACCAGTCCTTCGATCTGTTCATCCTCGCCGATCGTTCTATCGGCGATGGTTGTGATATCAAACCAAACGTGCATCAACTTCCCACCAAAGGCAGTGCATCTTCGCGGAGCACCTGACGGAAAAATGAATCTGACATGAGGGAAAGCCTGCGGTAGTGTGCTTCCTTCCGCATTAAGAGCATTCTCCATGAAATCGGTGCCAAACGAAACACCATTGGTGCTCAGACCGTGGAGTAGAATAACGGTGTGGGTATGGGTCTTAGTTGGCAGGACCATGAAAGGTTCCGGATGCTTCGTCAATTCACTAAGATTGTCTGACATGGTTGAACAGGGCAAAAGTAGCAATTCAACGCAGTCGGTTACTGTGGTAGTTGCTCACTACCGCAGATTGTTAAAGGGGCTACCTCTATGGCGCGAGATTTGACGAACTACAAAAAGTAGGTCTGTAGTCGATTTTATTAGAGGTGTTGCAACAACGGATGCGGTGTGCTAGAACACGTGTAGTGCTGACACTGGCGAGCAGTGCATGGTTAGTGAAGGATTGTGGATCAGAAAACCCAAACATAATACCCTTAGTCTCGGGTTCCAGACGGAAACATATATAGTTACTGCCCACTGAGCATCCCATGTACAGGAAAGAATTTTCATGACTTTTACTTGATGCCTCAGGGCTAGGGCTGGACTGCCAACGCGGCCCGTTGCGCTACCAGAGACAGCTTTTGCCGAGCGTTGGACTAGATAATTTAGTCCTGCACTTTAGCTTTCTCATGGCCAATCTTCTTCCAACCTCAGTGACTGACGGGCAGAGGTCTCATGATGATACGGACAATGACGTGTCAGATGCTGCAGTCGAGTTCGAGCGCAACGGTGCCGCGAGTCCACTTTCCATAAAAGCTCATAGGCCATCATTGTTTCACAAGATACATAACCAGACGTCAATACTCGCTCTTCTCATATCTGATTCGAAGATATATGCTGGCACGCAGAGTGGAGACTTATTGGTTTGCTACCATTGTGCATATTTAAAGCTTTTCAATCGTGCTAATTGCGTCCAGGTGTGGTCGTTGGAAACATTTGAGCTTCTTTCAAGTATCCATGCCCACAAAAGCAGTGTCCTCTGCCTCAATCTATCGGCAGATGGAACCCTCCTTTTTACCAGCGCAGGCGATGCTATTGTCAATGTACGAGATACACCTTCATGCACTGGGCCTCGGCTGAGGGAAGACAGGTCTGGTCCACGAGCACTCAGCGCCGTTTGTACTCGATATATTCCAAATACGACGTCGGTGATGTTTTCTGCGTTGCCTACTCATCAGACTTGCAGACCGTCTATTTAGGAGCACAAAACACAAGCATACAGGTAATATAGCAAATTTTTCATGTGTTCGCTGTTTCTGATCTTTGACAGTGGTACAACCTTTCACAAAGGGACGTCAGGCCTCCCCCAGACCCGACGTCACACCCTTCATACCGCAACCATCGCTTTTTCGATTCGAAGGGTCCCACCGGTGTCTCTACTCCACGTCCACCTTCGGGTGCGGGGCTGTGTGCTTTGGGCGGACAAGACCTCGAGATACACAAAGATCATATCGTGCAATATGCCCATTATGGCTACGTATACTGTATGTTGCTTGCGAGGGGTCTCTCTGGAGATCAGGACGACCCAGAAATCCTAATATCGGGCGGCGGTGATGGGACTGTCAAACTGTGGTCTTTACAGGTAGACGGAGACGGTGCAATCACACGCCCAATAAGTCTAGAAAATGGTGACGAATCTGTTCTCTCAATGGCACTCGACGGCACAGTGCTGTACTGCGGACGCTCAGAAGGCAATTTTGATGTCTGGGACCTTGATACTCGCCAATTGATCCGTACAGTGAAAGCCCATGATGCAGATATTCTCACGCTGGCTGTGGGGCATGGACTAATATTTACAGGAGCTTCAAACGGAATATCGAAGGTATGTCTCCTTTGGAAAAGACGGGTGTGTGAAAGTAAATACTGATAGCGGATTAGCTCTTCAACTCTCTGCATGAGAGTAACAATAGATGGAAAGCCCATGAGCATCTTATACTAGCTTCTTTCGTGTCATCTTATCATGATAGGGATATTTACGTCACTGGCGGCAATGATGGCTCTATCGCCATATGGGACATTAGTGAATGCGTCAAGCGACCTAAGAAAGGGCTTGACATAGGTAATGGTAAGCCACTAAGTTGACTCATTCATGGCGAATGAGAACTAATCGGATTTCACAGAACAACTTTTGCAGTCCTTGGCAAAGCTCGTATCGTTCCGGACAGTATCTTCAAGACCCGAATACGCTCAAGACTGCCGGCGCGGGGCGTCGTACCTTAAAAATCTGTTCAAGGGGCTTGGCGCAGAGACCGAACTGTTCAACACTGATGATTATAGAAATCCTATCGTGTTCGCGCGGTTCAAAGCCAATGTCAAGAAGCGCCCCAGGGGCAAGACAGTGCTCTTTTATGGCCATTACGACGTAGTTGCCGCAGATGACAAAGAACAAACTTGGAAGACCATACCTTTTGAATTGAGTGGTGAAAGTGGATACCTATACGGGCGAGGTGTATCAGACAACAAAGGCCCCGTACTGGCAGCCTTGTACGCTGTCGCTGATATTGTTGCGGGACAACAATTAGGTTCCGATATAATATTTTTGATAGAAGGCGAGGAAGAATCTGGCTCAAGAGGCTTCCGGAAAGCAATTAGTGAAAACAAACACATTATTGGTGATGTCGACTGGATCCTACTAGCCAACAGCTATTGGCTTAACGACGATATCCCATGCTTGACATATGGTCTTAGAGGGGTTATACGTGCTACTATCGAAATAAAAAGCGAGCGTCCTGATCTCCATAGTGGTGTTGACGGTAGCCACTTCATTAGCGAGGCTCTGAAAGATCTCATAGCTTTGCTTGCAACATTGACTGCTCCTGATGGGAAGGTTGCAATACCCGGATTTTACGACCAAATACCACCAATGACAAAGTCTGAAAAGGAACGATATCAGGTGATAAGCGAGACGTTGATTAGACAGAACCCTGAGCTCGGAGATATCCAAAACCTTGCGGATTCATTTAAAGCACGATGGAGAGAGCCGTCTCTGACAATCCATCGCGTGAGGACTTCCGGGCCTCCAAATTCGTCAATAATATCGCGGGCCGCCACCGCCGATCTTTCCATCCGACTTGTTCCAAATCAGACTACTGAGACAGTAGAGAAAGCTCTGCAGAAGACTCTTGAAAGAGCTTTCCATAGACTAGATTCGGCCAACGAGCTTGCCATCAAATTTGAGAACCAGGCCGAGCCGTGGCTTGGCGATCCTAACAACGAAATCTTCCGAACGCTTGAAGAAGCTATCATGGAGGTCTGGAAACCCTTGAGAAGTCCAAGGCGGCATAGCTCCATCTCAAGTACTAAACGACCAATGAAAGATCTCTCGAATGGGATCAAGAGCCCCAGACTATCTCCCGTGACGTCTTCCACCCTGTCGAGCGGCAGTGGCAACGTATTGAAAGATACGGCAGAGATAAGTGAGAAGAACGACCGATCTGTTCCGCGGCACTCTCCAGCCCAAAGGCCGCTTTACATACGCGAAGGCGGATCCATCCCAGCAATACGTTTTTTGGAGCAGGAATTTAATGCTCCAGCTGCCCATTTGCCATGCGGTCAGGCTAGTGATAGCGCTCACCTGGACAACGAACGAATGCGGCTCTTGAATCTTTACAGCAGTAGGAAGATCTTCAAAAAAGTGTTTCAGGAGTTGCCATATAGGTCATCCTTTTCATGATCCGTTTTGGAATCGGAGTATTCCCTTCTTGTAAATTAGATACCCCACCATGCGTAGAAAGGCATTCCAATAATTCAACATGAAAAGCTATAATGCACCTACTTTGAAAGTTATTTAGATTCATCGAATCAGAGTCATACTAATATCACAAATCTAGAGCCGAACACCGTAGCCTCAGAGAGGGAGCAAGATAACTATGAGAAGTTCCAACTGGAGGCATAAGAGCCTACTAATTCTACGAGAAGGCCAAAACCGATATTAATGTAAGGTCTAGCCCACAGTAGCATGTCTTTCAAAAAGAGCCATTGAATATCGCAATTACAAGAAAACCCGTCAACTCAGCTCTGAGTATCATCCAACTTCTCAACTTATCCACTCCCCCAGCCCTCCCCCCCTCCCTTCCATCCCATCCCATCAATCACCTCCCTCACCCCCACCACAATGTCCCCCACCCCCTTCCCTACCACCCCGCGTCTCATAATCCACGGCGGCGCCGGGAACATAACGCGCCAAAACCTCCCCCCCAAATCATGGTCCCTCTACGCAGCAGCTCTACTAAGAATCCATAATTTTACATTGAAGCTGCTAGAGCGGGGAGAGACGGCTTTGGATGCTGCGACGCAGGCGGTGGTGATGTTTGAGGATTGTGAGCTTTTTAATTGTGGGAAGGGCGCGGTAGGTGGATTTCTGTGGGTTTTGTGGTGGGGGGTGGGGATGGGGATGGTGGGCTAATTGGGGGGTGGGGTTTTGTTAGGTGTTTACGACAGATGGGACTAATGAGTTGGAGGCGTCGGTGAGTGGGGATTTTCATTCTTGTTTGGACTGTGATGTTTTCCGGTGAGGGCGTGAGATGGGTTTTTGATTGGAAAATGCCTTGATTGGTGAAGTCTTCATACGAACTTGTAGTTGTACTTTTACACCATATATGTTGCCTCCAGTACTTCATATTCAAGAGCTTGTTCTGAAGAAGATTTACAGGTCATGGTCAGCCGTGGCTACCGCAAACGAGCATGCGGTGTGGTTCTAGTCAAGACAGTCAAGAATCCTATAAAGCTAGCTCGCGAGATGCTGGTACGAGGAGAGACAGATGGGGCAGGTGCGAAAACCGCAGACCAAAGCAGTAACCCAAGTGGAGGAGCGAGCGATGCACAGGGTCATTGTTGCTTAGGTGGAGAGACGGTCGAGGAGCTAGCTGAGAAATGGGGCCTTGAAATGGTAGATGAGAACTACTTTTGGACCAAGAAGCGATGGGACGAGCATAAGCGTGGCTTGCATGGAGATACGAGCCCTCAAGAATATCTCCCGCAGGGCACGGTTGGGTGTGTGGTGCTGGATAATTATGGTACGCTTTGTACGGCTACTAGCACAGGAGGCTTGACGAATAAGCTGCCGTGTAGGATTGGAGATACTCCTACGATTGGGGCGGGATTCTGGGCTGAGGAGTGGGATGAGTCGCCGCTTGAGAATGGGGGCAGACAGGTACACCAAACAGCACTGGGGTATCCACTGGGGCTAGGTGATGCTATTGACGGATTCAAGAACTTGCTGTTCGGCTGTCTCCCCAAGCTGTATCATTATCAGCCGATTGCTCTTCCTCCTTCTCCGGCCTTTGCAGAAAAATCAAGCAACATCAGAGCAGTAGCTATGTCAGGGACGGGCAATGGTGACAGTTTCCTCCGCACAGCAGCTGTACGGACCGCCGGCGCCATTGTTCGCTTCTCTCCTGATCGGTCTCTTGCGTCAGCAATTAATCAGATAGCCGGCTCGGGAGGAGAACTGCAAAGGTCAGCAGGGGATCGATGGGGAAGTGGCGAGGGAGAAGGTGGGATCATTGGAATTGAGCTCGTTAAGGGTAAGGGTGAGGTGGTCTTTGATTTCAACTGTGGAGGGATGTTCAGGTGTTGGGTTGATGAATTGGGAATGGAGAGAGTGATGGTATTTAAGGATGAGTATTAACGTAATAGAGAGTCCCGGATTCTATGCAGAATACTGTGGAGATGGAGTGAATTTTGGTGTCACAGCTTGTCATACTTCGTGTTAAGGGATGATTCCGAAGTTTCAGAAGGATAAATTCTGCGTCTAGTCATCTTCACTTCACCTCAACACCAAAACCCCCGAACCTCCAAATCCCTTGAGCAATCTATCTCGAGGCTTGACGTCTTTGCACAATACCAAAAGATCAGCAACATGCCTCCATCCTCGCTCAGCGATTTCGCTACCGAACTATTGATTCAAGTGTACAAGTCACTCGACAATGTGAAAGATGTCACTGCTTTGAATCTCGTCTCCCATCAGTTCTACGATCTATGGCTCTCGAATGCACTATCTATTTCGGATGCTGTGTTTTCCCGCATGATTGAGAGCATTGATGACGCCAGAGAGCTTGTGAAGTTACAACAAAAGTTCCTTGAGCGAGACCATGGCGACGATGACGGCCAGCATGATCCTTATCGACGAGCGCTGGAACGTAACAAGCTGATGATCTCCAACGCCCACGGTTTTCCTGCCTTCTGTGAAGCTGAGAAACAACTAGATCCGGTTTCATTGCGCTTTAACCGTAACGACGAAGAAACTCACTCGAAAATTTACTATCGCCTCCGCATGCTCATCCTGGCGAAGCAAGACACATTCGCTCAGTCATCATGCTTGGCCTCACTCAATTTCGAAACCGTGAAAATGATGTGTAGTATTATCTTCCGGGAAGGCCGCGCCCACATCGTCTCGGGCGGAGTTCGGGATGTCCCCATGTGGTTTGGTATAGAGAAGGTTGGGGGGGAATGCTCAGCAGAGCAGCGACGTTCATTTAGGAGTACTCTGATATATGTGTGGAAGATCTTGAATGAGCGTGGCAGGGTATTGGAGAGGGCAGAAGAAGTTGAACATGATGTGGAAAATGTTTAGTATTTTGATGAACGTGGCGTCTCAGTGGTCAACGAAACAAGATCTGGGTAGCTGGTAGGACACAAAGCCGCATGAGGCGCTGATCTGAGTGTGCTTAGCTATGAAATCTCATAGCCGCAAGAGGATCTTCACATACCTTTCAAAGAGGCCTATCGCGATTCTATATCCCTTCATAATGTTCGTGAATAGAATGCCCTTTCGTCATCTACTTGCTCGACAATCCTTCAATGACCCAGTATCAAAATCATGTGTAATCCCCGATTGCTTGTGCTGCCACATCCATGTGTGCAAACCGATCATTGGACTACGTCCAATTCCATTCTCGCCTCTTCCTTGTCTCTGGGGTCATCCTTGGGGCCGTTACTGGTACTCTTCGCTTCCTCCACATCCTTCATCTCCACCTCTCCAGTCTCCTCCATGGCTCTTTGTTTTGCATAGCCAATCTTCTTATCAAGCTTTCGAGCCTTTTTCCTCGACAGCGGTGCTGCTTTCCGTATTGCTTGACTTGTTCGTGGAGTAGGCTTTGTGATCTTGTTGCGAGCGATTCGTTGGGTATTCTGTCTCTTACTCCGGAGCGTACGTGCAGTCTTCGGCCGAAGAGACCTTGGGGTATTTGGATTGGAGCGGGAAGGCATTTTGCTGATTCTGATTTGAAATGTTACTTGCTTAGCACAAATTCCGTGGTCGTCGCTAAATAAATAAGGTACCTCGAAGTAGTAGATTTTACTAACATAGAATTAGTCCGGGCCCGAATTAGTCAATTTATGGCTAGAACTACCTAAGGTCGACAAGATCGACAGCCGAATCGAGGCGCCATGGCTCGGCTAGATTAGCGGGCATAAAAGCGTGGAGGTACTCCGTAGACGACGGGAAGCCCGAATCTCAACTCACGCCAATCTACTTCTACATTAGCAAATGAAGGCTTACCGTACCTTGACTCTTCCGATAATAAAAACACGCCGAAGTGACGCGATCAACCCACCCATGTGCAGGTACGATGTGAGCTTGAGAAAACCGAAAACCGCGTCAGTGGCTTGCATGACACAATTCCAATTCTACTGTCTATGCTCGGCGGCCTTCTAATACGCTTTCTACTGCACATTCATGCGCCGAACAGACTTGTTTCATAGATGCGCACGACCAATGAAATCATCTATCATCGAGCTCTCCACCCGCACTTGCCCATGTTATCAAAGAAGAATAAAGAATACCTGACTATGCACCTCAACGTTTTTAATGTCGGCCAAAATGACAAATGACGGTAAGCTATCCTGCAGAAAGCACCCAATCACCTTCACGAGAGCTTTCTGTCGACCGAGGCACGCTTAAAGCTGCAGTTCCTTACCTTTTCACAAGGCAGTAGTACACTTCTGCGGGTCCCCTAAACAATGAATATGTATTCCAGGTACGTGCTCTCCTTCCTTTCGCCTCAAACGCAATGGACATTGTCTCAGAGCGCTCTACTGCGGAAGCTAGCCAAGGCTTGATTCATCATATTGTTGACGGCCAAGTGGCTCGACGACTAGATATCTCTGGTTCTGATCCGATCACACATACATACGTCTCTCCTTGTTCTCCTGAGACATTGTACGGAACACAGTCACTACATTGTTTAGCAGAAAAATGCCAAAACTTCGGTCACGAGGTATGGTTGCTCGAAATGTTTGAAAATTGTCAGCGCAGCCAGAACTGATTCCCAATCATCAGAAATGGGATCCCTCAAGCGAGTCTTCCAGCTCGACGGTCGCTCTCAATCCACGTCTTCCACAACAGTACCTTATTGAGTCTTTGGCTTCAAGAGATGATGTAGATTTTCTGAAACCATGGAAACGATGCCTGTACTTCTTCTCTTCTGTTCTGGTAGTGGCTGCATTCACTAGCTATCTTCTGTACCTTTGCTTGCGAATACACACTACCCTTGCAGCTCAAAGAGCAAACCACACAATCTATCCAGCAGCTTGGGTCTTCATAGTTATCGAGATGGCATCTGCTATGCCAGTCCTACTCAACTCATTGTGGTCTGTGTTCGTGTTGAAGTCTCGGGGTCGACAAAAACTGCGCCTGAAAGGGGACACTGTGCCTGTAGTCGATGTGCTTATCACGACCTGCGGCGAAGATGAGGATACAATACTCAACACCATCCGCGCTGCATGCTCTGTAGACTATCCAGCTAACCGTTTCCGCGTTTTCGTCCTGGACGACGGCCGATCTTCTTCGTTATTCCGGTCGGTAATCGCGCTCAATACGCAATACCCAAATCTGTATTACCGAACACGAGAGAAGATTCCAGGAGTACCCCATCACTTCAAAGCCGGCAACCTAAATTTTGGTCTCAGGGAGACTATGACAACGGACGGCGAGGTAGGAGAATTTGTTGCAGCGCTGGACGCTGACATGATTCCTCAACCCGAATGGCTGAGGGCAATCTTACCTCACATGCTTGTTGACGAGAGATGTGGACTGGCTTGTCCTCCTCAGGTACGTCGTTGATATTTGAACTGGACACGCATTCGTATGCTAATTCTCAGAAGCTCTTCTACAATGTTCCACCAAACGATCCTCTCTATCAAGGACTAGACTTCTTTGCTCACATTTCAGAGCCAATCAAGGACGCTTTGGGGGTCGCCTGGTGCACTGGATCTGGATATGTGGTCCGCCGTTGTGCGCTCGATACTATCGGCCAGATACCAGAGGGTACAGTCGCTGAGGATGTCTTGTGCTCTACACTCCTACTCGGTCGAGGATGGCGAACGGCATATGTTCACGAGGGTCTCCAGTACGGGCAAGTTCCTGGCGATTACGGAAGTCACATCAAGCAGAGGACTAGATGGGTAACCATGCTGCGCAATTGCCGCCCCTATGTGCTTTGCTGACACTCATGACAGACGGTTGGTACAATGCAAACCGCAGGCCGGCTTCATTTTTCGCTCTGGGGCTCGGAGACTCGCAGTTTGACATTTCCGCAACGTATATCTGGCCTCCTGTACGCAATCGTCACTCTCCTCAACATTTTCCTTACCATATCTATGTTCTCGTTGCCAGGAATCCTGATATCTGGGGGAAGGATGGTGGCATATGCAACCAGCAATCAGCTGAGGTGGCTGATTCGAGGATGCTGGCTCGCATTTACACTGAATCGAATTTGCGAATTGTCTCTTTTCTTACCAGCTGGGTACAGGAATGGACAAAGGGGAACGAGAGCGTTAGTGTGGATGGCACCATGTATGTCATTATCACATGAGCTTGAGCGAGATCAGAGGCTGACAATCCCGGTCTAGATCATGCCATCACGATGCTACGCGTATTTGTTTTACCCTTTTGGCTTGGTGGTCAAGCAACGTCTTTCAAACCTACGGGAAGCCTCAAATCTGAGTTGAAAGAGCGTAACCCCCGAGAACGAGCACCGGTCTCTAAAAGACTAAAAGTAATATTGTGGAACTACCTTGGTGGCTTTCATCTGATATACATCCTTTTCGTTCTTGCCGCAGTTATCCTCAGCTCTGTGAGATGTAGCAGGCAATCAACCACAGATGAAAGATTGATCTGTCTCCTGACACATGCTTTCTGGCCCCCAGTATCTTGGTTGGTGTTTGTCTCAGCAACCTGGACTCCGATTATCTACGCACTCAAGCCTCCCACTGTTGCAGATAACGAAGATTTGCTCGAGCGAGATCCATTAACGAATGTGGCCTATCCCAAAGAGTCCTCAAAGTATATCCGGAATAAGCTCTCAAACGGCTATTTCGAATTCCAGTATTCTTTGATGACAATCTATGTAACGAGCATTTTTGTCGGGTCTTGGATATACTGATGCATATGTATGATATATATGGACGTCAAAATTAGAATCATAGATATCCATGACATGTAAAGTCATTACTGATTCTCCCAACCAACTGGTGGCCATGCCACCCCCCTCCTGACTCGACTGGATTCGTTCTCGTGGAGAAAAATGACAGGATTCACGGGACAAGTCCTGTTACCGTGGAACGCTATGCAGGAACGCGCGCTGACTGTAAGGCATACGGAGGAAATTACATCTAATTGGCCGAATTACGCTAACGGGATCACGGGATCACGGAAGCCGTTTTCTCCGGCATCCGGGTTTATTCCATGACGCTTCCACCCTACTTGCCTCATGGCTTCCTTATGGTGGCCTTGCCTAGGCTGCAGCTATTCTTTAAATGGGAACTCATGTCGAACGTACAATCGTGCAATTCATTTTCTGTGGAGGATGATTGTACCCCCAGAGTCTACGAACGCGCATATCATAGCTGTAAGTATATACATTCCGCATGCAACCTGCTGTCCCCATTCGATCCTCTGCAGCCTGTTTCTTCCCCGGACTCAGGTCCCTGTGCATTCTACCTTTGATTGCATCACTTGGCTAACACGACAATATTTGACCACCCAGCCCTGAACCCTCAAAAATACCATACGCTTCGAGGCTCTGTCGTTTTCATCATGGATGTCCCTTGGCAATTCATCACTATAAGCTCTCTTGCCGGCTCGTTTGGCCTCCTGCGGCTTGCTCCTCAGTATTCTCCTTCGTCCTACTATATAGCAACCTTTCTTCTAGTATTCCTAGTAGAATGCATCGCTGCTATTATATGGCAGGCCGTTCTGTGGCCACGCTTCATCAGTCCATTACGCCATTTACCTGAACCCCCAGTACGTTCGACATCTGAGTCTCATGCGTGAGTTGTGCTAATGACTGGTGGTAGGGCGCGTCATTCCTGAACGGCCATTTTGCAATCATAGCGAAGGAGCCCACCGGTCATCCACAACGGCGATGGTTCAAGGAGGTCCCCAACGATGGATTGATCAGATATAGGGCCTTATTGAACCAAGAGAGAATCCTGCCAACAACGCATGAAGCATTCAAAGAAGTCTTGTCAACCAAGAGTTACGAATTCATAAAGCCAGCTATGACAAGGCATGGGTTGGCGAGAATTCTAGGGGTTGGTGTGCTTTTGGCTGAAGGAGAAGAGCACAAGGTATGACAACCTTGGAGCCGTGGGTAATATATTTTGACATCTTTTGTGATTAGAGGCAACGTAGATCCCTGGATCCGGCCTTTGAGACCCGTCATATCAGAGACCTACACCCTATTTTCTGGGCTTTATCCGGCAAGCTGGTTCATGCTTTGACCTCGTGGATCGAAAATGAGAGCAAAGGAACAATCACAAGCCTCAGCGATGCTCCCGTCGTTGAAATCAGTACTTGGACTAGTCGCGCTACTCTGGACATCATCGGTATCGCCGGAATGGATAAAAATTTTGATGCTATCGCCAATCCGGACTCTGAGCTTTACGGAACATATCAGAAAGTCTTCCAACCATCAAAGGGCCAGCAGCTCCTTGGCCTGATGAGTTTCTTCTTGCCGCTGTGGTTTGTGCGATCTCTTCCCTTCGCACATAATGAGACAATCGCCGAAGCTGCCAAGACGATTAGAAAGGTTTGCCGGGAGTTGATAACCGAAAAGCAAGAAAAGCTCAAGCTCATGGAGAAAGAAGCGCAAGAGCCAAGACTCCAGGGTTCTACCGACAAAGACATACTGTCTGTGGCCATGAAATCAGGGCAGTTCACTACGGATAACCTTGTCGACCAATTAATGACATTTCTCGCTGCTGGTCACGAGACTACGGCAACATCTCTGACCTGGGCATTCTACTCGCTTTGCCAGTATCCTGAGATACAAGCTCGCCTACGCGAAGACGTCCGTACTCATCTTCCGAGCATTGACGACGATTCGAAAACGATAACAGTGGGGTTGCTCAGTCAATGTCACTACCTACATGCAGTATGCCACGAAGTCCTCAGATTCTGGGCCATCGTTCCTCTCACTCTGCGGGAAGCCGCACATGACACAACCCTCCAAGGCCAATTCGTCCCCAAAGGTACCAAAGTCATAATCCCAGCATGGGCCGTCAACACCGCTGTGTCCATGTGGGGTCCTGATGCCGAAAAATTCGACCCCGAACGGTGGATGGCGCCCGGTCAGGCAAACAGAGGAGGAGCTGGAAGCGCTTACGCAAATCTGACATTCTTGGCGGGACCAAGATCTTGTATTGGTAAACAGTTTGCGCTGGCTGAGTTTGCGTGTTTGCTGGCCGCTTTGGTTGGCAAGTTCGAATTCAAATTTGAGGATCCGGATTACCCTTCGAAGATGAAGATTAAGGGGGGGATTACTACAAGGCCTAAGGAGGGAGTGAGCGTGAGAATGAGGCCGCTTGAGGGGTGGTGAGTTTGAGCTTTCTGTTGTTGGTGACTATATGCTGTTGGATCATGGAAGGTGTTCTTCGCCTTGTATGAGTTGATAGAGGCAACGGTCCTCTTGTACATAATGGCCTCAAATTGATAGATCTGTAATCTATCGCGAACCATCTTTCCGATATAGCCCATCATCTAGCGTCGAAAATCAGAGAATCTCGACCAATGGGAGGGTTCATGCGTAGCACAAATGTATCAAATCTCCGCCCAATTAGATCCTTCTACGCCCATTACTCCACCCTATAGGGCCCTGGAGCCAGAACATGAAGTCTTCATTTACACCATTGATATTTGAACACGCTATGCAAATGCCCTCTCTTCCTCATCTAGTACAAGTAGAACAGACCCGTAGTATTCCAACTCCGTGGGAATATAATGATGCGCCATATCATGCTGGCTGAGTGGAGTATAGTATGCGGAAACGTAAATGGGTTCATCATGCGAGCATTGGTGAGCTGGAGTCTGTTGATGGCGGCGAAGGAGGGGGGGGCGCTGGTAACTATATGAGGAGAGGAGAGGTGGTTAGTATAGCTTGAGGCGGAAGAAGAAGAGTGAGGAGTGAAGGGTGCGCTGATATGTGAAGATGAGGACATGGGTTTGGGGACTCTGAATATGAAGAACATTCGATCGGTCCATGGATTGAATATGGGCTTTTTGTGTTTGAATGGGCTTGAGAAAGAGGGCAAGGATGGATCCGTGTTCCAAAAATGGGCATACTTGCAGGATAAGAAAAAGGTTTTGGAGGAAAGAGAGAAGACGTACATCTAATCGTGTATTCTCAGCCATCATCCGCTGAATCCCTATCCCCACGCCTTCTATCACTGCAAGCAGAATCCCACATCCGATCGCTGAATTCCGTGCTGCTTTCATACCGCCGCGGATGGCGAGCGCGCCGCCGGTGAAGAATCCTGCTATAACTGTCACACACCAATGTATTAGCCCCGTCCTTGTCCCATACAATTGCCCTCCGCATTCCTTTCCTTTCCCCCTTTTCTCAAATCCTAGCATACTTTCTAGGGAACGTACTAGCATTATAAGGATCCTCCTTCTTCCGTATCCCCTTAACCGCACAATCGAATGTCGAAAACAAACCCCCCCATACCCCGAAATTGCCCCCTAGGACTGGTGCTCGCGCTTTTATAGCTGTGACGGCACCGATGCGTCGTTCGCCGTATGGGGAGTTTCGGAAGCCTTTCACACCGTGCCAGACTGCGCCACCGATGCCCTGTTCTTTCGTTAGTTGTTGAGGTTTGTAGGAAATGATGGGAAGGGGGGAAGGTTAATGTGGAAGAGAGCTTGGGTGGCCAAGAGGGCGGGCGGGGGAGAATAGAGGGTGGACGTACGCCCATGCAGAAGGCGCCACCAAAATCGCTGAGGGCTACCCAGGGGCAGGGGTCGCGCGAGTGGTCCATTGTTGTGAGGAGGGGTGGTGATTGTGGAGGAGAGGCTGCTGGAGATGGAGGCGGAGGAGCGTGGTGGGTAGAGACAGACGATGTTAGATGGATTAATGCAACAGCTCGAAAAGGTTGGGGAATAGGTGTACGAAGAGATTAGAATATGCGGAACTGCTGAAGAGCTTGTGGTGTTCTATACCTTGCTAACAGAGGATGATGATGTTGAACTTTTTGGTCCTGGCTTTAAAGCCTTTCGGGTAGGATAGAACTAGTACTCTGTACAGCAGTCGACGTGCTTTCGTAGCGTTTCCTTCTGGTGCTTCATGGATTTGTTGTGCGCCCGTATGCGTACTGCTTTATTGCTATTGACAAAGATACTATCGCTAGCTACTGAAATCACATAGGTGCTACAAGCTATGTGCAGTCGCTAATTTATCTCTCTATTCCTCTAACATAATCTAGGTATCTATCTACGATATATGCTCCTTGTCAGCACTCTATATTTTCCCTTTCTGTTTCGGAGCACCAGGTCTTCCGCCGAAGCCCCAGCGGATCTGATTAGCTATGTTAATTTGAATTCCTAGCTCTTCAGCAAAAGTCCAGACAATGGCTGGGTTTTTCTGGAACATCCTGCCCACAATGGCCAAGTCCAAACCCTCCTCGAGAAGCTTATTTGCTTGCTTTCCATTGGTAATGGAACCAACGGTGCCAACGGCCAGCTTGTCGCCCAACTTCTCCTTGACGGCCTTTGCAAAAGGAGCTTGATAGCCTGGGCCAGTCTTGACTTTCTGCTTGGGGTGCAGCCCTCCCGAACTCACGTCCAGAAGATCGACTCCCAGATCCGCCAGTGTTTCTGCTAGCCTTACAGTGTCTTCCACTTTCCAGCTCTCCTTGATACTGGGCTCGTCATCGAGCCAGTCTGTTGCCGAGATTCTGAGGAATAGTGGCATATCTTCGGGGATGGTTTGTCTTGTCAGTTCAACAATCTCGCGTGTGAGACGCGTCCGATTTTCAAAGCTGCCTCCATATTCATCCGTGCGATGATTACTTGCAGGAGAAATGAAAGAATGCAGGAGGTATCCACTAAATCCGTGGTGAGCTTGGTTCTTAGATGTACTGGGATTCCAACCCTTACTGAGCGTTGTGAATTTCAATTCCGTCAAAGCCACACGCAAGTGCCCGCTTGACAGCGGCAACCCACGCTTTCTTCACGTTCTCAATATCCGCTTTCGTCATCTCTTTGGGATGCGGCAATCTATCACTGTACGGGATGGCGCTTGGAGCATAAACATTGTCGGGCCAGCCGTTCACCTGTCATAATATTAGATCTGCAAAGGCAATGGCGACTATGTGTCCGCACACCTCCTTAGTAGCGACATCTCCAGGACTCAACCATGGTGCAACAGTGGATGCTTTGCGCCCAGCGTGCCCCAATTGGATGGCGATCTTCTGACCCTGGCTGTGAGCAAATTCGACGATTTTCTTCAAAGGTTCCATTTGGGAGTCAAGCCACAGTCCCGAGTCTTCAGGTGTGATTCGGCCTTCTGCAGTCACGGCAGTGGCCTCAACCATTGTGAGCCCTGGACCACGTTGAATAATACCACCCAAGTGGGTGAAGTGCCATGCCGTATGATGGCCGTTCTCTGCAGAATATTGGCACAAGGGAGAAAGCTGCAATGAAATTAACGCAAAGTCCAGTATGACCAATTGGAGAAAAGCGTACCATGACTCGATTTTGCAACGTCACGCCTCGCAGCTTGAGAGGCCGGAACAATTTTGGGATTGGGGCGCCATTAGGTTGTGGATCTGAGGCGGTACCTGCAGGGGGAACCTGGGCAGGAGTAAAGTAGCTAATCCCTTTGGCTGGTTCATTGACAATATTCTGGCCTGTGAAGTCCTGTTGCTTAGACTCCACAACGTTATGATGTTCAGGCATGATTGGTCAATGGAGTGAAATCTCTGAGGTAGAGAACAGTCAATTGCAAGCTCTATGATTACATACAGAGGTAAATAGCGAGACACAGTCTCATGGACATTTATAACATTCTTACGAAGCTACAATTGAATTAATAATCCTCCTAGTGCAGCACGTCAAGATAGAGATTCTCTAGCGGCAAAAGAATCAGACTTTATGGTGATACGATCCTGCTGCTAGCAAATGACGCAGTCTAGGTTTATCAGTGCCTGATCTAGGTCTAGTTCTAGGGTAAGCACGGACCGTAGCGTCAGGGCTCATCACCTGTAGGGCTCAACCCCCACCAGTAGGTAAGCTCAGGCTCAAGCTTACAGCCTAAACAGCCTACCTATCACGACTTTGAAAGTCCCGATGGGGCCAACAGTGCAACATCGGAGCATGCGACATTCTTCTGAAGCGCTCCTTCCGATCCATTATATTACACGGATCCTGCCTGCCTGAAGGCTGGACAATCTTCGATGCGATTTCCAAACATGGTGGAGTCAGCAGATGAGCCAGAGGTGTCGTCACATGGGATACACGACCTCCTTGCCGATTTGAACACCCATCACTCCAGCCATCTTCCTCATGCTCAGATCCCGACGTGGAGATTTCCCTCGCCAACGCCTGCTCGTGATTCTCCCTCACCTAGCATAGCTGAAGTATCCATCTTCTCGCCTCGTCCACCACCACGACATCAGTCCAATTCAGCCCCGGAGCTTGATCTGGCTGCTCCAAGTCACATCACTGTTCCTGGCCCCTCAACAAATCAGCCGTCCTTGTTCAATACCCCGAACCGATCAATATTCTCCTCCGGCCCACCCACTTCGTCTATCTCCTCAAATCAAGCGCAAGCGTCAATGAGCTCTCCATCCCCAGTGCACTCACCCCACCCATTGTCGGCCTTGACGATAGGTAACCCGAGTAGCAGCAGGAAGGCTGTGCACTATCAGAGTGATAATCAGACCTTATCTCGTAAGACTAGGATACCAAGAGCTGAGAAGGATGTGGATGATCCATCTGTACCAATAGAGTCGATAACGTCGACAGAAAGACGAGGGACGAGCACACCAACAGCGCTGACACGCCTATTTGCTGGCCACGAGGTCACCCCTATAGCCTCGAGGCATGTATCATACATTAGGACCCCGAGTGGTACCACATATACAAGGGCCTCTTCAGCCGAGACAGCACCCCTACCACACCATCTTTACAATCGTGGCTTGCTGAATGGCAGACACTCTGACATCACGGTGCATGCTTTCGGCACACGATATCCTCTCCATAGGCTATTGCTTGATCGAGCGCCGTTCTTTGCATCCGCGCTTTCAGAACCGTGGTTTGAAAGCTCATCCAAAGAGATTTCCATACATCCCGACGAAATTGACTCCAATATAACACAAGCCGCATTTGAGCTCTCTCTAAAGAGGCTATATGGGTGCAATGTCCCTTCCGAAGAGGACAGGGAGGCCATTGGGCTCTTTGCCACGGGCTGTTGGCTAGAGATGGCAGACTTGATCGATGCCAGTGTGACATCGATTCTTCGTCAGATGACCCCGGCTAAGATAGGCTCTTTGATACGTCTCGTTACAAGTAATTACTACGGAAAGAATGGGGACCGTATCCTGGCTACGGCGAAGGCCATGCTCTGCCGGGAGGGCTGGGAAATGCCTCTCAAGTTCTGGGACGATATACCGGGCGAGATAACTAGAGAAGTTATTGGTGGTGATGGATTCTTCGTGCCCGGTGAATGGGAACGATGGGCCCTTGCCAAAAGAGTTCTGGACAGGAAATTGAAGCTACAAGCGATTGAGGCTGGTCTGCTTGACGCCAACGGAAAACCTAAAAGACCACCATCCGACTCCATGAGTTTTCTTGCGATACGTTTCGATAAAGTTTACCGAAGCAATTCAACATATGTTGGTCGGCAAATTCCTGAAGCGTACGATTCATGGCTGGCTTTGTACACCAATCCTGATATCGCTGCTCTGCTGGTACTTCTCGATGAAGGCATCCACTACATCCATTTAAGCTTTGAGCAATTGCAAAAGATTCGGACTCAGCGTGACGTGCTCGGACTACCGCTCATGCCCGAGAAAGTGATCAATGATGCCTTGTGGATGCAGATGGAACTCCGTCAGAGAGTCGTCAATGCTCCTGAGCTTAGCTTGGAACTTGGAGTCAGTCACGAGTCCGTGGAAAATCAGGAAGCTCAATCTCAGGGAGAAGTCGAAGCGCGTGAGGTCTCCAACGGCAAGGGAAAACAGCGTGATACAGGCACCTACGAGGACCAAGAGGATGAAGAGGAAATGGAATCTGGTAGCTGGGACGGTAACGGAAAGCCACGCAAGTTCTGGATTCCCAATGTTGACTCGACCTCCGTTACAGGAGCAAATCCGGATACGTCGCTGTACGCCGCTCCTAGTACGAGCCGGCCCTTCATTTCTCGTCTCTCTGCTTCCATTGATCCTGTGGACGTTCAATGGGCATCTGATTTCACAGCCTCCGCAAACGAGCGACCATCAACAGCTGATCAGAACGAGCCAATTCCACCTGTCTCGTACACCCATTACCCGCCTTTCCGCTTTGCAGCAGAGTTTCCTAATCCACGAAATCTCAAAGAGAAGAAACGTGTCTACTCGCGCACAGTCTGGTATGCTGGTAGTCTGTGGAATGTCTATATCCAGAAAGTCGAGACAACAAAGAATACCCAATTGGGCGTCTACTTGCACCGAGCTAAAGAGAAAGAAGGTCATGAAGATACACACACCAGCAGTGTTGATGAACGCATCGGCCAGATGGAGATGCTCATGCGTCGCAACAATCGCAACCGCCAGCAGTCACGGGGAGACTTATTGGATGAAGATACCAGCACCTCTGGCACCGATCCAGATTCCACCTTGATTGCCACAGAGCAGCCTTCTCGAGCGACTGCAATCAGCAACCTCCTTCGAGGTGGTGGTAGTACACGTGATGATACCTCATCACTGACTAAGTCATCGCAATCTCCTACGCAACACGCTTACAATGCTTCTCCACTAAACGGTTCCGACGATGAAATTCCAGATCCTATCTATGGCAACAATCGTGAGTCTAAATCCACGCACAACAGCGTTCCTACTCTACCTACGTATGTCGATGGAAGGCCTACCATCAAGACCTACTTCAAAATTTATAGCCCTAGTAAGGGTGGTAGGATGCTTAGTGTATATGAAAGCGCACCAGATCTGTTCAATTTCAGTCAAAGCTGGGGCTGGAAGAGTAGTACCATGGTTCTAGATGATGGCTTGTGCGGTTATGAGTGCAGTGGCGAGGGGGCAAGAGGTTCAAGGGATGGAAGGTTGAGGTTTATGGTGGTTATTGGTATGATCTGATAATAAAGATAACGTTATTGCTCAGAGAAGGCTTTGCTGATTTTAGTGCAGGTAATGTTTGAATGATAAGACGACAGCGCATGATTACGCAGCATAGCATTGGTCCTATTTCGGGGCGTACTTCATCAATGATTCCCTACCTGGCAGTCATGCTCTGACCCCCCAGTTTCTGATTGTAGAGCTATCATGGGTAGCATTAGCTCACTGCAAACGTTTATATCTTATAACCATAAGGCTGCTATCTTAAGCCCGCTGCACACTGCTGACTTCTCAGACGTTACAATTGCTCGCGTCACTTCGATCTTGAACTCCATTGCCAAACACGCCATCCAATCACGGCAGGTACGTCTCTGCCAAGGCCGATAATGCTCCTAACGCAGTCGCCCATGAGACCTGCATAGCCACTTCCACGCTACTATAACGCCCACTAGATCAGCCACCTTCCTCGCTGCCTGACGGAAACTTCTCAACCTTGACCTCAATTATGACCAAAGCACCTACTATCAGCAATGCCTATCACCTTCGGTTCCGTCGGCGACATTATCACCCTCAGCCTTCTCATAAAGAACCTCGCAAAGTCACTTGACGATAGCCGCGGAGCTTCAGCAGAATACCAAGCTATAACTCGCGAACTTTCAAGCCTTGAGCATGCACTCTCACAAGTCGAAGAGGTCTTCACGACGTTCAATCGCTCTGGCGATCTAAACGCACTGGACCGGACTGCCAATCAATGCGTTGAGCAATGTCGGGAATGCATCATGAAATACAAAGAAAGGACAAAGAAGTTCGAGAGGAGCCTACAGGCTGGGGGCTCGAGTAACATATTCAAAGATGCGACCTCGAAGCTGAGGTGGCAGGCGTTCGAGAAGGATGATCTGCCAAAGCTTAGGGTGGAACTTCATGCGCACTGCATTTTCATCAATATGCTTCTAACCTCGGCTGCCTTGTACGTATCCCTAGTCCACATGAGCGCGTTTACTTTGAATTGACTTGTGAAGGCACCTTTCTAAGTTGAGCGAGATGGACCTTCATACCCGGCTAGAAACATTCGCCCGAGCACATGCAACCACTTCAGCTAAACAAACAACACTTCTTACTTCTATAGAGAGTCGCATAGGGCAGATGTGGATCATGCTCCAGAAGGCAGCCTCTGGCATTCAAGAGCTAGTCTTAAAAATTGATGTGTGGGTTGAGCTGCATTCACATCTAGTGCCACGAGCTGAATAAGGCGTTAGGGACTACCTTAGCAAACTTGGAGCGCAGGTTCTTTCCTCCTTGCAGACAATAAGGTCCGTCCACAATTCTGTGTCGCCTGTTCATAAGGTTCGTTGACGGCTAACTGGTCTGCCCTCTCAGGAGCATCAACATGATGACCTATAACGCCATCCTTGTGCTACAGGCCCGAATACCGGCTCAGTTGGACAAGTGCTGGACGCAGGATCCTGTGATACTTGAGGACGCTCTTGGACGCGTCACGCCTTTCCACCTAGAATTTATTGACTCCTGGGAGGTGAGATCAAGTCTGGATTTCCTATTTGTTCATTTGGCTTATGAATAAGGTTTTCGAAGCTGTGCTTGAGGCACGATTTCGCCAGTGTCCCGGACATCGAAAGATCACACGGAAAGAGTACGCTTTACGCTCCAACATTCACACAAAAGACATCGAACGGACAGTTGATTTGAGACATTGCTTTCTTCCTGGTCGGCGCATCGAAATGAGTATGGTCTTTGCGGGCAGTTGTTTGCAATTCAACGTCTGTCCAGCGTGCAACTTTCCGTCTCCTGAAAGCCAAGAATGTCAGATGTCCGACGTAGAATGGTACAACAGCCTGGCCCCCTCACTTGTCCCAATACTCACATATTAATAGTAGCGGCTGTGGTCTGCGGTATCGACGCACTTTCTTCCCAATGGATAACGAGCCACCTTTTATCTTACTAGGTTTGTCGAATACAACAATTAAAAACTCATCCCATCACCAAGGGCCTGAATTCATGGAGGAAGATACTCCAGGACAATTTCGGAGGGTTAAACTTACATATTGGCGTGGGAACGAAGCGTTACGGAAAGAGCTAGACCGTTTTCGCAGCGAACTTGAAGCGATGGGTAATTCTGAAGCAGAGAGTCTCGAAGACTTCTTAAAACAAATTTTACTCGGTGTTTAGTACCTTTCTGCGCTTCAGAGCGACTTGTTGCAGCAGGAAGAATCAGTGGATCGCAAACTGCAGCATTTACTCAATCTCAAGCGCCCCATGTACATCACGTACACCTGATAGCGAGAGACTTGTAACGGAAGTCCCAAAGGACGGAATACCTATCTTTCATACATTCCAGAAGTCCGCGTTCATCTGTCATCTAGAGTATGAGGGATCATAAAATGATATATGCGAGAAATTATACCAAATCTAGGAGCGACTAGTAGGAGAACCATCTGTTCAAGTGTTGCTATTCTACGAGAGCCATGCAACATATCTCAGCATCAAATCGTAGACCTAAAATACTAACAACACTCGTGCTGCCATTGAAACCCCAACCCCAGATACTCACTCGCCTTCCAGGTGAGCGTATTGAATAGGTATCTATTTTGAACCATAAAGCTCCGAACGAGCAGGTAAGAATAAACAACCCCGAATGCAAGATATATGTACAATCCATGCCATGCCAATCCTACTTTTCCGTGCCTGAGTATTGAAGCGATCAATAGTACCGCTCAGGTAGAAAAAACCTCCCTCCTGTAAGAACATCTATGAACCGCCCGCAAACTCACTTTGAGTCCTCTCGAAGCGAGTTCATGCCTTCTAATAATAACACACAAACCCGGCCGCCCCCCCAAGCGTTCAATCCCTCCCATTTCCCAACAACGCATCTCTCTCCGCATTTCCACCCCCTTCGCCTCCCTTTCTCTTCCTCCTTCTCCTCTTCTTCTTTCCCCCACCACCCGACTTATGATTCTCCTTCCCCTCACTATTATGCCCATCATACGAACCCTCACTGTGAATCGTAGCGCCTCCGTTCTCGTTGTCATCGGAACTACTGGTCATTTCCAGAACGGTCTTCTTAAACCCCCCCGCATCGATGATATTTTCAGTTATACTCCCCGACCGAGCTGGTCTTCGTTTCGTTTTGGGGGAGAAGACTCCCGATTGCATGGATCCAACAGTGTCTTGGGATCCTGTGCGTGAACTTTCCTTTAGTCCCGAGCGGTAATCTTCTGGGCTGGGCTGGCGTGACCCATCTGTGCCGTTCTCGGCGAGAGCGGCTAGGTTGCCTCTACGTGAATTTTTGGGACTTGGGGGTGAGCCGGAGTTGATGGTCCCGTATCCTGCCTGCAGAGCGAGCACGCCGTCTTTTGCGTCCTTACCGGCACCGACGAGACCGGCACCAATGCCTCCCTGGGCTGCAGTGCCTCCTTGTGCTGTAATTGATTGTGCTCGAGGTGTATCAGATGTAGGGGTATCTTGCGATCGCATGCTGGTACCATCTGCCAGGCCGCCGCCAGGCTTAATCTTGACTGTATTGTAGCGAGTCTGTCGAGGCCTGCTGGCAAGATTCGATGGCCCCAGATTCTTGAATTTATCGTGCCCATCTCCTTTCGAGCCTCTTCTCTCTGGACCCTCCCGATCGGAGCCGACTGCGGTGCTTGAAGAGCGTCGTAGAGCGTTCTGCACCCTTGGTGGGCTGCCGAGGTCGGAAAGCACTCCATTTACTCGAGCGATATGGCCGTCACTAATCGGATGCCGGCGCATGGTCTGTTGCGGCTCTTTGTTATCCTCGCCCACATCAATGAGGTCCTCTTCCACGTCGGCGATTGTGTCGTCCGGATCTGTGACCACTTTGCCTTTAGGGACTCTGTTAGGGACTCTGTATTTGGGTGCCACGTTGGTTCGACGAATAGCTTTCTGGACGTCAATGTAGACGTCGGACTCGTCGATGATCTCTCTGCATACCATTTAGTAAAAGATTCCTGTTGCTGAATAGTGCTATACCTACTCGCCAATAAGCTCTTCAATGACGTCCTCCAGGGTCACAACGCCTAGCGCGCCATGGTCATCCCCTGGATACTCTGAAACTAGAACCATATGAGATTTGCCCTCCTGGAAGAAATTGACAATGTCCAAGCAGCTAGTCTCAGCTCTTGTTTCCGGCAGCGTAGCCAAGGCGAAGTCCCTCACTCTCTTGCAGTCTTCCGGATCATATGTAATTAAAATCTTAACCAATAGCATACCAACAAAGTTTTGGTTGTTTTCAGGTGAGTGCACCGGTATTCGCGAGAAGCCTGCGCCTTCAATATACTCCATGGTCTTTTGATCGAGTACAGTGTCCGCAGATAGAGTGAAGACGTTGTCCATTGGTGTCATAATATCCCCGACAGCTTTCGCTTTCAGGTCCAAGACTGCACTGATAATCGTGACTTCGTCCTCGTTCAATTGCTCCCCAGCTTCGCCGAGGCTCTTGTGCAATGTTACCAGTGTTTTTAACCCGGCCTTTTTGTATGTTGTACCATGGTCTTCTCCTAGAAGCCTGTCGAGGAGTTTCGCTGTAGGCCATGCTACTGGCGCAAGTATATACATGAGGATCAAGACGAGGGGCGACATCCATGCTCCAATTGGTAGACCGTAGCGGACACAGATCGATTGAGGAATGACCTCACCAAAGATGACTAGGGCGAGTCAGGATCCACCAACTGAGATGGGAAACGAATAGCCTTAGCATACCAATTAAGACTGTACTACCCAGCACAGCAGGCCATCCGCCGCCCAGAGACCGATCCAGCACAATAGGCAGCGTCTCATTCGTAATGACATTGCCCAGCAACAACGTGACCAGAACCCAATGCTTCCCCCTCTTCAGCAATCTCAGCACTCTAGCCGCATGGCTTCTCTCCGAACCCTCGCCAGACGTCTTTATAACCTGTAAGTTGATCTCGTCCTAGACCTTGTTAGCATATCTCCTCCCCCTAAGCTTACAATATTTGTTCGAGCGTACTTGGCCCATCAAAGCAATCGTAAGACCAGCGAATGCCCCTCCAAGAAGTACCAAGGCAATAGCTACGGCAAGGTAGATCCATAGTGTAGGTTTGTGTGGGGACATGGGAGGTTCGCTGTCTTCGGCGAGCACGTGGAACGGATTAAGGGACACTGGTATGGCGCGTATGACAGGTAGGAGGCCCATGAGGGCGACCTTTGCCATGGAGAGAATTAAAGGTCGACTAGCTGTATAGCGAGCTGGTTGCCCGTTTGGTGTAGGCGTAGCCATTGTTCAGAGTGACTAGTGGTGGCGTGGCAGATTCGAAGGTTTTGCACATTTTAAGTGAAATTCATGGCGTTTAACGATGCTGCAAGCTCAACCAATTATTCTTTATCGCGTAGATATGGAGGCCAAGGGTGAGCGTTGCAGACATTGCATATGGAGGGTTGTGCTGCCAAAAGCACGTGCCGCTAGCGCCTTCCCCAGATTTTCTCATGGACAAGGGTACACCTCAATTGAATCCTTCCTTCCCAACAAGCTACGTTGTTCTGCATCGAATGGTTATTTTAAGATACTCAGGGAAGCACGCCCACAATGGAGATCATAAAGTGATTTTTAATTTGTCTATACTGCTGCGAGCAGGACTACAGAAGCAGTATGACGACCAACAATTCGGAAATGGTTCCAATTTCTTATGCGTATCTACCTACATCTCATAAGTCTGATTCTTCACCAACATTTGATCCATGTTCACATATAATCTAACTGCTTGCGCTGTTGATATCACAACACCTAGGTGTCACCGAACGCCAGATCGTAATCGCGATTCCCATATACCCCCAAACTTTCAGAACCCTATTCATCCTGAACCGATTTGGCTGCCTCTCTATGGTCCATTACAGCATCAAGAGTACTTCACCGCCCCACGCTCCGCATCCTTGAAGGGATTCTCATCCTCACTTGGACCTGCGTTATGTACAGGATCTTTGAAAGGATTCTCCTCCTGGCTGGCAGCTGATGACGGAGTGTAGGCCGGCGGCTGTTGCTCCTTATGTTCTACAGGGCTGCGGTGGTATTGCAGCTCGATATTGCGTCGCTCGGTTGCAGCACGCTTATTTGCTTTCCGCCACTTGTGAGTTGCGATGCAAGCGAAGACGAATAGTATGAAGTGCATGATCCTAGGTAGCTTGATGTTAGCAGAGGTGATAGAAATGCTTGTACCGAGCTTTCACATGTTGAGGCACTCACAAGATCAAGCCCAGGAATACATTGGCCGCAATTTCCATCTTCCCCAGAGTATATATGAGTGGGTTGCACTGGTAGCTCCAGAAGTTCCAATCGTCACAAGGCACGAAGCCATCGAAATCGAGTAGGACAGGCTGCCAGTACCAAAACCATCCGTCGCCAATAGAGAATACAATCGAAGGAACGGCCAGGGCCCAGACGAAGAGGTCAACACCAACGTGCCAGCCAGGGTGAATGTGGCGGCCATGGCGATAGTAAACGGTGAGAAAGATGACCAGGGGATCATAGATAAGGGCAAGGAGAACCTGCAGAAGCACCTGTTAGCACGAAATCCTAAAGGATGCCTCTGAATATTTTACTAGCCACAGCTGTTTCAAGAAGCGCAAAAGCGACCGTGAAACGACGAGGCTGCAAGGATTCTGAAGGATTCTGAACATACCGGTGCCAAGGGCATCGCGTCCACCCAGTCGTTACCACCATAATGCAGCTTTGACAAGTTGGTACAAGTAGCGAACAAGATCATAGCAATGAAAGCGAACAGAGTGGCCACAGCGCGCATTCCAAGCTTGAATGGCCACCGCCGATCATCCTCGTTAAGTTGTCTCCGCGTCTCAGCGGGCAATTGCAAGCTTGGAGCCATGTCGACGACAGCTTTGAATTGAAATGGGAAGCTTGGTAGCTTTTAGGTATACCTTGGCAAGAAATAGGAAGGGTAGACGGGTAGAGGGGGAGAGAGAAAGAGAAGAAACAGAGATACACGATGTCATTGCCCACATCCTCATGCCAGGCTAGCGTTGGGGTTGTCGTAAGCCAGAGGACCGATAGTGACGCAAATCAAGTCCCCGCCATCAAGTCCAGGCCTGCATTGGGCAAGCCGGTCAATTGGCACTGAGCACTATTCGCACGTAGCGCAAGCAAGGGCCAATCGATAAGGAATAGCGATCTTCAAAGCACGCATTCGTGCAGCCACTTGCGCCCACCAGAGCATCATGCGCCCGCTGTTGGTCTTGCGACACCACCACGGGGCTACTGTTATCAGGCCTTTAACGTGCGCTCTGAGCCTGTTGGAAAGCCAGTGGCTGTCACCAGGAAACTTCCTGGCTGCCCGCCCTGGCACCCAGCCAATCTTTAGCCTCGGGAACCGGCCGAGAGTGTCTCTCGGGAAGAAGCTCCCTGATTGACCATCATATGATAGCACCACTACCACAACCCCAATCCTCGTAGATATTCACCAACAATGTCCACACCCTCCTCCCAACCCCGCTACAAACTCATCTTCACTGTCCCCCACTCCTCCCTTGAAGCATGTAAATCCGCCATTTTCGCAAAAGGTAACCCCACCCTAAGCCAAGCCCTTTAACGAACCACTACATCTGCTCACGTGACACACACATAGGAGCTGGTGCGTACCCTATGGGAAAGTACTCGATGGTGTCCTTCGAGTCACCCGGTATCGTGCAGTTCTTGCCCGGTGAGGGCGCACAGCCGAATATTGGGGAGGTAGGGAAGGTGGAGCGGGTGGAGGAGATGAGGGTGGAGGTTTTGTGTGTGGGGAGGGATGTTATGGTGGGAGCTGTGGAGGCGTTGAAGAGGTGAGTCCAGTCCATTTGTGAGATGATTTGTTATTATCATGGAGTTGAGAAGATGTGTATGTTAACTGACCTTGTGCGGTTGTGAAGAGCGCATCCATATGAGGAGGTAGCGTATGAAGTGTATAAGTTGGAAGATGTTTGAGACTGGGGAGGCGATCTTGATAGGTGAATGTCTGTAGATGATGGGGTTTTGAGGCGTGGAGATGATGAATATGGTCGTTTTGGGGATTGATGATACGCTGTGCACTGGATGCATGAAGTACATCAGATTAGAGGTATGACCCGAAGGGGGATGTTATTCGAAACATTAGCAAATACAGGTACACTGATATCAGCAATAGTACCTCCAAAGGATTTGATATCCACAAAGTCTTGACTGGGCATAATCTTTGCGAGTGAAATTGAAACGCCTCTCAAAGCTCACGGCCAAAGCCCAATACCTCATCCATCATCAGACTCAACTACTCTCACAGATCGTATTTACACACCCATAGCCTCTCCCACCCAGTCCATCTGCACGGCACTCACCCCTCTCGCATAGCTTTTCGTAGTAAAAACAAACTCATTATACATAATTGCCTCAACTTTCTTCCCAAACAATCCGCTTGAAGGATGAATCGCAACCGTCTGATTACCCACCACAGTCTTATAACTACCATCCGGCATGAGACGGGCCGTATTCATCTTAAACCCCTTCAGGAAACACTTCACCAGGGTAGTTGCCCGCTCGGACGTAAGCTGATGAGGTGTTGTTTCCTGTCTTAGTATTTGCTCTTGCTGGTGCTGAGCTCGGAGTTGCTTGCGTACGTCCATGACGGCTTGCATAGCTCTGTGGGATACGAAATGCCTTTCTGCCCATGCTTTCCTGTCTGTGTTTTCTGCGGCGTAGGCTTGGACCGTTATGAGGAGGGTTAGATGGTCTCCCTCTCTCCGATAGAGCTCACGCCTAGCGGATTCAGCTTCATCTTTCTTTTCTTCTGATGCGAGGTTCAGAAAGATGTTCTCAACGCTGAGACAGGAGATGATGTCAATGACTTCAGTGACGCAATTGAACTCGGGCTCTGCTGCTGCTATGAGTACTCGGCCTAGAGAGACTGTGAGTGGAAGCTTGGCCATTTGCTTTCCGGTTTCGTTTATGGTTCCTGAGTCTGTCAAAGCTCCCAATTGGTAGAGTTGCAGTAAGGCCTTTTCTAGAGCATCTCGGGACGGCTGGTCGAGAAAGGGGAAGTTGATGATATCATCCACCCCTCGGGCCTTCATGGTTAGGATTGCATGGCTTAGATCGCATCTTAAAATCTCTGGTGTATTATTTTGCTGCATCTCATGGTATGATGCCTCCGTATACAACCTGTAGCATTGACCAGGCGCTTCTCGGCCCGCGCGCCCCTTACGCTGGATGGCTGCAGACTTCGAAATGGGCTTTACGAGCAGTGAGTCGAGCCCTATTCGTGACCGAAATTGCTTTATTTTGGCTTTGCCGCAATCAATCACGAAGCGAACGCCGGAAACCGTGACCGACGTCTCAGCTATGTTTGTTGCAAGAATGATCTTTCTTGTCCGTGGTGGTGCAGGTTGGAAAACTCGTTGCTGGGCAGTTTGGGGCAAGGCAGCAAAGAGAGGGAGAACGAGCATTTTAGGTACATCACGACTTAGACTAAGTGCGTACTCCGTGACGAGACTTTCAAGAGACTCCACAGTCTCCTGTCCGGTCAGGAATACCAAGACATCGCCAGGCATGGGCTCCTTGTGGTGTATTTGAAATATTGTGCGGAGGGCAGCGTCGACCCAGTCCTGAACGGGTTCCGAGGTATAATGGACGCTGACTGGGTGCTGGCGGCCTTCAATACGGCATGTAGTCACAAGGAGCGGCGATTTCTTTATCTTTTTTTCATTAGAATTCGACAACTTGTGGGGTTCGTCTCCGTTTGTTTGTCCAATCTTATAGCCACAGACGCTGGATAATTCCTCTCTTGGGCTGTTATCAAGCCCATCTGAAACTGTGTTGGCATTTTGCTGTGCTGGCACATGAGATTCTTCATGGTTTGAATCCGATATACCAGACCATTCAGACTCATTATCGAAATCTCTGGTGACCGATTGTCCAGACCCTAGACCCTTTGACTTGGCCAGAGATCCCTCTTCAAAGAAGTTTTCAAGAAGCTCAATCTCAGCAGTTGCGCTCATGACTACTATCTTTAATGGGACTCCGCCCCTCCCCTCGAATCCACCAGTGGTCATATTCCTCATAAATCCCAAAATTAGATCGACATTGACCCCTCTCTCGTGTACTTCATCAACAATGAGGGCGCTGTAAGATTTCAACCAAGGGTCCCTTAACATCTCCTGCAATAACATTCCCTCCGTAAGAAATTTGATTTTGGTACAAGGACTAGTCGAATGATCGAAACGAACAGAGTAGCCAACCTTACTTGCCGGGCTTGATGAGCCAAGAGGGGTGCCCATTTCTTCAGCTACTCTTCTTGCTAATGTGATAGCAGCGACTCTTCTAGGTTCTGTAATAGCAATGCACCCGCCCACACTCACGGTCTTCTTGGAGTTTTCTAGTGTAACAGATCGGGAATTGCACCAAGACTCAGTAGTAAGAATCTGCGGTACTTGCGTACTCTTGCCGCTCCCGGTTTCACCAACGAGCAACATTACATCCTTTTCTCGCAGACCTTGGCGGATTTCTTGGGCAAATGACCAGACTGGCAGGCTTTTGCGTAGCGGCCAAAGCGCATCTGCTTTGGCTTTCAGTGGAGACTGAGCTGCTTTGTATGTCATACCATTGGGTTTCTTCCATGATTCCGGTCCAAAATTCTGTGTTTGGGAACCTTGGCTAAACCGGTTGTATGATTTATCGGCTCTGGAAGTCACGGACTGAGAAGTTTTCGTATCTCTTTCTCGTGGGACCTGGGCCTTCTGAGCAAGGACCTTACTCGGAGCTACTCCGGGTCTACTGAGCACAGTTTCATCTACATCTCCCCTCTTTCGCTTCTTGCCCTTGTGAGAGCCATCCGTAGCATTCTCAACATCTTGAATTTGGCTAGCTTTCACTGGCGTAGAATCGCCATCGAAGCGAACGTGCACGCGCTCTGGCATTATGCCATTATTCCCTGGTTCGTAAATTCATCGAGATTTCTCCTGGCCATGCATTGAGGAGAATTCGGATATTGCAGTGAGGCTGTAAAATAATTTCGTGAATCTGTACAGAGTAGGCCGGAAAAGGTTGCATTAGATAGGGCTGTCACCCCGCGCTTGGCCCGCTAGAGCTCCGGCTTCCGGGGCGACAGATGACCAATCTTTAAGTACCTTGGGTACCTAAGGTGCTTAGACATTTTGAGCAGATATCAACGGCTCTCGAGATCCTAGAGAGCTTGGGCCATTCTACACGCTGTTTAATGACTCACGCACAAGGTAATGTATTCCTACAGGCATCTATTATACTTAATCCCAGCATTCAACCCAACGTATCCCTCTATGCGTCTACTTTGCTTTCTATGAATGCCCGATCACCTCTAACAAACACTGCTAAACCTCAACTTCTGCAATATCTATCTCTATTGGTCCGCTAAGCTACAAGCTGCTCGACGCACTCCCATGGCCGAGGACAAAGCTCTGAAGGGCGGATTGTTTAATTGCTCTTCGTTTGAGTAGCTGCTGAGATACTGCTTGTTTTCTTCCGAGTCGTCCGAGTTCTATCAGACAAGTGTAAGCGGCGTCAAAGGAAATACTCGAGGTTTCTACGCTCAGGAGCCTCTGGGTTGCGCTTTACAAGCCGCTATAAGGTAGTTGACCTACTATAGTATGAAGAAGGCATTTTGTCATAGAAAGAGAATATGCTCGAAATTGGTGAGGTCATTCTTACCCCAGAGGATGTTTATCAGACTAGTCACCGATTGGATGCACAAAGACCACAAGAAGGGCGAATACTTGAGCTCAGGATTGAAAAACGTAGAGGATAACCAGTAAAAGCGGCGTATACTAAAGGGAACATAGGACTTCCTGCGGTAAGATTTTTTCCTCTTGGAAACAAAGAAAGAAGACTGTTCTCCTAAATCAATTAAACCCCAACTGCCATTCAAGGGTATCTGACAGCCTTCCCTTGCATTCCATCCCCCAACGCCCCCCCGGAACTCAGACGTGAATTCGCCCCAACTTCTCGACAATCTCCTCCGCCAGCACTGCCTGCATCCTCGCGCCCACCTCCTCCCCTCCTTCATCCTCCCCCTTCTCAACCCCCAACTCTTTCCCCCCCACCAAACATCTCCTCACAACCCTCCCATACACCTCGCCCACAAACGCCTCCACCTTGTTCAAGACTCCCTCGTTCAACAACCTCTCCCGCACCTTCCTCACCTCTTTCAGATCCCGATCCGCATTAACAATGCCCATGATCTCGTCAATAGGTTGCCAATATGCGATTTCCACCAACACGACGCCCAAGCTGTAAATATCATGGCTTTTTTGACTGCGGAAGGCAGCACCGCGGAGGACGTGTGGGTGGCGGTAGATGTTGTCTTTGGAGGGGTGAGGGGGGCGGTCTGTTTCTTCTTCGGGGAGGTTGGGGCGGGCATACTCGAAGCCAGAGATGGTTGGGGATCGGTATTGGGGATCTGAGGTTGGAGGGTAGAAGAAGAGGATGTTGTGGGAGCGCAGACCCTTGTGGAGCCAATTTACGGAGTGAAGGTACATGAGGGAGCGAGAGATGGAGTGGGCGAGGGTGATACGTTTGGTTAGGGATGGGGCGCAAGCGGGGTCAAGAAGGGTGTGGAGGGAGGTGGGAGTTGTTCTGGAAGGCCTGGTTTAGTATTGGGGGTGGGAAGGGAAGATGAATTACACAGTTGGCTTAGGAGCAATTGGAAAAGCTCTCTCGGCTACTTACTCAGGTGGAACGTTGATGGGCTTCCGGTAAAGAAAGCCGTATCTTTCTTCTTCTTCGTCATTGAAGTACCCAAGACACTGAGGTGCGCCAAATTGCTCAGGTTTCTTGTCTGAGCTCAGGAGAATAGCGAGCTTCTTTATGCGTTTTTCGATTGTCCTATTCCAGTCTGAGCGCGGATCATTGCTCAAGTCGTAGTCTTTCCACTCGATCCAAATGCGTGTGGACTGATAGACGGCTTCTGAGCGAGTTTCATTGTCAGATTCTTCAACGTGGACTTTGGTGCTCTTGATTGGCTCCATCTCCGGAGGTTCTTCATCCAGGGCGATCTGTTGAGCCTTGAAATCGGCCAAGCGTGCGAAGCTTGTGCGGCTATTATCATGTTCTGAAGTATCACTGGAAGTGTGTAAGCTTGGTGTGGAAGCGGAGGTTCTGATCTGCATTGCTAATGAAATTTCCTTTAACTCAGCTACGTTGCTGTTAAGCTGCAAGATAGCCATATAGGTTCGCTGCTGCATAAACTGAAGCTGCTCCATTGCCACGTTGTCCAATAAGCCCTCTATATAGGTATTATGACCAATGAGTTTATCAATAAGAGTTTTGAATTTGTCTTTCTTCACCATCGCCCATGTTAAGCGACTCTTTGTTTGTGGTACCTTTTCAAGAAACATCAAGGTTCTCTTAAGCATCGAACTCGTTGGCCTTGAATTAGTTGGAGCAGTACTATCTTCTGGAGCTGATTGTGGAACAGATTGATCGTATGTTCCCTCAATTTTGACTGTCTCTCGGAAGGTTGCCTGCATCTCTAGCATTATATCGATGATAAGATTTCCATTCTGTTGCAGCAACCGGCTCGGGTTCTTTATTCGTTCTTGCTCCAATCCGACTTTTTCGCCCCAATTCAGTAGTCGCTCCTGCTCAATACGTAATCTAATGCGCAAGTGGTGGTACTCGGCAGGCATGTCCCTTGCTTCGGCGAACAGTTGATAACCTACGGCCAATGAGACTCGCAATGTCGTTTATATCCTGGTTCTCATACCTTTCACACAGCCGGCAAAGGCTTGTAGAGCCAGTGAAGCAACGCTAAGGCCTATGCCGGCCGCGGTAATAGGGTCCATGGCTAACAGCGATGGCAAGTGGATTTTGCAGGACGAGTAGGATAGAAATGTTACTGTCTGCGATCAAGTTCCCCACCACTCCAAGCTATGTCAATCGCCCAACGCAGGGACTAAGCCATATTCACCATAGTGGCATGGAAATGCGGCCGGACTCCACCTCGACTGACCTACATACTAGGCCAATCTATCTGTCGCTTCTTAGACCATGCATGGCCGTAGATTTACCCTTTACCATGCTACAGCATGAACTATTCACAACCCAACGTTGAAAGTGATTGTATATGGGATTAAGTGCGGCTAATTAATGGTTGATACTGTGTTTGATAGCAAAGAGGCTACAAGAAGCTCAAGGAGACGTGTTGGACAGTATTTGCACGAGAAACTGGCGGTAAGGTATCATTCTTCCTCACTTTTCACTTCCACTCTGGGTGGTGCACCATTCTTCTTCTTCTTCTTTACGCTCTGATATCGCTTCACGATCGATCGCGTCTTCCGCTCGTCGCTCAGGAGCTTGATGATCTTCTCATTCCCACACTTTTTGGCTTCGTTCATGGCATTAGTACCCAGTAGTCCTACACCTGAGGCTATAGGCCACGTATTCGTCGATATTTTAGCATCGCGATCGATAAGCGCCTGCACCATTTCGATGTTGCTAGCTTGGACAGCCTTTATTAGGGGAGTCCATTTGCCAGTCTTGACCCCGGAAGTGGCATTAGGATCAGCCCCGTAATCTAAGAGGATCCTAACCACTTCCGTTCTGCCCCCAATGCATGCATCATATAGGATAGACTGATCATTGACCCTGTTTTCAATGTCAATCTGGTCCCGGCAGGTTTCGAGAAGGAATTTCACAATCTCGACATGACCATTTGTGGACGCCACACGAAGTGCAGTCCTGCCGTCAGTACCCTTCAAGTCTGGCTCAGCTTCAAGTGTACTAACCAGGTACTTGACCGTCTCGAGATGATTATTTTCGGCAGCATCGACCAAAGCAATACGTCGAGTATGCTTTTGCAAATCAGCGCCGGCGTCCACAAGAATCTTGATAGCCCAAATGTATCCACGTTCAGCCGCTTGGCTTAATGGGCTCCTCCAATCAGTTGTGGTCTCGTAACTTAAGTTCGCTCCAGAGTTCACCATTATTTTGAACAATGGCTGATATTTTTCTCCCCAATCAAGCACTCTGAAAAGGGGACTGATCCCTTTTTCATCCACGTAGACCCATGCATCAAGATCGAGGCCGTTTCTCAGCAGCATTTCCACCAGAAGAGTTACATGTTCGAGGGTTGCCACCGAAACCACATCGTAGCAGTCTTTGTATTTGGACTGTAAATAGGTCATGAAAATGGGGTCGGCCTTCACATCGTTCAGCAAGTGGGACGGCTGAGCCCAGCTCAGGGGTCCCAGCAAAGGTAGGTTGTTCACCAAGCCTATGGTTTGCCACCCCTTCAAGCTCCGTGCATTGTCACTGAAAGCGTTCACAGCATCGCTTGACGCTCTAAAACGAGGCATGTCACTGGCTGCCGACGTTCTGCGGGATCTAGAAGCTAGCAAAGCAGCTGTCATCTCTGCAACCAAACTATTTGCGTCCCCTGTTGTATCGTCTCTCCCCACAATGTCTATCTCGAGATCATCCAGCATCGCCTCTTGATCCATAGTGATCCTTGGTAATGATAAGGGTGTCTCCACCGTGGCGTTCTGTGATACCGCATTCTCGAATTCTAGACCAAGCCCCTCAACTCTTGCAACTCCTGTCGGTTTTGGCTCCGTAGTGTTCTGCTGCGGATCCGTGTCAATTTGTAATGGCCGGATAGCCTCTTTACTATGCGCCCTTGAGAACGACGGATACGGAACACTGATTTTATCTCCAATAGTTGAAGTGGGGCTCCCAAAACCCCCTGTGTCTATTGCAGGAGCCGAGGGTTGAGCTGTGCGTCCACGAATCGCTGGTTCATTGATCTTCGGCGCCAAAGGTTTCGATAGGACAGGGCTGACTGGAGGCTTAACCGGTTGAAATCCGTCTTTTGCGTTAGCTGCCTCGCCAGGGCTGACAGCAATTTGTGCAAGCTTCAGCGATGGCGTGGGCGGAGGTGTAGCTTCGTCGGCGTCGCTTTCGTCCCATGAGTCAGTGTCAGCTCCAGTCTCATCGTCAGAGTCGGAAGCACTCTCAAAGACGCAGCAATCGATACAGCAACCTCCAATGAATTGCTGTTCTTCGCCCTCCTTCTTCTGGGCTTGCCTTGTAATCTCTTGATAAAGATCCTCGGCGGACGGCCGTGATTTTGGCTCGATCCGCAACATAAAACCAATCCATTTGAGAGGAAGATTGTCCGATGCTGAACCGGATGCACGGAGTCTATTCCCCCACTCCGCTATCCCACTGTTGCATTTGTAGAATCTATAACTCCCATGGAGTCCCTTAAAGTATTCTTGCATTGCTGTGATATTGTGCCCTTTCAAGACCGTCGTCATCTCGAGGAAGACGCAGCCGAGCGACCAGACATCCGACGACCAATTCCTCTTCTCGTATTGCGCAACTTCCGGTGCACAGTAGATCCAAGTTTTGCCCGTATCTTCGGTAGTAGTGCTTCTTCCTAGTGACTCCCAGTCCAGGGCTATGCCAAAGTCTGCCAGATATACGCGATCGTCCTTGACGAGAATGTTCTCAGGCTTGATGTCTCTGTGACGAATTTGAGACTCGTGAAGGTATCGTAGAGAAGAGGCAAGACAACCATAGAACTTTCGAAGTATTCCCAATTTCTCGGGATCATCCGGTATCTGGGCAAAGTATTCTGCTAGATTGCAGTCTGCAATGGGCGACATAATCAAACCAAAGTATTTCGAATCTGTGTAGCTCGCTACCTGTATCACTTTTAGATTTTATGGGATGGTATAGTGGATGCGGTCTACTGACAAGTTTTATGCAATGATCGTGTTGTATTCTCTTAAGCACTTGTAGCTCGTTCTTAAAATTATCGATCTCACCCTTGCTTTGTCCTCTCCCTCTCCTGAATCTTTTCCTTGCAAATTCGCGGTGACTTAAGGGATTGTATATTTTGTCGACATTGGCGGCCCCACCACGACTAAGCTTTCCCCTAATTTCGAACGGGAATGCATCATCTTTGCCGAAATGCGTATGTCTCTTTGACCCTGTCTCCAGATCCACAGCTTTAGTCAGTACCAGCTGCTGGGCATCAAGGAAGAGGAGGCGCAAGTCGGGGCTGAGAAGCTTTGGCACAGACTCTGGTTTGAATGGAAACCAGAGGTCGTTGATCCCTTCGCCCAGGAGAGTATCAAGCACCATTAATTGACCGATCGTGCGCAGCACTGTGTATAGCCTTGGTGCATTGCTCCACTCATGTTGGTCTGCGAATTTCAGACAACGTGAAATTTCGTGGATCTCCAGGTCTGAATAGGCATTGCGAGGCTCTCCTTGATCAGAGAAAAAGTCTGCCAAGTGGAATGGCTTCTCTGGAAGAGAGCTTGGCGGTAGAGTCAGGGGGCTTGTGACTGACGACTGGGAGTCCTGTCTTTCAAAGAAACTCCTCGGCTGTGTTGGAGAGAATGGCGGTGGCTCAGGGCTTCGGACTGATGACTGGGAGTCTTGTCCTTCAAAGAAACTCCTCGTTTGTGTTGGAGAAACCCCTTGTTCGGATCCAGCTCTTGATAAAGGATTGCGGGGAGCTGCGGTACCGTCTTTTTTTGGCGCTGTTGCAACTGCGCTGAAAGAAAAGTTATCGGAAGTCTTGTCAAAGTCATAGGCCATAGCTCTTAGGTAGAGCTCAATGCCAGATCATATTGATCAAGTGGGGTAGAAAGATCCACTCTGCTTATCGGGATGAATATTGGCGTATCTTATCAAAAGAAACGTGATTAAGAGCCTCAAGCTTATGCCGTGCCGCAAAGCAGGCAAATAGGCTTCCCTTGGCCGCCATGGGTGCGGGGTTGAAGCTGACACGAGGTTAGAAGTCTTCGAATTTGACCCCTATATGGGTCATCTACTCCTTGCCGTGTGTTGGAAGTCCTTGCCATCTTCTTTTGGAAGGACCATGCGTACTCGCAACGAGCCTGATGCAACGCAAAGGAGCGCACTTCAAAACATCTATCAATGACCTACCTGACACTGTCCACAACTCGCACACCAAGCTCAACTCGGCAGCCTCAAGCAGAAAATCCCCATCATGATGGTGTCGTACATTAGGCGGTTCATATGCAAGACTATCAGTCAGCTCGGTGCACTGATCAAGGCCAACTAGCCACCAGCGACCTAGAACTGAATAAGGTCGGATCATCGCAGCAGACACCACCGCCAAAATCTATGCGCTGTCAATTATTACGTGACATAGCTTTTGAGACTGCCTCCGAGCCATCCATTTGGTCATTCGTTACCGAGCAGCATCTTAAGATCCTTTCCCCAAGACATCCGACTGGATAATTTGCAAAGGTTGCATTTGTACGGGATGAGCTCGCTAATGAAAAGACACGTCAAGGTGCTGCAAAGCTTGGACGTAGTACTAGCCAGGAGTTACTGTACCATTACCCTACCCGGACGGCCCCTAACCCCCCCCGTGGAAAATCTCCGCTGGCAGTCCCGCCCGCTCGACCCCACTACGACTACGGCAGCCCATTCGCGCTCACCAGTGAGCCAAGGCAAACAGCCCTAGCCCTAACTCCTGGGCTTGGAAGATTTCTAAACATGCCAGACACTCACTATCGAGTCTATTAAGAGCGTCCCCTTAATAAGTCCGCCAATCCCAAGTTCACAGCTATAAGTTTTCACTCCTCAAAAGCACGCCAAAATATACAAAGAACACTGAATCCCAAGCTCCCGCCTACACAGCCTCGATCCTCACATCCAAATTTCGCCAGAAGCTCTCGTCCATCCCCCCAACCCCCCTCCTCCCCCAATCCCGAAACCAATGCGCCCCGACACACCACGCCCCCTCATCGCAGGTCCCGAAACCCCCTCTCCACCATTCCCCCTCCGCCTCTCCGGCCCCATAGTAAAAGGCTTCGGCCGCGGCAGTTCCGAGCTCGGAATCCCAACCGCCAACATCCCCATCGCGGGTCTAAGCGTAGGCGGGAATGAGGACGTAGACAGCGGGGTGTACTACGGATGGGTGGGGGTTGATGTTGATCAGGATGGGAAACGATGTGGCAATAGCGACGATGGGGAAATAGAAGGGACGAGGGAGGCGAAGGCGAAGGGCAATGTCTGGCCTATGGTCATGAGTATAGGTTGGAACCCTTATTACAAGAACACGAAACGTAGCGTCGTATGTCATCCCCTCCCCTCACTTGCCTCGATCATTTTCGCCTGTCATCTCCATTCCACTAACCCCCCTGACCCCGATTTACAGGAAGTCCACATCCTCCACCACTTCCCGCACGACTTCTACGGCGCACACATGAACCTCCTGATCTGCGGCTTTATACGGCCCGAGTACGATTACGTTAGTAAAGAGAGTTTGATTGAGGATATTAGGACGGATATCGAGGTAGCGAGGAAGAGTTTGGAGAGGGAGAGGTACAGGGAGTTGAGAGAGGAGACGTGGTTGATGGAGTTTGAGGGGGTGGGGGAGGAGGCGAGTTAGCGTTGGGGGCGGAGGAGAGGAGGTGGGGCAAAGGGAGTCAGGGAGCTATAATTCGTACGGATGTGTATGATATGACGAGTATCGCATAGCGTTGGGTCTGGGGACAATGATGGGCGAACGGATTGATGAATAGAGGTGCCGAAATGAATAGAGTATAGACAAAAAAAACTTGTGTCGCAAATGACATATGGCCTCTATCCTCTTGCTCGTGAAGGTATGTACAACGTTGCACCACCCCACAGACATTCAAAGCAAGCTGCCTCCAACCAGCCCAAGCCAAGCCGCATTCAAGCATAAAGAGCGTAAGTGTCGTGCAGGAGAATCTCATATAAAAACGGGCATCATATGTTTTCTTATCCATTCAAATGCAAGGCAGGAAATTCATAACAAATAACATAGGAATATCAAAAACGTCTCTCTTCACGCTCCAACAAAGCATGCATTCCACCTTATCGCCATCACTGCCTCCAATAACCTTCCCATTAGCCTGTCTCTTCAAACGCGAGCCCACCTCGTTATCGAGACTGCTCGCCGCATCCTTACTCGTTTTATACTTTAGTAACTTGCAAGGCGTTCGAACGGAGCCTCGGGAATCGCCGAATGCAAGATGGGCGTAGTCATCAAAGAAATCGCAGGCGGATTCGTCGTCGAGGAGTTCAACTATGGATACCGGTTTAGGCCGGGCGTCGTCGATGGTGGTAATCGTAGTGCTGTCGGGGATTCGTGGGGTGTTTGTACCGCGGGAGGTGGAGGTGCCGGTGACGGAGGAAGAGGCGGCGTCGCCGCCTTTATTTACATTGAGGTTCGGGTCTTTGCCGAGGAGGACGGATTTGCGCCAGCCCGTGAGGATGGAGAAGCCCTCGTTGATGGCGACGATTTCGCCGGTGCGACGGCAGAGGATTGTGGGGGTGCCGGTGAGAGAGAGGTGGTCTTCGTATTCGAGTAAGGTACGTTGCAAGCATTTCTCCATGAAGACGCGGTCGTCATCGTCCAACTTTGTGAGGGAGGAGATGAAAGAAGGACGGATGGAAGCAAGTGCTTTGGCAATATGTGCAGTTCTCTTCTGAGAGAAACGTTTCCGGATCAAGGCCATGAGATCATGAAAGGCCTTGGTGTAAGAGTATGGTTCTGTTACTGTGTTGTAGATCGTTGAAGGATTCCGGCTGCGGCGAGAGAAAGAAGTTTGATGTTTTGAAGAGGTCTGCGTAGGCAGCGCTGCTGATGGGGAAATCTCCGAATTCGCGTTTTGCCGGAGAGATTGAGGGGGTTCGCGGAGTCCCTGTGCCTGATGAGAAGTACTAATGTTAGTATGCATGTCTTTCGCAGTCGCATTCCCCTCGAAGCCCGCCCTCATACCTTGCGGACTCTGCCCTGACGCTGGACTAGAGAGATAGGTCGTTGACGGCGCGAGCCCTATTCCAGGTACATCCTCCTGCTTGACGAATGGCTCCTGACCCTGTCCACCGAGGTTGTAAGCGATAGCTCCTTGCTGCATGGCATCGGGTTGAGAATACTGGAACTGCTGTGATGCCGTTGGACTTGAGCCATAGCTTGTAGACATAACGCCAGGTGCATAGTTGGCGCCATCGGCGGCATCGAAGCCCGCAACGCTTTCATTTGGATCAGAGTCCCCCGTTCCAATCCGAGACGACATGTGACCGAGCGCATGGTACTCTAAACGGCCGTAATTGTTGGCAAAGTCACTATTGTCCATCTCAAAGTCTGGAGGCCACACCCCGTCCGAAAATGCGTTTTGGATGAGATCTGGCGCCATTTGAGGATTGGGTTGCAGAGGGCCAGAAAAACCAGCCATCGTCGCCGATGACTGCTGGTATGGAGCGAGGGTGACTTGTTGTGTCATCGGCAGCAGCGGGTTTCCGAATGGTTGCGACGTCATTTGGCTTTGTGTCCCGCTGGCTGGATACATAGGAAAAGTTGGTGGTGTTGTTTGTTGGCCTGGGTACATACCGCTGGGTCCCGCACCAGGGAAGGCAAAGGCTCCTGAAAAGCCTCGACCAACACGATTCAAGGCAGCGCGTTGAGCTTCTTGTTCTTTCTCCTGGACTGGAATTAGATCCTCATCTGCTGTACCGTCCAGGTACTTTGCCTTCTTCCTCTTCCCATCTTTGCACACTTTCTTGTCGCCACAACGCTCGCATGGCCGCTGGTCACCTGTTGAGACGAGATGTGAGAAATACGGCGCCAAGGAATTTGCAAGATAGAAAGCGACTTACTGCAGGTAAGGTGGGCACGTTGACAGTTTTCACAGGCCCTGCGAGCTTTCTTTCTTTTGACCCTGTTGGGATCTTTATTCACAGGCTTCTTCACCTTGCCATCGCTCGCCTTACGGGGAGCTGAAGTATCTTTGCGCATATCGTCTGAGTCTTGACTGTCTGAATCGTCTGATGACTCTGAATGCGACCTTGATGGAACATCTTCATCTGCATGTGAGGCCATGATATAATATATACGTACCCAACCCGAAGGAAGGCTAGGCTCGGATTGGTCGACAAAGCAGGCACTTTTTGCCTGCTAAACAGACCACCACAATTGGGGGGGGGGGGCGGCAAGGATGCAGGTAGCCGTGGTTGTGGAGGGATCAGAATGGGTTGTCAGGAGAATTTTATCCAGTCACTTCGGGCCCGCTGGGAGAGGAGTATGATGGGAACCCCTAGGTACCCCTAACCATCCTTAATCTTACAGTACGGCGGGTTGTCTTGCAGCGGCTTCGGTCTTTTTGACTAAATCGATGCCCAAAGAGCCAATAGTGGAGTTGACGCGTGATCACTTGCATATACCCAAAGCGGACTGATTGATGCTCAACCCCACGTCTATAACATGACTAGTGCTGGAGCGTCATACATGTGAAATCATTTGGTCCAGCTTTGTTTGCACTCTAATAAGTGGGATAAGTGGGCTGCCTGCATCGAGGCTCAACGAGGCTCAAGTACAATCGGCCTGACCTTTGCTCCGAAACCACCTGAACTGCTCTCTGCTGTTTCTACAATCAATCAATCACCGGTCAAACACCAGAAATACACACAATCTTCGAACTGCCTGATCCTCTGGCTGCAATCGCTTGCCTTGGCCGTCTGTCGCAGGAGAGGCTTCCGGTGTTCTCTTGGGCCAGCTTCTGGATGAATGTTGGGCCTTGACGGAGTGTTATGTTTCGGGTGGGCAGAGCCGCAACGGATAGCGCCAGCAAGTGGATGCAGCTGCTGAGATGCTATGTTTCTACGGCCGGATGATTTACAGGCAGCGGTGCAAGATTTGGTCTGTGCAACCGGCGTCTGGCTCAGGTGGATGCTATGTTGTACGCTTCATGCTTTGGTGAGCGATGGAGAAGGGCTAAGTCCGCGGCGATGTCGCACGGAAGGATGTCATAATTTCCTGTACTCTTACTGGTGTCTGACTGGTGTCACAGAATTGTAGCTGTTGGACGATTGGTATTTCGTGCAGGTGGCAGTCGATTAATCTTTAGCGCCGTGTCGCGGGCACTAGAGGGTCCCTAGTTCGAATGCGAATAAGTAAGTGCCCTTCCTGCCAATTTCTGCCAATAACAATTGCTATTGGTGCTATTGGTGCTATTGGTGCTATTCGTTGGCCATCCGACCTCGCTGCGCCTTGGATACCAAGCACCGACCAAGCACCGACCAAGCACCACTTGCTACGCACATAGGCACCAGGGACGGAGCAATGGCCCCTTTCGACAGCAATCCACAATCCAGGGCAAAAAGCATCACCAAGCATTGGAGATCCTCCATTGACTCCACTTTCTCTCAACAATCTGACAATTCATGCCACTCACACTGACTCCTCAATCTCCGCGCTAAGATAGTCTACATGCACGCCTGCTACCTACCGCACAATGCTTCTTTTTCGGCTCTGTCCTCTGAGCTCCTTCTATTAATTGCCAAGGCAAATTCCACCTCCACCTGCAGTTCATGCATTACACTCTCATTGAACTACTGAACTACTTCCTGTTACGTCCGTAGCTGACCGTCGAACCATGAATGAACCTTCAGCCCCTGTCACTTTATTTCACATGATTTCACATCTCCTCTCGCTTGAGGATGCCCAGCTAGGCCTCACACACGAGCAGAGGCACGGCCGCACCCACCATGTGCGGCCACCATGTGCGGAAATTAGCGCATGATAAGCGAAAGTTGTCCCCAGGATCCATCTGAGCTGAGCTTGTTCTAATCAAAGGGTTGAAACGGCCTGTAATGCGTCCTTCCAGAAATGCAACGTGGAGCCTTGTCGATCACACGATCTACACCCACTCTCGTTTATCTAAACGAATAGGCTTTCATCCATTATGTGGCGTCAGCTCGATTCCAATTCATTCCCACCCCCGACAACTCACGGCAATCGTGCATATCGGATATAACGTGTCTTTTGGTCTTTCCGAAGTCAAAAATTCAGGCACGAGGTGTCGCCATGATCAGCAGGTGCAACATCCGGGGCATTATCCGAGGGGCATGTGACTCATGACTCAAACAGAACACAGAACGGCCCCTGCACGGAGGCCTTACACATTGCTGAATTGTAAGTTATGGATCGCCCCCCCTGAGATGGAGATCGCTATCTTCCAGATGCGAACCGAGAGGTACCTCGTATCCTCTTGCCATATCTGAAGAAGATATATCTACGTCCCCCTTGGTCAGCCCTATACCACCTCCCCCAAATTGATTGGAAGGTCCCCTGGCAAACTTACGGAAAGGGTGCCATAACTACAGTGAGGAGTGCCAGCAGGGTCGTAGCCCACTGAAAGCCCAATCTATTGTACACTGAAGTATCGGTCAGCCACCGTCAACAGTCAGGCGACGCTGCAGCTGTGGACTGCCTCGGTCACGGAAGGACTGAGCTCACTTTGATCTCCAAACAACGGAAACGCTGCTGCGAAGCTTGAGCGTGCAAAGCTGTTAGCAGCTAAAGCACTTGCAGCGTACAACGGATAGGCATCCACTAAGAAAGTGAAGACACCAGAGAACACCAACAGCATGCTGCCGAGAATCAGTCGATCAATGTTCAATGTCTTAAGAGCATTTCTGGAGGAGCTCACCCAGCTGCAAACACACCACTTCCAATGATCGGTACTGTATTGCGCATCAGCAAAGCTGTCAACTTCATCTGATTGTCCTGTCTCACCTATCCAATGTACTGACGGGTATGTAGTCCAGGCAAACCTAAAGCCACGTCAGTGACCAGTTTCTGATTGGTGAAACGGGTTCATTGGGCCGGTCATACCAGATCAGACCAACAGGCACTAAGATGGCGCCAGCAATGGCGGGTGGCAGACGATACTCGGGTTCGGAACCTCCAGGCTCCCCTCCGTTCTTCTCTCTATTCTCCACCAGCCTGATATAATTCTTGTGCCACAGCGGGTCTGTTGCAATTGCAACTAGCTGGCCCACAAGAAGGCCCAAAAAGCTCAAGCCAACCTGCCAAAGCTCAAAACCGTGATTGTCTGTAAAGACGATTTCAAAAGCTCCGAAGAACAAATACAATACTCCAAGCAATATGGCAGAAAACAGGCAAAGGTTCAAACACATAGGCTCCAGAGTGAGCAGCATGAACGGGCGATAGCATGATCTGATGATTGTCTGCAGGATGGAGCGCTGCATGACTTCGATGGGAGCCTTCCATCTTTCCTCACGTGTCTCCTTTCTTATCTTGATGGCCTTGTGGCGTAGAATCACCGGATGGTAAGTTTCGGGTACAAATGCAGCTATCAGACCTAGCATGACAGCGGACCAGATGATGAGGACATAAAACGTCCACCGCCTGAACGGTCAGAAAACGTAAACCGACGGTTGGCAGATGACTTACCATGTGGTATATTGATTGATAAAGCCGGCTACCATGGGCCCCAACGGCGGTCCGACAAACGGAGAGGCGGTGAAGATCATCATGGGAGCTTGCAGCTCGTTGCGTGCGAACATATCGCCAACCGTTCCTCCTGCTACGCTAAGAAACGCGCTACCAGCTAAGCCGTCGATGAACCGAGCTACCAGTTCTGTTGCGATGTTCTTGGCCAGCGCACAGGGAATGAGCCAGATCAGAAAGAAAAAGAATGAGAAGACATAGATGGGTCGACGCCCATAGAATTCTGACAGTGGGCCTAAAACCATAGGTCCTATACCGAGACCCATAACAAACAAGCTCAGGCCCAGAGTGGCTACCACTCTCGAGACGTGCCATTTTTGGGTGATTTGACCGTAAGTTAAGGTATACATGGAAGAGGTGCAGGTCACGCAAGTCGAGCCAGCTGAGACTATTGCCACGACGATCCATTTGCGTCCTTTGCTCATATTCCTTGGATTCATAGGGTCAAGGTCGCCGTCCCATTGTACCTCAAATTCTTTCTCTGAGTCTTCGCCCTTTTCCGTTTTCGCGGGAGCCTCCTCGTCTTCGCCAAAGGCTGTGTATCCATGCCCATCACCATACGACCGTGATCTATGTAAAGAGCTGGGGTTAACACCGCCACCCCGTGTAGGGCGCTGTGAAGACAGATCTGGTGCTGCTGCACCACCTTCCACGGGTATATCTGCTTCCTCTCCGTCCGCTACTTCGCTGGTGCGTTTCTCGGGACTGGGAATGCTGTAGGGGGGCTCTTCAGAGGCTGCAAGCGTGGAGTCTGATCGTGCCGCGGCCATAGCGAGACGGGAGGATCCAGCGTGGCCCTCAACGAAAACTAGGGACTGGCAGATCGAAGGGGAGCACAAAAGAAAGCGAACCACGCTGTAGGTCAGGGTTTATATCTACGCAAAGAGGCAAACAACAATCAGCAAGCGTTGGAGGAGAAGCTATATACAAAGGGATGAGGTCTCCCATAACAATTATTAAGAAATTCATATTGGACACGAAGAGCCGGGTATTGAGCCGTTTGCACCTTGTTAGCATTGAGTTTTGCGTTAGTTGGTGACGAAAGAATGACCTTTAGCCTTGATTAGCAAATAGCTCAAGCTTGTTTATTGCCGGGAGATCTTAAGTCCGGGGGTGTCTCGCGCCAACACTAATCCCTCTGAGGGTGAGCAGAAGAGGCAAAATCAAGCCGGCTGATTAAGGGTATGCAACAATAGTGAACAGTCTCGCTCAGATTATAAAGCAGGAAGAGGGATTCAGTGGCTTATCATACGACTTGGTCTACATACTCTCGCTCGGCGCCCGAGTTGTCTGCTATCGTCGCTTTCCTGTTGTTGATTCATTTGTCTTCATGTAGCTTCGCATGGTGGCTGCTTTCTCTTTGCCTACCAATGCTCGCACTCTTATATGACGCTACAAATCTGTAGCAGTGGGCGTATTTGGGCTTTCATTGTCTATTGGTGAATGACCAGTACTCGACAGACAATTGCCAGCCATCTCACACCTTTTGTCATACGATAGCGGACGTGATAGTGCCAACGTAGCCATCCAAACCAGCGCTACCAGTGTCTCTCTGTTCCGGCTGACCCGTTAAGCTAGGACCACCTCCTGGTGTCACAAGGACTTGAGTGCCTACTTCGATCCACTCTCGTGTAGTCGTGAATTCGAACGTGACTTCGGTATGCTGGTCGTTTGTTGGGCTCTCCAATATAAGACTGTGGCTGCTGTCACTGACACTGTCGTCAAAATTGAAGACCTCGTCATTAGTACTTGGGGATCCTAATGCTGTGACTTCAACAATTTTGGCGACGGCGCGTACGCTTGCTATGTACACGACAACTAGCACTCCAGGCCATGCCGGGAGGCTGGGTTCTGGAAAGAACGCGCTGAATCGGCTGTAGACGGAGGGAAGCCCCGCCTTGGGATCCTTTTCGGCGCGTATCATCACCATACCTCGACGCATCATTGGGCTCATACTTGACAGACTGGCGGCAGTGCGAGGACCTTTGGAGGACGCAATCCCAACTGTGCCCACCTGGCCACCAAGAAGCCTTTGCACAGGCAGCCGGAGGTTTCGAAGACTTGTGATACGCACTCCCTGCCACGTTTGAGTCTTAGCTGTGGATTTTCGAGCATCGTCTACAATATCTGTGAAATCACTAGAACATGGTCGTTGTAGATTGTAGGTCTTAGTCGAGGACTTGGGGCTTCCTTTGATTAGCCCAGGATACGAGCTAGCGCGGTGCATCTCGGGACTCTCAGGAACTCTACCAATCACGTCGATATCGCATGGCCCAACGAGCAATTTATCTCCCACCTCAAGCAGTCCGTAGCGGAGGTAGCCACTCAAAATTGTGACCGCCGCAGTGTCTTCACTATTTGTTGCGCGAGTATCTTGAGGCAGAGCGAACACTTCGTCTACATGGAAGAGGCTTCGAGAACACAGCATGTTTGAATGCGTCATTGATAACCCTTTTTCAATGTTCAAATTTGATACTGTCAGTAGACGTAGAAGAGCATGCAGTCTACCAATTCCGATACCAGTAACGGCGCTGGTAAGCACAATTGGAACCAGTGAGTGTAGGTCAAGTAGAGGCACCGAATTAATCACGTTTCGTGCAGCTTCCATGTCGTCTTTAGTGATTGATTGGAGTTGGCCAGCATCCTGATTGTTTGGGGATGTTGGCAATATAACAGGTTTTCGGCCGGCAGCCTTGAGGGTGGACAAGACTTTGTTCATCATAGTTCGTAGCCCGGCTTTAGTTGCAATGTCAAATTTGGTTATAACTATGACCAGTGGCAAGTTTAGCTTGAGGCACAATTCAAGATGTGCCTTGGACAGATCTACGTTGGTCCCAGCAGAGCCAAGAACCTCGCTGGACGATGCAGTCGCACCTATCTTACCACTACTGTCCTCTTCATCGTCCGCAGCTATACAACACATGGTCCAGTGTGGCGCCCATGAGATCAATCCACGAACAGTAGTACGTCGATAGCGGGGGTGCCCAGCGGAGTCAGTTAAAAAGACAAGACGACCTTGCTCGGATGCTGCGTGGATGTCATTCCAAGAAGAAACATTCCCAGAGGCATAATTGATCACATCAATGGGAGTATTTTCGCCACTCAACCCTCGATTTTGGTACCCAAATAGCTCTTGCGCTAAGGAACTAGTCACGCCAGAGATGATTTCGTGTCGGTGTTTCAGCAAGCTCAGCCTGCTCTTACCGCGACCATTGTCGAGGGTAGAGGTCGACAAAGTGCCAAGTAGGGATGACTTGCCCGAGGTCGTGCTGCCTGTTAGAGATACCCGAAGCTGCTCAGTCACTAAGGTTGAATCAGAGATGTCTCGCCTACAGTCCTCCTCAACGGCGCACCCAACAGTAGGGCCTCTGTCCAGTAACGAAGCGGATAGGTCATTGGCCTGCTTGTGAGAAGTCAGATGCGGAGACACTAAGACCTCAGCAATCCAAAGCTTTTCCTTTCGTTGTCTACTGACGACTCTCTGCTTTGTCTGGGTCTCCTCAGTCCATTCACAATCACCTACGATCATGACGCGGATTATCTGGACATCGCAGCCGAGGCTGAACGCCATTGCACGGAGGACAGTCAAACTCTCGTCAAGCTCATCTTTCGTTAGGCCAACAAATGTTCCATCATCGCTGACACCGATCTCGTACAGAGCTCCGCTGCTCTCTTCGAGTCCCGGTATGAGCGGTCTAGGACCTTCCGAGACTGAAAGCTTTACATCAGCTTCTGGTAATATCGGCAGAACGAGAGCAGACTTCGAGGTAGAATGATAAGGCGAAGACTGTTGGAGACGCCACAACAGCTGCGTAGTCAGATGCTGCAATCTGTTCTGCCTTGTCTGGCTGCTAGGTGCTAACAGAGGTGTGGACGACTTGGATTTGACGTCTGTATCTGAATGCGAGCGAGGGGTACGGGCCTTAGAGAGGTATGAGCCTGACACGTGCTTGACAGTCGAAGTAGAAGTAAAGCTCTGGCGCGGCCGGAGTAGCAGATGCAACTTATATTCTGTAGGGCCCTCTTGTGGCTCTGCCTGAAGCTTTGAGAATCCACAATTTGTCAAGTTTTCCGCTGGCGGCATCTCCAAGCCAGCGATGAGTGGGCGGTCATGCCGCGCATAAGTCTCCAACATCTCTGCCCTTGTGTTGGGCCATGGAGAAGCTACTCTTGGCGCCTCAGACTCAAACGTGAATATCGAAGCCATTTCCACTGTTTCCTCTTTCAAGATCCTGTTCCCATAGATTGTATTGCTATCGTATGCTTGTAAGCTCGGCCCTATTTGCAAACCCTATGCCACCATATTATTGCATTACAATGTATCGTTCGTAAAGATCTGGTATTGGTATGTGACTGATGAATCTTGAACAACTGAGACAGTGATGGAAGCATCTTGGAGGTGGGAAGGTGCGATTTGCTGTACGCTTCGCTATCTTAAATTGGCTTGCTATTAGGCATTTTGGTGATCCACAAACTGGGAAGGATGGTTTTTGTCTGTTTATAAATCGGGAGGGTGAGAGGAGACATTACTACCTTACTCATAGGTACATAACGCCCGCATGGCCAAGGCGCTAGCGCAACTCTGCTGCATGAAAACTCCGTACAAAAATCCCGTTGCGAATTGTGGAGACCAATGGACTTCGAGCAATACATGTATCTCTCTTGCGTGACCAGAAAGGCTCCCTCTAATTTGGTCGCTTTGGGACTGCCGGCAGTACATACGTCACGCGCAAACTCCAGTGAACTCCATAAAGCTCGTAAGCCCTTGGTATCCTTTTATACTGAGTATGTACCATACGTCGTATGACTGCATCTATCATTACTTTTTAAGGAACTCTGGTTGACTTGATCTCGGGTGAGGGATGCGGTGGTGACTCTATTTATCCATATCTCCTGCCTCCTCCACCTTATCCCATTCGCTATCGGTGCTCAGATCTCCGGACGAAGCTTCTCCAAGGCTCCTCCTCTTTCTCAAAGCGCCCCGTGCGTCATCTGGCCTCAGCAGTCCTTCTGACTTGTTCGCCAAAACCGCTCCCTCGCTTTGATTGCCTCCGCCTTCTGTTTCTGTTCCACTGTCGTCTGCGCCTTGGTCATCTTGGCCTCTCCTCGCTTCCCGTAATTGTTTTCCCTCTTTCTCCTTCTGGTTTGCGGCTTCGAGCTCAGTCACGAACCAATTTATCGCCCACCATAAGCCTGCGGATAGGAATGATAAGACAGCGAAGTGGACGCTGTATGTAAGGACGAGGAGGACGAGGAGGACAAGCTGAAGTGCGGCAAACGAGACATTCGTTGCGATTATAATAGATGGCGTAGGACCTGGCGTGAAGATCGAGTTGAACAAGTCTGAGAGGAAATTTGCCATGATGAGTCAAACACGAACGCGCTCGACCTTCCAATCCCGGTCCTTGGCGCTGCAATTCGCAGCGCACTTAAGCAACGACGCCTACTCCAGTGAGAATCGGGTAATGTATCTAGAGGGTTTGCTCGGTCTAAAGATGACGAGTTGTTTAGCGATCAAGCTTGGGTATCTGGGTAGTAGTGGTAAGTAGGAAACCGAGTAGCACAGCGGATACTGTCAGGATATATGATAAGTGAGGACGCCAAAGGCGTTGTGTAGGCTGATACAGAGGTACATATGACACGTGTTTACCAAGCTTAGGTGTGGGAGCCTGGGATCTGTTAATTCGTGACTTGGTCGTCACGTTGGCACGCATTGATAAGCCATCAGCCCTACGAGCAAACTGCCAGAGGTTGGCAGGTGAGCCGCGAAAGCCAACGAGCACGTCGTGTCATTACACTCGTTATTTCCCTCGGTTCTCTATGTGGTGCGAAATAATGGGCACATTTTGCATTGCCACTTTAGGTATATTTTCTATACATGAGCTCATTGTCATTAACACCAGAGCCTGTGGGGGCAGCGTGATCAGCGCGTGACCTTTGACGTTACATCTCACCCCCAGAACTTTCCTCAATATTTCACAATGCTCGAACGTCAACACATTCTGTCCGGCATGGTATCAAAGACTGCTTCGAAAGACGGTGACAGTTATGTGCTGGACAGCAGCAACGTCTTTATCCACCATGCGGAAGCGTTATGGAGGCACAGAGATACCTATAGACCACAGGGTTTCAAGGAAGTTTTCATGAGCCCTTATGCGGCGCTATGTGCAGCTTTCGCTGCTATAGGAGGTATGATCTTCGGGTATGATCAAAGGCGTGGTTTCTATAGTCCTCGTCATGCCCCAGCTCCTGGCTCGCTTTCCTCAAGTCTCTAGCAGCGCTGGATTTGACAAAAGTCTGTTGAAGGTGATGATTGAGTTATGTGCCCTGATCGGCGCCTTGAACCAAGGGCGAATTGCGGACAAGAATCCAGGGAGTACTCTGTCATTATCGCGGTGGTAGACTTTTCCTTTAGCTCGGCCTTGCAGACTAGTTCTACCAGATATGCCATGCTGGTGGTCGCAAGGCTTATTGGTGGGATCGGTATAGAGACGCTCTCCATGATAGTACCGCTATATGTATCCGAGATCTCACCGCCTGAGATACGAGGAGCTTTGTTAGTCCTAGAGGAGCTCAGCATTGTCACTGATATTGTCATCGCATATTGGATCACTTACGGCACTCGATACATGGCGGGTGAATGGGCCTGGCGGCTGTCGTTCCTACTGCATCTGATACCCGGCTTTGTACTCGGTGCGAGGATGTTGTTTCTTCCCTTCTCATCAAGGTGATTAACCTCAAAGGGTCGAGATGAGGAGGCACTGGAAGCTCTTAGAAGACTGCGTCGGCTTCCCACAACTGATCTATGGGTGTACTCTTGGATGGTATTGATATTTGAGCTGAAGTCGCCTTTCATAAGGAGAGTAACGCTCTTAGACACCTGGACCTCTACGACGGAAGTACGATAAGCCGGATCAAATTGGAGCTCGCACCTGGGACGGATTGCTCTAGACGTGGATGCTGGAGAAGAACCCATATCGGTATAGGTATAATGTTCTTCCAAAAGTTTGTTGGGATTAATGCGTGTTGAATGGATGAGATGTAGTTTCATTTACCTAGGTGTGCGAATACCACGATACAAGTGTACGTACATTCCTACGTACAAAGAGACAATACTAACGGTATTGACTCCTGAATTCGGTCATCCATACCGGATGCGGTGAGGTGTGAAGAGTCCTATATCCAACAATGCGCTGATTTACTTCTCTCTGACTTTGTGTCGACAATAGGCCTCCGCTGTTCGATGACCCTGATCATGTCTGGCGTTCTTAATGTGACCCAACTCATTGGGGATATTACAAGTCTCTGGAGTATGGACAGGTTTGGTAGACGGCCACTACTCTTATGGGGGAGCTTTTTTTCTGACAGTCTCACACTTCATTATCGCTATTCTGGTGGGCAAGTATTCCGATGACTGGCTACATCACAGAGCTGGAGGATGGGTCTCAGTAGCATTTCTGCTGTTCTACATGCCCGGCTTTTGATCTAGTTGGGGTTCTGTGCCATGTAAGAGATCTCTGCCAAATCATCATGCGTGTCATAAATACTTTGTCCTAATTTTGGGCATGTACAGGGGCTATGCCATCTGAAATTGTCCCCAGTAGTCTACCTTCACTGGTCCAGAATACGGGCTTTGGGGCTTATACGTTCTTTGCAGTGTTCTGCCTATTATCTTTGCTTTGGACCTTTTACTTCGTACCCGAAACACGCGGAAGGACCCTTGAGGCTATGGACCACGTCTTCAATGACACCAACAGCGAGGAAGAAGAGGCAAGGAGAAAGGCTATAGAGGACCAACTCATCGGCAATCATCTTCCAGCGGCTGATCAAGTTCTCACTATAAATTAGACGGCTTTCCCGTTGAGAGCTTATTTCCTGCGGTTCCATCCTGCGTCCGTCATCCGAAATCCTGATCTAGTAGCTTGGGCTGGCACGTTTTCCAGGCATTCAGCTCCCGTGCACACACCAAACTGGCAGGAGCACTCTCGGTCCTTTGTCTTTGATGATCCTAGCGGGACGTCACATTTGCGCTTGGAAAGCATGGGAATCTGTGATACACTGTGACCAGCAACTAAAAGACCTGGAAAGTTCCGCAAGATAGACGCTCAGTCCTAGATTAGGATGCAAGGGTTTATCAAGTCGAAGAGTGACAAATATTATTCTCAGGCAAGCGTAACCAATCACAATGCCCAAGTAAACGCTGGTATTTCAGCTATATCGTGATCTGCGGAAGATTAAGCGAGAGCGCGGTACGTTAAGCTAAGCTACTGCACGATTTTCAGCCTTGGAGAAGGATCTAGGGCTGCAGATGGGCACCATGTGTTCGTGCATGGGTCGGCGTCGTGTGATTCGAGCTACGGACCCGTCAATGCGCCGTCTCCGCACAAGGGACAAGGGGATGGTTCGAGACTTTCTCCACAGCATACGGCACATGTAGCCTTTTCAGCTTCGGCCTTTTCTAAAGAGAAAGATCATCCAATCATCGACATGTCTAGAACAAAAAAAGAGAGATCGTCCTCGGAGGCTCCGGCTGATCAGGGTATTTGCGATATTGTAGTCGGTCCAAGCAAAGTACAACGCGAGGAAATTAGATGCATGAGTCGCGCGCCAGTTCGGTAAGGTAAGGTATGTAGGTAGGTAGGTAGGTAAGGTAGTATCTACTAGATATGTCCTCAACTGCCAAGAGCGCAACGGCTTATCTCACGATGTCAGCACAAATCTTATGATTACGGTCGTGTGTTGAGCCAACATCAGCGGACTGAGTTTTGTTTCAATATTTTGCGTCGATGCAGGATCTCGAGGTTTGGCACTAAGGCCGTGGAGTGGCTGCGCGTTTTGCCCTATTTAGACCTAGATTCAATGGCCCTCATCTGAGCCTCCCTCTCTCGCCCCTTCACCGCCTTACAACCGTTGCGGAAGCCCAACGAGAATTGGATATGCGAGCACCACTCATTCGCAGCAATTCGCAGGTGATCGGCACTCAGCTTTTCTGCTTTGCTGTGCATCACCTGTCAACTGGCTGTCGCAGATCGGGTTATCTGCTATAAATGTCTAGCCAAGACAGGCTGCTGCCTCGTGCTGCTTGCGGTCCGCCTCTCACCATCTGCTGTTCCGGACAAGTGCCCAATCATTTGCAACGCTTGCGACATACTACTACCACCACTACTCTGACTACAACCCTTCCCGTTCATTTCCCTCGCCCTGGAATCTGACCTCATTAGACGTGCCAGAGCGGCCTCGGCCGCTTTAGCATCTCTCAGCTGGTGCCATGTCGCAATGGATCACCTATCCGGGCGGCTATTGCTCCTCCCCTTCTGTTCCGTGCAATTTAGGCCATTTCAAGAACTTCGCGAAGGATTCTCCAAGTTCCAGCCTTACATTAGCACAAGACTCGCGCCTCCCAATTCAATGCAGTCAGATTTCTGGCAACCACTGTTCATTGTTGTGCCTGACCGCTAATTGCGGCGTCCTGTCACCTTTTAGGTTGCCAAAGACAGCTATCTCAGATATCAGCTTCACCACGTCGAATGCTAGTTTGGTGGGCCTAATGCCAACATGGGCCAACGTATTTTATGATGGCTGTGGAAAGTCATGAAACCGAATTTGAAAGTACGGAGAAGTCAATGCAAGAAATGCTGCGGGTAATACAACCCTTCTCAAACCTGCCTGCGCCACATACTCTGTCCAGTAGTGCATCTCCCTTCGTACGCAGTGCCTGTCATCTAGATTGGTGGGTACGCGTTCAGGGCATTGCGATTCGCTAGTCAGCGGGTTGACCCACTCAAGAAAGATATGACTTAAGTCGTAATCACGGGTTCATGGAGATAGTGAACGTGGGGCATGGGCGCCCTTGGAGGGCCTGACACAATTTTCCGAGTACTTAAGGTTCCTCGTGGCCTCCATCTATGCTGATTCACTTTTTTGTCTCGAATTTTTGCGCAGCCGCCAGCCATACGGCAGATCTTCGAAGCTGTCCCTTCGGTGCCTATTTCTCAGAGGCAGCAACTTGTTTTGAAAAGCATTCTGACTGTTCCATACCAACTTAGCAGGGGTTTGAATCCTTCGCGGCTTGCACGAACCCCTAACCCATAGGGCTTGGACTAATAGTACAGTAGTAGGCCAATCATAGTAACGGCAAAGGATTTGCATAGCTCCAAAGGATTTCTCTAAATGGTATGCCCCGTGGCGAAGAAATGGTGTTTCCTTTCAATTGCTGTTGACGTCTGCCTACCAATCCATCAAAGACACACTTTTACAGGTAGAATAATCTTTGACATGGGCATATATATTTCAGATTCGAACGACATTGCCAGTCTAGAAAGTTGTGAAATTACTGTGTGTGTTTCCATTTCCTTTAGTCCATCACCTTCGTTATGTCTCGATCCCACCGCCGTCCTTCAGACTACTCACGGGCAAGTAGCCCGCGTGTTGATCACTCTCTTTCCGTTACCGAAGCAAGCTTCCAGAATCTCGGCCTGACTGAACCTGCGGGCGCTCAACAACTTTCAGTGCCATCATCCTATCATACTCCAGATACGCGTCGCCGTCGTCCATCCAATCTTCGCAGCGAGCTTAGTCCACCATATCTCCCATCTCAGTACGATCCCAGGGGCTATCATCGGACCGCATCACCAACATCCTTTCAAGACTTGCAACCATCTTCTACCTTCGGGACATCACTTCTAGATCCCGAAGACTACCAACTTTTTCCTGGGACAGCAGACTTTAGCGGCCGTGCCAGCCCTTTCACTACCACTGTTAACAGGTCAGCTATGGGGTAACCAAAGGTCCCGAGCATCCTTTGGTCATTGCTAATAAACATGAAAGCGATTATTCGTATCAAGACACAATGTCGAGCTATCGCGATACAGGCTCGTACGCTGCGACAAAATCTCCATCTCAGCGGGGTAAGTTCTGGGTGCAACAGTCAACACGGGCTTTGGTCCACTAGCTTACGCTTATAGGCTACACTGAAGCTTCCTTATCACGCAGTATGTCTGGTCCCTCTGGCCCCAGCATACTGCCAAGCTCGGCCTATAGTGGGTTTAGGGTGGAGGAGCGTGAGGTTGCTCGGCAGCGGCGGCGAAACATTCACGAGTCTCGCCGTCAGTCAAAGCTTCTTCGCCGAAAGGCGGTGCTGCCGAGCAATGCGAGCGTTAGGCCGAGCGAGGTAGAACCTGTGAGTGCTTCGATTGACTTTTTTGCAGCTCATTCCGGATCATCATACGATAGCCCCGGCACTTACGGTCGCACCTCGTCAACGTCTTCGACCCACGGACCATACGTGCCTGGCATCTCAGCGTAAGTACAAAGGTCATTAGTTCATGGTATGCGACATTGATGTATGAGCCCAGTTCCCCGTACCAAAGTGGTTATCCTGCCCCCTATGGTACTAGCTCAGGCGTTTCCAGTACACTATACCCCAGGTACGAATGGCATTGCATGAAGCACACCAAAGGCCCCTGCTAAATAGTATAAAGTTCTCAGAACCCATCATATCCTGCCTATCGAGATGACAGACGAGGCTCTACCGCGGCATCAAACCCGGAACCTGTTGTTCTTGAAGCTCCCAAAAAGCCTCAATGCTGGGAGCATGGTTGTAACGGTCGCCAATTTTCTACATTCAGCAATCTTCTTAGGCACCAGCGGGAGAAGTCTGGAACGTCACAGAAATCCGTCTGCCACCGTTGTGGAGCAGAGTTCACTAGAAAAACAGCACGCGACGGCCATTTGGCCCACGACAAATGCAAGCCACGCTCCTCTTCCTGAAATTGGACACAGATGGGGACGACCTGGAGTTCTGGATTGGAATTGTTGAGCGATCTATTGGCATAGCGTGGAAGTTAGAAGTTTTGACAATCACGCAAACATACAAGCATAGAAGGTCTTCTGCATTGGGACTGGGGTTGAGGATGCCATGGGATTTGTATTCTTAATGGAGCATTCAAAGCGGTATGAGCATATCACGGGATGAGGATCGTGGAGCCAAGGAGCATTTGTTTGATTTCCAGACCTTTTCTGTCGTTACCAAAGAGTTTCAGGTCTTTCTCGGAAAAATTATCTACTGCCGGACAGAAGATGTCTGCTCTATCTGCAATCAGCAATGTATGACCAAGGTCTCCCGTACCAACCATCTTGAACATACCCAAACAGGGTCCTTGGCATCCATGCTTCCTAGACTCCATCCTATATTTGACCTAATTATAAAAATATAACTTGATCAGATCGATTTGTGGGGCTTAAACAATGCCGAGCCTCAGCCACAATGTCTCAATCTCAGTGCTCACAGAGCTGTTGAGGTCGCTCATGCGCAGTCACGCTTCAGTAGTAGGTTCGTATTCACCAAGTGCACATACACGACATGCTTACGTAGCAAGGCAGTGTAACGCTCGGTAGCTTATAAGTCAATTAGAGGTTGCCAGCAACACCCGTATGTGCATGCGGCGGAAGCGCGAAAAGCGCCGGAGAAAGAGGCTAGCAGTAGCGTGGTACGTGGTTGTTACCATCGGAGCAAATATATTCTTGCAGCACCAACACCGATCGCGAAACCACGATAATCCCCCGGCACGATATCCACAGTGGCGTGGGCCATATAACAGCTCGTTTAATTCTCTTGGATATCCGTCGATCAAGATGAAACTCGTCAGGTAAGCTCACAATCAATTTGCCTTGCCGAGAACCACCAAGCTGAGCTCTACACCTCAAGGCTCACCACACGCAACAGCGCTGACCCATGCCAGGTTTCTGATGAAGTGTGCGAATGAAACAGTCACAATTGAACTTAAGAATGGTACCTGACTATCCTCCTTTAATTCCCGTCTCACTGCAGCACAAAATGGCTAATTTTGGCATTACTTGACGCAGGCACCATACTCCACGGCACAATCACCTCCGTCTCTCCTCAGATGAACACCGCCTTGCGCGCAGTCAAAATGACACCGAAAGGCCGAGATACTATACAACTCGATACCATCAATATCCGTGGCTCGACCATCCGTTACTACATCTTACCTGACTCACTGCCTCTGGACACACTCCTGATTGACGATGCTCCGAAGCCGAAAAATAAGGCGAGGAAGGAGGTGGCTGATCGAGGTGGAAGAGGCGGGAGAGGTGGAGGGAGGGGGAGAGGCAGGGGTGGAGGAGGTTTTAGAGGAGGGAGAGGGCGAGGTGGAAGGGGGGGGTTCTAGGTATGAGGTGTGGACAGGGTGTCAAGTGGTGGATGCGATTTGCCAGACAGGACACACTATGCTCGCGGCTTCAGAGGAAAGTAGTATAGGAAGTTAAGCTCAGGGGAGGACTCGCGCGGCACGTTTCAAAAGTCCCTGCTGGGGACCGCATGGATTCGAGTCGACCCTAACTTCCATTCCTACGCAGCGATTCTTACTAAGACCCGAAATCCTAGAGGACTATCTCCCATCGTAGAGAAGGACCGGATGGAAAACCCTGCATCTCTAACAAGATCACAGTGCCTTCCAAGCGTGATAGCGTGATTTATGAACCCTTCCAAATCCTTATGATACAAAGCTTCTCCCACCCGGCTACTTTTCCCGAGCGTCCGACGACCTCCACATGCCAATTCCCAACCCAATTATAGATTCGCTGCATGATCTCTTCAGGTCTGTTCTGCTGGCATAGCAGAATATAGGCGACGCCCTTGTCACTGTTCAGCACGTGTGGAAGCTGTTCCAGAAGCCTGTTAGTGACCTCCATGCCTTCTACACCTCCCTCGTAGGACAATGCCAATAGACGACAATCATGCTCGTACGACTCTATTCTGGCATCATCTGGGGCAGGTTCTGAATCCAGGGTATCACCCTGGATATCAGGCACACCGGCCGAAGGCACGTAAGGAGGGTTGAAGATCAAGACATCGATCGTCCCACTACGGATTGGACTTGCTAAGTCTGCTCCCAGTGTTGCCAGTAGTAGGCCGGCAGGTTCCGATGGATTCTTTTGTAGGCCTAAGGCCGTATCCCGAGCAGAGCCCTTACATGTCTGCAACAACGTTTGCTTGGTGGCTTGACAAGCGAATTTGTTCACATCGGTACCCAAGGCTAAGACATCACGCCTCCCAAATATCGCTTCAGCATTAGCTGTAACGAAGGCTAATATAACTCCTGAGCCGGTCCCAACTTCGAGGACTATTGGTGATGGCGTTGCTGATTGACTGAAATGGTGTTTCAAGAAATGCGTCTCATTCGTTGAGGAGAGTGTGTCGAGGAGGAGGTAGGAGTCTTCTGCTGGCTCATAAACGCAATTGGGATCCACATGAGATGTTGACGGAGTTGGCAGCATTACCTACGTGGATCTAGGCTTGCGGAGTAGTCTAAGATGGTTTGATCTCGTGGATCTCGCCTAGCGTCGATCTGCGTGGTGATGTCAATTCAAGAACCATTTCCTCTGCTCTTGAACGTAAACAGCAACAACCACAACATCTAGTCATGAGAGCAACACTACGAGTACTGGCAAATCCTACTTCTGCAGGCTCAACGAAGGGACTTAAGCCGGCGCCGTTGGCACTGCTGCCACCAATTCCTCTCTACAGACGATTGCTTCGCGGGCACAGGAAGTACTTGGACCCACAGATGCGGCTGCTCGGTGACGAGTACATCAAGAGCGAATTTCGAGCACACAGAGATGTGGAGAATCCTATGCATATTGTACGACTTTTCGGCACAGCCATTGGCTCTACCCAATATACCTGTGCAATGCTTACGGATCTTTTCGCAGATTGGATTCTTGACCGAATGGCAGATGTACGCTCAGAAGGTTGAAGGAGATTCTTGGAAGGGGGAGAAGTTGGACAAGGGAAAGATCGATAAGATGAGCGGTAAGCGTTGTCTAGGCAGTTGACTTGTACAAGAAGCTAATGATAGAGTCTGGCTAGATCAACAATTGGGCCAGATGTACGAGCTCATGCAGGCAATAAGAAAGCAGGGACAAGATGACGGCAAAGACCATGTCTGAGTAACCTTTGTCTGGTGACTCAAAAATTTACGGCCGTACCTTCTTGACCTACCCAGAAGAGAGAGACAAAAATACAACAGCTTCTGAAACCAAACCGTTTCAGGGAGAAGCTATGAACGATCATAAGGCTTTATATATCTATAAACGAGGCACTCCTATCGCACGGCAGATCAGAGGGAATACTGGGAAGTCCGACCGAAGGTCGCCTGACCATAGTCTAATTGTGCAACTTTACTCCAAGCTGGTGGAACAAAGCGGTACACAGAGACGCCACTGGCTTCAACAAATTGTGTACTTAAAGTGGACTATGCCCAGATCAACCATCGTCAACGCTTTGCAGACCACACATCGTCCTCTAAATATTGTGCACGCCAAGCCTCGAGAACCCTCTATCACTCCCAAAACGCCTCTAGCCATCCCCAGGCCAAAGACCTACCAAGCTAGTAGCATCTGGTCGTCATCTTCCACGCCTGTATTGCTCAAGCCCAGATATAGGAGAGCTCAGCAAATTTTCCATGGTGCAACCCGTCAAAGAACAGCTCGGCTAGTGACATCCCTGACCGTCTGACCAACAAGAAGTGGTCCACAAACCTTCATAGTAGTGGTATAGGAGGGATCCTACAAATTGGCTTTGTGCTCCACAGTCTCCACTACATCATCACTCAACTCACGGCACGTGCGCTCAAGCGCAGCTCCCCTTATCTCGCACGTCAAACTCCTCGCTTGGTTCCCCTAATGTGCTATACCAAGTACTTCAAGCATCCAAAGTGCGGATGTTGGTCCGTCAAGCTTGCTAAACCGTGTAAGAAAGGCCGCAATTTCACCAATTGTCCCACTTTCAGGAATGGCATAGCTCGTAATCCAAAGTATCACCCTGCAGAAGAGGCCAACAAGGGTAAATGTCCAAAGCATGATAAGAAGGGAGCAAACCGCAAGAAAGTTCAAATGGTCAGTGGTGTCGAGCACGGTTTCAGATGGGGCCGTGGTCCGAACGAGAGCGACTTTGGTGTCGATGTCTTATGGGGTGATGCGAAAGGGTTACGCAAAAAGAGAAAGAAGACCCAATCAGACTCGGAGGGATCAAGTTCAGAGGACTCGGGGGAGGAATCCGACGAAGACTCGTCCGAGAAAGAGGAAGAAGAGGAAGAAGAAGGGGAAAAGAAAAGGAAGTGGAAAGCGAAAAAGTCAGAGCCCCAGTACCAGCTTGTGTGTAGTGTAATGTGAGATGCTGTGATGTTACGTCTCAGAACGGTGCGCCTGACCTATGAGACCTATCTTAGTCTCCTTTGCTATCTAGATTTGTATAAAGACAAGCCCAAGTGGGAGAAATCCAACTCCCGACTCGGGAGTCTGATGGTTGCACGAGTGGCTTTGACTGATTCAGAGGCTCGCATACAATGTTATAACTTAAATATCATCCCATTCGATACTCACAAGCTTTGCTGGCAGTCCCATTGTGTTCTCTAGAATCACCGTCGACTTGCAGTTTAAATGTGAACAAGTCATCATGAGACCTAAGATGCTCAGTAAATTTAGGCCCTGAATGCATAAGCTGCCCCCTAGCCAATGGAGCCGCCAGGCAGTCCTGCGCTAAAGCATGCCCTAAGCAACGGAAGATGGCAGCGGGGGTTTTAGCCTCCTAGGCTAGACCATCCGCTGGCGGACGTTGCTGGGTCAAGATTGATTGGCCTAGAATTGCGTGCATTATCAGCTTCTGCTTGCTTTGTTGATTCACACGTCAATTCTGCCTCAGCTCTTCTCTATGAGTAATTTGCTATGACCGCCTGGATGTGAAACAGACAGTCCGCAATGCAATTGCCTTTTAACTTATATTTTATTGTGGGGCAGCCATCTCGGGACCAAAACCACCTGGCATGAAACTGCTCCTCGAGTCCAACCTTCGACAAGACAAACAAAGGCATTGACTTCTATCTATGAAGATATCTAAAGATTAGGTTACTGCTGGAGCTTGCTATCGGCTTCACCACAACGTCGCTGTCAGCCTTGAGCAAATCACTCGAGGCTCAGTTTATGCTTCGGCCATCGCCCAGTTGTGAATGGAGCTCCATAAAATAAAGGAAGCATAGCAGAAAATTGGGTTTGTATATGGTTTTTCGATAAGCCTGGAGCATTATACAGATCGTCACCGGACTGTCGCACAGTGATTTGCCAAAAAGTTCCACTCGAGTCATGGACTTTGACGAGCCTTCACCTAAGGCGTCCAGGTTGTCGCCTGCTACACATCCAACCATGGGACAACAACAGAGTGGCCAGAGCGTTCACCACAGCGAGAATGTCCCAGGGATCACTGGGTCTTCACAAAAGCTCGGTCAGTCTTGTGAGAGCATGGAGAACAACATAGAGAAGCCGGAGACAAGGATTCTGAGGTACTTGCGGGAGAGGCAGGAGTTATTGCCCAAGAGGAAAGAAGGCCCATTACAACTTCTTGAGTTACCTTTAGATATCTTAAAAGATATTCTCAAAGAGGTGAACCGAAGACTCCCAGGTGTTGTCGCAATCTATTGACTGAACTTCAGGTCACCCATACCAATGACCTTGCAAACTTGGCTTTGGTCAATTCTGCTCTGCACGGCATTGTCACTCCTCTCATCTATAGTCGCTTTGACATTGTCTGGCCGGATACAAATGGTGCTGCTGAGCCACGACTCGGTGTAGATGCTCTGACATATGGCCTCGCTACCCTTGTTATGAGGGAAGACCTGTTCGGACATCCCGCTCCTCGCTCGCCTGAGTCCTCAAATTCCTGTCAAAACTATACTTGTACGCACTGTGGCTCTACGAATTATACAACTCAAAACTCCAGAGTACGCCAAAAAACTTTAAAGACGCGCAGAGGCAATTACTATTCCCAATTTACAAAAAAGTTCTCTCTTGGAAATGGTCCTGCAGAATGGGTCGAAGAGTATCTGGTCACGAAAGAGTGTGGGAAAATGCTTGGGACGTTGGTAGCCCTGAGTGTCGCTCGCATGCCGAACTTGGTATGACCTCTGCACCCTGACTCCTGTCAAGGATGTGATTATTGACAGCTTTGATCAAATAGGACACCTTCATATGGGACATGCCCACGGGAGTTCTACGAGATATATGGGTCGCGCTGGCCTCTTTGGGCGACCATCAAGCGCCTAAACTTGAAAAGCTTTGGGTTCGGATGCATGACAACCAGGCCGCATTAGAGGCTGCAGGCCTAGCGGCGCCGGCTCCCTCTCAGCAACCTCCTCAAGGGTCATCAGGCCCTAATGTAGTTCCACCACAGGCCACATTACACAATGATGCCGAAGTTATCGGTGTGAGTGGCGTGGTGTGGTCCAACCATCATATTGAAAATCCGAGTTTCTCCATCCTGTCTCCTTTGAGATCTCTGACAGTGCTGAACATCGATGAAGCACAGTACTTGGTTGAGCTGAGCGAATTGTTATACCGGTCGATTCACACTTTGCGTGAGTTGCGGCTTGGAATGGCATCCACTCTTCATATGTCAGGCTATGCTCGCGAGACAAGGGAGGCAAATTACTTGCTTGCGGGTGGTGTGTTCGCCTTGCTTATGAGCATAACATCTCAGCGAATGGCAGCTCTTAAGGCGTCACAGAAAGAGCCCTTGGACAGGCACGAACCTCAATCTAGTGAAAATGTGGCCGCTGTCAGAGCATCAACTGGCTCCTTGTCCGATCCGACCATCAATTTGAGTATAGCAGGGGATGACCTAAACGGCACATCGAATGTATCAAACCAAGAAGAGCAAGAGCGAACTCATCCTAGGTCAGATCTTCGAGCAAATTTTCTGGACGATAACGCTATCGATCCGGCTTTATTCAGGGATTATGTGAAATCTGATGAAGAAAAGCAGCTAGCGACGGAGCCTGAGCAAGATGCGGTCCCATTCGAGCCATCATCTCCAGTCAATCTCAGCCTACATTCAATGAGACAAGACGAAAACCTGGTGGTCGAGGAGAAGCTGAACGAAGAAAGGATTAAGAGTGGTCCTGAGGAGATACGTGACTTGACAACTAAATTGAAGCTCGATGTTCTCGAAATTGAAAGATTTGGCTTACAATCGTGGGTACTTCTAAGGAGCATAGATTTCACTATACTCACAAGCTTAACTCTACTCAAATGTGGTGATACTACTAAGCTTTGGGACGAACTCAAGCGCCAATTCCCCCCCCGAAAATCTATAGTCATTTCAACTCCCGCACGGAGTCCAGAGAGTCCTAGAGGACCGCCTCGTCTTCGCCGCAAGCCTTCCTCAGAATCTCTTTCTGGGCCCATCACCTACCAATTGAATCTCAAGAGAATTCACACGGATTCAGTCCCAAAGGAACTCATCTCGTTCCTCAAGAATACCTTGGCTCCCAACAGTCTCGAATGGATGTTCCTCCAAGACGATGCGTCGAGATCTTTCTCAGGGGTCACTCTTGATTCAATATACCGTGGTCCCCTAAAGCGTCACCGAGATAGTCTCACAAAAGTCATGGTCGACAGTGCATATGGACCTGCTTTGAGTCGAGCACGTAGCGTAGCGGCCAGGAAATGGATGTTCAGCCGGGAAGTTCTAGCATTCGTCACCAGTGGGAAGATGAGTCGTATCAGGGAGCTCGCAATGTCAATCGAATACAGAGATTGGCATTTCTTCTTACAGAAATTACCACAAATCCCGCACCTCAGATCTCTCTACCTGCCATATATCGCAGATCACCCTTCCGGCAACTCCTTCAGCTGTAAAGAAGCCGCCATGGGCGCTGTGGACGTCGTGGCAATTAGACCAGACGTCCAACTTTGTTACCTCGGCATCCGCAACAAATGTTTCGAGATCCTGGAGAAGAAACAGAAATCCAAGTCCAGCGCCCATGGAGCCGCAACAGATGACGCAGACTCAGACGATGATTCAGACGAGCACGACTCTAACGACGAAGACAACGACAGCGACGGAAGCGGTGATCCCTCTACAGCTACAGCGCCGGCGCCGGCGCCAGCCCCACATAATGATGACTCGGAGGCTGATTATACACCCGACACAGATGATGAGGCTGATGATGGCCGTAGCAGCTCGACTGGTGGGAGGAAAGTGAAGTATAAGCTGCGGGAGATTCTGTTCTATGATGATAAGATATCCATTTTCAAAGCGAGGCATGGACGACTATAAATGAAATCAAGCACGGTCCTATTGCACTCACTCATTTTGCATTTGAAGAGGTATGGTAGGAATTGATGGATAGAGCACACTCCACATTCATTCTCATCGGAAAATTGGCATAGGGGCAGAATAGGCGATTTTTATAAGATCACATTCTGTCTCAGCAGAGGATACGACCCTATTGTAGATTCAGCAGGGCATTAGATAGCATGACGAGCTGATGTCTTTGTATTTTGCGGCATTAATAGGGGAAAGATCGAGCTTGAGGTAGGGAGGCATGTCTTAATCATGAAGAGGCTCTGATGAAATTTATAATTTCCGAGAATTGGCTTTGTAGGGTCAGACAATCTTATTAGTGGGCAAAAAGCAGTAGATTACTCAATACAGTGAACGAAAAATATCCTGAATACAGTGAGGAGTGATAAAATGCCAAAATCCTATATTTCCACGCTCCCTGCTCTTCCCACCTTTTCTCTCAGCAACTCCCTCCCCCAAAAGTCTACCTCTACCTCCCAACATTTCCCTCCACCTCCCCACTAGCCCCCTTACTCGCATCATCCAAATCCAACGCCTCCTCCTCCTCCCTCGGCCTAATAATCTGCACGCAGCAGCCCTCATCCTTACTAAAAACCCTCAACCCAACCACACAGACCGCATTCCACGGATCATTTTCAAACTCCGCGTCCGGATCATCGCCATCAGGGGCCGGCAATTCCTCTTCTTCTGACTCCGCGTCGTCATCAGGAACGGCGGCGTACTCGTCGGCGGTGGGGTAGAAGTCGAGGACACTGTCGATGGAGGTGGTGTAGGAGGCGTCGCTGTCGTATTGGTAGTCGTCGTTTGGGGCGAGGGTGGAGGGAGGGACAACGGAGGCGGGGGGCGCGGTGCTGATGGGGACGGGGTCGCCGTTGATGGTTACTTGGGGGATGGATTGGAGGTTTGATTCCGTTAGTTTGGCGGTTTGGGTGGTGGAGTCCTTAGCCGGAAGAGCCTGTTGAGATTCTTCTGCTTGAACGCCGCTGCTTTCGATTTGCGGTGGGGCATCATTTGATGGGTTCGTTTCCTCGGCCTGCTTATCGGCTGGTGGAGAGGGTAAGGATGCTGGCTCTGGAGCTGGCTCGCCTGTAGTATCCTCTGCAGCGCCAGTTGCGGCTTGTTCTTCGACCCCGCCATCCACGCCTGCTGCTACGTCTGCACCATTGACAGCTGGTGAAGCTGCTGCGTCGCCGGCTGCATCAGCCTCAGCTGGTTGGGCTACTTTCTCTGCTTCAGCTTTTTTCCGCTCGTATACCTCTCTTTTCTTGTTGTGGCGCTTTTCCCTCGCCTTTTCCCTTTTTCCATATTCCCACTTCTTGCGGTTGATCTTGCTCTTTGCCTCGCGCTGCTTCTTCTTCTCGGCGGCCTTTTTCTTTTCCTCCAGTTTTTGGCGAGCCGTTTTCTCCGCTTCGGTCTCGATAATATCCCCTTTGGCGTGAGCGAGGTCGTAAGAGAGTCCGACCTGGATCAATTTATTTTGGTTGTACTTGACATTGCTTCTGATTGTCTCCTCCGGTATGGGCAATGATTGATAACGCTTTGCCGTAACCTTCATGAGTACAGAGTACGTGCCAGGATCAAGTTCTAAATCTGTGCTGACTGAACGGTGCATAGAGTAGTTTCCATGGCTGCGGACAATATAATCATCCTCGCCATCTTTCTCTAGCCTGAAGTGTAGCTGGAACGTATACTGACCCTCAAGTCCTTTAAAGTAGCGATCATCGAGTTGAGACAGGACTATGACTATTGGACTTCGCTTGGTTAGGGTGACGCTGAACTTGGTATCATTGTAACCAGCAGACCAAGGTACGTCGATTTCTGTCCATTGTTGCGTGATACGCCAGTCTGGTCCGAACAGGCGTGTTCGGTCAAAACTCTGATACCGTCGCAGAAGATCTTCGTAGGAGATCCAAAACATCCCATCGTCACCAAATCTATGATTAAGGAGAGTCATCCATTCCGGGGTCCATTGCTCAGAGCCATCACTCCAGGCGCCTTTCCATTCGCCTTCTCCCCACGGATTGCGTAATTTGACTAGCCTCTGTCCCTTGATCTCTTTCGCTTCCATGATCGAGTACGCATGCATACGGTAAATGTCATTTCTTGCCCCAATTCTGGACGCCATGTCCGAGCCTTGCCACTTGTCGAATGTTCCCGTAGCACAACCAAAGAGGAATTCTTCATTGACTTTCATGATTTCATCGGTCCAGAACTTTTCCTTGTCCATGATGTCCGTAGTGAATAACTCGGTGGTAACGCCTCCTGTCAGGTCCTCGATAGCTTCACTGCAATACATTAACGAGTGGCAATGGCTTTGAGGAGCAGTATGCAAACCCTGTAAAGCCTCCATCAATGGCGCCGAAATCACCGTGCGCTTTAGCAAACGCTTTCTCAAGCAAAGGTAGCCATGTCTCATTTTCATTGGCACACTGCGCGAAGTACAGAGCCTTCGAGCCGGTTTGATGCGTTCGTCGATACATCTCTTCGGCTTCCTGTCTATTGACCATCTCGAAGGTACGTTTCTCTTCGTCTGAGCTCTCCCACCAGTCGGACGCGGTAAGGTATAACTTGTCGTCGATGATCGTCTGAAACCATTCCCCATCTGCTCTTCTTAGCACGCCGTCTATGTATAGGAGGCGATAACTGAACGCACCACGATGGAATACAAAACCATAAACACCAACATTCTCATCCATGGCAACACAAACCCTTTCGATCAAGTCCCTCTTATTGCAAAGCGTACACAGTGCCGCAAGAAGCCAGCAATCACCATTGAACCCCTGGCGGACATCACTTGCAGTAGCACCTTCTTGGAGGAACACTGGCTTGTCAAAAATTTCCTAAACCCGTATTAGCGACTATGGTAGTCCTCACACATATCGAGCAAGGATATTGAGAAACGTACCGGGACTCTTTTGACTGACTTTGGTTCGGGTCCGTCTTCGTTACTTCCTAGACAATCTAAGCAGTCTCGTTGACCCCGTTTCAAGTCCCACTCGATATCGAAGTGTGGATCGCGATATCTGTGATTAACCCTCTTGCACTCTTTCGCAATTTTATCAACGGCATGCTTGCATTCAGACGCGGCTTGATCGTAGGATTTCACGGTGCGTTGGCCTCTTGCGATTCCTTTCTTGGTTTTTGAAGCCTTCGACTTGGCGTAGATGTCTGATGGCAGGATACTATGCACTTTCCCAGGGTATTTGGTAGTGAACTGGTGCCTGTAAGCTCTGGACATTTCCAAGCAGATGTGTTACATACCTTATCCCAGAACGCATCAACATATCTTTGCGGCATTTGCTTCCTCACTTTTACAGCAGGCTCCGGTGTAGATTGTGTATCAGCAGCTGATTCCTCAATATCTGGGGCATCGCCGGCCTCCATGTTGTCAGTGCTGGTGGTCTCAATTCAATTCACTGGTAAAGGGAGGATTCAGACTAGCTCTCAGGTTGCAAAACAGAATTCAAGGAGGCTTGAGGGCGAGCGGGAACTTGGAAGTCCTTATGAAGTCTCTCTCGTGCGCTTTGGAGAAGTAGCCTCCCCATGCTTCAGAGATATACATGTCTGTCAACCTAGCTTCCACGGCTCAATTAACTAGAGCCTGGGGGCTGAAAGCTCATGCGGCTCATTGGGGGATGTTGCCGGGGTTGTGGTTGGTGGGTGACATGCCTGAACTACCGATAATATCATGCATGCAGCCCAGTGCTTAGTGGAGTCGATTCATCACGCGAAACGTAGCACAGGGCTGAGCTGTCAGTAAGCAATTAGCTTGCAAGTCGAACCCCTAAGCGGTCACGCCGAGCCGATTGTTGTTGCTCCCGCGGATGAGAGACGTGCCCTTGAAGCTCCGTCAAGGATGGAGCTCCAAGGTGCGGTGTACAATATACTGTGGTAGCTGACGAAGCCTGATTTAGCCACGGAGCTGAAAACGACATTGCATTGACGGGCGGCTAGCTCATTTCCAACAGGGCTACTAGTGGGGGGCCTGAAGAGGTAACGGTCAGGGTATGGTAGGAGCGGCAAATGATAGTCGGCATGGTAATCTTCTCGAATGCAACCACACTTTGATAAGTCAGTGGCCAAAAGAAATTTGTCAGTAGAAAAGCAGTCTATCCTAAGCCAGCCTTTCATAATGCAGGACCAGCCCTGCCTCTTTTAGAGAACCCTGCACCATATGATACATTACAAGCAGGCAAGATACATGATATGCCTGCTTATCTGCGGATGCCCAAGCCCTCCAATTTCATGCAATTGTGTGACGCCATAGTCTCATAACACCTAACCTCCATAAATGTAAGCAGGACAAAAACAATGCAAGAAAAGTGACGTCTCCCAAGCCCCGAGCCCAGCCTTGTCGCGACGGGGTCTTCGCTCAATGGTAGCCATTGGGCCTGCCTCTGCCCGAGTACGCAGAACTGCCAGCCTCGAAGTAGGGATGCATGCAAGCCTGCTTTGCGGAAATTCGGCCAGCAGGATCGTACACGAGCATGGCGTCCAGAAGGTCGAGCCCACTGTCATCCAGGCCGTTTACAAGCGCTCTCGAAGGATCCCGAGACCATTTGGGGAAAGATGGTTTGAAGTCAGGGAAAGATGTCACACCAGGCCAGTCATGATCATTGGGTGTACCAAGGAGTCTAGTAGACATTAGCACTATCATCCAATACATCTGATTGTACACTTGCCGGAAAATCTTGAATATCTCATCGATCTCCGAGTCCCCCGGGAAAAGAGGCTTCCGTGTGCACATCTCCGCAAAGATGCAGCCAACCGACCACATGTCGACACCAGTTGAGTACTGTCGACCACCCAGTAGAATCTCTGGTGCCCGATACCATAGAGTGACAACCTAATTGAAGTCAACTATTGCTTAGGAACCTAGTAAATATATCTTGATTGCCAACCTCATGAGTGTATGTCCGTAATGGTACCCCAAAAGCTCGAGCAAGACCGAAGTCTGCCAGCTTCAGATTCCCGTCTCGATCAATGAGTAAGTTCTGTGGCTTCAGATCCCGGTGTAGGACGCGGTGGCTGTGACAGTACCTGACACCTTCTACGAGCTGGCTCATGAACTTCCTGACCATAGCATCGCCAAGCCCAAGCCTCCCTAGATCCTGTCCTGAGCCTTCCGGGAACGCCTTTCCTCTGCCACCGTCGCTGACTGGTAACGCTTCCATGTATTTCTTAAGATCCAGATCTAAAAATTCGAAAACCAAGTACAGTTTATGCCCATCAGCGTGAACGATGTTGAGAAGGCGAACAATATTTGGATCGTTCATCTCTTTAAGTAATGAGATTTCCCGGATCGCTGTGCTTGGGACACCTTCATCTTCAGCCTCTAGACGGATCTTCTTCAATGCAACGATCCGAGTAGGATGTGTAAGGTCTCGAGCTTTGTAGACGACGCCGTAGGTGCCTATAAAAGTGTCAGTGGACCAGTCATTCATATCGGAGTAGATTCGTCTTCAAGGTGTTGCAAAGACGTGGAATGCCAAGGCTTCTTTGTTACCTTCCCCAATTTTTTCGAGCTTCTGATAATTTTCCATGATAAATTCACTCCAGAATGACCGCCACTACACAGCTTACCGAAGCTGCTTGTGAAAGTTGTTAGAAGTGCTATTCGTCCGTACAGTTAATGGTGGGAATTTTATCTTGATGGTCAATGCTATTCTGCATGGGTAAAAGAGTGTTAATCCGCGAATGATTCCATGGGCGGAACAAGAGCTGTTGCGTTAGTAACGTCGAGAATGTCCAGGAGCTGAATTGGCGTTGTGTACTGCTCGGTCAACTTGGGTAAACACACGGCTAGATTTACACGCTAGTAAGGCGCCGTAAGCGCGTCACAAGATTTGCAGAAACCCAAATTTGTAACGAATGCTCTGCAAGGTCATGGACCAGGTACGGAATCTTGATGCTTATCAAAGACCCCCGGATTTCATTAAGGAGGTCTACAAATCCTATCACAAAATTTCACAGGCTGCGCTCAAGACAGATGACGCAATTCTTGATCTCAGCGGTGGATTGCGCGCTACATTTCAAGACAGAATCTCAGAGGTAGACGGGATACCCAGCTCTAGAGTATCAGCGGCCTGTGGCTATCTGCGAGACGGGAAGGAGCTCGCCATGGATTTTCTAGGTTCAGAAGTTAAGGTCTATGAAGCTAACAATATTCCAGGTATGTGCCTTGGGACTGCGAGATCTGTGTAACGAACGAGTAACACGATATAGGTCTACTTTTGATACCGAGTTTGATTCCGCCAGATTCTCAAATAGACCTTCTGTCAAAGCTACTCCATAGAGATCTTGCAGATCAGCAACACAAAACTAACGTCCATCTGCATCATCGGCTGCCGTATCATGCTACTCATAGACCTAATTCATCTTCAGCACTGTCAGATTCTGATTGTTCTGGGACTTCGTTTTTCAATATGTCTCCAAAGTCCCTTGATCTTTTCCTTCCGTATGCTGAAAACATACACAAATCGTTCCCGGTGTCTCAATTTCTCAACCGGAAGTTGCGGTGGGTGACCCTCGGAGGTCAATATGACTGGACGCAGAAACGCTATCCGCTCGAGAGCCCTCCATTTCCCGCGGATCTTGCTTCTTTCATTCACGGTATATTCCCCGAAATGACAGCTGAGGCAGCGATTGTAAACCTCTATACTCCTGGAGATACTCTGAGCATCCATCGCGATGTATCTGAAGACTCTGACAGAGGCTTAGTGAGTATAAGCATCGGCTGTGATGGGATCTTTGTTATTGGTCTGGACTCTGAAAAGGAGGCGCACACAAAGGTGCTTGCTATACGTCTACGATCAGGTGATGCTGTCTTCATGACTGGTCAATCTCGATTTGCATGGCATGGTGTACCTCAAATCATTCCAAGGACCTGCCCCGAGTGGCTCTGTGCCTGGCCTGCTAACTTGGACCCTGGTGAAAAGGATGAGCGCAAGACTGATTATGAAGCTTGGCGAGGTTGGGTTTCGAATAAACGGATCAATTTGAACGTACGCCAAATGAGGGTTTAGGTTCCAATTGTACTCTTGGCTCGATACTAAAAGGGCAGGAGGAAATCTTTACCCGGAAAGATAAGCGGCGGCAATGATAAACTTCCCCCCACATTGGTGCCTCGAGCCTAGGCAAATGCACGTCACCTCCTAGATCGCTTCTATAAGGTACCATATGAGTGATCATTTCCCTCAATTACTATCGGTGTAGTATTAAATAGTGGGACACGGACCCGAAAATCTTGGCGTGGAAAATCGGTGTGAAATGGCTCATTATTTGAGATTGCTTTGATAACGTAACATTGACTACCTCAACTGAGTCGGATTTCACAATACATCCCGCGGATTTCTCTTCTCATATTGAAACCGTGCGACCGGCGAAAAGACTAATGGCGGCAAATACTTCGACATGGCAGAGCCTTGGAAAAGCTAAGCTCAGCTCTATCAATAATTCAATTCCAAGCAAATGGCGACTCTCTTCGATTCCTTCAATTGAGGAGCAGCGGGACGTGACTGGCTCTTTCATACACAGTTGCGGTCTCTCTAAGCAGGAAATCGACATTACAGAGACAGATGCAGTTGGCATTGTTGAGAAAACCTCCAATGGCAAATGGACCGCAGAGGAAGTTACCGTTGCCTTTTGCCATAGGGCTAGTCTTGCTCATCAATTGACCAATTGCTTACATGAAACTTTCTTTGATGCCGCCATTGAAGATGCCAAGAAGCTTGATAAGTATTATTCGGAAAACAAGGCCCCAATTGGGCCATTACACGGTTTGCCTGTCAGTCTTAAGGACCAATTCCACGTAAAGGGAGTGGAGACAACAATGGGGTACATAGGGTGGATCGGTACATTCATGGGCAAGAAAGGTACCGGCCAGGAGAAAGTCTTCGAGAGCGAGATGGTGAAGGAGCTACGGGCGCAAGGAGCTGTGCTCTATTGCAAGACTTCAGTCCCGCATACACTTATGGCAGGTGAAACCGTCAATAACATTATCGGCTATACAACGAATCCAAAGAACCGCAATCTAACATGTGGCGGGAGCTCTGGTGGAGAAGGCGCTCTCATCGGTCTCAAAGGGTCTCCCGTGGGCTTTGGGTAAGTGTATACTAAATGGTCAATAAGCCCTGCTGATCTTTTAACCACAGTACGGACATTGGCGGAAGCATACGCATCCCTGCAGCTTTCAACGGATTGTATGGTATTCGCCCTTCGTCCGGCAGGTTGCCATACGAAGGCATGGCGAACAGTATGGATGGACAGAACTCTGTACTCTCTGTGGTTGGACCTCTTGCACCCTCCACGCGTTCTTTAAGGCTAGTGATCAAAGCTCTTTTGAGTCAACAGCCCTGGCTGCATGATCCACTCGTACATGAGATCCCATGGCGCGAAGAGCAAGAAAAGGAGGCGCTGGATCTCATGAACAGTTCTAAACTTGCATTCGGCATCTACAAAAACGATGGTATAATTACTCCTCACCCACCAGTTCAAAGAGCGTTGGACATTGCTGTCAAGACCCTTGAAAAGATGGGTCACAAGGTAGTCGAATGGAAACCGCCAAGCCATAAAAGGGGCAACGATATGATTGGAAAGATATGGATGTTTGACGGCGGTGTGGATTTGCACAGCTCTCTTGGGCTTGCCGGAGAACCTATGGCAGCACAAATCCAAGCTCTGTATGGATCCACCCCTATAGAGCCAATGAATGCTACCAAAATTGCAGAAGTCAACATAGCAAAACGCGAATATCAGAAAGAATACATGGAGTATTGGAATAGCACCAAGGACCAGACAGGCACAGGTCGACCCGTTGATGCTTTCCTTATGCCCCTGGCGCCTTTTGCTGCTGCGCGTCCAACAAGATACAAGTACATAGGATATTCTACCATCGTCAACATTCTAGACTACACATCTTGCATAGTACCGGTGACGAATATCGACAAGAATGTTGATGGCGTTGACAAGAACTTCAAGCCACTCAGTGAGCAAGACAAGGATATTGCCGCAGATTGTAAGTAATTGTCTAATTCGAAATGCACATTTCTGATCTCTTCATAGATGATCCAGAGATCTATGATGGTGCACATGTTGCCGTGCAGTTGGTTGGGCGCAGATTGCAGGAAGAGAAGGTCCTTGGCATGGCCGAACAGCTTGGTAACGAAATTGTAAGGTCTCGTTGAAGGCTGCCAGTAGAAGCTTTAGCACCTTAGAGGCAGATCTTCAGGTGTATCTTAAGTATCAAAGTTCACATCTTCCAGCCTCACGACTAGGGTACATTCCAAGTGTACCAAATCGTACTTGCCAAAGCTACCTGCAATTGTGCTATCATTACACTATGTGAAAGGATGTGCAGAGGGTGTAAAGTAGGCCTGTGCTTGAAGGGGGTGGCACCGAGCAAACGAGCTAGCTATATAGGGCTAGCCTCTAGTCGTGTCAAAATACCTCGTCGGCGACGGGACAATTGGTGATATATAAGGTATGCTCGCGCCTGATCATCCGTTCAGCTACATAAAGTGCCGTATGCCCGCGCCCTACAACACTCGAATCCTAGTACATGCCTGTTTGCTACATGCAGTGTAAAGAGCCCATTTCGCCCTGCACGAATTGACGGGAGATGGCAGATGGCGCTGCAGGAACCCCTGGTTCATCGACCAGCAAGACACCTGCTGTGAAGGATAAGGAGTGCCCATACTGCCACCAAGCTTTCACCTCCTCATCTCTGGGCCGTCATCTCGATCTATACATAAAGGACAAGAATGCGAAACCTCCGGACGACGTACACGATGTAGATGCGATCCGCAGGCTTAGGGGAAATGTCACTCGAAGGCAAGCGCGAACGTCTTCAGGAAAGAGGGAGGGCTCTACACCTTCAAGTACGAAACCGACGCCTTTCCGCGACCAGCGTTCACCGTCAATACAAGGTAGCTACGGACACGGCGGTCAATCGGAAGGGAATCGCATACGCACCTATCTTAACAAAGCGACTTGGGAAGCAACTGGGGTCATTAATGATATACCAGCTGTGTCTGAGACTGCGGCATTTATCAGTAGGAATTCGCCTTCGAGAAGAACATCGGTGAAGGAAGAGATCATGCACAAGCAAAATATGATGGAGTTGCGTGATCGAGCCCGGGCGGCTGAACTAGCTCTAGAGGAGGTACTTGGGAGTGTTCAGGCTGCAAAGTATGCTGTCCCGGCCCCTATTCAAAGATACGTCCTGCTAATATAGATTCCACATAAAGCTCACGCGCACATCCTCCCCAACCTTTTGACTTCAACTTTTTCGCTCTCTGCTTCCCCGAACTATGCCTCCAGTGCCTGTCCTCACCTCCGGTACTTGTAGCTACTACATCTATATCAGAACAATCAACGTGGTCGACCGATGCTCCCCAACTTGCGCACTATGAGCGACTCCGTGAGTGGCTTGGAAGAAGGCTAAAAGACTGGCGGCGGCAACGGAATTTATCTTTCGCCCAAAATCACGGACATTCGAATGGAACCAATGGCCACTTACAGGACCATTTTGACTCGGAAAATCCGAGCGAAGTAGAGGATAAATACTACCAGCACATTTCTCACACATTTGACGCATGGAAGGGTCTAACAGAGAAGCAGAAGCAAGAACGCTGGCGCGAAGTATTAGCAAAGGCTTTCGCTCGCGAACAAGAGAAGCATCAAGAGACGAAGCAAAGACTGGAGCTTGCTGAACAAGAGATACTACATCTGCGCTCGCAGCTCGACCAGATACATCAACCTCCCGAATTCTCAGCTTTTACCGCCTCCACTCTTCCCATCACCCGCGAGACTGCTGCCAATCTTGCCGGCTCTCAGTTATGGAACTCTGAGACCCTCATCTCGAGAATGAAATCTCGACTACAGGCCACTCGGAGCACCCAACATCCCCTACCACCTGCCTCCCCATGGGCAACAGCACCTCCACCCAATTTGAACACAAATCATATGAATGGAAATACAGCGTTTGCACAATTCCGAAGTGACAGTCAACAGCCCTATCGCAATGAAGACGCACACGCTCCTTCAGAGGAAGACGAAGATCTAGCTGATGCGCCTGGTGATGAGGAGGATTTGGACCACGACCACGCTCAACATCACGGTCTCGACAAGCGCATGCTGGACCCGAATCTACGTGACGAAAATGGTGTGCGGGAGGCGGATGGGGAAGGGCATGCAGGAGGACGGATGTTGATGGGCTTGAGCCAATATGCTTCTGAAACAATGGGAGAAAGTAATGGTATGGAAATGGGTCGTTAATAATCTAAGGACGGACTGTACGATAAACGACGACTGATGAGATTTGTAAATGGTGTCTGGTGTCGCGATTTTCTCAAAAAGAGGAGGAAGCTATCCTGATGTATAAAAGGGGTGTTCACGGATCCGGAGATTTTTACCGGTTGGAGAGTTCCTTGTGTTGGCATATACCCTTAAGCCCCGCGCAATTTTGTATTTAGCAAGCCAGCGTCCAGCGTGTGTGTCGCGAGATAATGAAGTTCTGGAATATGTAATTTCGTATCTTCTTCCAGCCTATATCCAAAACCTTCATCGAACGTTCTAATCAAAATCGTGATATAATTAACCCCATGCCCAAAATGCTACCCGCTATGCCACATATGCTCATTCAATTCCCAAAATGATCCCCAATACCTAACAAGAAAATCCCATGTCCATCTGTATCATATCTTTTTTCCAAATCCCATTCTATCTTCATCGCAGCGCATCGCTTTATACTCCTTTCTGCAGGAAACATCTTAAAAAGCTCCCCCGAGCCCCTCCTCATTACTCATCCTCGTCTACTAACTCATCAGTCCGCCGCCCCGCCAGCGAGAGCCGTCTTTGTAGGAAGTAGATGGCGAAACCGACCATTGTTAGGACGAGGAAGAGGACGATGATTATGATTGCGACGACGATGTTCCGTTGGACCATGATTGGTGGGGTTGGAGGGTGGAGATTTTGGGGTGGTGGTGGTGGGTTTGGGGTGGTTGGGGGGAGCGTGGGTGGGACGTCTTGAAGGAACGGTTGGAGAGAGGGGGGGGGTTTTATAGTGTTTTTCGATCCGTGTGAATGGAAGGAGGTTTGTGCAGGAGTCGTAGGGTGATTTAGGAAGGTGCGATGGAGCGCTTATCCAGAGCGTGCTTCAGAGGATAGGTGTGATGCGAGGGCGTTGGAATTTTGCTCGTGGCTAGAATGTGTAGAGTGTCGTTGTACTGCTGGTATGCGTATGGAGAGATTATATATATAGGTATTGTGAGAGAGTACTCGAGGTAGAGGTATTGCAATGCGTATGCGACCAATGGATAGGTGGATGCTCCAGGAAGTAAACAGATCGTCGCAAGCTATCAATTGACCAAATTCGTGATCGTTGTCGTCGTATTATTATATAATGGAGACAGTCTTGTAGGAGAGAGCATGAGACGAAAAGAAGAGCCAGCTCATCGAGTCTTGTAGCGGGGTGGCAGATTGGCTGCCCAGCCATGCCCGTTCATGCAGCCACCTTTTTTGCTGCATGGCTGGCAAAGGCGACCGCGGGGCTGGCCTCCAAGCTAAGCTTTCTTACTTCCGTTACCTCCGGGTAGATCCTTTAGCTTATGCGTTGCCAAGCCTTGCCAAGAGATCTAATCATTCCGCCTTAAGGGATCTTACTATTTCGGGCAGCTTTTGCTCAGAGCATGAAAAACGCTATACATGACGCACGATCAAGCTCACAGGCTGCACAACCTCTGTAATGCCAGGCAGTCAGTCTGGAATATCATACAACACATGCTGACCGTCATGTCAATCTCCGGGTAATTACCGTTGAAGAAACCATTGTTACCAATCGGCATAGGACATTCACTCGGAGGGTATCATAGACTCCTGTCGAATTGAGTATCTTGGTACATCCGCACTTCGAATATGATGGAAAGGTAAAACTTTGAGCAACATTGTAAGAGAATAGGGCAAAAGTCATGCATATAGAGCTAATGCTTGATAAGTCGATCCTAATAATACCCCTAGAAGTTGTGGCTCTAAGGGTTTCTAACCCTTTATTATACCTTTTTCGCAACTAGTAAGTGTATGATAAACATCTTTGCTGCTTTAGAAGAGCTTAATAAGTACTGAACTCAACTTAAAAACTCCCATTATATGCATGACTTATGCTCCATTCCCTTATGTTGTATATGAGCCACACGTCTCTCACCTAGGTTGGTGATCGACAGACGCGCTGATTGGTTTAGTTCGGTCAAGGTTAATCTCAAACTTCACTTCCTGCACTTCATTTTTTGCCTCCTTTCTGGATCATTCACTTCTTCATCCAAGTCCTCTTCACTGTCAAGCCTCTTCCAACTGGTTCCCTCACGGCACCATTTAAGCGCGGAAGCCGCTAGTACAGTCCCGAAATCCACACATGATATCTATTTAACAGTAACACCCCAGTCCAAAGCAATCCTCCTTGGTAAATTACCAAAGGAAAAAAAACCATGGAGGCTCTTTTCCCCCCGCCAAAACCAACACTCATCACCCTTCCCCAAGAAGTTCTCCTCAACATCGCCGACCACTTCCTCTCCGACTACCTCCTCTGGAAAACGCAACTCAAATACCTCCGCAAAGCAACCTTCCACTTAGATCTCTGTCCTTACGTTAACCTAGCAAGGACCCATCCTTATCTCTGGAATGTTTTACTAGCACGCCGATTCGCCAAGGGAGCTTTGGATGAGGCTGCAAAGGCAGATATTACGACCGCGCCGGCTATTGCACGTCAGAGGGAGAGACGTCAGCAACGCTATCAGGAATGGGAGCTTGAGGTGTATGGAAAGGCAAGAAAGGTGGAGAAGCCAAACTATGGCAGACTGTTGGTTTTGGAGTGAGAGATGACTGAGACCTGTTGTCCCTTAAGTGGCTAAGTCCACCTTTCAAGGGTAGTGCCCGGAATTATGCCGTTTGGGTGGACGCAGGTCAGCCACTTAAGGGATAATCATGCAAGCAGTTGGTTAGTGCTTTTTGAGCTGCGAGGTGATTGAGAGCTCTCTTCATGGCACTTTTCCATCATTCATTCACCAGGGATTGTCAGTTATGATTGGGAAGAGCGCCACTCTTCAGGGCGCGCTTTGGCTGTTTCGAAGCCCGCACACTCCGCAGAGACCACTGTCCGCTGCATTGATGTACTCGCTGTCTTTGCAGGCATCACTTTGACAACGCCAGTATCTGGTTACTTTGCCGGTATCGAGGACGTGAGAGCATGCAATGCAAAGCAGTGAGGTGTGCTGATTGGCCATTGAGCAGATTGGGCAAATCATCCCGGAAGTTTGGAGTTGGTGGTCTGCACAATTCTGGGATTTGGAAGGTCTGGGAGCAGATATTAAGCTTGAAGATTTTCTCAATCCATCCAATGAACAACTTGTGACTTGCTTAGCTTCTGTGCCGTTTGCCCTGCTAATTGAGCGGTCTTTGCTCTTGTCGTAAAGTGGGATATCCTCCATGCGCAGCCCACTTTCAGAGGCTTGAGGGTCAAATAGACCGGAACGCCGAGTAGCTGTACCTTGTAAAGCTGAAAGTCGACTCGAGGACACCGCACCATGATCCGTTACGCGAGTGCCGCTCCCATTCTCGTTAGTCGTCTCTCCTGTCTGCGTATCAGGATGAACACTATTTAAATATTGCAATTCTTGGATCTCCTGTTTCACGTGGACATCGTCTCGGTCCATATCTTCGCAAACTTTGACCATTCCGCGGCCTTTCCCATCTCTTAACCGTGTACCATCAGGGTTGAATGCTTCGGTAACGTCTCCGTTATCTCCGTCGCTTTCCGTTTCGCTTTCACTGAAAAGTATTTCGTCCTTCGGGGATTCCTTCTTGACCTGATCGAATCTTGCCAAAGCAGCAGCCGCCCTAAGCTCTCTTCCCCTTTTGCTACCAGCGACCCTCGGCTTCCCTTTGGGTTTCATCCCTTTCTCCAACTTAACTTTCATGTCATCATCTTCTCCCAGAGTGACGCCGTTGACGCCGAATTTCTTTTTGATCCTTCTTTGCTGCCTCTCAGCATAGCTTTCCCTGGGCTTCTCCCGGCCACGCTTCCTCTTCCCACGCCTTGAACTTCTGAAGCTCCCACCACATAAGTTCGTTGGCAAAATCTCGTTTTCCAGATTCCGTCCAGTATCGTACTCCCCACTCAATAACGTTTGTCCTCGCCCCCAGAGTCCTTCTCCAGTATATCCCTTGGCCCACAATTCCCTCAGCTCACCTTTGAATTGATTGTTGACCTTCCAAAATGCGCCACTATGATTCATTTGGACACAGTGTGCCAGTTCATGCATCATGACCATTTGGACGCTTCTGAAGCTCAGCCAATGACCGCTGTAAGGCGCCTTAAGGACGAGCTGTATGATCTCGCCTGCATTGAAATTACGGCCAATAAACTCTAGATTGGGCTCGTGCTCTTCTAGGGTCATAATGGAGAGATGGTTGGCTTTCATGATGGGATGACATATTGCGGCGATGCGTTCGAGGAAGTCTTGAGCATAGGCAGAGGTGGGGCCGGGCAAAGGCTTGATGAATATAATCTGGGAAGAGGGCTGGGGTCGAGGGGCATTGATACGTTGAATTCCGACGGGCATCTTAGAGTTACAGCATGCTTTCCAGACTGCTACGGCGTATCGGAGGTCAACAAGGGTCTGAGAATGCGATTGTCAATCTGGAAGCGGGTGGCAAATTTACGCTAGTACGCGAAAGCACGTGACGTATTTCCATAATTTATTATCATAACAGAATCAAAAAGCGAAAGTCGCGCATCTAGAGACTTTAAAGTTGGAGATTCGAACTCTGATACCCTGCGCAGTGTATGTAAAATTTAAAGCATAGATTGAGCAGCCATGCAATGGAATGGGCTCACGGCTAGCTAAAGGAATTCCATAGGCTGATGAAGTCATTGCCAGCATGTACGGCAGGTGCGAGTAGGACAGGGCTTTCGACTACAAGCGTGGCAAAGCAATAATATGTACAAACATCCATGCAAACGAATATGCAGGTACTCGGGAAGGCCATGGTGAAGTCTTCTTGCACGCTTGCTCACGCAGTTCCCAAGAAGCTTAAGAACTCCCATCTTGCTTTTATTCCTTCAGCGCCATGCTTCTTTTCCAGCCTTTGAATCGTCCTAGCATCTGGGGAACCCAGATCTTCATCATCCATTTCGGTCCAAACTCCTCTCCTATCGTCTGGGATTTTCCCATTGCTTTCCATGTGTTTCAGCACTTCTTCCGCAAGACTTGTGTCCATAGTACAGGACTTTAATGCCGTTGTCACCTGTTCCTCAGAAAAGTTCTCGTTGATGTGCGCGTCGATCCAGGCATCCGTTTGAATATCGACGTCTAAGGCTTGACTGTCGTCGTCCGAGGAAGCGGGCATGGGGGGTGCATCCCAACCGCCAAAAGGCTCTGCTACGGTAAAATCCGGGCTTTGGGTTTGCTTTTGGAATATGGCCTGAGTTTCTGAACGATGTGCCCGCGGAGTATCATGAGCTTCTATAGCGCCAGTCTCGAGTCTGGAACTGGATTTGGATAGCTCAGCGCTTGGGTTTTCATCGTCCCAGCCCCCTTGCGGCGGAGGGACATCGAAATCAAACATGCGACTAGTAGTCTTATACTCTAACTCTTCCTCGTCCCAGTCTTCTCCTAGCGGAGGGACATCAAAATCTATTGGTATTGTAGGTTCTCTGAACAGGCTTTGTGTGTCACGAGCGACACGCCTGGGCTTAGAAAGTGTTTCGGAAGAATCCTGCTTGTATTTCCCATTAACATCAACCTCACTGCCAGAGTCGTCCTCCTCGCTCTCATCGTCGCCATCAACGAACAATGGCGAGTATGCGCGCTTGCCAGAATACTTCGGGCTCCCCTCGGGAGTAGACGCTATTTCACGTGGCATCTCTGACGCATCTGGCCGTCTACGCTTAGGAGAGAGCCTACCCTGTATGGGCGAGCTAGATGGGATTTCATCGAGCGTCGGGTGCTTTCTTTTGAGACTCTCGTCCGCCGAACTACTCATCTTTGACAGTATGCTTTTGTCTCGCCGATCGCGCCCAGCCGAGCTTGTAATGTTAGCTCCAGATTTACTGTTACCGCTAGTAGCTTGAATGTAAGGTGACCTTCCAGTAAGTTGCATGCTGGGCGATTCAGGGTAATAAGATGGGCTTCTCGATCTAGTTCTGGTCTTTGATTTTTTGTTGGTAAAAGGCGAAAATGGAGATGGAGAAATAGTTGCAGGGTCTACTACATTTGTTGACGCCCTGGAGTCGGGAAGTGCTGGCTGCTCGCTCGTAGCTCTTTTGGCCTGTTTCGCCACCCTTCGAAGAAACCTTGGGCGTACGCTTCTCTCCCAGAAAACGTGCCACTCTCGCGCGGAATGGCGGTGCTCCTTCTATGTGCCTGGGTCTGAGCAATTTCACTCAAAGCACTGGAAGAAGTACTTTATGCTCACCTCAATGCCGTTTTTCCAAGCCTCCCAAGCTTCATCCGCAGATTCCGGGGGAATTTCCAGTATGGTTTCTCCCCATTTCATCAACATCTCGGCTTCTTCTTCGGAAAAGTCCTTGAAGTCGGCTTCATCGTGAGACAAAGTGCTTTCCTTTCGCTTGGGCTCTTCGGTGCTGACAGGAGCGTCTGAGGGCGGCGTGGGAGGAGCATTATGAGGGCGTTGGAATGGATCCGGCCTGCCCTTCAGATGTTTGATAAAACGATCCCGCCATGACTGCCAAGGGTGTTGTGGGTGCTGTGTGGATACTCAACTGTGTAAATCGGAGAAGGGTCTGAATAACTCATCCTACCTTTGTTTCAAGCTGTTTATAGATCTCGTTACCATCCGTCCCGCCTCCTTTTTGAGGGTGTTCCCGAACCCATTCCCAAAGAATATGATCCTCCTCATCTGTAAACTTATTGCGGGTGCCTTTCGCAGGCTGCACAATTGAACCAATAGTCCTGACTGTGCCTTCCACTGGGCCCACTCTATGGTTCTGGAGTTCTTCCAAGATTCCATTGCGAACTGACTTCTCAATAAAGGTATATGAGTAGCTGGACGTTCCACATCAGCCTGAAACCAGGGCGCGGACTGAGAGCGCAGCATACGTTCCTGGCAGTGCCTCTTTCCTAGCATGGTCCACGATCTTTAGATCTGCGTGCTTCTCGGTAGGAAGGACCTCGCCCCCATTGGCCTGGCAAAGAGTCAGCAATTTAGGGTCCGTAAGGTCGCCATTGGTAAGTGATACCTTAATATCGTTGATGAATCTTGATCGCTGAGGTACTTTATGCGAAAGCCAGAATTTGGTACCTTGAAATAGATTTCCTTGGACACCAGTATGATCACTGACGCCAGTGAAAACCACTTCCGCCATATAATAACGTCTGAAAACAGCGTGTAAAGTCGTATGTTTTGGTGAGGGGCATTTGGCTGGCGCGAGAAGCGCGTTCGGCTTCACGCGAAGTCACTCACTTCTTCTCAAACCACTTCGTGTTTCCTGACCAATGGGAGCTTTCCAACTTTTTTGACGTACATATACAAATGGACCTCGAGAATACACTTGATCCTGAATATGATATTTTCGTTCAAGTAATCTCAGGTCACTCGTGACATGTTGCGTTAGTCAACCAATTTCTTGAGATCCCTTCTTTGTCCACCATGAACACTCTGAAAAAGATCGCGGCTGCTGTGCTCCTTCTCTCATTCGTCATCTTCGTTGCTCTATTTGGCCGTCTTCCAGCCTTACGGTAAGTTTCATTTCGAAGACTCGAGACCTCTTTAATGCTGCCTAGAAAGACACCCATCGGTTTCTTGCATCGTCTGCTATGGATCACAATTCCAGCTTTCTTCCGTCAAGCGGATGTCCGCCTCACAGGCGGGCGACTTGGTCCAGCTCTTCAGAGATTGGGCCATTATCTAATGGATGAGAACCACCCACTAGTCTTGGTAAGGAGGCAATCTAAGAGATGCAAATACCCTCTAACGCATGACAGATCTTCTTTCTAACAATACTATCCTTATCTCAACTGCTCTTCCTTCACTCTGCATTCTTCCGCGTAGATCTGTTTCACCAAATGTTCGCGATTCTTGTGGTCATACTGCCCTATGTGTTCACTTTCAAGTCTGTGACATCTACAAGCTCTGTAATTACTGCAGAAACCCACCAGCGGGAAATGCGCCGCTATCCGTACGATCATGTGCTATACCAACCGGGCAAGACTTGTTCCACTTGTCGATTTCTCAAACCTGCCAGAAGCAAGCATTGCAGTATTTGCAACGTCTGCGTGGCCAAGCATGATCATCATTGCATCTGGGTAATGAATTGTCTCGGGAAAGGAAATTACGTTTACTTTTTGAGCTTACTGGCTAGCCTTGGAGTCATGCTTTCCTACGGCACCTACCTTGCTTACATCCTGATGACGGAAACATTGCAGGCCGATATGCTTCAGGAGATTTCTGGAGCTCATCCTAACGTACGGTGGAGCGCAGGCAAGACGTGGTCCGAGATCTTCCAATACTGGGGTTGGGCTATGGCTCATGAAGTTTACATTGGTAGTACCGGATTGTTGGCGGCCATGACTGCACCGTTAGCTTGGGGTCTATTTCTATATCACATTTATCTAGTATGGGCCGGCATGACAACAAATGAGAGCTCGAAATGGGCAGATTGGAGAGACGACATCGCATATGGTCTTGTTTTCAGAGCCGAGAGATCACTGGATGATTTACAGAGATTTCCTGGGATAGAGCCATCGCTGGACTGGCCGATCGCGAACACTCAACAACTTGTGAGCACGCAAGACGGCCAGCCTCCCGCCGTTCAACGAATCGGCGTCGCTGCTCAGGCAGCGCGTTCTTCGACAATCGCATCGTCCAACGGTCCTCGGTGGAAGCGAGTACAAAGTCTACAAGAAGTGAACAATGTATATGACCTGGGAGTCTGGAACAATTTCCGTGATATTCTGCCGGCTTAAAGCCCAAGAATTGGAAGTCTTCGACATCTTCGGCATCCACAACTTCTCAAGCTGAAAGGACAGGCAACAATGAACGGTGGATGGTGATGTTTCAGTTCGCTTTCTTTCCTAAAAGCTACTCTAGTCTGCAGCGTTGCCATGGCTTGAAGCGGTCGTGGCCAAGACTTTTGCTCCAGTCTGAGGGAAGCTTGTCCTTGGACTTCGACCTGGTAGACTGCGACTTCAACTCAAGGTGCTTACCACTATATCCGCGATATGATACTATCCAACACAGACCCGCACAAACCTATTGCACTGTCGGACCACCTCCATGGATTGTCTTCTGGCTATGGAATGGGCCGAACAGGCGTTTCTAGCAGCCATGCTCAGCTTGAGCAGTATTAGGATCCGTGGCTATTCCTAGTAAGCGGCTTCTGCTTAAGGTTTTGATATGGGGTGAATGCTACTCCTGTCATCTTGATCTCCACTATCGGTACCATTCTCTCGGTCTTACTCTGAGACCTCTCGGTTTGGCTGCCGGTACTTTACGGCCTATATGCAGGCGGCTCCACTTCCATCTGGCCTATTGGAAAACAAGATATTAGGAAAAAGGATCAGGATACTGGATTGGGGAACTTGTTCGAGTTCTCGCTGCGGGTGGGTACTGCTTTTCTCACTTGCCTCACAGCAAAGATGTTGACAAAACAGGTGGAGGCGTTGGAAGCGTCATTGGAGGACCGTTGAGCGACGCTTTACTGGGCAGTCAACCTTGGGTTGGGGAGATAAAGATGAGCTATGGAATAGCATGTGGGGAATAAATCGTATCAACGGGAATAAGTGCATTATTAAGGACATTCAGCTGCATCCATACAATGACAGGCCGGGTATGATCCTTATCCTGAGGGCGCAGTAGCTCTTCGTCTGGGTGCTTTGCAGATGGATAATAGCCCATGCTTACCTCTCTGGCTGGAACTTCTAGCTGCCTGCAAAATTCCAGTAGTGCCTCGTATACTATTCTGATCAGCATCGCGATCTGAGAAGCAAAGTAACGAGTATTGATGTCTCAGTACTAGCTTTCCGATCCGAAGAGAAGCTTCATGTTACTTGATGAGTATTTTCGCAAATTATGTAGATAACCTTAGCGTTATTTATGAGGAACAGTCGGTGTGTTACTACAAACGACAGGAGAGTCGGTCCCCGCATGTGTGAGATTGGTTTGCCACCATAATCTGGTCTTATGAATTTGTCACTTTTTCTGGCAACGAACGAACACATCATCCTGTGCTACAACGACCACTGTAATGACTGTAAATGGGGTCTGATATATTGAGGCATAATCAGTGCTAGCGTGTTGCAGCCTCAGGCCATCTTCCGCTGAGCTGCAAGGTGTTGCACAATAACCCCACATCAATCGCTATCATCTAACGCAATACTAATTAATCTCCACCACATCCATTTATTCTAGGGCGATGGCCCTCGCCGTGTCGCGTCTTCGCCCATTAGGTCTTCTACCACGTAATATTCGAGTTTCATCGCTTGCTCCGTCATGCCTGGTCCAACAACGCTATGACCTCCAGGTAGTCAAAGATACCATTGCATTGATCAACGTGGGTTTCCTATTCATATAGAAGTTTCTATGAACTGAATCCTTGCTTTCATTTAGCCCGCGGATAGAAACAAGATACTAGCGTATTGGCTATCAAAGGCATGGGCCAAGGGTTCCAGAAGTCAAATAGATGGGATTGGTTGGGGCACGCAACGTCCGTCCGAGATAGCCCTACCTCTCGAGTCAATGGCAGAGCCCCAGATGGCGAAGGTATCGAGTAGCACAGCCTTTGCATTGGCGTTGGAAGGAGGCTTGGAGCAAGGAGTCACTAAAGTGTTGGAAATTGAGGTTGACCAGCAAAAGATCGTATTTCCTCGGATGGGTCGTGGAATTTGGTAGATGCTGGTCGTTCACACTCCAGTGAAATTCATTCTCCACTCAATATACCAAAGGGCCGATGAGCAATATTTATTCCATGAAATGCCATCATATTAAGATACAAGATATCGAAGCTTTGTGCGGAGTTTTGGGGTTTCCTGACTTTCTGGCACTCATCCGCAAGGCTAGGTCTCCCGGGCCTGAAGAGTGGTGGGTGTGCGGAAAATTTCCGCACACCGCCAGCATATCCGTATCATTCTCAGATTCTTCCACCTGAGCAGTTAGAAATCATACATTCAACTACGGTCTCGACGCCGCTCTCACGCGAAAACGTCTCACAGGCAGCTACAAGGCCCAGGTAGCCAAGTCTCTTGAGCCTCTTTCCCCATGCCAAGCTCCGGGGAAAATATGAGCAAGCATGGCAGAGAAGCCGAAGAGCAAGGACTGGAAATGGTCCTTGTTAGCACTCAAGCTCTTTTTAAAAGTCGCAAGACTTTGACAGAGAGTTGCTTTGATACTACTATGAGAACGTGTAAGGCGATTGTGCGGCGAACGACCAATAGTGAACATGTGAGAAACCTCATTGGTAATGCGCCTCAACAATGGAAGGATATGACTGAGGTCTTCGCCCTTGCTGTCCCGGTCTTGGAAGCACAGTCACTCACTCCAGAGAATACTCAGGACGGAACTTCTATCTCCTCTTCAACTTTAATGGCAGCGAATCATGATGCTCTCATGAAGGATATAGAGCGGTTAAATGACATCCTGCTTATTGCAAGGAACGTGCTTGCAACTACACCGAAGGTCCAAAATCTTGCTGGAGAAAGCTTACTAGATCAACAAGTACTGAAGCTTATTGATCTTTGCGTCCGGGTCACCGCAAGAGGCTACGATGGAGATGCTGGGAGTCGCGCAGAGCTCCTTTGGGGGAACGTTATTGGATCATGTAAGTCCATGCCCAGTGCAAAGCTTGCCCCTATGATATAATGCAAGCAGAAGCTAATTCTGCATCAGATAAGAAGCTCCTCATTACCTGTCTCCAATTTCTATACAATTTCATACAAGACAATGAACAACGTAAGCTTCTTTTGTGGCTGGATCTCTTCGCCAATTCAAAGGTCGCTCAAGAGTACAACGCGGGCACTCTTCCTCCTGGACTCGGACGCAAGTTCGCAGCGAGGTTCGGCGACATTCCGGGCAAGGGCAAAGGAAACGCTGAGCCAGAGTCAGAAGATTCTGTCAAACCTGGCCAGTCGCCTCCAAGCGTGCCTGAGAATGTGGACGGAGAACTTAATTCGGAGGACTTTGAAGAGCAAGGCCGTTCTTCGAATAGCCGGAATAGTCTCCGTCAAGACATTGATCAGATCACGGACTCTGTCGAGACTATGCAGCGGATGTCCTCAAGTAATGCCAGAAAAGAACATGCCAAGGAGGATCAGATTGAAGAAAATCTACAAGGTCTAGCGAACAAGCCTGCAAAGTCAGCAAAGGCGTTGGCAAACATAGCCTCCCACCCAGCTACACCTAACGATCTCCTTTTCGGAGCTGTTAAGACCGAACGTGGCGACGAATTTGGGGCACTGCGTACACCTCAGTCAGCAGCTATCACCCTACAAGCCGCGAAGGATCAATTGATGGCACGACTAGCTGATACTGCTACGGGAACTATAAACGATGAGGAGCAAGACTTGGCGGTGTTTGGGAATGACGGGGAAGTCAACGGCCAAGGTCCGCCTCTGAGCGACGAAGACGAAGGATATAGAAGTTCAGGCGAGCCCGGAGATCTAGAGCGTGGTCTTCTGACAGATATACCGCTGGTGCTTGGACCTCAAGAGATCGAAGCTTTGCCAATGATCATTCAGATAGGCATCTGTGCTGGACAAGGAGCAGTCTTGTCTGGTCGAGATATGCAAGCCATGAGATGTAACATTTTATTGGCTGGTGAGCCAGGCCGGAACCTGCTAAGAGAGCTACTCATTTTCATCGCGGCTTGGGACCTCCAGGATGACGAGATGTACTTCAAGTTGATGATGCAGATAATGGAAGCGATCTTGGAGAACGGTCTTATGCCATATGCATACCAAACTTTTGCTGAGGTTAAAGACATCGTCTCTCCAGCTCAATCAATGGTCATCAAGATCCTCACACAGATCTTCCGAGGGAAACAGGGAATGGCGCCTACTACTGGCACCGACGCTTGGACAGCTGGCAATGTACACGCTGATGCATCCCGCCGTGTGGATATCTATATTGTTCGCTATATTTTCACAATCTTTCGACAATGCATCATTCCCGAAACCTGCGCTCTCATCTACCTCCAGGGCCAGATCAAGGCCAAGAATGCTCTGCCCGAAGACTTTCCTCTCAACCTCTGGGACATGGAACGTGTCTACGAAGGCGTCTACCAATTCCTCGAATTCTTCGCCGTCCTCACCGAAAGTGAGGAATGGAAAGACCTCCTCGTCAACTGGGAAATAGTCTCCGAGCTCGTCACTCTCCTCCGCGAACTCGAAGCCAGCATCCCGAAAGCTCCCATGACCGTTCCTCAAACCGTAGCCGAAGCGCAGCAACAAGCTACCACCCAACCTCCCCTCCAACCCTCCCCATCAACCAACCTCTCTCCCGCCCCCGTCGCAATCGAACGCCCCTTCGATACAACCCACATCCCCCTCCCCGCCGCCGAACGCCCCTTCGACACCACCGCCCCCAAACCCTCTTCCCCCCTCCCCATCACCACCGCCGACCCCCTCTCACGTCCCTCCAGCACCTCCCCTTCCCCCTCCGCCCTCGACGCCGCGGACCCTTCCGACTTCGAATGGCGCAACCTCAAAAAACTCGTCATCCTCGTCCTCTCCTCCCTCGTCTGGAAATCCCCTACAGTCCAGAACCAAATCCGCCAGTACGGCGGCGTGGAAATGGTCATGGCGTGTTGTATGTATGATGGCAATAATCCGTATATCAAGGAACATGCGATTATGTGTTTACGGTTTTTGTTGGAGGGGTGCGAAGAAAACAGAGAATTGGTTCGGGGATTGGAGGGAAGGGTGGGGAGGGGGAGCGTGTTGGGTAATAGGAATGGGAGGGAGGAGACTGAGTTGGCGAGGTTGAGGGAGGAAGTAAAGCAGCAGCAGAAGGAGGTGAAGAGAAAGGAGAAGGAGGAGGAGATGGAGGGACTGGGGAAGGAGGATGAGAAGGGGGAACAGGGTGTGCCGGAGAAGGCCAGAATCACTTTTTGACGACTGAGCATATACGGTCTATGGACGATCTTGAGATTGGGGATCCAGAAGTAGGGGAATGGGGTGAGGAAAGCAGGGGAGCGGGAATAGGAGGGACAGAACGGAATAAACTCTGCCGGAGCAGGTAGCAGGTTACGGGTGAGAATCTGTGATGTGATCTTTTTGGAAAGACAGAAAGCCTATCAAGCGCTGACGGCTCTTTTTTATGTTGCTGCATTGCGTGGTTGCATTGGCATTTATCTGACGATATCGTTGCAATGTCATTGGGTTTCTGGCATGATAGAAAAATCAGGTGATGTTCTTGGATCACGGTAGATAGATAGACTTGAGAAACAAGAGAAAATAGTATTCCAGGACGTTTAGGGATGTTGGAAACGCATATTGAGTTGATGGGAGAAGAGGCTCTGAATATTCGATGAATTGCTTATCGTACAGCATCCTTTTACCAATACCCAACTAATGTTTTGCCCACTCACGTCCAGGCATGCTCCCAGCTATATACAATCCCTAAACGGACTCACTTTACACAAAACGCCACGCTATGCGACTATGCGATACAAACCACCACCCCACCCAATGCATACCCCTCCTTTTCCACAAATGCTGTTGAATCATATCGCTCCGCCCCTTCTCCAATCAAGGAAACCCCCACCTCACACCTCCCTCCCCCTCTCATTCATCCTCCTAGCCATCTTCTTCCCCACCTCATAACTACTAATCATAATCGCACACGCCGGCGCCACTTTCAGCATCCTAGGTACCCACCCGCGAAACAATCCCGCTGCTCCTTCATCTTGCCATATATGCCACAGGAAGCGCGGCATGGAACGTTCTTCTGGTCTTATATACGCTGATGAGGAGGAGGAGGAGGAGGAGGAGGAGGAGGTTTTTGATTGTTGTTGCTGGGGCTCGTCGTGTAGAACTTGGCGGCGAGTTTTACCAACGTCGAAGGGGGTGGTGATGACGGAGGCGAAGGCGCCGGAGAGGGCGCCAGCGGTGAAGCTGACGAGGAAGGTGGAGGTGTGGTTGTCGTTTTGGGTTTGTGTGAGAGGGGATAATGGGGAGTGGAGGGTTATTAGTCTGTTGCGTATTGTTTCGTAGCCCCACCAGTATATGCCGCTGAAAGGGACGTCGCGCCACATTGTGAGTGTGAGACCACGCCAGAGCGAGGTGTAGCCCTGCGAGTGGACCATTTTTTGGAGTCCGGTCAGGGTTTCGGTGAAGACGCCTGTGCCGCCAGAGGTGGCGGCTTGCATGCGGGTGCGGAACATTTCTACGGGAGAGATGACACTAGCGGCTGCGACGCGGGCGATGGAGCCGGCGAGGAGGGGGGCGTAGGCGTCGGGGATGAGTTTGTTGATGGGGCTGCGGGGAGATGTACGGAGGGTGTCGTAGCCGGTGAAGTAGATGACATTGGCAGGGATGGCCATGACGAGTGTGGGAGATAGACCACGCCAAAGGGACGTGGGACCTTCATTACGAGCGATCTTGCGAAGTCCATCAAAGGTGGAAGTGAATGTCTTCTTGCGGGACTCGTCGACGGCACAGTCGGAGGCTATGGCGGGGTTGAGAGTGGCGACGGTGGCAGATGAAGAGGGATTGGCGGCTATGCAGAAGGGAGAAGTATTATTTACCCAGAAGACTTCGCGGCAGCAAGCCGTTACCCCGATATTTTTGGGCAGATTGTTGAAGGACGAGGTGGACTGAGGGTTTGTGGGCTGGGGTTGAGGTTGTGACTGAAGACGGACTCGGACGACGTCTAGAGGGGTGACTGTTAGAAGTAAGTGTACGTTCACTCGGTTATATATTTGGACAGAAGAGATATACCGAGGAGCGATGTGAGGAGGGAGCCAGATACAGCAGAGAGCATCTTCTGGACAGCAGATATGTCCGTCTCGAAATTCTCAGTCTCTGGCTCATTGGATTCATCCATTGTCACCGGGTTATGATGCGCAGATGCGTTTTGTATTCTGTAGTGTCTCTGCCCTCGATATTCCGTATCTCCATCCCTTGATGTAGCAAGCTTCTGTTCGTCGGATCTAGAAGGCTCCGACACAACGCCTGACATAAGAGTGCACAACACTGGAGCACAATTGGTGTCGTGAGGGAAGCGAGGCGTTGCTAAGTCAGTGGTAAGAGGGGGAAATTGAAGAATGTCAGATAGTAGAGAGATTCTCTGATTCTCTGATTCTCTGATTCTCTGATTCTCTGATTCTCTGATTCTCTGATTCTCTGATTCTCTGATTCTCTGATTCTCTGATTCTCTGATTCTCTGATTCTCTGATTCTCTGATTCTCTGATTCTCTGATTCTCTGATTCTCTGATTCTCTGATTCTCTGATTCTCTGATTCTCTGATTCTCTGATTCTCTGATTCTCTGATTCTCTGATTCTCTGATTCTCTGATTCTCTGATTCTCTGATTCTCTGATTCTCTGATTCTCTGATTCTCTGATTCTCTGATTCTCTGATTCTCTGATTCTCTGATTCTCTGATTCTCTGATTCTCTGATTCTCTGATTCTCTGATTCTCTGATTCTCTGATTCTCTGATTCTCTGATTCTCTGATTCTCTGATTCTCTGATTCTCTGATTCTCTGATTCTCTGATTCTCTGATTCTCTGATTCTCTGATTCTCTGATTCTCTGATTCTCTGATTCTCTGATTCTCTGATTCTCTGATTCTCTGATTCTCTGATTCTCTGATTCTCTGATTCTCTGATTCTCTGATTCTCTGATTCTCTGATTCTCTGATTCTCTGATTCTCTGATTCTCTGATTCTCTGATTCTCTGATTCTCTGATTCTCTGATTCTCTGATTCTCTGATTCTCTGATTCTCTGACGCCATCATCAATGACTTGACTTTTTTGCACGGCGACCGGAATATATAATCCTCCGATCCGGTTCATAGGGCTGCCTTGGGGCTCAAGCTTGGCTTTTACTTCTAGGTGAAACGGCTAAAGGTGATTGTATGGCCCGGCTAATAAACAACGGGATAACGGATAACGGATAACGGGCTGAGCACTGCATGAGAGCGCAACAGGCATTCGCTTCCGTCGCGCGAACCTCCTTTCCCCTTACATATCTTCACCTAATTCCCACCAACATCCTCATCGAAAGGCGTGGCACCAGATT